>JAXIVH010000002.1:10224223-10246723 GCA_036785325.1 Urophycis tenuis | reverse complement strand
CAACAGACTGGAACAGTACAGACCAGACCAGGCTACAACCGACTGGAACAGTACAGACCAGACCACACTACAACAGACTGGAACAGTACAGACCAGACCAGGCTACAACAGACTGGAACAGTACAGACCAGACCACACTACAACAGACTGGAACAGTACAGACCAGACCAGGCTACAACAGACTGGAACAGTACAGACCAGACCACACTAGACAGACTGGAACAGTACAGACCAGACCAGGCTACAACAGACTGGAACAGTACAGACCAGACCAGGCTACAACAGACTGGAACAGTACAGACCAGAACACACTACAACAGACTGGAACAGTACAGACCAGACCAGACTACAACAGACTGGAACAGTACAGACCAGACCAGGCTACAACAGACTGGAACAGTACAGACCAGACCAGGCTACAACAGACTGGAACAGTACAGACCAGACCAGGCTACAACAGACTGGAACAGTACAGACCAGACCAGACTACAACAGACTGGAACAGTACAGACCAGACCAGGCTACAACAGACTGGAACAGTACAGACCAGAACACACTATGACAGACTGGAACAGTACAGACCAGACCAGACTACGACAGACTGGAACAGAACAGACCAAACCAGATGACAACAGGACCAGGAAGACAACACAACATTTCTCGATTAAAACCTCAAAATAATGTCTAGACCTATCTCAAATATGTTGTTGAGTTGTGTAGTTACATTATCCCAAATCTTTCCAGCCTTGTTCAAACTCATTGAAACAATCTGCAGTTTTATTCAGGGTTACTGTATTTCATTTGGTCCCTGTTCAACCACTAACATCCGAGAAATCACAGGAAACAATAACCCGGCAGGGACCTAATTTATTGATATGATATTTCATTAGCGTACTAGCTTACTATGATGTGCTACTACTACAAGTGGCTCATGCCAGCCACCAAGCTAATGCATACAGTAACGTTATATGGTATACAACAAACGTTCAACACGCCCATGAAGTAATTGTTTTAATGATTGTTTTGACCACAGGACGCAGTGCTTGTTCTTTCACAACGATTGAACTTGACACATAACGTTAGCCCCAGCTGTTTGGCTAGTCGACTCAACGCTACGTTAGCGAACGTGACTTGCGGCTATTTCATCAGAATTAAATTACGTAACAAGAATAACTCTTCAGCCATGAACATGGTTTCGGTTTGAGTTGCGTCAGATAGAGTTTCACTGGCGATGGTGGTGGAGACAACTCCCAGGCAGACCCCGGGCTGCTTCCGTACGCCATCAAGCTAGCTCTTGTGTTATTGTTTTGATTGGGAGACCCTTGCATATTATACCTTTAACCTTCTGCTAAACGAAAGCTCTGATGACCACACCGAGCCATAATGTGAACGGATACCGCTGATCTTTTCGCTGCTGCCCTATTAACTGGAGAGATCCTGGTGTTTTGGGGGGGGGGAAGGGCGGGTTATTGTAATTCATTCAGTCCCGCTCTGAACATATTTTGATGCTATTAGACTAGACTCATAGGGGTTGCATACTAATTAGCATTTCCACACACAAAACATCATTTTCTTGGCTGCAAACGAAACCACACAGCACACAATCACGCAATAACAGACACTGCTCAACTGCTTGAGGATATTATATATATACTGTATATATAATTTAATAATAATAATACTTATAATAATAATAATAATAATAATAATAATAATAATAATAATAATTCTAAGATAGTAAGATGAGCAAGATGCCACCAGCCCCTAACTGCTCCTTGTTGACGTCTTTCTCACATTCCTGAACTAATTGGAAGACAATTGTAATTACGTTGCAATAAAAACTCCAGCAAAGCACATTTAACAATGACTAATGCCAGTTGACTTGGCATGAAGGACCGAGTCTACGGATTAATGATCTGTGGTAATGATGCAAATGATATGAATTATATAGTGTAATAGGAGTAAACACCACACTATACACTACGCACTACTCCATATTGGAGTATCATATATGAGTAAACAGCTGCATAGGAGAAGGGGTATCTTCTCCTTGATGAAACCATCTGTCTTGCTGTCTTACCGCTTGTGGTTTCAATGTCATTTTGTCCTGTACAGACCTCTCTCTCTCCCTGAGAGTGGAAAAAAAAAAAAAAAAACTAAATGCAATGGCCTAAAACATTAGACCCACTACTACATTCAAGTTGCAAAGTGTAAGACTTGTGCCGACTGGTTAACACTTACTCTTAACAACACGTCAACAACTTTGCAGCAGCTTTTTTCGTCAAATCGTGGCCCCTCCCACCTCCTGCGGTTGCCAAGCGCTCGCCCCGTAACCGCAAGAGCCGGGACTCCAGAGCGACAGTCGTGTCAACAGCCAGCTGTGGCAGTTCTTCATTCCCCTCTCCCCTCTCAAATTCCCCAATAGTCATCCTGGTTTGACCTTTGACCTTATACATGCGACAAGGTATTTCTTTGCATGTTGTCATTTTATACTCTTAGTAAAACACGAGAAAGCTAAAAGTAATGTAGCGATAATAACCAGGAGACTCGTTATTAAACGCTCCTGTGAGACACCTATTGATAAAGCATACATGGAAATTAAACATTAAGGAAGCACATGAATGCATACATCCAAAGGTTTAAAAATGTACATTTATAGGAATGTAGAGACAGGAAATGTAATTCAAACAATAGTAAAACACTGGTATTTCATTTAACCAGAGTGCGGTAGGCGGTTTCACTTTTTATTTCCTTAATTTCTGAAAAAAAAATTGCAACTAAATCAAGTCAGCTGGTTTAGGTTGTTTTGAATGAAACTCTTTGTTCAACGCAACCTCCTTGGCCGTGATGTGGATCTCACTGTCCTGCTCCAGCTCCCTTTGACCAGGAGGTGTTGTATAAAATCTCACACAGAGACAGGGCAGCCTAGCTCTAGCTGGTATCAACCCTGTGGTTCCCTGCCGGTTCCCTCACATACACTACTTTTATGTCACCCTTCAGGCATTTTACATTCCTTGTTTTAACAATGATACATTATTTTAATAAAAAATTGATCATCAAAAAGCTATAGTTTATTACTCTGCAATCTCCCCAACCACAAAAGTTTTGTAATAATCCCCAGTGGGGTGTCGACCCACAAACACAAGTTGGGCAACACTTTATTAACCCAACCCGATGGGCTGGTTTTGCTATGCATATGGCCTCCATGTGGGCCTATTGTGGTCGAACTAGGACTAGCTGGAAATAGCTGGAAAAGTCTAAAAGAACCAGTTAGGGACCTCCCTGGCCCATCCCATCTCCTGCCAGGCTGGCGGTCCTGGGCCAAAGCCTCTCTTAACGTGGGTCAGCTCTAATAAATTCAGGTGAAGCCGGGTTGGCAGCACCATGGAAGCTCCAGGAAGCAGTCCAATGGCTGACTGTGATGCGGGCCAGAACCACCTCACTACCACCATCTGTGCTGTGCAGAAGGACAGGAAGTTGATTGTCAATGTATTTATTATTAGGAAGATTATCATATTTTTCGGATCATTCTGATCGTTATTTTTATTGCCAATATTGTTTGTGCTAGTTTGAATAGCTAAAATTTTATAAAAAATGGTACTCCATACTATGATGCTTGGAGGAGGAATAAATGTAGCAATACTGAGACAGCATAGGTAAAGTTGAATGCAGTGTTGGAAACACTTGGAAAGAACAGACTGAAAACTAGCTGCTAGCGATAACGCACTAGTGGTAGCTACTGTAGCTGCTAGCGGTAGCTACTATAGATACTGTAGAAGCCCCCCCCCCCCGGAGCGGTCTTTGAATTTAATAACCTCCACTTGTACCAAACCCTCGCACCAGCTGGGGCCAGGAGGGTGGTCAGCCCCATTCATCAGCCCTTGGAGACATCAGGCATACTGCTGCATGCGGGGGGAAATGTGCAAGGTAGGCATCCCGGGAGCGGGGGAGGAACCATAGGAACCAGAAACAGCAGAGAACATAAGAGATCTACGACCACAGGCTGGCGATGATCAGGCCAGTTGGCTTCCTCACAGGCATCCGCCTGTCAACACACACAAGACGTGCTCATCACCAGGTGTGCGTGCGTGCGTGCGTGTGCGTGCGTGTGTGCGTGTGCGTGCGTGTGTGTGCGTGTGCGTGTGCTCCACTTCTCTTAGCTTTTGACTTCTTACTCTTTTTAATTCATCTGCGTTTTGTCGTGAGACACATTGGGTTTGGCAGCATTTCCTTGGTTATTTATGACCACCACGGCTTCCTTGGCTTCTTACGTTACTGAAGACTTGATTTGACTCAGGTGCCTCATTGACGCACACACAAGTTCAAGTATCATTATTTACAATTTGAACACAAATTATATCAATTAAAAAAATCACAGGCAAAGTGGACATCTTCTCGTTTTCTGCTGTTTCATCAAAAATAAACGCACGTATGTGATGTCACTTACTGGAAAGAAACCGATGAAAACAATGTGAACAGATAGTAGCAGTGTCTCGATGGCTCGGGCCTTTGGCTTTTAACAAACTCCAGCTGACCAGTGTCGAAGACTTTTAGCTATTCCCCTGCACTACACAGTCCACTTGTTTTACTTGGACTGTAGCCTTCATATTTCGTAAATTAACATTGCATTGCTCATCATCAAAACGTATTTTTGGCCGCCGTTAAATTGGTCTGTGTGTGTGTTCAAAGGCTCTTGTTTATATTGTGTGTGCAACTCGAATTCAAAGTTTTATTATTATTACTTCTTTTAGCTCTCACTAAAACTAAATCCCTGTCGTGTAGGAGGTAGCGGGAGTCTTTTCTTTTCTTTTCTTAGCAGCGAGGGGAGAGCGGCTTTAGGTTTAAGTTACGACAGGGTTTTTTTTTCTAATGGCCGTATTCGTCTCCTGTGTCTATTTATTTAAAGCCGTCATCATCGCTTACTTCTGCACTCCGTCTTTGTTGGCCTGCGTGCGTTCCTGGCCGTGACGCGTTCGAATTACACGGCGCTCCAATCACAACTATAGAACCCGACCGCTTCCATATGTGCGAGCGGAGATCGAGTTCTACCTCCAGTCACTTCTGTTCATCTGGACCCGGCGGATCTGGTGTGCGGAGGGCCTTGGTCTCTCCACACCAGTTGCTTTCAATCTGCGGGTCGCCAACCAAAAAGTGGGTCACATAGCGCGCGCGCGGCCATGGGCTGATGTTTTCTTTTCCTCTGATGTGTTCGTGCTATTTATTGAGACTACTTAGGAATGTTAATTCTCCTGAGAAATGTTAATCAGTTCCCGTATTCACATGGTAATGAGAATGTACTTGTTTTCGTTGCATAAAATAGTAGATACACTCCACCCTAGCATAGCAAGACCTTGCGTAAGGAGACCGTAGCTTATAGCTTATCTATGCCTTTGCGTATCTAGACCGTATCTTTTCACCAAATGATCATGAGGTTCATGCTAGTTCAAGTTAGTTCAAGCTAGTTCAAGCAAGTTTACGCCGTGAAGTCAAAACAAGTACGACACAAAACATGAATGCGTTTATCTGATATTTATGAGTTTTGGTGGAAGGTAACATGTGGTTGGCGTGCTACCTTCACAGCTTTCCACTTCTCTAATTGTTTCCATTATTGGTTCCATTATTGGTTCCATTATGGTCAGTTAGCTCGACACGCAGCTCATGGAACATGAAGAACGACGTTATGTAATCCTTACAATGAACAGATCATTGTCTGAGATTAGTCATGTAGTCTGGCCCCCAAAGTGTGCGTCTGTCTCTCGCTCTCTGTCTCTTGTTCTCTCTTTCTCTCTCTCGTTCCCTCTGTCTCTCGATCTCTCTCTGTCTCTCTTTGTATCTGTATCTCTCTCTCGCTCCCTCTGTCTCTCAATCTCTCTCTGTCTCTCTTTGTTTCTGTATCTCTCTCTCGCTCCCTCTGTCTATCAATCTCTCTCTGTCTCTCTTTATTTCTGTATCTCTCTCTCGTTCCCTCTGTCTCTCAATCTCTCTCTGTCTCTCTTTATAGCTGTATATCTCTCTCGCTCCCTCTGTCTCGCGATCTCTCTCTGTCTCTCTTTATAGCTGTATCTATCGCTCCCTCTGTCTCTCGATCTCTCTCTGCCTCTCTTTATAGCTAGTATCTCTCTCTCGCTCCCTCTGTCACTCGATCTCTCTTTGTCTCTCTTTATATCTGTATCTCTCTCTCCCTCCCTCCGTCTCTCGATCTCTCTCTGTCTCTCTTTATAGCTGTATCTCTCGCTCCCTCTGTCTCGCAATCTCTCTCTGCCTCCGTTTACAGCTGTCTCTCTCTCTCTCTCTCTCTCTCTCTCTCTCTCTCTCTCTCTCTGTAACTCTGTGTCCCTCTATCACTGACTGACTTGCCATAATCAAAGAGTGCAATCAGCTGGCTCTAATGGCTACCAGTCGGGGTCGTCTGGGAGGCCCAGGCCGGGGCCGTGGGTCGTCCGCGCGGGTGCCTGCTCACGGTGTTGTTATCTGGGGGAACGCAAAGCGCTTTGGCCCGCTGACGCGCCGCTCATAACAAACGTATCTCGTTACAAATAACGCAAGGTTGGAATTTAACCTCATTATGCTTCCGTTTCACTTGTTTTCCTCACACACACACACACACACACACACACGCGCACATGCGCACACGCACACACACACGTGCACATGCGCACACGCACACATACACGCGCACAGGAGAATGTGAGGAATGTTACAAGCAATAAACGCACTCTGTAATGTTTGTTGACTTATTAACGAGGCTGTTATTAACTGTTAGCTGTTATTATCTACACTCGGTGGACACACTTCGTTTTGCTCAGCACTGCAGGGCATGGCGAGGGCATTGATGGAGTACCTTTCAGCACCAAGGCCGTTTGGAGCGGGTTCGACAGGAAGGCCTCACGTTTCAAACACACCTAAAGGGCAATCACTGAGAGACAAATGTTAGATAAATGTGTGTTAAAATAAAAGTATTGTGGAACTGACTTAATTATGTCTCCACATATTTAAGGCAAACATACAGAGATAGTTGTACTGTATAGTTATACTATAGAGTATTCATAGATTATAGTATTGGTATCGGTACGCTGTTTATATTAGTGTCATATTATTGCTGTTATCTACGACACTGTATTATTGGAGATAATGAAAGTGTGGTATGGCAGGTATTAATACCATAGTATACTGCAGGCCATGATACCCTGGTATTGTAAAGGTACAGTAGATTGTATTCTTCTGCAATAAAAGCGTTGCTTGGTGTGCTGGCAGCTGTGGAATGCTCTTTTATTTTATGGGACATGGGCAGGGTGCTCTTTCTTGTCCACATTCTTTCCAGCCCACGGCGTGAGGGCGTGCATGTGAGAGAGTGCACGCGAGAGAGAGGAGTGCACGTGGAAATATGCACGTGCTTGCCTTGTCATATTGAAGAATGGCTCTCTTTTCTCTGGCGTTTAGCGTGAAATGCCCTGCTCTTCTCTTTACAGATCACTGGCCTCATTGGGAGGGTGCTGAGTCAGCTCACCTGCAACTACACAAACATAAATACAATATATATACAGTATATATATATATATATATATATATATATTTATACACATTGTTGTTTACTTATAAACCACCAATGGAGCCATTTTAATTACAGCTAAGCTTGTCTTTGGTTCCTACAGCTACACAACTCATCTGAAGTTGCTTTTTTAGGAACTTGGTCATGCAGAACATGGAATTTCCTCAGTTACTCCAATTTTCATTTGTATGTTTTGATTGTTCTCACCATCATTGGTAAGACTCTTTGGACACAATCTGCCAAATGACAAAATGGAAACTAACTGAAATGTGAAAGATGAAAATAACCTCTTTGTGAAAAAAAAAAGAAGCTAAACTAGATGTCACTACACACACACACACACACACACACACACACACACACACACAGCATGAGGTTAGGAAAAAGATTATGGTTGGCACACGAAATCCACAGGTCTTCATCATGAAAAACATTTCTCGTCTCTATGTTACGCTGAATGTGTCTGTGACTGACTCCCTGTTGCTATTGTGCAGCCGCTTGACTCCAGCCTTAACCCCCCCCCCCCCGGCGCAGCGGTGTAGTGACACACTGCCAGCTCCCTTCACCTGTGTCTTTAGCCAACCTTCAGAGATAGGGATCGGGTCCGCAGATAATGCAGGGACTTTATTCAGCAGTGTGAATCATTTATGAGCCACCGGGCCGACTGGTGGAGGAGGAAGGAGCAGACCTTCAGACTAGATGCACCTCGGTCACCGACAGTGGACGGCTAACCATGCTTCAGAGAAGGAGAGAGGGAGAGAGAGGTAGCTAAACCAAAAGAGAGGCAACTAAACATGCACAGGGGAGAGTACCCCTGTATGTCCCCAGCAGAGAGAGAGAGAGAGAGAGAGAGACAGAGAGAGAGAGAGAGAGAGAGACCGAGAGATAAAGAGGATAGCTAACCTTGCGTTGTGTGAGAGCAAGGAAACCTAAACGCAGAGAGAGAGAGAGAGAGAGAGAGCTAGAGAGTGAGAGCAGCTCCATGGGTAGACGAGCCATCCATCCAGTAAGGACAGCAGAACCTTCAAGTCAGCAGGATCGTATTGTCCACTGAAGGTTACTGGCAAGGGGGAAGGTAAATAAGGGGACGGGGGGGGAGTGAGTGAGAATACAGCACAGCATGTCATGGAGGGCGCTCTGCACAACCTTTTAAAAACATGCTCTCAATACACCCGAGCAGCCCTCTTCATCCTAACTGCAGACTGTTAACTAGCACATGCTAGAGGAACACACACCCCGGACCCTAACTAGGCTGTAGATGGGTATGTTTAGGTGTTAGACTAGAGCTGGTTAAGTTTAACATGCATGCAAATACTTTCATTGCACAAACTATGTCTTCCTTGTTTTTTAGTCAGTTATGAAGTGATGCCAATGTACTGTATATTTCTTTACAAGGTTATCTTACATTCGCAAGCCTCTAGTGTCAATGAGCCCATGGGCTTTACGGCGTGACGGCATTAGGAACTGCATGTTTTATCACTCCGAGTTAAATCACTGAACGCGCCGCAGACTTTTTTCTTTGAAGTCTTTGTGTTTGCAAAACCTACCTGTAAGCTGCCCTGGAACATAAGCCGCGGCGACAGTTTTGGTTTGTAAAACGAGATCCAAGCCACGGCTTTATTTTCTTTAAATGTGCCTCAGCCACAAATGGTTCAGGTAATACGTAAGAGAGAAGTTTAGGTATTTGGTAAGACATACAGTTAAGTTTAGGTAGTAGGCTAGAGATGGTTCATTTTAGGTAGTAGGCTAGAGATGGTTCATTTGAGGTATTGTTGGAGATGGTTAGTTAAGGTATAAGTTTGGAGATGGTACATGTATTAGACTGGAAATGTAAACGTCAATGAGATGATTAGTTTCGTTCTCACATGATATTAAAAATGAGTATTAGCTTAGCGATGGCTAACGGTAAGCTAAGGCATGGGGAATGGAATGCCGGGGTATGAATCCGTGGGAAAACAACACATCATGGCAACCGCCACAGCAAAAGCATGTTAGCTCACTCCCCCCCATGCCTTAATTCCACTCTTTTCACGCCTCGCTTTCTTAAGTTCTGACAGAACTTTCTGTCCGATCTTTCTCAAGTTCTGACAGAACTTAAGAAAGATCGGACAGAAAAAAGGCATTCAGTAAGTGAACGGCACGCACACTGTTTGTAACACGGTTCCGTTGTGCCCCGCCTGACGCAGGCTGGCGGCTCTCCCAGACCCAAACAACACGATACAGTCGCTGCTCGGGCTGAATCTGCTCCCGATGTCGCCCTGAACTGTGTGATTAAAAGTAAACAATCGAATGAGAAAAAGCTGAAACCAGAGGAGAATGAATCAGCCCCTTCCATCAAAAACACACAATCTTTGCGCTTTCCGTTCCCTGCAAAGACCCGAACACAACAACAATTTGGGCATTTTGGTGGGTGAGGCGAAATCGCTCTGCCCTCCCGCACCCCATTTCAACCTTATATCTTCATGGAAAATGACATCACGGCCACACCCCCCAAGGTGGTCATTGAGAGAACGAGTAGCATTCCCTCCCTGCCTTGCACCCTTGGCTGTGTCAAATAGCTAGACCTTCTGTGTCTCGTTACGCCTACCCCAGGGGTGCCCGAGCAGTTTCCAGGGCGGAATTGCTTTGTTATACGAAAAAGCAACATAGAATTTTGATATTTGTTGAATTTGTTCAACATTGTGAATGTTGATTGTTGCTGCATGGCTAATCGTGCTGCTTATTGTGAATGTCAACCAACATTCTTCGATTTCAAGAGCAGAAAATGAAGCCGGAGCTTCTTCGATTTTAAACACAGATTCCACTACAATAATAAAAATGATGCCAAAACGATAACAGTATAGTATTAACTCCTAGGCCACTATAATATAAATAACAATGCTGAACGACAACAGTTTAATATTAGTTCCAAGGCCACTGCAATATTCATGATACTGAATTATAATAGTATAATATTAGTTCCTGTAGGCTGCTAAAATATTAATAACCATGCTAAGGGGCAATTGCGTGATATCAGTTCAAGGAGATCGTTTGTGGTCTGGTGTGGCTGGAGGGGTACTTGAAGCGTATCGATGGGGATGTGGCGCGACATAAGACCCAGAGAAGGGTCTGTGAACCGCTGTTCTGACAAACACACGGCGGGCCTCACAGCAGAGCGGATCACAGGGCGACTTCACGGGAACAGCTGGTGGGACAGCCAGGAGAGAGAAAACATTAGAGCAGAAATCCCCCGGACAGCGAGGCCTGGTCTTCATTACAGGAGGCTGATGGGAGGCCTGCAGAGCTTTAGGAGGCTGCAGGGCGATGAAGGCTTGAAGAGCTTTAAGAGGCTGCAGATTAACTCCGGGATCAAAGACCCAACCAAGGATAGCAAACAGCCCCCAGACCCCCAACACCAGATAATTCAACTGGCTGGACGGATGGGTGGAGGGAGAGCTGTATATGGATGGATGGATGGAGGGAAAGATACAGTATATAAATCAATTGAGGATGAAGAGATAGTAGATTAGGATGACTGATAGATGGATGGATAAATGGAAAGACAGAGACAGAGGGATGCATATAAATTCATGCATTAATGCATACATGCAGATGTGCATACATACAAACAGGCATGCATACTGTACATACATACATACTGTACATACATACATACATACATACATACATACATACATACATACATACATACATACATTCATACATACATACATACATACATACATACATACATACATACATTCATACATACATACATACATACATATACATACATACATACATGGGATGGAAACAGGATACATGGTCAGATAGACATGACTTACATAACCCATAGGTATTATGTCTTCTAAAGGGTTCGGAGGGCTTTGCGGCGTGTCGACCTGCAGCCGCGTAACCAAGTAATCACTCATAAACATCTCCTTCAACCTATTCTTCCCCTGTGGAATCTCAATGGCGTCCCAGACAAAGGACAAGCAGGGCCTCCTCCTCCTCAGTCTACCCAGCCTCCGCTGCTCTCTGGCTGGGCTCAGACAGTCAACAGAGCCCTGTCACTGGAGCTGTCACAGAGACAAGCTCTGGGGCCGCACAAGGCTGAGTCACGCTCACATAAACAGGAAAGACACACACACACACACACACACACATTTGCATGGCGGCACAGTCACAAAAGAGCATGTTTATGTGAGGCGCGCATGTGTGCACCACACACACACACACACACACTACAACATGAATTGGTGCACAAATCCAAACACGCTCGCACAAGTGTGCAAAGTGTGCATAAAGGCACACACCACATGCAGTCTTATTTATGAATATGTAGTTTTTGTATTTGAGAGGCTTTCAGACTGAGGCAGAGTGCTCCCCCGCCTTTCACAGCTCTATTCCACCGCAATTTCCCTCACAGCGCCACATTATTTGTGTTATTGAAATGTTATACAGAAATAAATAAAAACGCTTAATACAAATCATCTAGAAAGTCCCGCATTCACGCCGACTTGAAGGACGCTATGTGGGGAGACGTGCTATTATTATTTTTTGAAAGGATGCAAGTCACTTACTTCTTTTTTACCGGTGCTGTTAAATGTCGTAATTTTAAATGCCACAAAACAATAGGTGACAGTTTGAAAATGTGATGTGTCATGGTTTTGGCACGAACGTTCAAAGAGTTGAATAGAGTTTTAAATGAAACAAGGGAGCGCAGATAAATCAGAATGACAAGTTATCAGAATCACCACAACATCTGCTTCGCAGGCCACATGTGGACACGGAATATAGTGAACCATTGTTGTTTTAGCTTAACCTGCGCTGCATCATAGGGGCAGTCGACATGTCCTGTCCACTGCTGTTGGGTTATTCAGCAGACCCTTTTATCCACAGTGGCTTCCAGTCAGTTCAGTACTTTCTCATCAAAGGATCACTTCTGGATACTTCAACCTTTCCCGTCATTTTGTGACTGATGTGTACAATCCTTTCTGGAATTGGTCCAAGGCCGAGGTGGTGCGTTGGGTGGGGAGCGTGGCTGTAGTGTAACCCTATAGGGCAGCACCACCCCATCACTGCCCGTCCTTTACTTTCACTTGGTTTTTGCCAGGCTCAGGTTGTTATGGTAGGTGTCTGACAACGTTACGGGAAAGGACCCCCTCAGAGAAATACAGCTTTTTACCTTTACCATCTCGCTCCCATTGGTTTGCTATCGTGTCTAACTGAGGCGTGCGATCAAGCAGAGGCCTGCTGGCTGTGATTTCACCAGGGTTGAACTGTTTTTGGCAAACATCCCCGTTGTCGTCACGATCGCAGCCCTCCTTCAGCCCAGATCCTTCACACGATGCTGGAGCTACGCTATCTGTAGTCCAAATCAACATGCTCTTTCAGGGGGGGGGACCGCTCTCTCTCTCTCTCTCTCTCTCCAACGTTCCCGCATCAACTCGACACAGAGCAAGACTTCTCCTTGAGCGAGACGTGGTTAGACACTCTCACAAACAGACGGATCAAGTAGAAGGTAAAAGACCAAAGTTTTATTTCTCAGTAGGGATCCTTTCCATCATGTTGTCAGACACTTAGAATAACAATCTGAGCCACTGGGTAGCCAAAATAAGCCCTTTTGGAGGATGGACATTGACAGGGCTCTATTGCCCCTCAGGGTTACATTACGGCTGCAATGGCTAAAGCTCTCTCGCTCAATACTGGACCAATTTCAAAAAGAGGCTGTTCTTATGGTGCAGATAGGGGCCAGGCTTCTTGATCAAGGATGGGGTTTGAACCCATATCCTTTCAGCTGGGTGCTCAACATTGCAGCATGGCTGCAATTCCTAGGAATGCCATCTTCATTTAAAGACATTTGGCAAAGTGGAGTCATGCTGCTTCACGAGGCCAACAGGAAATTACATTAATCTCCAGAGTTTATTTTTGTGGCTCATGTGATTTGGTCTCCTCAGTGTCCTCTGGTTGAGTGTAAGACCCGGCCTGGACACAAAGGGCTCAAACTAAATGTAACTCACAACAACATGAAGTGAGAAAAAAAGGGGGGAAATAAAAACCACATGAGACCCCTGTTGACCACACAAGGAATTATTGTTACAAAGTGTTCCCATGGGGACTATAATTGGTGAAACACGAAGCCTGGAGAACTGAACGAAAAATCCAGGTTTGAAAAAAACTGAAGTCCGCCCCAGTATTTGCCACCAACCATCTTGATTGGTTAATCAATATGAACTCTGGGTCAAGCTGTTGGGATCAGATGGCAGATAGCATGGGTGGAGCGCAAAACGTGTCAGGGACCGGATTTTCAGGGACCTGGACTGGTCCAGGACCAGGACCATCGGGCCATGCTCGTGAAATGGGTCCCAATGATCACGGCTTGTAAAAAAAGAGGCTTCTCAATGATGTCATTGAAATAAGCGAGTTGTCATGACGACGGCAGTATTCTGTACTTAATGTCTTGTAAACGTTTCTGGCCACAACGCACTGAAGCGTGAGGATTGTGGGAAAAACTTAAAAACCGTCCAATTCATTTGCTTTCCCTCCAGCTTGTCAAACATCGCCTTTTCCTAAGTTTGGTTCCTTTAGTCTGTACTGAATGGAGGGAGCCTTCTTCCTTCTCTGAGTTTCTTCCCTCTGGGCTCAGGGGAGTTGGACTTTGCCCTTTTGCCATTTCAGGCTCAAACTCGTCTTCAGGGAATTCGATTCGGGGGGCCATCCAATCATGTCCACCCTTTTCTCATACATTTATTTTCCCAAGTAATCTCGCTGTTTCCGCGCACAAGGGGCCAAAACCATTCCCGAACGCGAGGCTGGCTGTTTGTTTTCTCTCCCCTTGCCAAGCCTTTTCCCCAAAGCTTCTCATGCGTGTAATCAATAGGTGTCCAACTGTTAACACACACCGAAACACAACGTCACCGCATCAACGTGAACCCCGGCTCAGAGTGAAAACGAAAACCCCCAGAATCATCTGTTTGGCGTCGGGCGGACGCTTTAATTGGGCCGATGATCTAACGATGTCTGTGTGAGGAGAGCGGCATTACCGACGCAACAACGCCCAGTGAAATTAAGTCTCACAGTCCCTGAGTAACCCTTTTTTTTCCCCTTTGTTCTGCCCCTGCAGCAGTGCAGCCGTCATCAGGCTCAGGGAGGGGAGGAGGGCTTCAGACCGCTCGCCTCCCTGGGAAGGACGTGTGTCCAGTCTCATAGGAGCGAGCCGCCGCCGCACCGGAGGACAACGTAACTCCACAGACCCCGTAATGGATTGGGTCTGTCTAACCTGTGTGTGTTATGTGTGTGTGTGTGTGTGGGTGTGTGTTTTGTTGTGTTGCTTGATATCCTCAGAGAGCAGCGGAAGAAACATGCACACGTGTGCGCATTCACCCACGCGAAGGCACAGGAGCAAACACAAAGCGAGCAGCGGCGCCTGTCTTCGTTGCGCCTTTGCTTTGTTTTGTTTTTTTTTCGGGAAAAGACGCTGAGCGAGAAAATCAAACCGAAGTGAATCTAGGTCACAGTGCAGGTTGAAGATGTGTGGAGCAGGGAGGGGGGGGGGGGGGGGGGGTGGGGGGGGGGGGGGGTGAGATGAGGAGGTGCCTGACGAAGCGGTGGTTGACACTATGTTAAACAAAGTCTTCAGCACATGACACTAATGCTCGTTTCTTAATTAAGGAATCTATCATTGCACTAATTACTGTGAAATCATTTATCTTGTTAGCGGACGATGATGCGTGCACTCAGAATGTTGGAGCAGCAGGGATTCCTCCGCCCGCAAGCGTCTTCGCAAAACGGCAGAAGTACTTTGTCGTTGATGACATTCATTGCCTTTTTTTTCAGTTTTTTTTCAACATTGATATTTTTTATCGTCTCCCAAAATATTTCCATGTAAATATTGACTATAGAGGCCATTAATGTGTTGAGGTGCATGTTCTCAATGTGTGGATGGAGGAGTAACGAACAAGATGTATTTTCTTTATATATTATTCACGAGGGGAAATGTTATTCTGCGCTGATTTGATTTGAGCAGAACAGAGGGTATGTAAATAAAATATCAGGCGTTGTGTCAGGTTCACTCGAAACTCTCTCCGAATCTCTCCTCGACTGACGCTAGCGACGTAGCAAACTGTCGCAAGGCCGCAAACCCGCCACGGTTGACTTCCTCACATCATCGCCGCACCCCGGGTGGAATCAGACGGCGCGTTATCGCGAGGGGTCGCGGTGCGGGGGACAAACACGAAGGATCACCGACGCAGGGTCACGTCGCTGTACATACACCGCTGTACACACACAAACACACACACACACACAAACACGCACACACACACACACGCATGCTACACATCTGGCAAACAGCTGTTTGTGCGTGCTGCTGATCCTCGCCGCAGCTCATCACTCTGTGCCTTGAAACCAAACGCCCGGAGACCCCAAAGAGACGACGGCCGCTGCTCATGGGAAATGTTGTTTTTTGTGTGTGTGTTTGTGTGTGTGTGTGTGTGTGTGTGTGTGTGTGTGTGTGTGTGTGTGTGTGTGTGTGTGTGTGTGTGTAAAAAAACCCCGCTATGTTTATCCAGGAATCTTTTTTTTTGTGCGTGAAGTAAAATGATCCCTTTTTCTTGAGCCGGAGAAATATAGGTATTATCCAGGAAAATGCAGTTCTCATTAAGGAAAACGCTGTATTTATCCAGGAAAATGTCGTTGTTTTCCAGGAAAACACAGGTTCTTGTGTTCTGGTTCTTTTTTGTTTTTTTTCGGGATTTTCCCGGCAAACACTTTTCCGAGCGTCCTTGTCGGATTTAAAGGCAGAGAGGAATCTAAAGCAGATCTTGTCATCGGTGTGTTTCCTCCCTCGATCAATCTGCCTCACTCACTTCCAGCTCTCTCTCCCCCCTTTTTTCTGCTCTAAGCCTTCTTAGTGGAGACAAAACGCAGCGTTGATTTACAAACGCTGAAGCCATCTCTCTTCCTCCTCCTCTTCCTAACCCCGTCCGTCGTTCTTCATCTTCAGGCCGACAGAACCTAGTCAAACTGACATTTCCACATGAAGCAGAATGGGTTGAGATTGGTTTGAATTGTTAACTGTTATAAACTGCTGCACACTTTAATTTTTTACCCTCCTCATTTTTATATATATATATATATATACGTTGGCCTTAGTTTTTGCGAAAAACAGTGAAAGCCTTATTATTAGCGTTATTGTTATTATCTATTAGGCCCGGCTCGCCCGTGACGGCGGTTCAAATCAATCGTGCTGAAAACAGGGCCCTGATGCACGCCGATGCACTTGGCTCCGGACGGTCACAGATGGGCTCCTCGTTGGATGTAAGTATGTTTTATTCAATCTGCTCCCCGCTCCGGGCTACCAGGTGAGAGGTTAGCACTGCACGCATTCCGGAACGTTCCCCCGGAACCGCGGCATGAGTCACGGGCCCCCTGCGTGTCACCCCCCCCCCCCCCCCCCCCCTCTGGCGTCCGTCAGCCTCCCTGATTGGATATTCATAGCGTGGCGGCTGCAGCGGGCTGCGGCGAGGACAGTGAGATCCAGGTGGGTTTCTAAAGGATTGCTTTTTCCCCGTGGGTTTTTTTTTTTTTTCCTTCCTTCCCCCGTGATAAATAATGTGGAGGTGGAGGTGGAGGGTGGAGGTGGAGGTGGGTGGGGGTGTGGGGGGGAGTTAGGTCCGTGCGTCATCGCGTTGAAGCCAGATAAGGGTGCGCAGAAATGCTGGGCTCATCATTTTCGAGGAGGCGGTGGAAGATGCAGGGTTTATCTCTGTGTCATGGATGCTGCCGTGTGCTCGTGTGGGGAAAGGGTGTGTGTGTGTGTGTGTGTGTGTGTGTGTGTGTGTGTGAGGAATGTGCGTGCGAGGAGGAATGTGCGTGCGAGGAGAAATGTGCGTGTGAGGAGCAAAGGGGTGTGTGTGAGTAGGAATGTATGTGTGCGTAGGAAGGGCCATGTGTGAGAAGGAAGGGTTGTGTGTGTGTGTGCGTCATGCGATGGTGTGTGTTTTGTATGCGTGTTTGTACGGGGAGGGGGTGGCACGTGTCACATGTGTGTGTGTATGTGTGTGTGTGGGTGTATTTGTGTTGTGAGGTGGCTGTGTGTTGTGAGGTTGCTGTGTGTGTGTGTGTGTCTGTGTGTGTGTGTGTGTATTTGTGTTGTGAGGTTGCTGTGTGTGTGTGTGTGTGTGTGTGTGTGTGTGTGTGTGTGTGTGTGTGTGTGGGTGTGTGTGTGTGTGTGTGTATTTGTGTTGTGAGGTGGCTGTGTGTGTCATGTATGGTGTGCGAGAATCGATCAAAGCCAGGGGTGAGGGATTCTGGGACATATGTCCTGTAAAAATAGGTCCCACTTTGTGGAGATGTATTGTCTCTGTATCTCTGAGATGTAGCCACTGACAAAAGTAACTGTCTCCATCTAGCTCGGCTCTATTCGGTTGTTGTTTTTTTTATAACTTGGGCCCATTTCTTTATAGGTTGTTTTTATAAAATTTTGATTGTGAGCGTTGATTGTTCTAAGCCTCTATCATTTTGGATAAAAGCATCCACTAAATGGCTCGATGTAGAAATATAAAAACAAAATGGCTGCCAGCTCCTAGTCCTCCTTGGCCTGAATCTGTGTCCATAGCCTCCAACATGCTCTCTCATGTTTTCTTGCGTTCATTTGTACAATATTTTCCCTGCTCCACGGTGAAGATGACCTACGCCCCCCCCCCCCTCCCCCCCCCCCCCCCCCCCCCCCCCCCCCCCCCCCCCCCCACACACACACACAACACACACACACACAACACACACACACACACACACACAGCTGCATATGTTGGTAGGTCGGAGCAGCGAGTCCTGGGGCGCTGGGACCCAGCCCGGAGTCTGGTACTAATAACATCTGACTCACGGACTAGACACAGCCTCTCTCCCTCCTCCCAAAGGACAACGCCGAGTCTCAAGTTCAACTTTATTGTCACACTCAAAGAGAAGAGAGAACAATGAGCAGCGGTCTCTATTGTTCACACTCAAAGAGAAGAGAGAACAATGAGCAGCGGTCTCTAATGGCAGTGGAATACTTGAAGTCCTCCTCAACCGTGTGACAGCAGTAGGCCGGCAAAGAGCATCAAGAGGCAGAAGAACGTCAAACACATAAGAACAATAATATCTCTTTTTGACTATTTTTCTTAAAAAAGAATAAAAGAAACTGATCTTTATTCATGAGGATATCATGCACATGCAACTATATCCAAGAGGGCAATATACGGACATATAACTCTGACTGACAATATGCTGTATAAATATTGTATGTTTACGTAGGTATCTGTATACAGTGTCTATACATAAATGATGGGCGGTGGTGTGGGAGTGAGTGGGAGGGTGGTCGGGCTGGCCGGTCATTATTAGGCAGCGGGGGATGTACAGTACGTGGTCGAATGTGTATGTGATGTTCTCGAGTCCCATCGATCTTCTGTCTTCAGCTCTTCTCCCTCCGCAGGTTTTTCACCGCGGCGCTGTTTCCCGTGCTGCGGAGCCCGAGCAGCGCATCCACATTTCTTCCCCCGGGGCGTCTCGCCCCGCTCCTCGTACACAGACAGCGTGGCGGCGAGCAATGGAGCGCTCAGCTCCCGGGGCCGACGCAGGGGTCAGCGCCTGCGTCGGGTGTGCTGCACCTGCAGGCGCGTCCTTCAGCGCCGTGTCCGAGTTCCCCCGCCATCGTTTGAACCGAACCGCGTTACCTTTATCCGAGGTCAGCGGTCAGATTTCCACACCGACGGGCGAGCCTACAGAACCTGTTCAGTCTCAACGTGATGGCCGTTCAATCTTAATGAATTAGCATTTCGCCTCTGCGCGCGGCACATCGCGGCGGCCTGGGGTGGTTGTCCCGGCCTGTCGGATAAATGAACTGTTCATCTGGTTGTTTGTTTTTCCAGCTGATCAATCTGAATGCATCGCAGGAGCAGGCGAGTCTGCGTGGGAGTCCTCGTGCCTCTGGCGTGGCCACAACGTCGCGAATACCCTGCAAAATAAAATGACTTTTGGTGCAGAGCGCAGTCACTTCAGAGGAAAGAGTCTCCGAAATGACGACGCGGTAAAGCGAATTCCGGCGGACACCTCCTGGTGCCACTCATCAGCTGACAGCTAGGTGCCGACCAATCAAATGCACATACACTGACCGGAGGTCAATTTAAGACCTTCCATCACACACACAGATGCTGCAAAGCAAAGTGTGCTGAGTTGGATTTCATCCTCCACCACCAACACTGCCATCGCCACTTACCAACACCACCACCACCACCACCACCACCCATCACCACCACCATCACTGCCACCCACTGCCATCACCACCATCACCACCACCACCACCACCGCCACCATCACCACCACCAACACCACCACCACCATGCACCGCCACCACTGCCATCACCACCACCACCACCACCACCACCATCACCACAACCAACACCCCCACCACCACCATCACCACCACCATCACCACCACCACCACCAACATCACCACCACCATCACCACCACCACCACCAACACCAAGGGGGCCTTGCTTGCAGCCCTGCCAGCTTTGGTTCGGCTCTTGCATGGCATGTGACCTACACAACGGGTAGCTGATTGCAGCCCATGCACACTGTGAATCAAATGTCGGTATGCTGTTTCTGACATCTGCACGTCGTGCCGTAAATCCTACAGCGGGGGGCCCTGAAAGAATGGAACCATACCGCCTAACTGAAGTGTACCACCGCTGTCACGCAGTAAATGGTGACATCTATGACCTGAGTGATTTCTGACAGAAGTATAGAGCTGCTAGGTATTTGCTTGGGACTCGGTGCTGTGTGTAACATCCCTGAGTTATAGATAATGAACCGGAGACTGAAAAGGTGTGGAGTCGGTTGTGCGTTAACTATGCTAATATTCCGGGTAGTAACATTTAACTGCCATGCAGTCACTCTCTGGGAGGTGCTCTCTGCAAATTGGATTTCGGGGTATTCTGCCTGTCATGTTCTCCTGTGATTTCCACCAGATATAACCGCACACAAAATATAATTCTTCTGGCATTATACAAGACAACAGCCAACCACAAACATATTCTATTTACTGTAGCCCTATATTTGAAATTAATGAAAATTTGTGTACATTAAAATTGTTTTCCAAAAAATGACACCAAAACAGGGCATGAATCAGGGACAAATCATGTTCACAGATGAGGTTATGAATTGCAGTTTTATTCACATTTATTCACGTTCTGTCACATTCTAATGAAAAAGCTGCAAGTCACATTAGTTACCGTTCTAACCATGAGATGAGTTGACAACCCATACAGCTGTCGATACATACTGTGTCTCTAACCCTGACACTCTCCACACATTATGCGTTATATTAACGCACATCCTACCCGAGATAACTATTTGCACATTCATGCACTACTGCACTCTTCAAAACACTTTAAAACACTAGCTACCTTAACTTTACTTTATTTTATATGATATTAAGTCCCACCATCTTGCACTGTGTTGATTGTTGAGTTAATGTCTATTGATTATTGTTTATTGTCCATGCACCGACCACCAAGTCAAATTCCTTGTATGTACAAAGTTAAACCTAGTTGGCAACAAACATCTTTCTGACGTCTTCTGACTTCTGAGATACAAATAAGATACAAAGAGATACAAAGAGATGTAACGCTGTGGCCTACTTGGAAAAACATGTATGTGCATATCTAATAGGTTACTGAAAATAATCTTGTATTGACATTTGACCAACATAATCCATTGACCATGAAACGCTTACAGCCTGTATAGCCAGTAGCGCCTTTCTAGAAAATGGCTTCCACGCTTTGTCCTAACATCTACGGCACTGATTAAGATCCCTTCATTGCCGTTTGCTTGACATACGAAGCAAAAAGAATTATTGTAGCTTTTGTCATTTAGATTTGGGCATACCGGCTTAAGAGAAACCACAGTACGATGCTGGTTTTTGAACTGATGATTGACAGCTATGCCACATTGCGGTTGCTTAGGGACCGTTGCTGTGATTTGCTGAATGTGAACGGACACATTTGTCAAATTTTCCAAGCAAGCGTGCAAATGCAGTTTGTTTGTTGGGTTGTGACAGCAGGAGCTGGAGCCTAACCGCAGAGTTAGGGGTGCCAGTTTCCGAGGGTAACCTATTCCGTCCTCGCTACTTTATTGGAGAAAATACATTTAACACAACCGAAAAAATTATTTTACTTAAAGTCTAATTTCACAGCAAACTCGCTCCAAATTGTCAAAGTATTGCGTAATTGTCGGTGGTTGAGTCCAGCGCGGTTTCTGACATGTGTTCAATTTGCCTGGAAAAGCTATTGGCCCGAAACGCAAAACAGCCGATCTCACTGTTATTATAAGTGACTATTTTTTGGTCGCGATAAAACTCTAAATATGAGCCTTCATATTAGCAGTCCAACTATTGGCCCGGACTCCCCAGTCTATTTCATCTTCTTACTTTGTTTTCTATTTTTTAACTGCGGCAACTCCATGTTGACACAGTTTTGTGCTGTACGTTTCATTGGCAGTGGCCTTTACTGGATCAAACAAGAACCTTTCGGTTCCTATTCCCATGAATCCCCGGCGTTCCACCAGATCCTTCCCCGGACCTGGGCCAATTCCTTCCTGATAGCTAAACATGACCTTAATACATCATGGAAATATACACTGGAAAAGTCCATCTAATGGACTGACAAACCAAGCAAAAAAACATACATTTCTGAACTCCATCCCGCCAGCAATCAGTCGTTGCCAGGAAGCCAATGGTGGGCCTGCTTTTATGTCCTTAACTTCTAACTATCTTTTCATTTTTTTGTATTTTTCCTCTGATTCCTTGGGAGTGCTGGAGTCAAGGTATGTTTTTATCATTTAATCCTGACGCAATGACCATGAAATCTGCTGTAGGCCTCGCGCCTCCAGGGAGGTTTTGGTCGACCCTCGCTTCGCTGACGAGTCAG
>JAXIVH010000002.1:10192288-10224023 GCA_036785325.1 Urophycis tenuis | reverse complement strand
TTGAGAGGCAAGAGGCTCATTTACACTTTAAAGGATTATGCTGGGTTTATCTTAACCCACTAATGGCTTCCGCTTTTTTTATAAACACTGGCTACCGTTAGGTCAATAGCTTGTTTACACTTACAGAAATGACCACTGCTAGCAACCCCCTAGCGTGTTAGCTTAGCCTATCTGCTTCGTGTGTCACAATGTAATACCATCACCTCCATTTCACTCACCCTTGAATGACAAAGAGCCTGAGTCTGCCAGGGGGCTGGTGGGGGAGGCTCGCTCCCCTCCCCCCCTCTCTCTTCCAAAAGATCCATCAACACACCCACCGCAAGCCTCCCCTGCAGCTGAGCGAGGGGAGAGGGGGAACAGCTGGATGTTTGAGCCAGCCAGGCCTGGAGCGTCAGATGGGAAGACATGCGGGATGAAACCGCTTCGTTTCCCCAGAGCTGTTGACTTTATCGCTTATTATTGGGACTGGATCTTTGTGGGGAAGGTATAAATGTTTTAAACAAGCAAAAACAACTTTTTATCCAAAGACGCCGAAAACTGAAAGGCATAATATATATGTATAGGAATACATAAAGACATGTTTTTCTTTGCACATTTCATTTGAAAGGGGGTCTGACAAAATAGCTCCCGGACGATGAATGAAAATAAACAAATCCATGTGTTTTGAATTTGTAATATTTTGAAACAGTTAGCTGCTTTGTCTGGAGCTACAGTGTGATGTGTACATAATTATGTGTGCTGATACAGCGGTACGTAAGAAATCCTAACTGCATCTGGCGAAGCCTGATGCAAAAAGACATCAAGCTTGTATGGAGAAGCGTACAATCAGCTGAATAGGCTAATGTAAACCGTGAGCTCCATCAGAGGCTCCGCGCAGTCAACTGTTTAAGTGACAAAGCAACTGTTGTGCGTGTGTGTAGTCCTGCCAACCAATTAGGGTAGAACAGAAAAATATGACCAAACATGAAATCCACGGGTGCCAAACATTTCCCGGCCCGCCTGATGATTTCTGATACTTTATTTGAGCAGAAAATCAAGTGGAAGCACATGTCAGTTATTAAAAAAAATAAAAAATGAAAAGTGGAATTCAGGAGTTTTTGGAATTAATGACATCATTCGACCAATATTTGCGGAGTTCAAACCCTGGTGGATTCTTCAGGGGTGTTTTCGGCAGTGAATTTTTGAGAGAACAGGCTGCGAGCAGATAGCATGCTGGCTGTTTAGCTATATTCCCCTGGCAGACTCCAGCGTCTGATTCGTTTTATTTAGGCCTTCCTGCAAGCTTATCTACTGCATTACGGTCCGCGGAAACGCTCCTGTGCTGTTTACTTGTTAAATCGCTGTGCGTTAAGTTACGGATGGTATGACATACATTTCCACAAGATAAAAACAAACTAAATTAAACATGTGCATTAGAAAGCCCCATATTTAGCGTGGTTGTAGTTTAGTTTAGTGCTAACGCTAGGATATTTTAACAGGGTGCCGTTGCACCGGCAGGCTAGCTCAGTGGCAGGTCAGTCTACGTTACTAAGCTACCGCCGTAGCACAGCGGTGATGTTACCCTGGTGTTTGACGTCATTATAAAATGTCTATCAGTGAAGTACAAAACACCCCGGGTCCTTTTTCCAATATGCTTTCGGGGAAAAACTCAAAGTCCAGTCAAAGGAAAAAAAAAAGAAATCTTTCACAGAGCAGAGAATAGCGTGGTAAACATTTCAGCATGCAGCTAGCGCTGAGGTTAGCAGATTTACGCTCAAGGGAGAAAAAAAAAAAGTGGACATCCAATGAATGGCTGCCCGCCTGGTCCGGGGGCCACATGTTGAAACCTAGATGCCAGCTCCATAACCGGGCCGTGCTGCAGAACAGACCAGAGCCGCCGGGTCAGCAGCGACTACCAGCCCGCTCTCTCTCTTCCAGCGAGCTGTTGTACAGAGATTGTGTGCCTCCTCTTACGAACTTATTGATTTCCCGCCATGGGAACACTGCATAATGTGAATACGCAGTAATTCTGAGACCAAACCCCTGAGGCCATCATATGTGAAAGAAACAAATATACTTATGGTTGATGCTACAGAAGATCTCACAACATATTCTCCTATTAAGCCCTAGTGTAACTGCTGCAGCAATGCCTCTGTGTGACGTAGTAGCGTTTACACTGTAAACGCTACTACGTCACACAGAGGCACTACGTCACTTTGCCGCGGCTAAACTCCATTACTGTAAACTTTACAGTAATGGAGTTTAGCCGCGGCAAAGTGAAACACTACACGAGGCGGTAAAATAGGAGCAGGCGTGTGTTGTACAGAACCAATTTAGACCGTAGCACCGTGATGCCGTGACTCCAGCCTTGCGGCGGTCAGTTGGCTAACAGACCACCTTAGCATGTGGTGTGGCATGGCGGTACGTTACTTACCGTATCTGACCAGCACACTAATAACCCATGGCAGGAGGGGGAACTGGACTTACTTAGTAGCCTGTGGGGGCAGACAGGATGTGGGTGGCTTAACATCAAGCGGGGCTGGGAAACGCCCCTTGGGGCCGGGGGCAGGCCAGATACCAGGTTTTGATTGGACGTAATGATAACTACCTCGGGTTGGCATTCCAGCGCATTAGGGCTTCAACTCGGGACGCTCCGGACATTAAGGGTTTATGTCGACTCTCTGCTCCAAGGGTCGGCCGAGAACACCTGCAATAAATCCCTGCTTTAGTACCGGCAGTCGTTTGAAGTTCAACAGAATCAGAAGGAAGATATACAGGGAGGGACTGGCCACTAACGGCCTGCTGAGAGCACAGTCCGCCACACAGGGTCGATCTCTCGATGGATGCAGTTTGTTTAAGTGATTTTTAATGCAGGCAGACGCCAAAAATACATCCACGTCACCTGGCGACTGGAGAGCTCAATGCAAGGCTTCACATACGGGGAGAGAGCCATCCAGTCATGCGAGTGCTCCGGTTCTCCGCGCAGAAGTGCTTTTTTTTTGCAAAATCATTTTGATGAGACAGAGGTACTATGTGCCCGGCATCATGTCTGGCAGCACACGGTGGTGTGCCTCCCTTTACTATTCAGGCTGCATCGCAGTACAGTTGCTCGTATCTACTCTTACATTGAACGTAGATACTGGACCATTAGGGAGCAGGGACGGCTTGAACAGTGAACACACCAGATGCATCATTAAGGAGGCAGGTTGTTATAGCAGGCTGGGGAACCTCGCGGTAAGAATGCCCGCCGGTGGTCTGTGGAGGCTGGGGATTCGAACCCGGTACCCCTATCGGCGTCGGGAGTCGGGTGCGCCCCTTGCACCACGCCGTGCCGCGCCGCGCTGCGCTCGCTCCGCCGCCGGCGTTGGCGTGCCCGCGCCGCCACCGATGCTGCAGCTCGGCGGGCGGTAATCGCCGCTGACCCGCGTGGCGCCCTAATGAACGGATCACACGCTAATGGCGCCTTTCCTCCCTCCAGACATCAACGTCTACTGTTTCAACCGCTGCTGCTCTCAGGGTCATTACTCCCCCCCCCCCCCCCCGCCTCCCTCCCTCCCTCCCTCCCCCGGCTCATTATCATGTATTAGCGACCGACCCTGACCTCGCCACCCTCTCTCGTTCGTCACGTGCCCGCCGCCGCGTCAATTACAGAGGCCATCAATTCAGGCCACAAACAGACACCACTCAGGCTAGACGGACACCGTGACCCCTCCCACATATAACCAGGGTGGAGGAGGAGGATGGGGGGGGGGGGGGGGGGGGGGGGGGGGGGGGCTGAACACTGACGGTGCCTGTTTTGACCCTGGAGGAGGGGGTGGGGGTGGGGGATGCGGGCTGCGGGGCTTTGATGTGGTGGTGGTGGTGGTTGGTGTGTGGGGGGGGGGTGGAGGGTCACTCAAGTGTGAACACCCCTGAAAGGTGTCATAAATTATGGTCGAACGAAGAACCGCTGGAAGGAACGGTTCCGTGGCAGCGGTCGGCGGTCGTAAATCAGGCCGGGAGGCAGGCGGCGCGGCGGGCACAAACGCGCCCAACGCGCCATTTCACCCTGGGGGAACCGAGTACACATTCACAGAGATTACATTCTTTAAGTCAAAGGAGAAACAGTCCATGAAGGAAGGTGTGCGGTTGTACCAGATACAGGTAGATCGAGAGCAAGGCAGAGGGGGAGAGAGAGAGAGAGAGAGAGAGAGTAGATGAGAGAGAGAGAGAGAGAGAGAGAGAGAGAGAAGAGAGAGAGAGAGAGAGAGAGAGAGAGAGACAGAGAGAGAGAGGACAGAGAGAGACAGAGAGAGACAGAGATAGAGAGACAGAGAGAGACAGAGAGAGAGAGAGAGAGAGAGAGAGAGAGAGAGAGAGAGAGAGAGAGAGGAGAGAAAATGAGAGAGAAGAGAGAAAAAGCGAGAGAGATAGTGATAGTGATGCATGCTGGGAGATCACAATCTCCTAATGTATCTATCCTGTCTGGAACCCGCACCGTTGGAGACAAAGAGAGACATAAAAATCTGTTCATCTTTCGGCGTCTTCTGGCGTTTTCTGATCGTTTGAGATCATTTTCAGAGACCCCAAGCTTTCAAGTTGACTGAGTCTGGTCCATGTGTTGTTGGGGATTTCAAGGGCCGTGGTTTGAGTGTGATTAAACACCCTGGCTAATTGGAATCATTGATGATATAATATTTGGCGATGGCTATCTTCTACCCACACGCTGGAGTATGTTCTTCCTACACACTTTAAGCGTGGTCTTCCCCTGGTTGTCCTTTTTACATTAGTCTAATGGAGGTCAGGCCCGAATGGTATCCATCATTAGTTGAAACCGTATTATCGCTTTAGTATCATTAACAGGATTTACTCGGATAAACTACTGCTTTCTAACTAGCTGGAATATATTCCATCAGTCTACATTCTGAACCTCCTGCATTTGAGAATCAGGAAATCCAAGCATGTTCATTTTGACTCAACAAATTCCAATTTGTTGAGTCAAAATGAACATGCTTGGATTTCCTGATTCTCAAATGCAGGCCTACACGCAAAAAAAAAAAAAACGCAAAAACACATGTATGGATTATTTCCTGCGGGGGGACCCGCTCCGTCGTCGCACAGAGGTGATCGGGAGTTTAAAAGTTTGCTGAAGATATCCTGGGGTCATCGGCGGAGCACGGCTTCATCATCACAACCATCGGGAGCCGCGCGGTAATATATTCGCCCCGCGGAGCTAATCGTAATGAGACTGTCAACCGCCGCGACGTCCCAGGGTTAACAGTGACAGCCCCAGACAGGTGACGCCTGCCGCCAGCTATGACTATCAGGTTCTCCGTGCCGTTCCACTGCGTGCTCAACACGTGACTTTCACAAAAGAAAAAAAAAAAAAAAAAAAACACAAAAGAAAAACAATGGTGTTTTTGTTTTGTTTTTTCCTCGCACCCCGTCTTCAGAAGGGCGCCGCGCCGCGTGTTAACCTACTTAAATATGTCCGACGCGGGTCCGCAAGTCAAAGTCAAGTCATTGTCATTTAATGACCCGTGTTGATTTGGAAGTTATTATTTGGGATGTTTTTGAGTGGGTAAGGATTTGTATTATTTTTTTTGAGGGAACAAAAATAAAAGATGAATTGGACTTGTGCTAGTTAACACATGCTAATATGACTGCAAAACACATCCATTTCACCAGCCCACGGAGTCACATTTGCAGCAGCGGGAGTTATGTTCGGTGTAATTGACGAGCTGTACGAATAGCCATCATTATTTCTGTGTGTCCCTATTACAATGAAAGTCTCCGATAAAGGGGTAATTCATCATCTGCACATCTGTTGCTTCTTTTCTTTCCATATCCAAATCAGCATCTGATCTTTGAGTCCTATTTGGGGTTTTAAAACGTAAATTGTGGCCTTGCTCACCGTTGGACGAATGTATCCCAATAACGTATTCTTCCAACGGTCACGCATACGCGGTGCACCTGCGCCACCTGGTGGTGAATCCCACCGTGTGCCGGTCAACAGCCACATTTGGTCCGCATAAAGATGTTCAATCTGTTTTGTTTCATGGAGAAATGATTGGAAGCGTTACAAAACCATAGAAGATGTCAGGAGTCATTGAAATGAACAACACAAGCAACAACGAATGCTGTTGTGATAAGTATTGACAGGTGTGTCTAATAATCTTCTTAATCAAACGATTAAATTATGTTGACACATGTTATGTTTTGAATTAGTTGCAACTGCTCAAGGTTTTTCAAATCTAGTGAAAAAAAAAGCAAATACAAAACAATGTTGCAAAGAAAGGCAGAGGCCTTGTAAATCTGAAACAAGATTACAATTTCATCAGAACCCGAATGTTAATTACAAATATACAATTTATGTGGATTTAATTAAATAAGAGCTGAGCTGTGCCTTGTAGATAAATATTGTGCATGTGTTTTTAAAATCTACAACAAAATGCAAAACCTCTATATCAGTTTGGCAGGCAACAGAGACCACCTGCTAATTCAAAAGGCAATACTGTTGCCAGGGCAACGGTTTCTGTGAAAAAGAAAAGAAAAAAACTATTCCAATTACATTGGGCATATAACAAATGGAGTAAAAGTGAAAGATAATGGCTTAAGCCTCTTTACGGGACAGTGACTCTAATTCTAATGTGTCATTAGACTCAGACACTTGAGCAGCAGGGTTGTTAAGTGAAATCGATACACCTTCTATCCCTTTCATTCAGATATTTGCTTCAACCACGTTCACACGTTACACCTTAAGTGACGAAAACGGCTCGGCTGAAGTCACGCCATACGCACGGGATCCCTGTCCACATGGACACAGCGTCATCAGGGCCTCGGCCTCCCTCTCATTGCCAGTGTGGCGCTCTGCAAGATGGCCTCAGGTGGGACGCCACCCCCAGCAGATCCCAGTGTGTGTGTGTGTGTGTGTGTGTGTGGACCAGAATCAAGGCCTTCTTCACAGGCATCCACGGGCAGACATTCAGAGAATTGGCTCTCATTGGTTATTGCTCAGCTCTCTCCTCTCATCGGCCGGAGTTATCCTGAGCACTCGACCTCTCTGTGCTTCTCCACCTATGAGAAGTGTCGCATTCACGTGCCCGTCTGCTGGAGCTATACCAGTGCATGGGCTGAGGGGCTGAAGGGGCGCCTCCATGTTTCACCATGCGATGTCACCGCCCTCAGTGTGACACGCTGTCCACAAACGGCCTGGATTTGTACGTCACTGGAACTTGCACTTGCAACCAACGCAACTTGAATTGAGTAAGCAACACCAAACGACAGGATTTATGAACCGAATCAGCCAGACAGGCAAAGAGAGAGAGAGAGAAATAGAGACAGACAGACAGACAGACAGACAGACAGGCAAGGTTTCAGGACCATAGACAGCGCATGCAGGACACGGGATAACAGCAAAAACGCACTGCCCCTCAGAGGCCATAGTCTCAAAGACCTTAGATGATTTAATGTCTGATAGCAGAACCTGCTCAAAGAGTTGGGCCATTTTAGTTTGCTTCCCATTTGTTTTGGCCAATCACGTTACTGGGGCAGCGTAATTGGCAGCTAACACAACCAACAGCAGTAACTACTGTAGTAAACCCTCCTGATGAGGAGACTAAGCAAATACATCCTATGCCCGGCCACCTTAGACATGCGTATGTAAAGGTTTCAAGTAAAGTCTGTGTAGTGGCCAGTGGCCCACTGTAGAAATGTTCTAATTAAAATCCTTCTAATAAAAACGGGATTGTTCCATGGCATAACTCGGCCTTGGTTCTTGATTTCCCCTGAAGGATGGTGAAAATCCTAGCTGAGCTCACACAAAAGAGAAATTGTGAGGGCTCACTCAACATCCCTAAATGTAATTCCCTTCACTTCATTCCAAGGCAATTCAGCACTTACACTGTGGGGAAATGTAATATACAATAAATGCATTAAGGCCATGGCATATATTATAAAATCATGGAAGAGTTGTTGGAATGTGATAGTGGTCACACAGCCAGGCTGGGAACGGGGTAAGTAAATGGCATATAGTTATTACAGCAGACAATAAATGTAACACATGGTCCTTCGCCATCGCTCAGGATAAACAACTTGTTTATCCTGAGCGATGGTGATCTAACTAGGTGTCTGGGTGAAGAGCATACCTACTTGGTGGAGAGCATCCCTAATGGGGGTCGGCGATCCCCTGGTCCTATCTCTCCTGGCCTCCATGGACCCTGGAGCCTGGACCCTGAGACGAGTGGACAAGGGGGTCAAGAAGGTCCTGGATAGGAAGCGAGGCTGGCACTTGTCTCCAGGTGAGGAGGCAGAGGGGGGGCAGGTATAGGCTTGTACAGTCAGATCCAGAATAACCAGCAGGGCGGGGGGTGGGGGGGACGAGAGGGTCTAAAGGGTCTGCGGATGAGAGCCGAGCACAGGCGTGGTCCCCCATCCCCTCTCCGCTGACACCGACCGCGCACATCCGGAGAAGGACCATTTTCACGGCCGTCCTTCTCCAGGGTCTCGAAATCCTTCACGGAACCTGATAAATGACTGCATGACATCCGATCATCATTCTTCTCTTCTTTGTAAATAACTTGACAAACACGGCAATGAAATCCTCAGAGAACACATACAAGACCTAATTTATTGAGTTTATTAACTTTTTTTGTTTGTTTGTTTCTCCAGACACTCAAACTGATTAGCCCATCACTAGTAATGCTGTTTCACATCATTAAAATTCATTGAGCTGTAACAGCCAACCGCCGGTCGGGTTAAATCTGCTAGCAGCTCGCTTAGCTGAACGTTAGCCGAGTCCAAGACGGTCCGTCGTATAAAAGTGAAGGAGAGCCGTCACCAAACGGGCAACACGATCAACAGTTGTTGTGCAACGCAATAAAAGTCCCTCAATATATTTGAGGAAAAAAAAAGGTAACAAGACACCAGGAGGGAAGGAGGATAAATGTAGTAACACTACAAATACCTAAAATGTTTTACCATATACCAGTGGACCAGTTTATGACAAGGTGAAAACAAGTTGAAAAAAAACAAAAAAAAACAACAGATCATTAATTAACTGTACAATTGTGTGGATGCAATCCTGATTAAGTATAGAAGTGGAAAGCCAGTATTACACCTCAAATTCATTGGAGTATAACTTAACACCGTATTGTCGGGATTGAAATATAAACCACCCATTATTTAATGCCAGCTGAAACCCTCGCCACCGCTTGAATCTGGTCCTCAAACACAGAGCAAAGACGTACATAATGTTCGGTGACAAACCTCCGACACACACCAGTCAACAGCTCCACGGCGCTCTGGTGTCAAGACGAGTCAACCCCCTCACAAATCCCAGAGCCAAGTCACTGCCTCCCCGACCACGACTGAACTGGGGGATCCGGTCCGAGCCGGCTTCTTCAGCGTCCGCGGGGGTGACTGCATTGAAACGTGCCGGCAAACCTCCCCTACCACGTCACCAACACACGATCCGCATGCAATTCTTCCCCCTTTCGAACCTGTGGTAACCCATCGTGAAGTAACTTAATCTATTTCCTTACATTGACGTGGTGACGCGACATGGCCCAGCATAACAGCTCTTTTCGAGCGGGTTCGTGACACGGCCCGGGGGCAACCGGCTCGAGAGCACGCCGCTAAGCGGGTTCAGGAGCCCGCGGTCGGCTTGTCCTCACACGTCACACGGGCGCGTAGCATGTCGGTCAACGCCAATCCTCCGTTTTTCCAAGCGGTGGCGCGCTGTGACCGAAAGGACGTTTTTGTTCCGATCAGAACCATTTGTAAGGAAATGTTTCTTTTGATCGGGTGATTGGGGGGGGGGGGGGGTCGAGGGACAACTTTTAACGCCCACACCTACAAAAAATGTAACCGAGGCTACTTCGTTCAAGCCCCGTCCACGTCACCCTGTCACAAGCAACATGTTAGCATACACTCAAAGCACGAACAATCACACGCACCTTTTATACTGGAGATTCTCGCTCGTGAGTAAGGGATTAGTATGCCGACTGATTAAAATGTGTATACAGTGAAACCTCGGGTACTCCAATTGAATTCCTTCCGCCAGGCTGTTCGAGTTGTGAATTGGTTCAAAAACTGAAACTAACTTTACCGTAGGAATGAATGTGAAATGGATTAATCTGTTCCAGTCCCAGATGACTGTGTATTCAGACCTTCACACATCGTATTGCATGTATAAAACCTTGCATTTAACCAGGACAAACAGAAATAACAATAATATATGATGCTATAAAGCGCAGCAACATCAGACTCGCTCATCCTGTGCTCATGCTTCCGAATGACTTCCTTCTTCGACTCGATGGTTGTCCGCACTGTGTTCTGCTTCTCCTGAGCCCCCGGCACTACTTCTCCTCTCTGGAGGCACGGTGGAGGGCTTAGTTATACAGTACACGCATGTTCAAATGGAAAAAAACGAGGCACAGAATAGCAAACAATGATGCCCAGTAGAAAGGGCGTGGGAGCGTGACTTGAACCCGGCGTCCCCGCGTCACCAAAGCGCACGAGTTTCGGAATTTGTTGGGTCAAATTTTTGGTTCGGGAAGCGAATCGTTCTGATTTCAGAAGCGTTCGAGTACGGAGGTTTCACTGTATATTTTGCAATATGTGTGTGTGTGTGTGTGTGTCTTTTAGGGTTTGTGTAGTGATACATGCATCCATTATTATACTGATATACACCTTTTTTTTCCTGAAAACAAAAGTAAAAGTAAAAGTAAAAAAAAAAAAAAAAAAAAGAGAGACCAACAAAAGAAAGTATTAGAAACGCAGCTATACAGAGTCTTTAGCTATTCTGGCGGAAGGGGTGTTGGTTGCGGTCAGATCCGATGTCAGGAAAGGAGAAAAATCCCAAAATCCAGATGGTGTTCAGTTGGTTGGTTGGTTTGGTTTGCTTGGAGTGGAGCGGGGGCAGGAAGGTGTGTGTGTGTGTGTGTGTTTGGGAGGGGGGGGGCGAGGGGGGGGGGGGTGGCGGGGGTGGGGGGGGGGGGGCGGGGGTCAGGAGGCAGAGGACAGGGGCGGGCCTAGGTACTGCAGCAGGTGCGGCCGGCGGGCTGTGCGGTTTCCGTCAGGTCCACCCCCCGGTTGCGCCCGCTGTTGGCTCCGCCCGCCTGTGGTTCGCTCTTGGGCAGCTTCTTTGCTGCAGACGGAATTCAGGGAAGCACGGGGGGGATGAGGTCATCGGCGATTACATAAGCGCCACGCCTTTTTTGGCGAGGCAGCGCTGCGGCACGCTCACACGTGCACTTGTTTCGCGTCAAACGCGAGTGTCGTACAGTAATGACTGTGATTAACTTTACGGCTGCTAAAAGTGGCCCAGGACTCCTAGCTGCTTGACGGATCACAGTTTAACATCGTCGCTAGCAAAAGGTTATAGCAGAGGTTGAAAAATAAACAAAAAGATACAAGACCTTTAAAGTTATGTGCAACGCGGTAATAGGAGGAGGCACGAGGTTTTAACATTTGGCATCACCCATGCCCATTGCTAGATCAAGTTTGTTAAACAGTTGGTACGCTTCGTAATGTTCCTATTTATAGAGCGCTTTGTTCCCACAATGTCAATGATAATGATATGAAAAGCCTATTGGCTAAGTTATTATAAAATAATTTCAAATAATGTATTATATTCTCAAATGTTCTTGATTATTTTCCCTAACTAAGTTTTAAAAGGGCTCTGTTTGCAGAACTGGGTGTGTTCACCTGCTTGCCCCCCCCCCTGGTTTTAAAAGGAATTTGCCGAAGAAAATTGGCAATTACAGCCTGCCACTGAAAAAAATAAAACGGGCAACCGGAGTTGGCCATGAAGCATTGTGAATGGGACATACCGATGGCCATGAAGATCTCGTTCACGTTCATGGACGTCTTGGCTGACGTCTCCATGAAGAGCAGGCTGTTGTCGTCCGCGTACGACTGGGCGTCCTGTAGCACACAACAGGCCGTCATTACAGTCAGTATGTCTGAGTGGACCAGGAGCAGTGCAGATATATATCGCTTGGAGGAGGAGAAGAAGCAGGACAACACCATAGGCTTTTTATGCCTTCAAATTAACGTTAATGTTCATCATTGCGTTTGGGAGATCCATGAAGACAATGCTTTACCCAGGAGTTCTAATGTGTTAAGCCGAGTTAGCGGTGCTAATATAAAAGACATCCGATTGATGTTGAAAACACATTGTTAGAACAATGGCGGGTCCTCGCTTCACAGCCCCCCCCCCCCCCCCCCCCCACACACACACACACACACACACACACACAGTCCCAATGTGTGAGCCTGGTACAGGTACTGACGTGGAAGTCCAGTGTTCTCTTGTTGGCGAGGTCGGCCTTGTTTCCAGCCAGGGCTATTACGATGTTGGGACTGGCCTGTCTCTGGAGCTCCTTCACCCAGTTCTTGGCCCGCACAAACGACTCCTGGCACCCAGCAGAGGGAAACGCACCCGGTCAGTCAAGAGCTGCAGTACTGAACATCGCACAGCACTGTATACTCAAAGGTGTATAGCACTTGAATGGGCTTTATGTGGCTTTATGGACAGGACAGTGGGTTGCAAGAGAGAGCAAGGGAATGATATTTAACATAGATTAGATTCGACTCAACTTTATTGTCATTGTGCAGAGTACAAGTACAGAGCCAATGAAATGCAGTTGACATCCAACCAGAAGTGCAAAGAAGCATTAAATACCAAATACCAAAGTGCAAGTATTATGTGCAGTTATGAGGTAGGCAAATACGATATGGAATTATGTACAACTATGTATAAATTAGACAAGTGCAGGTCTACAGATTAAATGACTACAGTGACAGGCAATAAGTGGTATGGGCCCAGGACTGCAGAATGGAGTCAGCGCGAGGTGTGTGTACTAGGTTAACACATTAGCAGGTGGAACCACAAAGAAACTATTCCTGAAGGTATATTCACATTTCTACTCTCTGGAGTGTGTGGTGTGTCAACTTTGCGACTATACGTGTATGCTGACAGTTGTATTCTTTATATATTTCTGTTATTCATATAATGTACATGACTCAGGTCCCAAACACAGGTCGTGCTGTGATGATACACAAGCATATACTGTACAGTTGAAGATAACGCAGCTGTGACTATTTCGTTATTATGGCTGTTGAAAAGGGGCAGCAATAACCAGTGACTACAGGACTGTCTTGCAGAGAAAACAAGTTTTTTTTAAAACATAGTAATCACACCATTCCACCAAAGGGTTTGTTCTGAAGAGATAAGAGTTAGATTAGTCAGTTGGAGTAAGTCACTTGGTTCCAATCGGCAACAACAGCGCGATATACCTCTACATCCTACACACTGCACCTTTAAATCTTTAGCTCATATTTTGTTTCAGGCACCACATCATAATTTGATTGTCTTCCTCTTAAGTCTGCAGAACAGGAACGGGGGGCAATTGTGTTTGTTTGGGTACATCAAAAAGCCCTGGTTTTTTTCAACGCTAATGGGGAATTGATGAACGGCTATTAGGGACTGAATTCGCCAACGGAGCGCGATCATAGACCGAACGAGCGCCAGGAGAACCGGGGATTGGACGGGCGGCGGTGACTCACTTCGTTGGTGATGTCGTAGACCACGATGGCGGCCTGTGCTCCGCGGTAGTACATGGGCGCCAGGCTGTGGTAGCGCTCCTGACCCGCTGTGTCCCAGATCTCAAACTTCACCGTTGTGTCGTCCAAACATACCGTCTGGGTCAGGAAGGCAGCTGGGAAGGGACACACACAGAATTACACCTAATGACTCAAATTGAATTACACCTGTGGCAAAGAAAAAAATCATCTCTCTCTTTCCCCATCTGTGTCAGTATGTCTCTCTCCTCTTCTCTCTCAATGCAGAACCCAATAGACCATGGTTGGCTTGTTGCATAAATGTGTTGCATGAATGTTATATTCAATGTTATATTCTTTATCTATTCAACTGTGTGGTTATCTTATGTAATGCTCCAATATACAATATTTGCTATTTCTGCAACTACAAGCTAATGCCTCAAAGGTCATGCCTGCCAAACGGTAATTCAAGAAAAAAACTAAACACAGGTAAACGGCCACGAGAACCAAACCAAACCATCATCAACAAACTTTCATCAGATCGCCATACCTCCGATGGTGCTCTCCTGGAACTCATGGAACTGGCCCTTCACAAAGCGCAGCACCAGGCTGGACTTCCCCACCGCTGACTCCCCAAGCAGCACCAGCTTGAACTGGCAGATCTTATTGGCCGCGTTGGGACCGTTGGGTCGCGTGGCTCCGCCTCTGTTTGCCATGTCACAACACACTTGCACTCGCTTGCTCACTCTCTCTCGCCTTTACGGTGGTAACCCTGGACTTGGGCTAGACTGGGACTAGTCTGGCTCTGAGCAGCCAATCAGGGAGAAAAGAATGGGAACAAAAGTAAGTGCAAGTGCTCAAGCATTCAAAATATGACAACACATTTTTATATGGAGTTCTGCATAGTTTCTATGTGTGACTATACTTTTGTTTTGTTTTATTTTTTTGGGGGGGGAGGTGATGAAACACTATGGAGGTGCAGTAAACTAGCTCTAGGGCTGTAGGCATACAGTCGATCATACGTAACAGATTGCAATGATCCTAATATAAAAATAGGAACACATAAATCGTTGAAAACAAAGCATGGCAATTGGTAGAATAGTACAGCATAAGCCAAAAAATAGCTGTTTGCCAACTCGCCAGTTATTAATAATTAGACAAAATTAACATAATCTTGGCAGCTGTAGTCAATGTCTGGAAGATTTGTACTGTCTTGGACGTGTTTGAACAGCACCGATACAAGGGACTGTCACATGTGTAGGCAGATGTATGTGGTTATACGTAATCATCGCTCCGCTGCTGTGTTCACCAAATAAACACTCGTTGTTTGAATAACAAAGCAGTTGAGGTTGACGATGGCTGGCCATTCCTCAATCCCCCACAAGTAACTACGCACATACTAGCCAGCCAAGAATAATTGTTGACAATCGTGTTACGACACATGGTTAACCATAAATAACCTGTGTTGTCGGCTCTTAGTAAACGAAAGCTAACACCCAGATGACCGGCTAGCGAGTGTACAACATATTGGCTATATAATGTATTTACACCGAAAAAAATGTTTTAAACAATAAGTCAACTCCACAGCAAATGAGGAAATGTATCATTTCACATCTATACAATATGTACTGTTACAACTGATATTATGTTCACAAAAACAAGTGTCTTTGGTTTGGGTGTGTACTGCTAGTGTTTGCTGTCCAGTGTAATTAGCCTTTTATTGATCTGTGTTAAAAGCAATGTTCTGGTTATAAACGACTTTATTATCATGTATACATTGAATGTGTGAAGGATGGTAGACGCAAGCCGAATGTGGTAAGCTTGTAATTGCTGTGTTATTATACAATTTGGTCCTTCACTGTTAGCTGTCAGCTAGCGACAGCTAGCTAGGTGGCTAATACACAAAGCTAATGCTGTTATCCAGCCCCTTTGGTTAGCAAATGCTGCCAGGCTAACGTTAGCTACTCACCTTTTACAAGGGGGTAATCAGTGCCAGTACAGTATGTAGTGGTAGGTTTTCAGGTTTGTAATTCACAATACGACGGGTGAGTGAGCTAGCGGACAGTGAATTTGATGAGGATTTGCGAGGTCCCACTCCCACTTTTATCAACTTCCCCTCGGTGTCGCACGGATGACAATGACGTAGGGAAACAAACCGACCAATCGTTGACGCGTGAAACCCTGCCCAAATTCATGTCAACATATTTCAGTGTCACAAACGCAAATATTAAATACATTTAAATTGTAGAGTTCTTAAAAGGGGAGCATCACTGAGTTTGCTATTTAATATGGCAGGTTAGGTTAGTTAGTTGTCTGGTAATATTTTTAAATGTTTACTTATTCTTTCTATTTCTATTATTTTGAGCAGAGCATTAACAGGTAGTGTCTACCCCCTGGGGTCAATGCAGTGACGAAACCGGACGGCAGGGTCACGGTGGTTGTTCCTGGGAAAACGGGTTGCCATGCGACCACATATAAACATGCATTCCCTTACACAGATACATGTTCTACGCATCTATCTATTAGATTAATCTCGTACTACTGTAACTAAATATATGGAAACGAAAATTACACATCGATGACAATCCGTTTGATCGATTAATTTAAGGATGTCATTGGCAGAGGGGAAATCACCGCACAACTGGAAATACACGGACAGATTTCCCAGCATAAGACGAGTAAAATCGACAGACGTCACATTCTCACGATTATTCATGTATTTTTTAATTTTTTTAATTTTCTATCTATTACTAACTTGTACTGATCCTTACAGGCAGGAAAACTGAAACCGCAGGGAGAAAGGGCTAAAACATGTTTGCAAGAGATACCCAGGGTAAGTGCTTGTGTGTGTCTCTCTGTGTGTATACCGACGGATTTCAACTGAGATGTTCTCTTATGATGATATTGCTGCCCCCTCCAGCCTCCCACCCCGCCACAGCTGAGAAAATTCCTCAAAACCACCCAACCAGCACCCGGATTTATGAGAGAGCTTTCTGGGAAAGCAAATGATCCAGATATTTCCCGTGACTTAGTTCACGGGATTAGAACCGTGGCTTCCCTCAATGTGAGTATGTTTCTGTCTGGAACTTCTACTCATATATTTGTATTGTAATCATACTTCTATAATATAGGCATCCACATGTTGGTCCTACTTTATATCAACTCTAGGCAGTGCAACAATAGGATTGACAGCATCTCTGTGTATTTGAATTTGTCTGTGCACTACATGTGCACCAAGAGTCTCTGTGGTTGTTCTGTGACAATGTCACTCAGTATCCTCCTTATCAAATGAGCAGTAGACCATCCTTTGTATGAAAAAAAACAAAGCACATTAGTATACATATTCAGATACACACATATACAACAATAGATGCACATTTTAAAAATATGAAAACGTACAACATCAATCCGAGGGGACACAACTGTGTGTGTTAGATCACGCCATGCCCCCCCCCCCCCCCCCCCCCCCCCCCCTCCTCACCGCAGGCCAGCAGCGTGGTGAACCCACGACCACAGACACACTTCCAGGACAAGTTGCTCCAGCTCCACGAGGCCGTGTACGCCGCACAGAGAACCGCCCCGCTGGGAAAGTCACATGACCAGAGCGCGGGGCTTCCCAGGTGGTACGGAGACGCCACCACGTTTGGCTCCAAATCGGTCAGCAGTGAGTATCAGCATCGTGGAGGAGACGAGGCGAGACCAGGCTTAACGTAAAAGGGCCCGTAGTCTACCGTGAATTCTTGATTTCATCTATTCATCACAGCTGGGTTGGACACTCCCATGTGATGTTATAAGTAGGTCGATTTTGAAAAAGGATTCTGAGCGTGGGGTTTAGAGCTCTAATGTCTGACAGGGACAAGAAAGAAGAAATTATGTTTCACTACTCTGTCTACAGCCTACCTGTAGTCGTCCTTGTGCGAGATGATGTCCCCGTCCTCTCCCTGCTCTTTAGTGGACCTGTATCTGTGTTCGCTGTGAGTGCAACAACTAAATGGTAAATGTCTTCCTTTGTGTCCAGCTGGAACTGCGGGCCAGACTGTAAATCCACCCATAACAGCAGAGCAGGTGGAGACGGAAGCCCTCAAGGGACACGAGTCATACATCCGCAGTCACAATGCCTACTTTGTTGGTAAGGGGTAGGGCCATCTTCTCTCTCAGATTTAAATGAATTATGCTGAGTGACAGACTACAGTGTATGTGTGGGTGTATGTGTATGAGACAGACATGCATGAGTGTGTGTGTGTGTGTGTGTGTGTGTGTGTGTGTGTGTGTGTGTGTGTGTAATTCTTGTCAGCTGTCTTATAGTTCTTGATAATGCGTGCAACACTAACATTGAACAACCAGACATAGCCATACTCTTCAGTCTCTGATACAGAATACAATGTTCCGGTTACATTTATTAGTATTGCAGACAGTACATTTGAAAGTGCAAACATTTATTGGCATTGTTGGCCTTTTGGAAAAGAAAGCAATATTTCACAAGCGTTTCTATCAGTTTGTCTGTCCAGTGGTGTCGAGAGGTCAGGTTCCTTCACCATCCCTCCACCTGGCTCTGTGCTGCAGGTGAGCCCATTGACAGGAAGTACGACTGGAGCCTCCACAGTAGATGCAGCAGGTTTGGAATCTCCACCCCCCACCACAACGATGGACGGCAAGTCGCCAAATCCCTCCGCTGGCCTGGCGACGAGCAGAAGTACGCACCTATCTCTCGCCTCGCCGCATTGTTTCCGGTCGCTCTCAAGCGACTTTGGATACTGAGGACAGTCTATCGGTCGTCCTGTGAGTCCAGTGATTAGGGTGTTCGATTCCCAGCCAAGAGATTGGGTTTGAATGCCGTTGTCCCATGCCGGTCCCTCTAGGCACCTCCCACACCAGCCTCTTACCTAATCTTTTTACTGTAAGTCAACAGTGTCTGCTTCCTGAATACACAGATTGATTCAATAGCTTCAATAAAGAGCCAAGGGACACAAAGAGGACATTTGCCGCTTTGGATTCGCAGAGAAAATGTTTGCCTCATGTTTTGGGTGTGATGTCTTCCTCTGAGGTCTGTGATGATTTCAGGGAGAGAATCCACCAGCGCGGACGACCTCTCTGACCTACCGTGGGTGACCCAGATAGACTCCTGAGTTCTGGGGTCACTGTGACATCACGTTGTGTGACATCAACCCCCCCCCCCCCCCCCCCCCCCCCCTCACCTTGACCTTTGACCCCGTGACGTTCTTTCAGGATCACAGAAACGCTGAACGTCCCATCGGATCACACCTTTGGAGTTCTGGTTCCACCGGATACGTTCGGTAAACACACACACACACACACACACACAAACACACACGCACACATAAACACACACACACACATAAACACACACACACAAACAGACACACACACATACAGACACACACACGCACGCACACACACACGCACACACACACATAGATAGACATACACACACACGCTAGAGTTGTAGTACTCAAGACCGGTCTTGAGACCACTTTTACGTGGTCTTGGTCTTGTCTCAGACTCGACTGTATTTGGTCCCGGTCTTGCCTTGGTCTTGGACATAGAGGTCTCGAGGGGGTTTGTGCATAAACCAAGCAGCGAGCTAATGCTCATCACAAAACCTTATATATGACGCAGCACTCGTACACCACACGCCAAATATGTTACATTGTTTATATTTTCCGAACGGTTGCGCCACTGTTCACATATTGGTGTAACTTAAACACTAGTCTGGCTTTTTTTCCGGTCTCGACTTGGTCTTGGTCTTGACTTGGTCGGTCTTGGTCTTGGTCTGGATACCCTCTGGTCTTGGTAGTGTCTTGGTCTCGGTTTAGGCGGTCTTGACTACAACTCTAACACACACACTGCCGTAACGGTCAATGTCCCAGCAGACCACGTCCCTCTGCTTCCATAGGAGCGGCAGAGTTGATCCATTGCGGTGACCCCGGTGGGCACCCACGTGGGCAAGACCGCCAGCGGGGGGCCGTCAGCGCCGCCCGGCAGACCCTCAAGAAGCTCAACTGCCACACCTTCCCCAGCCTACTGCAGGCCTTCAGGCACTACGACAAGGTACCGGGGGAATGTGTGTTTGTGTGTGTGTCAAGTGGGGCGTTTAGTCTTTGGTCCCATGGAGGTTCAATGCAATGCATTGACCGCATGCCTTCACGCCTTCAGGACTAGGGGGCGTGGATGGGTGTTTCCGTTTCAGTGGGTCCATCCAACTGCCTTGGTTCCACGTGATGTACGATTACATTTGGGGAAACCATTATATGCAGGTTCCTTGTAATTAAATGACCAAGCATTACTAGCAGATTAAGTTGAAATGGCCCATTACACCACTCCGATTGCATCTGCCATAACACTTAAAGTGAGGAACACAATACGTGTGTATGTGTGTCTGTGAGCTTCTGGTTAACCCAGCAATTGGAATGCTTGAAACTTGTTCGGGCGACTTGCTCAGTGTATCAACAGCAATGAAGTGTTTCACCTTCTTCCCGACAAATGTGCTTATTGTAAATCGCTGTGGCCTCTGATTGGACAGAAGGGCAGAGGTGTGATTGACAGGGAGGACCTCGCGGCGGCGTGCGGGGACTTTGGAGTGAGGGCGAGCGAGGCGGTGCTCGACGACCTCATGAGGACCTGCGACGCCGACCGGGACGGCGTCGTGGACTTCCTGGAGTTCGCCAACTTCCTCAACTGGAAGGACAAGATGCCCATCACCGTTGCCGAGCAACGCGTCCTGACGGGTCAGTCTGACGGGCCTGTCTGACGGGTCAGTCTGACTGTCAGTCAGTTTTTCTTTTACGACCATCGCTGCTGTGGATTAGCGATGGGGACAATAGGGGAGACTTTCTGCACTGTGTTGTTGTTGAAACACCGTAGCTTTATCGTACCTTTTCGACCCTGTCGACAGCAATTTCAACGTGTAATTGGATTAATTGGATTTTCAACCTATATATACCTATATATATACCTACAATTGTTCCAATTTCAATCACATGCCTTTTCATCTCACCCTCACTCAAGTGTCTTTTGGATACAAGGGGCGGCAGTAGCTCAGTTGGTAGAGCGGGTGGGCAGAGCGGGTCGTCCACTCACCATAGGGTCGGCGGTTCGATCCCCTTGATCCCCCTCGTCCAACTGTCCACATGTCGAACCCCACAAAAATGTATTGATTGTACAGTCAGTCGCTTTGGCCAAAAGCGTCTGCTAAATGCCCCTTTACAAGTGTCTGCTAAATGACTAAGTGTGTCCTCCTCATAGAAGACAGTTGTTGTACTTGTCCTCCCCTTCATCTTGCTGTCCTCCCCCAGGGGGCGGGGCCAGCTCGACGCCCGCCCCCACCCAGAGGAACACGTTCTCAGGGGGAGTGACACCCACCAGGCGCCACTCGACGCAGGCCTTGATCCACCCCCAGGACCTGGAGCCCCTGGAGCCAGGGGGCTCCCTCAGGGTCCCCCGGACCCTCAGCCTACGGCCCGGGACGGCCCCGGGCCACTTCGTTACCTCCTCGTCCCTCATCCGGGCCACGGTCGCCGATCGCTGTACCACAGGTTGGTCTGGGAGGGGAAGGTGACCTCAGCTCGTTCACTACTATTTTACCATCCACTGTGTATTACAATTGCACTATTCACTGTGTATCACTATTTTCCTATTCACTGTGTATTACTATTGTATTATTCACTGTGTGTCACTATTGTACTATTCACTATGCATCACTATTTGGCTATTCCCTATGTGTCACTACTTTCAGAACTATACCACTATTTTACCGCTCAGTATGTATCACTATTGTACGATCCACTATGTATCACTATTTTACTGCTCAGTATGTATCACTATTGTACGATCCACTATGTATCACTATTTTACTGTTCAGTATGTATCACTATTGTACGATCCACTATGTATCACTATTTTACGGTTCAGTATGTATCACTATGTTACTGTTCAGTATGTATCACTATTGTACGATCCACTATGTATCACTATTTGACTGTTCTGTATGTATCACTATTTGACTGTTCACTAGTTATCACTATTGTATGACCCACTATGTATCACTATTTGACTGTTCAGTATGTATCACTATTGTACTGTTCAGTATGTATCACTGTTTGACTGTTCAGTATGTATCACTATTGTACGATCCACTATGTATCGTTATTGATTGTTCAGTATGTATCACTACTGTACGATCCACCATGGCTCACTACTGTACGATCCACCATGGCTCACTGTTTCCTCTCTAGAAGGCCAGCGTACCTACGGCATCCCCACGGTGCGGACCGACCTGCCGGCGCCGCGCCTCAAGCGAATGGGCGACACCAACAACTACGGAGAACAGGCAGGGGCGGCTCACCTCCTGCACCCCTCGCTCCTCTCCCTGTGGGGGGTCCACGAGGAGCACCTTTTCCGCCCCCGCTCCAAGGAGGAGGTACGCCATGGGGGGACTGGGGGGGGGGGGTCCAAGGTCTCCTCGTTAGGCACACATTCCTGTTTAATGTCATTAGTGTCAAATTCCTTGTAGGTGCAAACCTACTTGGCAAAAAACTTGTTTCTTATTCTGATGATCCGCAGAGCATCGTCCTGTCTAATTGTCCAAAGCACTGTATTTGTGACCTTTTTTTTCCCAGATCGCCGGGATCTTTCGTAAAGTGGGCGTCAACGTTTCCGCGGAGACCTTCGACGCGGCCTGGGAGCTGGCGAGCGCCAGGCGGCCGGACCGCGAGGTGTGCGTGCACGGCTTCCGCGCGGTCCTCCGGGATATCAAAGCGATGTGATTCGCAATGGGGATAAGACCCACCCACCCTCGTTACCGATCGCATGGTGCTTGATTAAAAGTTACCGCTTCATACTAAAAAAAAAAAAAAACCTTGCGATTCATTGTGGTACAAAATGCATGATAGAAAAGGGCTTAACGATAGCTTGAAGTGGACGAGATTTGAAAAGGTAAATGCCCATAGGTGTATGCGCCCTTTACATTTCTGGAGAAGCTTATTTTATGTTAAATCTTAATTATTTTACCAGATACTTTTGTTCAAAAGAAACGAAAAGACATGTTATTCCAAAGAATTAAGGGGTGAGGGCATCTTGCTTTAGTAGGCCGAGGTAAGCCGTAGACAAAAGGGGATCAACTGGGGCCTCATTATCAACCGTGCGTAGAAAAGGTTCTAATTTCGTTCGTACGCACTCATTACGCACAAATCTGTGCGTACGCACGGTTGGTAAATGAGGCCCCTTGTGTCTTTCAGCTGGGAGGAGAAAAATCCAGCCACTGCGCGGTCCTGCCCCTGCCTCACCTTTAGTCTTGCGCTGCACTCTGCTGGTGATATAGAGTAATACAACCTGTCGGTCTTAATCAAAGGAAACAGTTTAATCACAGCGCAAAAAGAAACGAAATGCTAGCGTCTATATTGCATTGTATGAGACTATCAGTATCAGCTATTGGACCTACATAATAGGAGAGCTTATAAGTGCACGCACTGTGTTTTGTTTTATCTGCAGTGTTTCTAGCATTAAAAGAATTTTAATGTCCGTAAATTAGTTAGTGTTAACCCTAATTACCTCCAAGGAAATGTTGCAACATTTTGTTTGTATGTTTGTCAGCTAATCTGTCACAGTATTTTTTTTTTCAATTGTTCATTTGAAATAGATAATCTGTTAAATCTTTGATATGTCTAGAGTGTAGTATTAATATTAATAAATGCTTGTGTTTGTTTATTGCTGTTCAAGTGAAAGACTTCTGCATTTCATCTATATCTGGCTTTGGTATGATTTTCACACGTTTTTGGCTAATTACTAATTGGCATGAAAATAAACTATTTACACAGTAATTTAGTGTGTGTGTCAGTCACACACACACACACACACACACACACACACACACACACACACACACACACACACACACACACACACACACGCACACAAACACACACACACGCACACACATACACACATATATAATATCCAGATTAATTAAACCACTTGGCAGTCGTTATAGATACGTCAGAATATTACAAAGCATTCAGATAACATGTTAATAATAACATAAATACAACACATTATCTTTTTGCCCTTGCACTTTTTTTGTGTGTTGCTGCTAATCTGGCTGACTGACAACCCCCCCCCCCCCCCACACACACACACACGCACGCACGCACGCACGCACGCACACACACACACACACATGCACGTGGTAAATTCTGTAGTGCGCTATCACCATGTCCACAAGCATTTGACATGTGCCGAGCTAAACCGCACTCAAATAATCTAATTACGTTTGTCAAGATCCCCTAGCCGGAACTAACCGCACCCCCACGCATATTTAAATATTTTTTTTTTCATATTATGCATATCCACCCCCCCAAACCATCCAAGCATTACCACAGCAACGGGAACATTAGGATAATCCCCCCAGTATGTTTTGCGATGCATGAATTAGTGGACACTAATGACAGAATCCTCTTGTTATCGGCAGATGATACGTTGTCAACATTAATAACTACAACAGAACGGAATGACACGCATCATTCACTGGGCCTGTCATCGGCTGTCTGCTTTGACGGGCGGTGACGTTCCTGGCGTCTCCATCACTTAGTTTAGTCACGTGGCGCGACGCCAGTTCACCTGGAGTAGGTGACGTTTTCCCCGATTGCAGTTTGAGTCACTTGTCCTGGCACCAGCGTTTGCGCTGGGATGCATCAGCTTGATGGATACATGGTGTTGTGAACCCTGCGACACGTGACATGCCCCACACTTTGCGCTCCCACCAGAGTGGATTAACTAATCACAGAAGGTACATTTAATGTGTGTGCGTGTGAGTGTGTGTGTCTTCGGTCTCGAAAAGCGCTGCACGCCCCGAATTTAGCAGAGGTAAATTACCACCACCCCCAGACTAGGGCTGCAAAAATAATCATGTTTATTTCAATATTGGCATCTGATTGACCGCAACATTGCTACTGAAGAAAGTAACTGCACATGGGGATGTGAGTATATCAAGTTTTCCCCCCACATAAAACGAATGGACTAATGATGAGTTTTCAACCACACCATCCAATCCGCACCGCGTTTTCAAGACTCGCTACTGTGGAGCCAACAGATAAAGACACCTTTGCGCTTTGGTGTTTGATTTCGGTTAATAACGAGACAAGTGTGCTGGTGGGTGCCGCGAAGAAGAAGTCATTTATTCACATTTAGAACATTCTTTGCAAAATTATCCCAGCAATTAAGAGCACTTTAAATGCCTCTCTTCCCCCCCCCCCCCCCCCCCCACCCCCCCCCCCCCTCCCCGTCGGCTATGCAGTTGACCATCGGAGATACAGTCTGCCAGTGGAATCTTAATCAGGATCGCTTCTCGTGTTCAGGAAAGGGAATCCAAGCAGAGCTCGGCCACAGCTGTACATTATTTTCTTCTCTCGAGTGGTGGTTACTTATTCTTGTCTTGTCAACCGAATAGTTTGGCTCACAGGGCTTGTGTGAAAAAGACAAGAAGAAGATACAAATGTGGTATAGTAAAAAAAAAGAAAAAAAAAAAAAGTTAAGATTTTTTATTCTGAAGTGGGGAATTCCGGCAGCCCTCGCGGCGTGTTTATGATGTTTGGAGTGCTGCTGCTCGACAGTTATTGAATCAGGAGCGGCTTAGTCTGATCTATCACTTAAAAGGGAACTTTGCAGACCCCCCACCCCCTCCCCAAAGACTGTTCCTCTTTTAGGGCTGAATGCTGACACCTGTGGGAGTTGCTACGTCCTACCCCCCCAACAAAAAGCAGAGAAAACATCAGTAAACAGTGTTCTTCATTGCAAGCCTTGTTTTGTAGGTAGGAAATTGTACAATGAATCAAAAACACAAGGCGTTAATATTGAAAATACCAATTTTTGGATTGTGACAATTCCCTGCTATTGTTTTGCCTCATTAAATACTGCATCTCTGAATGCAGCTCTAATAGCTCTCATAAATAATATACAAATGGGACAAATATAAAAACCATGTTAACAAATTGGTGTGTTGGAGTTTCCTGAGGGCAGGTTTCTTAGGATTTCCTTTGTGGTCCAATCACATCACTTTGTCAGCGTCCAATGCCATTGCCATATGTTGGGTGATCCTCCAATCAGGCTCCGCCCCTCTCGTCAGTTCCCGGCGGAATCTATAAAATGAGTACAAACTCGTCATGTTATTGGTGCTATACAACAATACATGGATGGAGTTAGTCAACACGCAGCCTATTAGACCAGGGACATTGGTCATGTCAGGGGACATCCTGTCACCTTTCAAACAGGCGCAGCATCAAACTTCTAGAACTCTTAGGGTCGGGTACCTCCCTTGACCCTCATGTGGGAGTCTTGAGCCACAGGTTGAGAAACGCGGCATTTAGTCATAAAGAGAAGCACAATGCAAGCAGACGGATGGCTGGCCCACTGTGAAGCACAGCGAGATGCAGGTTTGGTATCTACATGAAGCGTTCTGAGTTCTCCTCCACTTCCTCTTGGACTTGATCTGAACCCGAATCTACATACACTTAATTCGGCAGTGTTGAGTAGAACTAGGTTTGCTCCTCTTATTCCAGTAAAAAAAGAAAATGTCATTTGATTTCAATTGTCGATACGCTTTATTAGAAACGGAAAATAAATACAAGAAAGGAATTATAAAAAGGCAATCGGAATGCAAAAGTGCACTTCTAAATAATTAATATTTATTAAGATGAAATGTTACATCACTCTCACCACCCACGCCGACAGATTTATCCCCTTCCTCGCCAAGAAAGTACCGCAGAAGATGTTTTAAAACCATTAATTATGCACACAAGAACTTCATATCATATGTGGGCTCTGTTGGCCTGCTTGAGGACAGACCTGCCATATGGTGGAAGCAGAACTAAGCCTTTTCCTGCACGCTCTGACGCTGCCAACTAAATGTTTACACCTTTAACTTGTCAACATACCGTACAGAGGGAGCGAGAGCACACGAGAGAGAGAGAGAGAGAGAGAGAGAGAGAGAGAGAGAGAGAGAGAGAGAGAGAGAGAGAGAGAACACTACAAATCATGGCTAATTAATAATCAACACTAATCCTTCGGCAAAATTACAACACGCAGTGTGCTTAAGATTCATTTATCCAAACGCGCCAAGACCCGGGGATATGATGGCAATCTATTAACCGTGATATATAAAGGACCTGTTGCTACTTTACCATTGAGACATTTAGCAGACACTTTCATTCAAAGCAACTCATTGTTTCAGACGCATGTCACGCAGGAGTGAGCAGGCGCTGGACGTCCTGCACACGGACTAGAGGATGGATGCCCGACCCGAGCCTGACGGGACGGGTCGGGTTTGGACAAATATTTTAGAAATTATGCTCGGGTTCGGGTCGGGCTCGGTCACATCTGTGCGATTTGAAATGTTTAATTCACCCCGCGCGTTAACCCGCGCATGTTGGGCAAAAAAAGAAGAAGCTTGATGCCTGAGGGGCTCGGGTCGGGTTCGGACATAAAAAGCTTGATACCTGTCGGGCTCGGCTTGGGTTTGGTCCCTGTTTAGTCGGACGCCGGCTGGGGCCCGGACAGAACATTCCGGCCCGATCTCCACTCTAATAACGGACGCCTACGGCCACACTATGGACATTGGGGTTCGAACCAGCAACCTTTTGGCCGGAAGTCAAACACCCTTGTTGCATCCGAATACTAAGTATATACTGTTTCTGTTCAGTGTCTACTTCTTGACCATTAATGTAGTACATTCTACAGCTATGCGTAGAACGCCTCCGAACGCTTTCCGAACACCACCGAAAACGCCACCGGATGTTTGGAGATGACGTATTTCCCCTCTGTGCGCAGCAGATCAGATGCCAGCAAAATTAAAAAGTCACCTCCGATAATTTACCTAGTAGTTTTCCGTCTTGTCGTCGTTGCTAATGAATTAAATGTCTCTTTCTGCGCGAATGGCTCTTGATATCGCTGCTGTTATTATTATTTTTTTTCTCCGCGGCGTTCTTCTTCTTCGGTTACCAGACTCCCGCTGAATTGTGGGACAGCGTAGTGACCTACCGTTGTACACCGTGGCCGTAGTACGCATTCGGAAACTTTTTGCCTACTACACAATGCGTACTGAGCATTCGGACGCGCCATATTTGTGACGTGCTACAAAATGCCTACTATATAGCAGTCAAGTATGAGTATTCGGATGCAGCCCCTGTATGTAAAGAGACTACACCCCCCCCCCCCCCCCCCCCCCCCCTAGCTGCTTACTCGTAGACGGCGGTGAATATCTTCCTCTGGGGGGCGCTGCCATCTCTATGGGGGCCCACTCTGAAGATCCTGGTGGCCTCCGGGTCGTCAGGGCCGTCCAGGGTAGACAGGAACCAGAACCTCATGGTGATGAAGCAGAACTTCCTGCCTGGGGGTGATGGGGGGGGGGGCAGGGGGGAGTGTTCAGTGGGAGAACAGCGAGGTTTAGCTGTAGTTATGCTATAGCAGAAGCATGGTGAGGTTTGTATCTACCTAGTTCTCCAGTTTTGTATCCGCGTGAATAAGCCCGACACACTCTCTGTTGTCTGCATTGAAGGGATACCTTGCTCAATGTTTGTCCTTGAGTTGGAGTTGACTGTGCCACCCTCTGCATAAGCCAATTTAGATTTTAGGGGACTCATTTATGACCAATCAGGGCACTTCTTCTGTGAATGATTCAGGGCAGCCATCTTGCCTGTCAATCACAAGTGCGTGAGATACAGCACTACTCAATGTTGGAAAAACGTGTAAAGGGAGCGGAGAGGAAGGGATTTTTGGTTGTTTGCTTTCAAAATCGTGCTCAATTCTGCTCTTTTGTCTCTTCCTTAATAGCCTAGTTGACATTTTCAAGTCCAATCAGCCCAGGAAGATACTTTAGCAGGAAGTGCTTTAGCAAAAAAAAACCCCATCCATCTCAAAGCGAATACATCCATTCCTAACGTAAAAATAGACACCGCAGACCAGCATAAACCCTGAATTCATAAGAAGGAATCATTTATACTTTGAATGTACCATTATCTTCGTACACTAGGGACACTTCTTCAGGCTAGCAGGAATACAATGTCTTCCAGTGAGATGGCCAAAGTCTGCCTCTGCACGTCACTCAAAGAGTTACACTTCTTCTTGACATAGGCTACAGTCTGTAACGGCACACACACACACACACACCACACACACACACACACACACACACACACAACACCTTCAGTCACGTCGGGAAACCATTCGTATTTATTCCGACGGTGTGCGTTATATTGGTCTGTCCGGACATAACGCGTAGCCTACCTCGCTGGACGCAACGCTCCTCAACTCGTTAAAATTCCCACTGAACATCAGCTGGGAGACGTGGACTATCGCCTGGAAGGCCGAGGGAACGTGGGTCAGGAAAAGAGTTGGACAGACATGTATACAGTTGGTCAGACAGACAGTTGAACTTCCACCCTCTTGGGCCTGGGTCACCAGTGGTGAATGCAATGCCCAAAGAGGGCCATTGACCTGTAAAGCACCTGCCGTCCAAAACGTGAATGCACTTTAATTATTGAACTAAAAACGATGACAGTTACAACAGCAATAACAGTACAGTGTTTTAGTTTAGGCTAATATCACATTCTTTTTTTCTTCTTTTTTTTTTTTAAATAAAATTGATTACCTGTTTCACCCCATTTTCAAACTCGACCGATGCAAGGCCCAATTCAAACCACAAATTAATAATAAACATGTCGCAGGTACACCGGATCCACGTCAAGGGGTCGGGATGCCCACCACGGAGATTGCGGGGCGCTTTGACCCTTGCTCCTCCTCAGGATCGGTACCGTACTGCCTGTGCGCCTGGCCGGCGAAAGGAGGGACTTGTTGTCTCTGGAGCCAACGCACATTCTGTCCAGAGGGACGACGTGCTGCCCGCTGATGAAAGGGGGCGTAATTGGTGGTCCGAGACGTCCTCTTCCAAGGGTTGGAAGGTCTTGGAGGAAAGCGCTGCTGCGCGTCCCGCGATGTCCCTGCAGCTTGCGAAGCTGGTGATTCGCTGCATTTTAGAGTTGATCAGGGGGTTAACGTGCACACGATCCACGCGTGACATTGCTAACAGGGCTGGGCTGAGGGGGGGCAACTCAGACGCAGCGGTTAGCTGTCCATCTTCTTCCGGCAACCTTATGCAACTGTACACTCTGTACCCACAATGCATGGTTGTGTAATAACACACTGGACGTGGCCGCTAGAGGGAGCTAAATACTAATTTTCCGCCGCCTTGAGACACACCTTCCTCTTCACAGCGCTGTGGCCAAGTGTTGTCTAAAAGTAACATTTGTAAATGTGTTTTTTGAAGGTGAAGGCCTGCGGTGCGAGTCGGTTGTTGTGTGCGGGAATAGTTGTTTTGTATCCTATTGGTTTCTAATTAATAGTCTATAGTTTCTAGTTCTATAGTTTCATTGAGAAACTACAATTACAATTTTAATAACTTACAATTTTTCCTGCATTACTCCCCCGACAGGTAGGCAAATTAATTGTCTGAACATCTCAGATTTGATCATCATCTTCATCAAAACATCATTAAATTCACGCGCAGTTATTGATGATCAGGTCTGGAGCCTGTCTCTGCCTTACATTTTATTTTTTTCGAATGATATAATCGTAGGATCCGCGATGGAGACATCATATCAACATAATAAAGCAAGCCGAGAACGACACCTGCTTCCGTCCCCTCCCCTCTAAGTTGCAAATCTAATGTATTTATAAGTCATTACCAGAGCAGCTCTTGGTGATTTAAATTATGTTTAGAAATGGAAAGCCGGCTTTCTGCAATGTATAATAATAAATCATTATCAGCGCCAGTAGGGAAGTTATTTTACATCTGTGGCGTAAATGAGGAAGAATTAAGCAATAGGCTTTATACCAAAAATAGGATTCCACCGAATGGGGAGAATTTGTGACGACGAGAAAAAGTCGCTTCTATAGCTTTTTCTTTGAAACTTTCGTTTGTACCACAGTTGTGAATATTTTTTGTTGTAGGCTCAAACTTTGAAGCAGGCCTATCTGAACCTTTTACACTTGCGCATGGGTTAGTTCGTAGGCGCGCCACGGAAAGGCAGTGTTGTCCACGGCTGAGATGCGACTGAGCGTGGCACAGAAGCTTCACCGTCCATTGTGTGTGTGTGTGTGTGTGTGTGTGTGTGTGTTTGTGTGTGTGTGTGTGTGTGTGTGTGCGTGTGTGTGTGTGTGTGTGTGTGTGTGTGTGTGTGTGTGTGTGTGTGAGAGAGAGAGAGAGAGAGAGAGAGAGAGAGAGAGAGAGAGAGAGAGAGAGAGAGAGAGAGAAGGGGGGGGGGGGGTTTTGGAAAGGACAACGAGGGAGAAATGGAGCAGAGTTGTATTAATTGTAATAGAAACATTAACACAAATACGAATACAAAAATGCATAAAATAGGCCCAGAGAAATAGGAAAAAATAGAAACGTGTTTGTGTAAGGCCTGTTTGTTGCCATGTTCTGTTAAAGGATAACCCTATGTTTATTTGATTTATTTTGTATTTTATTGTATTTTCTTGGCTCGCTGAGCGACTATAATAGAATGCGTGTGTGTGTGTGTGTGTGTGTGTGTGTGTGTGTGTGTGTGTGTGTGTGTGTGTGTGTGTTTGTTGGCACGCAGCCACACACACAGCACGCAGGCACAGGTGTTGAACGGTAAAAAAAAAAAAAACAAGCAGAAGCAGACCGAAAAATGCGGGATTTGAATTATCATTGCAAAAAGCAGAGTGGCGTCTCTACAATGGACAGCAGATTCACTTGAAACCGCAAACTTTTACTGCAATTGATGTCATATTATAAAACAACACAGGCCTATTGAACTAATTTTCGTTTTTTTTTGTATGCGTAGGTTTATCCATGCTCATGTTTCAATTACAAATCATAAATCTTGTTGGGGAAGATACGCAAGATGTCGTTTGACTTAGATAGGCTAATGAGGCAAATTAGTTAAAATACTCTAAAGTAATAGTTCCTGATTTTTATTCCACGCAAAATTATTTCCCAACTTGTTTTTGTATCTGCGCATAAATTAAAAAAATCTGCCGAAATTTATTATTCATCTGAGATGTGATTAATATGCAAAATTATGCAAATTAAGATGCATTAGCTCCAATTCTCTAGTGGAATTTCCATTATAATTTAATACAAAGTAACAGAGTAATTGGTGTCACGTGTAATTACGGTTAC
>JAXIVH010000002.1:10168983-10178983 GCA_036785325.1 Urophycis tenuis | reverse complement strand
ACCAGGGGGTCTGAAGGTGTGTGAGTGTCAACGTGATTCCAGGTCCATCGTTCATTTCTGATTGCGTCAGAGGAGGATCACAACATGCTACGCTGGTTGATTCTCATCGTTTCAATTGTTCATTTCAAAGAAGAGTAGATTGGACCAATGGACCGTTTGCATGTACTTTGGACATTTCAAATAGGAATTTGACGGAAACGCAAGTAATTGACTGCATTATTGCAGCAGTCAACGTTGATTCATGCGGTTTGCTACTTGGACGACGCAGAATCTTAATTGGCTGATTGGTGAAAACTTCCGTTGGATTCCAGTCACTCACTGTTGGTTCCAGCAGAACTCAGACCGTGGAGGGCTGAGGAGCGGCTGTCAAACACGGGCTTGTGTTCTGTAACAGGAGCGACACACGCATGTACACATGCGCGCACACACACAAACCCTATCCATCCACACTTTTCATTAATTTAAACTTTCTTATTTACTTAGTTGATTTTAATTATTTATTCTTCAGGGAACACTAGTGTGTGTCTAAGTAGTCTATATCTGTTTCGCTCTGAGTACAATTAAAATGCAGGCACACACACACACACACACACACATGCACATGCACACGCACACACACACGCATGCATGCACGCACACACACACACACACACACATGCACATGCACACGAACACACACACGCATGCATGCTCGCACGCACGCACACACACACACACACACACCCATAAAGTAGGTGTTCACCACTGTCTTGGTAGATAACAATTAAAAAGCAGAGTTGGGTTGGTTTGCCAGATCTATCTATTAACATCGATGACGCTGCTGATGTGAACACTTTCACTACAATTCATTCTGCAGAGTGCCACTTTAAGTTTCAACCCTAATATCAGCCCACAGGGCTTTGGACACAACCACGCAACGTAGGGCTGTTGAGTTTGTTTTGGTCAATGCACAAGTGGCATCTGTTGAGTGGGTTTGTTGAGTGATGAGTTATTGCTTTAAAATGATCAAGAGGAGACAGGTTTAGAACAGGTGACCAAGTTCAACGGTGCTTCAGTCCACAAGAGGACGCTTTGGCCAAATTCCTGGAGAATACTTTTTGGACTCCACAAACACGCACAAGTTTGTGTCCTCCACAGCGTGGTGAGATTTCCGACCACCACGGCAGACTTAGACACAATTGGCAGGAATAAAATATTTCTATTTGACAAGATTGAGATCTAATGCGGGCTAATGGAGAATGTTTTGTATATTTGTTTGTTAATTATCGGCTAACTTCTAACGGCTAACTTCTAAAATAAAATGTGCAATTGAGTAATAAAGAGATTGTTGGACTGACATTTGCTAATTCACTTCATACAAATACATAAATTCAATCATTTGAATTGACTCACTATAAATAACGCCAGGCTACCAACCAAGCGGTGAATATACGACTGCATTATTGCGTAGTCGTGACAATGACAATCTTTAATGCCATGTGACCCCTCTTCATGGCTGACAAATGAAAAAGTTAAACTATGTTTGTTATTTTTCATTAAAGTTTATAAAAAAAAAATCTAATTAAAATAAGAATGTAAAACCTAAAGGTTAGACAGGGGAACATTAAACACAAAGACTAACCTTTGATGAAGGCAGCCCTTGTTAAGCTTCAAGGTACAAACATAATCTACAAAGTGTCTATTCCAAGTCAAACTGATTAATAAGGTTTCGAAACGAGAAGTGGGCCTATCGTCACTGTTGCATGTTGAAATTAGATTGTCTTTTTAATTGCACTTTTATCAGATATGATTATAGAATTACGAAATATGTCAAATGCCAAAGAAGAAAAAAAAAAGTCTGCAAATAGTCTAGCTTGTTGGAGTGTAGATCTGTATCGACGTAGATCCAGTCATCATTTATCATAATATTATGTCATGAAATTCTATGGGCGTATATACAGTATGCTGGCTTGGAATACACTTTGAGTACAGCCTGTTGGGATGCCTCACACTTCGGCCCCTCACCAGACATGTTAGACCAGAGGTAACACAGTGCTCTGGAGGCTGGGGGGGGGGGGGGGGGGGGTGCGACAGCCACAGACAGAGAAGCCCGTCCCCCTCATGTACTGGAGCTGCACTGGATCACCTTTGTCCCCTCTGCCAGCCACAGGTGATTACAGGTGTGGGACATCGGCACTTCAGCCAGCCGTTGCTACAAACCAGCCATTTCATCACGTGTACCATAATCAAATATATAGGCAAATATATGCACACACACACACACACATGCGTGCACACACACACACACACACGCACACATCCACCACCACCTGGCACAGATTCCCATACTTACCATACATACATTCTTAGCGTCGGTGGCCCTCATCATCCAAATGGAAGCCGTGTTGGCAGTTTACCGAGATACTCGGCGAACGCATGAATTATGGTAAAACAAGGCTGCATCCTTCTCCTCTGGCGGATCACAATGTGCATTAACATGCGGTGCCTAGGAATGAACGCCGATCAGACAGCCTGGTCCTAGTTTTGTTCTTCATGTTTAATCCGGTCTCTTATAGACTGGGGGGGTGGTGGGGGCGCGGATGGTGCACTCAATTCCCCGGTATTAATGTTCACACCCTAACCTTCTGTTTCCCTCTCCTCCACATATGGACGCTGTGAACAAAAACATATTTCTGGAAATGTTTGGCAGCACTCGCCGGATCGGCAGAGGAGAGAGCGCAGAACGTCCAGATTTGCGCTGGGTGGATTATGCCAAGATCGCTATCATTACAATAACTTTATTAGGCCCCCTGCCACATTCCCCGTTTGATTTACTGCAGCGTCCCGGGGGCTGGCGTTCACACTGCGCCGCCGCTGCGACGACGACACGGCGTCCAGGAGGGGACGCGCGTGCCTACAGAGGCACCGGGTACGAGCGCCACACCCTGTACGACCCCTGACCCCTGGCCTGACCGGGGGGCCCCTGACCGCAGCCGGTGGGTCCCCCGACACGTTTGGGCCCGTGACCTTTCGTTCGGCCCGGGGACCAAATGAATCAAGCAAGTTTGAGATTTTATTTGCTCTGGCATGCGCGTCTGGCCCCCCCGCTCCCGTTCAGACAGACTTCCAGCAGACCTCGCCCGGGCCGGGCCAATCAACGGCGTTTATCTAATACTGGGGGGGTTTAACATGATGGTGTACAGTGGAGCGCCCTCAGGGGCCGCGGAGGCATTTTCATAAACACTCAAGATGGCTGACGTTGATGTGTCACATTTTGTGGCTCTGATCGGTCACGGGGCTATCCCGTCGCATTTTGTTCTGCGCCTGTTGATAATGCATCGTAGAAATCCAACATAAACTGAGCTGGGCTTTCGGGGTTGGTTCACGGGGACCTCCGAGACAAACGTCTCCCCCGAGGTGAGCTGTGGCCTCCTGCGGTGAATTGATTTTTACATGTGTTCAATGGATGAAGACGATTTACCGGACTGATTACTTAACTGCACATCACTGTACAGAAAAGTCGATTTTCTTTGTCATGTTTTTTTTTTTTTTTTTGTCGGCTTGTGTAATTTATTAACTTCATCTCTCTTCCGCCTCCTTCTCCTCCTTCACCACCTCCTCCTCACATGTGCTCCGCTCTCCTCTGACAAATATGCATTTACTAATTGGTCTGGCAGTGTGAGGCTACCTTCTCTAGGTGTGAAATGACCTGCAGTGTATTTAATTGAATGTTTTCGAGTGTGTGAGTCCTGACGTCACGCCATCGCTACACTGTATTTCACTTGCATCTGCGTCCCCCACACACATATCGCACTGTCCACATCAATACCTGCTGGTCAAAGCAATGTCCCAGTGAAAGTGAACGTATTGCGCCTCTAGCTTGCAGGTACAAATAATTTGGTAGTCTGTTTGTGGGGCCTCTCAAACCTTTGCAAATATTTACACAATAAAGATATGCAAAAACAAATATCTGAAGATTAACAATCAGGAATCTGCCACGACCCCCAATGCCCCCCCAGGAAACACTCACCCACTAACAAAATTACACACTATTACTACTACCCGTAACCTGACTAACCCCTGACCTTAAGATCCTAACTTTACCAACGCTGACCCCCTCACTCTACTAACGCTCACTGTGACCTAATTCACCCTCACTTTATTAGCCCTGAACCCAAACTGTACTCACCCTAACCCTGACCTAACTCATCCCGCCTTGACTGCAACCCTGTCCACCTGCACCCTAAGGTGCAGAACTAATGTTAACAGCCCTGGCAACCCCCTCCCCCCCGGCCCCTGAGAACCAGCACCAACCTGTACCAACACTTCCCAGGAGTACAGCCGTGCACGCGACAGGTGAAAGGACCTCTTCCTCACCGCCAGAGAGGTGATGTTGATTAGCCATTCAGAGACTAAACTAAGCTAATCAAATACAACTCCTTGAGATGGAGCTGAGATGAACCGCAGCGTGAATGTACCTCGTGGAACACTGAACGTGAGCTAATGGAGGAGCACAAGGTCTCCGTCGTAAAAGAATCATGGAGGTCCACGACCGACAGTAGCGAGAGAGTGTCATCCAGACGGAGAGTTGTTTTGAAGAAACTTTATATATAATGCGATAATTATTTGCAAGGCGGCCAACAGAGACGTGGTTATTCAGAGTAATGAGGGCAGGGATTCATCTGAGATTACCAGTTGTTATTTTTAATTATGATTCCCATTTTTCACATAGTCAAAGAAAAGTTGTGTTCTTGATACTGCCTGTAACGTTACGGGACTGATGGGGAAGGAATTCAGGATAAAATTAAATTGTCTTGTCTTTATTTTCTAATGGGAATAGTTCTATTTATCACAGAACCACAGCACTGTGATACCAAAACACAACAGATTTTTCGCATTTGTACAATTCTGGCCGATATGCTTTTAACGGGAACATATAAATATACATATAATTTTCTAGAATATCCAAGTGTTTTCATCGTACTTAACCTACCTTTCTAATCATGTGGAGTGTATTCAGCATATCTGCATCATACAGCCAAAATTGTGTTCTACAACACAAAACGGAAAGCAACATTGGATTTGTATTTATTTGTGAAAGAGGTGTCAACAGGCGAGGGTAATTTTCCCCTTTCCCCCAGAGGCCACCCCCCCCCCCCCCCCCCCCCCCCCCCACACACACACACACACTTACATACACACACACACACACACACACACAAACACTCACACACACACACGCACACACACACACCTTCCCCGGGGGGGTGTGCTGTTTCACGCCCACATTCCCAGAGGACACCTTGGCTACTCTATTGCAGATGTTCGCCTATAGCTTATTTATTTCAGATTTCACAGGTGTGCACGTGTACACACACACACACACACACACACGCGGCAGTGCAGGGAGACAGGGCTTAATTGAGATCTCTGAATGCTGTCCGTCAGGAAGCTGTCAAAAAAACGAAGCTTTCTTTGTCACCGGCAAAGCGCTCATTACAAACTCCCACGAGTGTTTACAATAAACAATTAATGATTTATTAGATGTGGTATTTACAGTTATTACAAATACACGTGTGTCCAGTGATTGCAATTCAATGACTCCTTTACTGGATTTGAACCTCGCTCCCTTAGCATTCAAAACAACGGGGCGTCCATTTTGTGTTTTCTCTTCTTCCAGAAAGGTGAACGCCTGCTTCCTGTCTAAAAGACCGTGGTTCAGTTAATGCCAAAGATTTTCTGTGGTACAATACAAACATTTTAAATTGTGTAATTAACAATCAAATCACCACTCGTAGGTTGAGTGCGCCTGCATAAATGAGTCCGGGAACACTTAAAAAACAGTCGTAACAAAATAACTGGTGTTCTTAAACTCATAAAAAAACTAAAGAAAAAAAAATAAAACACATTTTATACAGAATATTTATACAGGAATAGATTTTGAATCGGATTGTTAACCAAAAAGGAAGACACATCGCAGACATCGATTTTTCACACAGATTGCATATGTTTTTTTTCTCTCTATGGTGTCCTATAGGTTAGTCGCTTACCTAAGCTTATTTGCATGATAGTAAAAATTGCATACAACATTAATTGTGAAGCGTGTAGCATGAGTTGCTCGACATACAGCACTGTTTTCATAGGCAACCTTTAAAGCACATTTTCTCCACTTAAAACGTTAAGACACTTTGTTTTTACTGCCCATTTAAAAATCACACTTATAAATAGAACAAAAGAAAAATTGGTGAAATTAAAACATTTTTTAAAAAGCGCTGTGTAACGTAACAAGTTGGAAAAAAAGGTAATTACATCAGCAACACTGCATGAACTTTAAATAAATAATGAAGGTGAACAAAAAACGTTTTTTATTTCACATTTCTAACTGGCGATGCAGAAAGTTACAGTGACAAAGGTTTTTCGCAAAATAATCCGAACATCGGCAGTGCCATATACTACAAGGCATTAGTTGGCATAGTTTCTTTAAAACTGTATTTTTTTTTACAGTTACAATATATGTCTATATATATATTTATATTTCTTCCCTAACAAATAATATTGTTCTGCGACTGAGCTGCTCTCAGAGACTCACCTGGCCAGGTTTGCCTGAGGGTTCAAAGTTCAATCACTTTTTCGTTTGTTTACCTTTTTTTGATTCGCTAATTTGCCAGCAGGTTTCCGACGCTGCACCTTGTGATTAAGGCATTGTCAACCACTTGGTCCATGATTCATACGCTAGTTTAAAAAGAAAAAAGAAAAACACTTGAACATCACCTACGTAAAACACCTATCAAAGTTCTAGCAAACTCCAGGGGAATCTTTTTTTTCATTATTATTACTAAATATAATCAGTAGTTCCAAAAAACAAAAAATGAAACAAAAAACTAATGAATTCAGTGTAAAATCAAAACAGACATCAAGTGCAGTCAGCAAATATCCACGGCAACATACTTGGAATAATTTTTTGTGCAGATTACTTAAATGATGCATCAGTCTATACAGTGAATAATACAAGTTTACAAAATCCAAAAAGCAATACTCGGTGTATTACTGAGTCTGAAATGGGCTCTCCAGTGTGTGTGTGTATGTGTGTGTGAGTATGTGTGTGTAAAGTGTTGCCTGTCAAGTTTACAATCTCATATCAAGTCCACAAGCTGTATTCAATAAAACTCCACTGTCCGCATTGTGTCCGTGTGCGTGTGTTTGCGTGTGTGTGTGTGTGTGTGTGTGCGTGTGTGTGTCTATGAGAGTGTGTGTGTGTGTGTGTGAGAGGGAGAGGAATGCCGGCCAAAGCGTTCACCTTCTTAAAGAACCAGCAGCCCGCGGGGGCTGCTGCGCGCTCTGTCCATAGTCCCGCCCACTTCCCCCCCCCACCCCCCACCCCCACCCCCACCCTGGGGCCGCCGGCGCTACTCCTTGGCGTCCGCGTGTCCCGACTCCGCCGGCACGTCGGCGGCGCGGCCCAGCTGCTCCTCCATCTTGATGGAGAAGATGGTGTTGCTGGTCTGCGTGCCCTCCTCCTCCATCTCCTTCAGCAGGGCGCCGCTCGCCTCCCGGAAGTCCGACAGCTCCTCCTCCAGCGCCGGGCTGCTCCCGCTGCTGCGGCTGCTCGCCCCGCTGCTGCTGGCGTTGCCCCCGGCGACCGCGTTGCCGTTGCCATTGCCATTGCCGCCGTTGCTGTTGCTGTTGTTGTTGTTGTTGTTGTTGTTGTTGTTGGGCTCCTTGGGCGCCTTGGCGGGGTGGTTGACGTAGAAGCGCTGGTTCTGGAAGAACTTGATGATGGTGAGCTTGGGCAGGTCCAGCTGGGCCGACAGCGTGTGGATGGCCTCCTCGTCGGGGTACAGCCCCACGTCCTGGATGAAGCTCTGCAGGATGCCCAGCGCCTCCAGGGAGATCTTGCCCCCCGTGCGCAGCTTGATGGCGCCCGCGCGGTGGCCCGTCTCCACCGCCCCGCCGCCGCCGCCGCCGCCACCCGCCCTCCTCGCCCGTCTCGGCGGGGGAGGCGGTGGAGGGGTGGCGCGGGGGCAGGCGGGGCCCGGCGGTGGCCGGTTGGTGCTGCTGGGTCTGCTGCTGCTGCTGCTGATGCTGATGCTGCTGCTGCTGCTGCTGCTGCTGCTGGTGGTGGTGGTGGTGCGGGTGGTGGTGGTGTTGATGGTGGTGCTGCTGCAGGGGCTGCTGGGACAGGAGGGGCTGGGAGGCGTGCTGCAGGGAGAGGGAGGACTGGTGGTTCTGGTGGTTCTGCTGGGACTGGGGAGGCTGGGTCTGGTGGGGGGGGGGGGACAAAGAGAGAGAAGGATGGGGGGAGAGAGGGGGAGAGAGAGAGAGAGAGACAAATGGAGAGCGGGGGGGAGGACAAGAAGACAAGAGGGTGTTATCAGTGAACACTTATCGCTCCCTTGAATAATTCTTTTCATTCAAATCAATTTGGGTTCTGTGGGAACACAGAGCCACCGAGTGGCACCGCGTTTCCATGTAAATGTGCCGCTGAATGTAATCAGCGCTGCAGATAACGCGGGGTTTGTCGTTCATTGTAAACCACACACACGCACACACACACACACACACGCACACACACACACACACACACACACACACGCACACACGCACACAGACACACACGGGCCGTCAACTTCGCTGTGAATTTACTCTTGACTGCACATTTACGCAGCAGACACTCAAACACACACGTTCAACCCTACACTTGAATGTGCATTCACTGTTGACTGCACATGAACACACACACACACACACACAGACACACACACATGCACACACGCACACAAACGCACACGCCCTCTATTTAAACTCAAGTTCCTGCTGCGATGGCGCGGCAGATTGGCGGCGTGGCGAGAACGCCGTGCGGTATCCCCGTGTCTGAGTAAACACGCGGCCCCCCCGCTCCTGACACTGAGCGGTCTGGCCCCCGTCGTGACCCCTCGTGGTGCCGAGCGACACAGACAAAATGGCTGCCCCTCGCCCCCCCCCCCCCCCCCTTTTTTTCCACACGGAATCCAGAATGTTGAATTCGAACATTGATTCTGAATCGGGGTTCCCGGTTTGGTTAAAAGCGTGTGCTGAGACTTCTAGTATTTCTAGTGCATGCAACTAGAAACATTCCTGATGCACGACTGGGTAGGATGTTTGACACATTCGCGCGTTTTCATGCGTCAGAGATCAAAAAAACTTTGGAGACAAACTGTTGACCTGAAGCAACATCGGCAACAACGATGGAAAAAAAAAAGCCGCATCCAAACCATTTAAAATTCCAAAATGTCGGTTGGCACTTGAGATGGATGTTTATAAAGGTATTTTTGAAACGGCCGCCTATGTTAAACTGCATACTCCTCACTAGACAGTCACTCCCAGGCCACGGGACCCTTCGCAAAAATCAGTTCCCTCACAGAGTCTGACCTCGTCCACCCCAGTGGGTGGTGGAGGAGGTCAGAACTCTTCCTCCAAAATAGTTTCCATCCATGGGACTCACTGCTTCTCTTTCTAAACGTGTCCTTCTGTAATAATCTAATGGACTGACACTAATCTGCTTTTTACAGGGAGTAAAGTTTCTTTCTATGACTTTTTCTTTCTTTCTACTTTTTATCAAAATTGTGTGTGTGTGTGTGTGTGTGTGTGTGTGTGTGTGTGTGTGACTGTGTGTGCGCGCGTATGTGGGCATGTGTCTAGTTGTGTGTTCATTTGAGAGAGTTGCTTTTCATCCTCACCTGATGCGGGTCTGTGGACATGAACATCAGAGTAGCGTTCTGTGGGCACATACAGCACAGTTGGTATCTGGTATCTGTGCATGTGCAAGTGAATGTGTTCGGGACAACATTTCATATCTCCTTGTGTGTGTGTGTGTGTGTGTGTGTGTGTGTGTGCGTGTGTGCCTATGGCCCATTACTGTCATAGAGGGACACCTGATCCCACCCAGGTACATTCTGTTTACATAAACAGAGAGCAAAGGACCTGCCTTGCCCGACGGCACTAAAACACTCAAACTCGCGTGTTGCCCCGGGCGCTTGACAGC
>JAXIVH010000002.1:10161483-10163983 GCA_036785325.1 Urophycis tenuis | reverse complement strand
TGATGCCATTGATTTAAAATAATGATGTCCAAAAAATGTAGTACACCACGTCAGAAAGTCATCGGTGTGGTTTCTGTGACGTGCGATGAGACCTGTTAGCATGGCGTCGTAGCCTAGCCTATGCATCTACAATGTATTGCCGTCGATTAGCGGCGCCTGTTGTAATCAAACTTGCTAGCTAACTAGCGCACACCACCCACTTCTCCCTCGCCGACCAGCTGGTTTTACCCTGGAACGGGAACGCGGCAAAGCCAGGTACCTTTTAATTGAAATGACAGATGTTTGAAACTGGTTCATCATAGCATTAACTACCGAGAGCCGCAGGATTAGCATGCTAAGTTGGCACACAACGGCGCCAATACGGCACAATAATTCTCTACCTTTTTCACTGCAGCGTTATAATTTCCTCTCCAAACAGGGGATTGGTGGTAAACAGGTCTTAGTACTGCCGGTCTCTGGCGGTGTGTGTGTGTGTGGGGGGGGGGGGGGGGGGGTTTGGTGAGTCAAAGGTTAAAACAAAAGTGTAACAAACTCTTTCCTTGGGCAACTCTAAGACTGCCGATTGTCCCGACGCTCGTATAAATAGCCACCAATCATTTCGATACGCATATTTTCAAAAACAATGGGCGAATTCATGCCCCGAAGCCAGACAGCCATGCAGCGCGGTTTGCTGCGTACGTGGATGCATGCGTGTGGGTGTGGGGGTGTGTGGAAGTAATAGTCACAAGCTGCCAATGAGAGTATAGGCCTGCTCTGTCATGAGAACAGCACAGTATTCATCCTCCCCTCTCTCCCCCCACCCTGCCCTCCCCCACTCATCTCCACCCAAACAGACCTAACTGCATTAATAGACCAGAGAGAGAGCGAGAGAGAGAGAGAGAGAGAGAGAGAGAGAGAGAGAGAGAGAGAGAGAGAGAGAGAGAGAGAGAGGAAACTCACGGTCATATCAGCCAGACAGAGGTCTCTCTAACGGGACGGGAACACTCTCCTAATCCACTTTACTCCTTATCAGTCCCAGCTGGTCTCACCTCTCAGCTGCTCCTGACCCCGGATGGTCTCACCTCATAGCTGGTCTCACCTCCTAGTTGCACCTGACCTCCGCTGGTCTCACCTCTTAGCTGGTCTCACCTCCTAGCTGCACCTGACCTCCGCTGGTCTCACCTCCTAGCTGCACCTGACCTCAGCTGGTCTCACCTCTCAGACCTCTCTCTGACCTCGAGTCGGTCTTCAACAGTGGTTTGGGCCACCCATCTGTCCCGTTCCAAAAGGTTCTGGGTTCAAATCCCAGCGTCCACAGTGTCCTGCCTGTAGCCATCCGTGACCCCCATGCCAATGACCCCTGCCTGCTCCACGACCACAACCACACCGCATCTAACAACTCCCTCTAAGTTGCCACAGATAAAAAGCCTGAATGACGACACTGGAAATCATAAAGGACAGGACCGTGTCAACGGACACACCCAAACACCCGGCACACACACACACACACACACACACACTCAGTCCGCGGGCGCGGCTGCGGTCTGGCCGCTGGCTGTGGTGGTGATGGCGGTGTCTGACATAAGGTGGTGCTGGACCAAAGCACCACAGCGCTTGCTGTGGGCATCTGATTGGCCGAGTGAAAACCGAGTTACCGGGGATACAGTGACGGCTAACCTCAGTGATGTCTCTCAATACGCCTGAAAGACATCGAGCGGTGTTTAGCTCTCAGTCCCGTGGAGCAGTGGGAACAAAACAGAGCTACGTGAAGGGAGTCCCTGACACGCAGGGGAAAGGGTTGGCTTCCGTCACCACGGAGCTGAACTGAACTAGCTAGCGTTTGGCTAGCGTCTTCTCCTCTCTCAATCAATGTTCAACTGAAGGAATGGACTCAAAATGGCTGTTCATAGGCTGTTTCATGGTACAGACACATTCATGAACCAGAGGATGGAGGGACAGAGAGAGAGAAGGGGAGGGTGAGAGAGAGTGAGAGAGAGAGAGAGAGAGAGAGAGAGAGAGAGAGAGAGAGAGAGACAGAGACAGAGACAGAGACAGAGACAGAGAGCGAGCGAGAGAGACAGAGCTGGGGAAAGACGTCGCGAGAGATCGACAAAAAGAGGTTGCCTCCAGAAGGAGCGGGAGACCGGGGGTTGAATAATGGGGAGAAAAGGGGGGAGACACGAGCGAGAGAAAGAGAGAGAAAAAGAGAGAGCGAGAGAAAGAGAGAGAAAAAGAGAGAGCGAGAGAGCAATGGCGAGAGCGAGCATGAGAGGGAGATAGAGAGCAAGAAAGAGAGAGAGAGAGAGAGAGAGAGAGGAAGAGAGAGAGAGAGGAGAGAGAGGGAGAGAGAGAGCGAGAGCAAAGTAGACGGCACAGTGTTGTCCCTTTGTCTTCACTGAACTTGGCAGAGGACCAGCTCCCCGGCAGACAGGTCTACGATGGAACCAGACGATAACACCCTGCGCACAGACAACCCGTTCCTCCACAAAGTGCCGCGCCGCGCACTGTGCCGACTCACACG
>JAXIVH010000002.1:10153983-10156483 GCA_036785325.1 Urophycis tenuis | reverse complement strand
CTCCAATCTCCCTTCAGCCAGGCGGAGGAGGAAGGTTTGCTGAAACAGGAGAGAAGGAGGGAAAGATAGAGAGAGAGAGAGAAGAGAGGGAATGAGCGAGAAGGGGGAAGGGAGACAGAGAAGAGACTGAATGAGAGAGACACATAGAGGGACACATCGAGAGACATATAGAGACAGAAAGAGATAAATTAGAAAATGAGAGATAGGGACACAGGAGACATAAGAAAAAGAGACAGACAGAGGTGCTCCTGAGAGAGTGGGGTAGAGCAAGAGAGAGAGGGGGCGAGATAGACAAGGAGAGAGGGGGAGCGAGACAGATAGGGAGAGGGCGAAGGAGAGAGAGAGAGATAGATAGAGAGAGAGATAGTGGGAATTCCACTGTCCATTAAACAATAAGGGGAAGGCTCATTTCAGACTGGGAGGGCAGGGGCTCGCTTCTGTTTTGCAAGATAATTCATACGCTAAATTAATTATTCAGACATCTGGGTTCCCGGTTCAAGAAAATTGTGTCTTTAATAATACAGAGGATGTGGCCTAGCCCGTTTCCCATGGCAACCTAATAAACCAGGCAGGCACAGCAGATAAATAAATAAATCAATTAATAAACAGTGGTGGGGCCCCTTGCATGTCCCTGGGGGGAGTAACAAGCTGGCTCCAAACTGTCTCGTTGGGGGGGCGGGGGAGGGAGGGAGGGAGGGAGGGAGGGAGGGGGGTGAGATATAAAAAGAGAGGGGGAAGGAGTCAGAGGCTGAAAAGGGAGAAAGGGAGGGAAAAAGAGAGAAAGAGAGAGAGAGCGACAGAGAACAAGAGAGAGAGAGAGAGAGGAGGGAGAGAGAGAGTGAGAGAGATGTAAAGCAAGAGAGGAGCTCACCCCACAAACAAGGAAGGAAACCCAGGGAAGACAAACACACACACACACACACACACACACACACACACACACACTCGCACACACACACACACACACCACACACACACACACACACACACACACACACACACACACACACACACGCACACACACATGCACACACACACACACACACACGCACACACACACACACACACACACAGTCAGGTCCAAAAAAAAATCAGAGCATAACCCTCCAAATCTCATCCATAAATAACCCGGACCTGCCTCCCCTGCCTGGTCAGGGAGCTCCGGTACGGGGCAAGACATCTCATTATTATCTGTTATTGGTTGTACTACAGCAAAACCTCCTCTCCGCTGCCCTGTCACTCCTTTCTGCTATTCCTGAAGCAGGAGGCGGTGGGGGGAGGAGGAAGGCGGGGGGAGGGGGAGGGGGGGGTGGTGGTGGTGGTGGTGGGGGAGGCCGGACGATACCGAACCGACTCCTCTGAGGAACATCTAAGCGCCTCGCGGCTGAAGTGCTCCGGCAGCTCGTCTATTGTCCATCAGCCCGGCTGTCTGTCAAGCCGGGGATCGCCATGGCGATGCCACGGCGCCTGGCGGTTCCCTTGAAGGAAAGTGTTGCAGTGGGAGGAGGAGGAGGAGGAGGAGGAGAAGGAGAGAGGGAGGACCGCGGGCTCGGGGGTCTGTACCTTAATAATGTTTTATTTGACAGACGAGGAGCAGGACCTGTCACTGTATTAATACCTGATCTTCACTCTCCCCCTGCCTCCCCCCCCCCCCCCATCCCTTCCCCCCCCACTCGCACACAGACACACACAGAGCCCCCTCCCCTCCTGCCTCTCGCTCTCCATCCTCTACCTCCCCAGTCAGGCGTTCAGGGCGGCCCTCCCCCCTCCTCCCCCCACAGGGAGTGCTGTGCCAAGCGGGCGCAGGCTGACAGATGGCATTCCCACCTCCCCCCCTTCCCCCCCCCCCCCCCCCCCCCCCCCCCCCCCACACCCCGCCGCCCCACACCCCCGACTCCCTTCCCACCTCCTCCTCCTCCCTCCCACTGCTCCTCCTCTCCCCTCCCCTTCACCTCCCTGCTGCACAAGCCTCTTTTCCCCACCCACCCAGTCACCTCCCCCGTCGGCCTCCTCCTCCCTGGCCTGCCCCCGTTGGTGCAGCGGCGGACCAGATCAGTGCCATTCTGTCTCATTAGAGCCAAGCTAATTAGCGTAGCCTCTTCCACAAGGGGGAGGGCGAGTGAGCAAGCAGAGGTGAGGGAAACGGAGAGAGAGAGAGAGAGAGAGAGAGAGAGAGAGAGAGAGGGGTTTTGATGGCTGCTGTGTATTAACGTGCACCCTGGCTCCCGGAGAGCATGTTTTTTGGCGACAGCAGGGGCTCTGATGTCATCTGATGCTGGATCTCTCTCTCAGGAAGACTCAGGGTTCCTCGCAGACGTGTCTTCATGTGTTTGGGTCATCATAGCGGCTACCCACCCTGTCTGTACCCCCCCCCCCCCACACACACACACACACCTACACCACCCAATGCCAAACTGTCGACTCATCTCCCTTCGCTGGGATAAAACGTCGGCCCTTGCTATCCGGGAAGCCACACACAGATAGCCACCTCTGTCAGTGA
>JAXIVH010000002.1:10089109-10153783 GCA_036785325.1 Urophycis tenuis | reverse complement strand
GGGGGGCTGGGGGGGGGCTTGTGTAATCGTGAAAAAACCCAAACAAATAGCGCTGTTATGTTTCTCCAAACGTTATGTGGGAGGCGTTTGATGACCTTACGGTTGGAAACACGCGCGATTCCTGGCTTTAGAAGTAGTCTAATGTATGTGTGGCGGTTATCAAGTTGCGTTCGTTGTTATGCTGCTCCGAAACATGGTGTGCAGCTGTAGATAAGGGGTTATTTTTCATAGCAGCTGTACATTCACCGCATATGCCTGAGGAGATTAATGCAGCTCCATTCGGCTGTAGCCTAGAGCAAGAAGACAGAAACTACAAAAAATACATCTCTGAAGGGTGACTCTTATTAGCGAGTGCGTTAAGTTGTTTATATTTCTCCTCTGCCTGCATGGAGAGCTCTTTCCTGGGCCTGTAAAACATAATTAGCTAACATGTAGGCCTACGGTGCACGAGTAGAAGACTTTGTGGTTGCATGCGTGCATCGCACGCACGCGCATGTGCGTGTCTGTGTGCGTATGGACTTGGACACGATGCAAGTTGACGCGTTCGGGCGTTGCGTTTGAGCATGTGCGACCACGCAAGCTTCAACGCTGACACGGGGGTGGCGGCGTGTATAATTGCGTAGAGGCATACTGCTCGTCCTGCAGGAATAAACTGCAAAACTGCTATTTCTGTCGTTCTGCGGGAAGAAACTTGAGTCTCTCCATCCTCATCATCGTAGCTCCAACATCAAGCACTGCAGGCAAACGCATAAGATTTTTTTGCCACACCACAGCCTCATGTTAGGGCTACGTGTTGCCGTCCAGTTGCCGTGGCAACGGTGGCTCGTAAAAGTGCTTGTCGCCGGCGGCAGACGGCAGAGCCGAGCCACTTTGAGGCGCCGACGCGCGATGAGGAATTAATTCCCGGCGCTGGTGAACACAGCGAGAGGCCCGGCGACGAGCCAGCGAACACATCGCTCGAGTGTTGAAGTGGAGCGGAGAAGAGGTGCCAAGAGCGCAGTGACAGCATGTCAAGAGAAAACATGCAAGTCAAGGCGAAACAGATTACTGACAATTAGCCGTGTCGTGAACACGGCGCACTGGCGGTGGTGCGTGGTGAGCACACCCCGTGTCCGCGCGGTTTACGTTTCGGCTTTAAGGGGGAGGTGGTGGTGGTGGTGGTGGTGGTGGTGGGGGGAGGCATGGGCAACCAGGGGGAGAAGTGATGTAAACGGCTACATAAGTGGGGCTGTGGAGTGTTCCTCACGCCGTACTTCAGCTGCAAATGTTTGACAACAAGGGCTGAAATACGGCTGCGGCTGTCATGGTACAGTTGGAGGGGCCCCCTGTGTTTTGGTCAAGTTAATGGCCTGGGGCTGGTGGATACCCCCAGGTATTGACAGAGGGTGAGGGATGGGGGGGGGGGTTTGAGGGAAGATACTTCAGACTAACACAAACAATGCCTGAGCACCTTTGAGGCAGTCGAGACAAAAATTAATTATGTAATTGTCCAGCTTGCCTCTCTATACATTGGTTTCCATTGGTCTGGGCTCTCTTTGCTTCCATCTCCAGGCTACCCTGAACATTTCCCGTTTTAGGCATTTGAGTCTGTTACCGAACAGGAACGAGAACCAAAGGGAACGGGAAAATCAGCATATGGCAGAAGGCAAGTTGAAGGATAATATGGTGGTATTTGAACATGTTCGCCAGCCGCTTGCCGGCTGTTCACAGTGATGAGTCACAAGGCCTTTTCTTGGCAACTGCTGGCTAAATGTTTGTCAGCTAATGTCTCGCTTTTTCTAAGCTCATCCTAATCTTCTCCATCCATCTATTTTGTAATTATAGTCATTTGGCAGATGCTTTAATCGAAAGAGACTGGTACTGAATTCAAATAAAATGCCATTAGGAATTAATGACATCCCTGCATTTTGATTGTAGCCATGCTATAAATAGTAATAATTATTCTCGAACCACTCGAGTTTCCTTATTGAAATCTTTGTAATCCATTTGAGACGGTTTTTAAAGCAACACACGAGGAGGACTGAAGCAGTTGTTCAGACGCACCACCACCACCAGCGACACAGACAGTTAAAGCAGCACTTGCTTCTTTATCGGGTCTTTAATGAAAATACCATGGGAGAAAAAACACAATCTCTTCTAGAAGTCATTTGAATTAATTCAAGTGATGAATACAAAATAAACAAGACACGTCTTTCAGTTAGTTGTCGAGCTCAAGGTCACAAGCCACCAGCTCTTCTCTCTGGGTTCCTCTTTCAGTTGCTGGTTTAATATTTGACACTTGGGGCGTTTCTTGGACCACACACACACGCACGCACTCAAGACACACACATGTGCACACACACACGTGCAGGCGTGCATGCACGCACACACACATGCACGCACGCACGCACGCACACACACGCGCACACGCACGCACTCAAGACACACACACGTGCAGGCGTGCACGCACGCACGCGCACACACACATGCCCACATGCACGCGCGCACACACACACTCAAACACACACACGTGCACACACACACGCACACGCACACACACACACATACACGCACACACAAGCACACACACACATACACAACATTCTAATACAGTTTATCAAGGAACTTTCCAGCGGGAAAGGTCATAGGTGAGTGTTGTGACACCCACCCACCCACCCACCCACCCCCCACCCCCACACTGCCAAATTAGGAGATCTGTACAGAATAAAATAAGTACTTGTTTTCTCTTCCATGACAAGTCATATCTTTTACAAAATAAATCTTATTTCCAAGTATACAATAACAATAATAAAAGGATGCACGTTTGGGATAAAGAAAAGAAAGCAGGGTACTCCGTATGTACACGGGGAACATCATACTGTTTGGCAGACAAGAACACAAACAAGTGCAGTGTTGTAAACGGCTCTTCTCACTGTCCTTTTTTTGTGTCACTCTTCCTTTACACCTTCCTCGGCCCCCGCCCCCCCCCCAACCGCGCCCCCCCCCCCCCACTCTGCCGTCCGTGGCCCCGCCCCCCTCCTCCGCTCCGCTTCCCATTACATTCACAGCTCCAGTCTCTGATTGGTCAGAAAGAAAAAATACTCTTCAGTAAAATTGTGCTTTGAGAGATCCATCGGAAAAGGATCCGGTCCGGTGGAGCCCGAGGTCCGACCCGTTTGCGGAACCGGGATCCGGTTCCGGTGGTTGAATTAAGTGCGCCACCCCTGGGCTAAGGCGGCTCCGTGGCTACGTGATTCACAAGGTTCTCCTGGCTTCCCCCATGGTGAGGCGTGGAGATGTGGTGCCAAAGTACAGGGGCTGACAGACTGAACGTGGATGTGCGTGAGAGTGTCGTTGCTGTGTGGCTGCCACCTCCAACTGGTGATGAGGGTGTCCCCGCACCCACCCACCTCCACCCACCTCCACCCACCCCCTCAGCCCCGAGACACCTTGTTCCCTTGTGACGGTGGAAATACTCTTAATTGGCGTTCAGGTGTTCCCTGCAAAGACGACACAACCCCAACACACAGCTGTTCTCGGGTCACACCCCTCCCTCTTCAGCGAGCGCGGCTCACTCGCTCACTCAGTCGCGCCGTCGACCGACATCTGGGAATCATCGCGACCACACGGGAAAGAGTTTTCCCGTCCGATTCCCCCCCCCCCCCCCCCCCGACGGCCCGGCCTGTGTTCCTCCGTGACAGACGCCAGCGCGAGCTGGCGTCGTTGGAATGACTTAATGCGGGGATAAGAGAGTGGCGATAAACAAAAAAAAAAGGCGGGGTTTTGTTGTGGAGTAGTTCTGCTCAGTGTCGGGCTACAAGGTACGAGAGTTGCTAACAGGTCAAACGCGGCGTGGGTGGCGAGGAGGTGGTGGGTTGTGGCGTGGAGTGGGGATGCGGGTGGGGGTGTGGGGGGTGGGGGTGTGGGGGGGGGGGTGTGGGGGGACACCGGAGAACGTGATTGGCTCAATAGTCCTCGTCGGAGACTTCGTCCTCGCCGGCGGCCTTCTCGGGGATGGCGTGGAGGCCGCGGCCGTTCTTGGACTCGCCGGAGCCCGAGGAGCCGCTGGAGTGGCCCTGGCCGCCCCGGGCTGAGGCTGGAGGTCAGCGCGGCGTAGTGGATCTGCTTCAGGTTCTCCTGCACCTCGTTACCGGGCGTGCTTCAGCAGGTCGGCCTGGCCCTGCGGAGGGAGGTCAGGGGTTAGAGGTCAGAGGTCACCGCGACAAGGGGGGGGGCAAACGGAAGGGGTTGCGATTTAGTTTGGGTGTTCCGTAGGCCTGCACGATTAATCGAATTTTCATCGTCATCGCGATGTGAACGTTCGCGATTAACAATATCGCAAAAGCTGGTCTGTGATGCGATAAGTTCGCCACGCACACTCGGGCCATCCTTAAAAATATGTCGGTTTGCCGTAACCTGACCAACCCTGTCAATTAAGGACAAACCCAAATATTTATTATTTCCTGGGATCAATAGTGTTATCTATTCATCTTGGCTAAAGGGCACTTTTATCCAAAGACACTTAGTGAACGTCATCATAATGAGCTGATCGGAGGTCGGGAATATGAGCAAAGACCGGGACATTTCGGTGAACCACCTGAACCACACAGAAAGACCGTCCTGCCCGCCGCGGTCCCACATTATTACATCCCCTCATTCCTACGGCGAGTGGAAGTGTGTTTTACAATTTGTGTCGTGTCATCATCATCATCATCATCATCATCATCATCATCATCACTGGTGTTTTCCGGTGGCGTGACGCGGTGTATAAAAGATTTCTGATTTCTGATCAGGACGGACACATCGCTGACTGCATATAGATCACTCCCCAAAACAATCTCCTCCCAGACTTCCATGGTGGACCCCCTCTGGAGGACCTCCCAGGAGAGCCCGCCTCGGAGACCCCCATGCCCGCAGCCGGACAGATCATAGTGACCACACACACACACACACACACACACACACACACACACACACACACACACACACTCACTCACTGACTCAGACTCCTCTGGGGACGCTCCCTGCCTCTGGCCGCGGGTTGGCCGGGAGGCAGTCCTTAATCAACACCCGGCTGAGGAACTTCAGAATAAGTCCACCCGGTCGTGGATAATTAGCCCCGTGGGGGTGGGCGGCGCTGCTCCCGACCAAAGGCGAACGGTAAACAAACCGAAACACACGCGGGGCTGCGGCTGGCGTGGCCAACGGCCCCCGCAGCGAGAGGGCCTTCGCTCGAACAACTTGAGATAAAGCCACAAAAGTGTGTTTTTTTTTGGAGGGGGGGGGGGAATTGATTTTTTGTGTTTTTGGGGGGGATATTTAATTCTGCCTTTTTATGCCGTCTCGTCGTTGGTTTGAATTTGAAGTTGTTTCAAAGCCGCTCTGTTTTCTCCTGAAACTTTGCCGTTTGAGAGCTTACGTCCCCGGGGGTGAAATAGGCCAGAGAGGGAACTGGGGCGGCAGTAGCCCAGTGATAGAGCGGGTGGACAGAGCGGGTCGTCCACCAACCGTAGGGTCGGCGGTTCGATCCCTGTGATCCCCCCTCCTCCTCCAACTGTCCACATGTCGAACCCCACTAATGTACTGATTATAAGTCGCTTTGGACTAAAGCGTCTGGTAAATGCCCTCTTTACCCTTTAGGGAACATTTGTAGTGACTCCAAATAATAACAGACAGGGGAGTCATTATGCCCTTTCCCGGCACAGAAGCAGTGTACACAAAACATAACGACGCGGGTCTGTCCCAGCAGAGGGGAATCACCAGGAAGAGGAGCTGCTGTGTTGTGTTGTTAATCGTTCAGAAGGAAATCTGTGGGCTTGACGGCGTGTCGCCACTAGACGGACACACTGCTTCATCTGGCGGCTCCGCGGTGAGACGGCTCCAGTGTCCGTCCGGAGACGAGGTGGCCTGCTGGCCGCTCTGCCCTCCCTTCATCCTGGTCCGCTGTGGTCCCGATGGAGCAATGCACGTCGTTACCGCGATGTGAAAGTTGTGTTTGTGTTCTTGGCCAGCTGCCCTGGACCCCTGCATCGGCGTTCAGCGACACCGTGTGACATGTGTTTAAGCGAGGGGATGCTCCTGAACTGCCCCCTTTCACTGCGGGGGTTTTTTTTTAACTGTGGTGTCATTCATAATTTCCTCACAGACCTCTGGGCTTCTTCTTATTATTGTTATCGGTTGAGGACAGCGCCGCGGCTGCCAAGAATACATTCCACACCAGAGCTCTCTCGGCACTGGTGAGTAAGTGGATCTCACATGGATTTATTATCTGTTTATTACTTACCCACTGTGACGACTCTGGTGCAGTCAATTCACAGGAGGGTGCAGGGTCTTTTTTGATGCAGAGAGGCATTAGAATTGGGGTACCCCGCACCTTTGGGCTTGGGGGTTAATCCTACCCTGGCCACTACACTACCCTAGACCACCCCCCACACACACACACACACACACCCCACCCCCCAATGGAATCTAAATAAAAAAATATAATCCAATGGAATGGAGGAAGGCTTCATTTATTGCTGTATATAGAGGTGTCTTCATCACCATGAAAATACCCATCTTGGATTTAGTCCATTGTTAGTCCTTTGCTTATTTTATGAGACGTATTATGTATAGATCTATATTAGTGGTTACATAATATTTACACCATTTGATTTGCGCCATCCTCTACTTCTACTGGAGCAGCAGCAACCGTTTTAACAGCCGGTTTTTTAATAACCACCTCCAGGGGATTGATCAAACCTGATGCATCCAGACCGCTGCATGGTACAAACACCTAAAGGACAGAGGGCCCCTTACCTTCAGGATGGTGATGTTCCATGTGAAGCTCTCCACGGCCTTCTGGAGCTTCCTGCCCTTCAGGCCCTCCTTCACCGCCAGCTCGTGGAGGTTCTGGTGGAACTCCATCGCTACGGAAGGGAGGAGAGGGACAGGAGATCAGGTCAGAGGTCAGATTCATCGCCGACGTTGGTCCTAGTCCGCGCCAGGTCAGCCAGGTCTCTGCTGGTCTGGGTTTGGGTTAAGGTGTGTGTGTGTATGTGTGTGTGTGTGTGTGTGTGTGTGTGTGTGTGTGTGTGTGTGTGTGTATCTCAATGCATCCTCAACCGGAGGAGTTGAGATAAACAGAAAGAGAGAGAGTAAAGACACTGAGAAAACATCAAAGATCAAAGGAGAGGAAAGAACTCTGGAACGGAGGTAAAGAAAATACAGGGGTGGGGGGGGGGCTGCGTGGACAGACACACCACTCCTGGGTGGTGGATTAGCAGCGAGGCAGCAGACAGTGGAGGGATTTGTGTCCCGATGAGCAGATCTCCCGTCCTCGATCTCCTCCACCCCCTCCCTCTCCCCCCCAACTCCCCCATCTCTTAGCTCCCTTTTCCTCACATCTCTCCCTCTCTCTGTGCAAGCGCTTGCTCTCTCTCTCCATTTCTCCCTCCCCCGCTCCCTCCCCTCCACTCATCCCCTCCTCCATTTGTTACCCCAGGTTACCTCTTCCCTCACTATCTGTCTGTCTTTCTCTCTCTCTCTATCTCTCTCTCTCTCCCCCCCCCCCCCCCCCTCTCAAATTCTTGCTATCTCTCCGTTTCTGCCTCCCACTCTTCCCCTGCCTCTCCCTCTCTCTCCATCTTCCTGTGTCTCCCGTTCTCTCTTGCATGCCCGGGCCTATGTTAGGACGTGGGGTGATGTCTTGGTGGCAGGTTACCACCGCAGCGCAGTTTAAACACTGGAGCGGTGGTAACGCGCACGCATGGTATGTGCAGTACCGAGTGTGTGGAAATCCGCAGCATTTAGGTCACATTTGGGTCAGGCCGTGCCCAGCCCCCTGTTGCTGATGATGTTGTCTTGGCAACGTGAGAATGGCAGAGGGAGGGAGAGAGAGATAGAGAGAGAGAGAGAGAGAGACAGAGGGTACACGCACATACACGCATCACCAGCGCTCATACAGAGAGGTAGGCGGCGGGTTCCTCTGCTGCGGCTGTGGAACCCAGACAGAGTTAGAACCCCCCGCTGAGCCCCCAGAGGCACGGGCTGCTGATTGAAGAAGCAGAGAGGCGGGGGGAATGGATCGCAGCCGCCTCGCATCACCGGGGGAGGGGGGGAGGGGGGGGGGGGGGGGGGGGGCTCCGCATCATCAATGGTGCGGGGGAACACAGAGCCAGGGCTCTCTCCCCGTGTTCCGCCGTCCTTTTGTTTGGCTTTCTACTGTACCTCGGCCGACGCTCACACGAGAAGGGGGGGGGGGGGGAAAGGAAACATTCGTGCCTTTGAAACAGCGTGCTCGCGCCCAACGCACCCTGAGCATGACTGTGCTGGAGACAGACAGGCACGCACACGCAGACACACACACACACACGCAGACCCCTCACAGCGAAGGGGTTGCCTAGCAACATGTAATGGGGGAGTCTGGCGGGCGGAGGGGGGGGGGGGGGGGGGGGGACGACAGCTCATTGTGAGAAAAGCTGCTCGCTAACGGCGCCAGACAGCCGCGGCACCGTGGAGCCGCTTGATGGCGGCTGATGGATCAGCGCTGGCGAGGAAAGGCGGGGCGTGAGGCGAAGCCCGCCCCCCCCCCGGGGCCCGCCAGCGCCGTCAACGGCTGCTCTCATCGGCCCGGCTGCGGCAAAGTAAACCTCGCCCCCCCCCCCCCCCCCCTCCCCAGAGGTGAGTGACACCACCGTGGGGAGATCAACACGTAGCCGTCATTGAACCGGCAAGCCCCCCCAGTGGGAGTCCAAGGAGGAGGACCCAGGAGAGTCAACGGGGACACGGGAGGCGTCAGGAGGAGGGCATGTGATGACAGTGTCGTCCAACACGGCTGCAACGCAACCGACCGCTTGTTCCCCTGAGGAGTTAGCAATGGTTCGGCAGAGGTATTAGGTCAGAGATTGTTAGGTTGCAGTGTTAGATTGGTTCAAATTGAAAGTTAAAGGTTTACATATAAGGTTAGAGATGGTTAAAGGAAAAGGCCACCTTTAGTCCATACTGAACTACGTTCTTCCCTGATCTTAGATGAGTTGATACATACCTCTCTCACTTTCGTGCGTGCACTCGATCGCTCTGGCATGTAGCCCTACTTCGATAGCATGTAGCTTGGCCCAGTATATTCCTTAGGATCCAAACGGGGGTGAAGTTAGAAGCGACCAAGCACTTCCACGTTTTCTCTATTTAAACGTGAGTAGTTACACGACCCAAGTATGGTTACACAAAATGAAACATGGCAATTTTCTAAGCGGATAAAAAAGGATAACTATAATGTATGGCGAAATAACATCTGGGAGAACTTCGACGTCGGCGCAGTAATATCATCACTCCTAAAAGATCCTCTCCCCCTCCCCCTGTTACTTCTGTCAATAGAACCAACGTGACTTTTTACTTCAACTACTACAGGTAGTGCAGGCGATGGCGTGCAGGTCACGTTGGTTCTATTGACGGAAGACGTCGACGTGCTCCCAGGTGTTATTTCGCCATACATTATAGTTATCCTTTTTTATCCACTTAGAAAATTGCCATGTTTCATTTTGTATAACCATACTTGGGTTGTGAAACTACTCATGTAACCCTATTTAAATAGGGAAAACGTGGAAGTTCTTGGTCGCTTCTAACAGAGAGAGAGAGGTATGTATCAACTCATCTAAGATCAGGAAAGAACGTAGTTCAGTATGGACAAACGGTGGTGTTTTGCTTTAAGTTTAGGTATTATGTTAAGATATGGAAAAGTTTGATTTGATCAATCTCATCTCTGAACCAAATATGCAGAGATCTGGTGTAGACATTAGGTTTAAGTTTAGGTATCAGGTTAGGAATTGTGAAATGTAGTCATTACTAAAGATGTATGCATGCTTGATGTAGGGATGCGTTGTAGGAATGGTTCGGCGCAGGTTATAGACGCTAAGGTTTAGCTAAGGCTAGCACTAGGCCAGCATCATTAGTCATCAGTGTGGCTGACATTCACTGGCATGTCTCGGTTTATTCCACCAGTAATACTTGTAGTGCAGTCGGGCTTGTGCAGAAGTACACATAACACTGTCATTCACTGCCAATTGTGCATGTAGCATTTCTGCGCTAAAACCAATAAAGACGTTTCGGAAAAATAATAATAATACATATTTGTTATGTCAACACGGCTTTGGAGGCTCCCGACGCGGCCCACAGAGGCAGCAGGAACACATTGAAGTGCTGAGCAGCATCTGTGTGTTGCTCTCCTTGTTAGTCTGCTGTGAAGGTGCAGCCATCCAACTGTGATGAATGCCAATGGAGCCACGGCGGGGTCCATGAACAGAGAACACTGTGTGTGTGTGTGTGTGTGTGTGTGTGTGTGTGTGTGTGTGTGTGTGTGTGTGTGTGTGTGTGCGTGTGTGTCGGGTGTGTGCATCGGGAGGTCTCCCAGCTAGCTTTGTTTACTCATAAACAACACACACCAAAAGAGCTGGCCCTTCCTCAACAGTCTGATGGATAATTCACAGCTATTGGCCGAGGCCACAGCTTCCAGAGCCTTCCAGAAGGGTTACACTGTGATCACCTGACCCAGAAAACGGCATGTGCTACATGGCTGTTCACAGCATAAACTCATAAACATGTGTGTTGCCTGACACACGCACACACACACACGCACACACACAGAGGCACACAGGCACAAACAGGAAATAAATCAATGTTCAAGTGTATCAGTCTGCCATCTGTTGTGGCCTACTTTCCAACAGTTGCCTTTTGAATTGGTCGAGCCGATTCCAGATTACAAATGAATGAGTCTCTGTACCGTAAAGATTCATCATGCAACATGTACATATTGTCTGCTGAACCCTGTTTAAAATGAGGCTTTGTGTTCCCCCATATTGAGAAGTGATTCATCAAGACATGTACATTTGTCGGCAGGATACAGTATTAGAGTATAACAGTATACAGTATTACAGTATACAATATACAGAATTACAGTATACAGTATCACAGTATTACAGTATACAGTATAACAGTATTACAGTATCATAGAATACAGTATTACAGTATTACAGTATACAGTACACAGTATTACAGTATACAGTAAACAGTATAACAGTATACAGTATAACAGTATACAGTACACAGTATAACAGTATTACAGTATACAGTAAAACAGTATTACAGTATACAGTATCAGAGATTCTTAGCTCTCTTACAGAAGCTCATTGAGTCTGGTTGACCAACGAAGCGTTCAAGAGTGAAATCCACTTGATGAAACAATGTCTGCCTGGCCATACGTTTCCGGGGACGCGGCACACAGAGCTGCGTCCTCCACACATGCATGCGGCGGCGTGTTCCGCTCAGCGACCCCTCTCAATGGGCCACTCTCAACGACCTTGTAAACCAATTTCCTCTGTAGGCCGGCCTAATCAATGACCGATGACCGCCGCGGTGCCAACCGCTAACGGCACGGCGGTCGCACATCGAGTCCCCATGCTGAGCACCTCCCCCCCCCACCCGCCCCCCACCCCACCCCCCCAGGGGAAACGCGCCACACCAGCGGTGACCTATGGGGGCGCTGTGGCGCCGGGCGCCGCCTCGTCCCTCTGACTGCTCGCCGTCTCCGGTGGCGCTCCGGTGTCTGAACGCCACGCTGACTAGAACCGACGGTGGGATTTCGCCCCGGTGGGCTTCCGTTTATAGCAAGTACACAGCGCCCAGGTCCTCACCACCAACGTGCCGGGGCGATGGACGCCATGGACGTTTTTTAGAAGTTACCCGTCTGTGAAGCCGATAAAACTCAGGCAATAATGGCCGACTTTGTTTGACACACTCATTCCCACCCCCCTCCTCCACCCCCACCTCCTGCCTCGGCTCTCCTTCGGGGGTCTTCTGGCTTAACCGTGTGCAACGCTGGACTGGGATTTATCACCTAGGTGTGGACCGTGGAAGAACAACAGACTGTGCACCTCCACGTTGTGTGTGTGTGTGTGTGTGCGTGCGCGTCTGTGTGTGCCTAAAATGCCACACCAACAGTGAAGGTGTGTTGCTGGTGTTCCTTCTCTCCTAATAATCCAGGCCTGGATTATCCTAATCTCCTACCATATTAAATATGACACATTGTGGCAGGCCGGAGAGAAGGCCAATTTCCCCAGACATCCCCTCCGTTGCATGGAGGAAAGCAGGCATTAAATACTCATCCTTCAGGCTTAGCAGTTCTGGCCTCTGTGGAGGGAAATCAAGACAACGAGGATGTTTTGTTTTACATGGCTCCTCGCCGACAACCATTTTTGGAGGCACGATTGATAATGTTAATGTGTGTGCGTGTGTGTTTCTCTATGTATCACGTATCAACATGCATTTGTGTGTGTGCGCGTATGTGTGTGTGGGTCTCTGTGTATCGCATATCAACATGCATTTGTGTGTGTGTGCATGGGTGCTTGTGCGTATGTCTGTCGTCTCCGTGTATCGTCAATCAACATGTGTGTGTGTGTGTGTATGTGTGTGCATGTGCGTGCATGTGCGTGCATGTGCGTTTACATTATCAACACGCTCGTTCCTAAGCCATCCATCACATGATACACGCATGAGACCTACCGGTCCAAACAGAAAGAAGTCAGGGTCCTCGAGGGAGGTGCAACAATGACTTCAATGACCACCTCCTGTGCACGCAGGATCCGGGGATCACAAAAAGGAGCGTGTGGCATCGGTAGGAACCCTTCTGAACACACAGCATGCTTCATGTGAACGATTCTCTTTCATGTATGTCAAAGAGAGACTGTGTGCATGTATATGCACGTGTTCTCTTGTAGCCGGCTGGCTGGACCAGAACAAGAGGAGAGCGAGCACAGATCGGACCGCCGTCTGCGCCGCCTTTGATGTGGTCTCACCGACACCCTCCGCCCGCCCTGCTCTCCAGAACACCCCCCCCCCCCCCCCCCCCCCCCGCCCCCCCCCACCCCACCACCACCACAACCACCACGAGGCGTTCCTTTCAATTAAGACGCCGGGTGTCAAATCAAACGCGCCCCCCGACAAAGAGGTGCGGCTAATACACTTCAACATGAATGAGATGTTAATGCTCGGCTGGCGCCCAGGGCAGCAGCGGCGGCGGCGGCGTCTCTGGTGAGCCGACGCCGCTGACGGTTTCAGGGAACACCGCGCAGCCGACAACTGTGCGGGTGGCGGTGGGCGGCAGGCGTGCGCCGCCTCTTTCTTGTGGCGGTTCAAAGCGTCTGCCGGCGTCTTACCCATTTTTTGAGTTTGCAGGATCCTCTCGTGGACGCCTTCCGAGTTCTCCAGGAGAGTCCTGCTCGTTTGGATCATCTGGGAGAGAGAGAGAGAGAGAGAGAGAGAGAGAGAGAGAGAGAGAGAGAGAGAGAGAGAGAGAGAGAGAGAGAGAGAGAGACATGAATACGTTTACCATCTGCGTGTGACTGTTTCTGCCGCTACCACCACCACCACCACCCTGCTCCTCCTTCTTCTCCTCCTCCTCCTCTCCTCCCCCCTCACCACAGAACCAGCATCTCCCCAGCGCGGCGGGGCTGGATGTTCAGCTGGTGACCCAGGAAGAGGGCTGAACAACAGGCTGTTATTACGGACGCGCGGCCCAGCCAGGCAGCTGGGCCGCGTTTGGTAAATTGGAGGGAAGGACGACTCAGGAAGGAGACAAGTTATTCTCATCCGGACGCTTCGCCTGCCTTTTATTAAAAGGCCACACACACACACACATGAACAAGCACACACACACACAGGCACGCACACACACACACACACAGGCATACACACACGCGCGTGCGCACACACACGCACACACACACACAGGCACACACACACGCATACACACACACACGCATACACACACACACACACACACACACACACACGCGCACACACACACAGACACGCGCACAGACACACACACACACACACGCACACACACACACACACACACACTTCCTTGAAGCACGAGCAGTGAGCCAGAGTGGTCGGTCGATGCCGAGAACACAACGTGATGCAAGGAGGAGGCGTGTTGTGAAGGTGCCGCGGCATGCTGGCGTGTGGGGGCGGCGAGGCGTCTCGCTCCCAGGGCGGTCAGAACAGCCCATCCCACTACAAACAAAAAGACTGATGCTCTCCGCCATCAATAATTGACGCCTGCAAGATGAGTCAGTCAAAACACAAAGAGCCAAGTCCAAGAGCACAGAGATTGGGATCCCTATGTGACCCCGATATATACACACGATACCGGTCTGTACACAACGGGCTGCAGCAATAACCACATTACATTGGCCAACGCCGGTGGTCTAGAGTGAAATACCCTTCTGCTGCAGGTCTCTTTGTGAGCAGCGTGGTCCACAGCAGCGGTCCCACAGCAGGTCACCCTCAACGTTCTTTTGTCTACATTTGTTGCGGTTCATTTGTGACCCGACCAGCTGAGGAGGTGTGCGCCGGCCGTGCTCCGCTCACACTGATGCCAGCATCGACCTTAGAGCCCCACGGGGCCGGTGTCTACGCAGAGGCACAGGTCACCGCTTAGGGAGCAGCTGCAGCCCTGGACGGGAGGGGGGGGGGGGGGGGGGGGGGGGGGGGAGACCGCCCGTCCCGCGCGAGGGGTCTTGGGGTGTAATCACGGCGGTCGTGGGGTTGCGGGGTTTAACCGCGGCGGTCATGGGGTCGCTGGGTCCAACCGTGGCATTCGCGCGGTCGCGGGGTCTAACCACGGCGGTGTCGGGGTCGCGGGGTCTAACCGCGGCGGTCATGGGGTCGCGGGGTCTAACCGCGGCTGTCACGGGGTCTCGGGGTCCAACTGCGGCGGTTTTGGGGTCTCGTGGTCTAACCGCGGCGGTCGCGGGGTCTCGGGGTCTGACTGCGGCAGTCGCGGGGTCACGAGATCTAACCGCGGCGGTCATGGGGTCGCGGGGTCTAACCGCGGCGGTCGCGGGGGTCACGAGATCTAACCGCGGCGGTCGCAGGGTCGCGGGGTCTAACCGCGGCGGTCGCGGGGTCACGAGATCTAACCGCGGCGGTCGCAGGGTCGCGGGGTCTAACTGCGGCGGTCGCGGGGTCACGAGATCTAACCGCGGCGGTCGTGTGGTCGCGGGGTCTAACCTCAGCGGTCACGGAATCTGACCGCAACGTCGGCCCGGGCACGTGAACCGTGACACGCAGTGTAAGAAACTCCATTAGCGCCCCGCGGGCTCCGCCTCACCCCATTGCTCATTGATTAATCAGCTTTCAGTCGGCGTTAATGGTTCGCTCCGCGTGCAGTCAGCAAGTGAGCTCTCCATTAAACAAATACACATGGGCCTCTCCTTGTTGTCTCCCAGTGCCCCTGGATGTTTGCTCCAGCATGTACACTGTCTTATATTAAGCCTTTAAAAAACGATTTTCTTGGTGCCGGCACACACAGTCAGACACGGTCTGGTTTCCAGCGTCTGCGAAGCGCCTCTCTTCTCCGGGGGCACTTTATTTTGACTTTACTTCTAACTTCATTTAGCTCCGACGAGAAAGGATCCGTTATCTTTCTAATGTCCCGCAGCACGGCGCCTGTAGACGGTGCACGCCGTGGCGGATACGAGAGGCAACAACAACAAAACGAGCCGGTACCTTGACTCTAATGGCTCATGGTGATGAACACCAGGCTGGCCCTTCAGCGGACGGAGACACTGTCCAGCTGTGCGGCAGGAGGAGGGCCCGGTGTGTTCTCTCGGCCACCCCTGCCCCGCACACCGTCCGCCCTGGCACCACACGGGAGCAACAGGGCTCGAACCCAAAAGCCAACGGGTTCAGGGTTCGAGTTCAGGGTTCTCTTCACCCAGGCCTTCAACCTAATGGGGGTGCTAAACTGTTGACACGCAGTCACCCCCCCCTACCATCTTGTTTCCCTTGTTTTATATAAAAAGAAAATTTGGACCAATCTTCAGAAAAGTATGAAAAATGTATTCCCCTCACATGAACAGGAGTTGGGCTACTGGACAGCAATGGAAACGGCTAACGGTAAGCAAATGTTAATCCAGCAAACTAACGTTCTGGGCACACAATGATGAAATTGGAATTTAACACCTCGACTGCATCTGGGTAAGAAAGGCAAACGCCATTTTACATACAATCTCTGTATGTCTCTTTAAATATTACGCCCAACCACATCTATACATATTTAAACAGTATAACGCACGCTTCAATTGACGCCATGTTAGTTTGAGTTAGTGTGCACTGTTAACTGGTTTGCACTGTTGAGGAAGCCTGGGATTCATGCAAGGAATTCGCCATCTGTGCCTGCTGTCCAGTTAATGCGCACATGACGATGTACATGAAACTAGCAGTAGCTTGGGGGGGGGGGGGGGGGCCTGGAAACTTGGAAGTTGGCAGTTCCACGCCTGGGTGCTCACGGCCAGTGTCAAGGTGCCCTTGAGGAAAACGCCCAACTGCTGACTGCTCCAAACGAGCTGGCATAGTCGTGGAATAAGCTCGTGCATTAATGTATACAATATATACACACACATGTACTGTATATGTATATATATGTTAACACACTTAATGCTGTTGACGTTCAATCCATACACACATTTAATCCATTCATGGTCATCGTCCGAAGTAAAAGGTGGCCATTCAATCCCTGGGCGGGGATAAACACAAAATATACGTAGTTTAAAAATAGAGGCATGGCGGTGCCTGCAGACCTCCCCGGTCGTGACTCAGCTGCTCAGCCTTCTGTTTGCATTAGCGTGCGGAGGGAGCGGGGCTCTGGAGGAGCCCAGTGTGCTCCTGCAGCACTGGGCCGGGCCAGCAGGGCGCTCCGGCTCTTTCACACACACGGCGTCTACGGGCAGCGCCGCTACAAACCGGGGGGGTGACCTTGAATCTTTCTCTGACGCTTCGAATCTTCGAAAAATTGTGTTTGTGCAGCAGTGGGACGTTCCATTGGGAGTACGGGGGGGGGGGGGGGGGGGGGCGGGGGTGCCAAACGAGTGATACAAGAGCACTGCTTGGCTTCCAGAAGGAAAAGGCTATCGGTTATGCAATGTTGTTTTTGCGGGGCTGGAGGTTTGAGGTTTGATTCAGTCTTCTTGTGTGTAATTTGCTGTGGTGTTTTGCTTTCGATAAAAGTCCTTATTGTTGGTTTGATGGCCACTTTGGGTAATGACAGTGGCACCATGCAATACTTTTATTTTTCCAAGTAGAGCACATTCTCGACCATAAATCTAGAAGTGAACATAATATCAGGGAAGAAAGGTCTACACTTTGGTTGTTGAAAGATGTTGTTGAAAGGTATGTTGAAAGATGACAAAAAAACTTTTTTTTAAAAAGGCATCATTCAAACTGTGGCAACAGCATGACTCATTACTCTGTGAAACTGATTCTCCCTGCCGGTAATCGGTAGCGCATTTGTCTCCGTTCTGCTTAACCGCCGCGTTCCATATGCTGAAACCCCATCAATCGCATGCGTGTTTTCTAAGTTCCTACATTACTAATCGGTTAAGCGCTTCCGCAGCCTCTTCGTCGGTGCAGGCTTTGGCAGATCGGATGTGAGCACCGCGCGGAATCAGCCAGAACCGTGCCCTCCCTCTCCACATAGACTGGCCACCGGCCTGCTTTCATACACGTGTTGTATCAATTACGGTACATCATTTTAGTCTATGTGATAGTACATAAAGCTAAGAGCAGCCTATGTTTGAGCTGAATGAGGATGACATGAATGGACACAATACAGCACCTTATATTACAAACGGTGATACCAAAAGGTCCACTGTTGCTATCGAGTGTCGGTGTTATGTTGCCGGTCGTTCAGCAAAGTCACGGCAAATTAACAAGCATCGGCCAGACGAAGGCGATTCCACGCCCCGTTGGACAACGGGTCCGGCCTGACAAATCGGACTGAAGCCGAGTGAAGGACACACTAAGGACGTCTGAGGACACCCCCTGGTAGACACTGGGATGGGGTGTCAGGGTGTCAACAAACAATAATGCTAAAACAGATTGCGCACACGTACCTTTCTTACACTAATGTGTTGTGTGAAATGTTGGAGCATTTTGAGTCACAGTGTGTAAAGTGACTCGAAAGTGAAGGTGAATGAAATTGTAGTTTCTAATCTTTCCAATGATGTGTAACACATGGAAATCTGATAATATTTGGGGAAGCTGTGGCCATTTGAAAATAGGCCCATCACAAAAGCTAAAACTGAGAAAAAGCCTCCTAAAGATTTGCAGTTGTCACCTCTCTCTATTGGCACACCCCATTTCAAACACAAAATGTACGCTTTTAAAGAAACCAATACTGTTATCTGAAACATGAAGAGGCTTCTCTGTGATCTCAACTAACGGATTCTGCAAAAAAACAAAAATCACAAATTTTGAAAAAAAAAAAACCTTCTTTGTTAATTTACACAAATGTTGTGTTGGCGACTTGTGTCCTTGGATTCCATGACCTGACACCTATTTGACGGCCTGACGCGTGCCGTTGAATCAACGCTCAGAAGATTGCATGTGCTCTCCCCTGCTTGTCACGTGTTCATCCACACTTTCACATACACAACCGTAACATCTAACTGTCTGCTGTATCCGTCATTCAGCTTACGTCGCTTACATCGGCGTAACATTTACTTTGGACGCATGTCATGGAGGACGATTCCTCCCGGGTAGGATGGTGACCTTGGGGATCGGACCCGGTGCATTTCAGTCGCGGGTCAAAGAGCCGAGACACACTGCACTGTCTGAAGTGTGTAGGCTGTGGTGGGACTAATGTGGGCGGAGGGCTGTTCTTGGTAGGACTTCTCGTCTGCAGGGCCGTCCCACCCCTTCCGGGAGGGAGGGAGGGAGGTGGCTGGCTGTTCCTGCTCAAGGGCTTTTTTTTCTCCCCCCCCCCCTCTGGGGTTTTGGGGAGATTTTCTCTGGAACTCTCCCGAGCGCTTGGTGTTCGGGGGGGCTGTCACACAACGTGTCCAAGTGTGAAGCTCTCTGGGACTGTAACTGTAATAACGGACTGTAAAAGAAAAAAAAAACTTGTTTTATAGCTAGATTTGAGATGTGAGACTATCGTTTCTGAACACAGTGAACCGCACCGTGTGTGTGTGTGTGTGTGTGTGTGTGTGTGTGTGTTTCAGTGAACTATACGTTCTTTCTGTCAGGCAGGTATTTTTTTTCCTAAATCCGCTCCTGTGTTATTGTGTCCAACACGAGAGCGAGGGGATCATCTTTAGCGCTGGATTATCTCCAGCAGTTACCACCAGCCTCCCCCAGCTTGTGAGAGACCGCGGGCCGGCGGTGAGGCCCAGAGCTGCTTTCAGATGTGATGGGTACAGCGGGCCTGCCGGGATGAGAGCTGCAGGGGGGATGACGCAGCCAGGACGCGTGCAGCATCAGCCATGTTGTGTCAAGACGAGGGCTCACCCCCCCCACCCCCACCATCCCCACCACCACCACCACCACCCCCACCAACTCCACCACCACACCCACCACCACCTCCACCCCCACCACCACCTCCACCCCCACCAACTCCACCACCACTACCCCCACCCCCACCACCTCCACCACCCCCGACACCACCTCCACCCCCACCAACTCCACCACCACCTCCACCCCCACCAACTCCACCACCACTACCCCCACCACCTCCACCACCCCCACCACCTCCACCTCCACCAGGTCCCATGTCTTCACTGACTTTGCAGCGTGCTGCCGTTTCCACCCGCAGCTGCAGCACTTCCGCCGGCGAGGGGCTGTCGTGCGCACGGTAATTATATCCCCTAATGGGGGGAGAAATGACTGTCTGGCGGGCACACTCAGCACCCCGCCATGTGTTTAAGGGGTCGAGCCGAGGCAGGGGGGGGTGGGGGGGGGGGGGGGGGGGGGGGGGGTGGGCCGTGCGACACCTCCGCCGACGCCAGGCGATTAGCGTGTTGTGCGGCAAACCGATGTGATGGCGTGTTGAGCGAGGTCGGAGCCGCTCCGCGCGCATGACTCAGCTTTCGGCTGAACGCGTCAAGTGGGCAACGCAGGGGGGTGGGCTTTCGGAGGTGTGTGTGTGTGTGGGGGGGGTGGGGGGGGGGGGTCCGAACGTATTGTCCGTTTAACAAGACCTGTTTTTTTTGTTTATTTTTTTTAATCGTGGGAGTTCATTTAATTGAATATGAATTCACAGAAGGATGGTATTAGCCCTTAGTATATTCAGGCTCTGTGCAACAGAGGACAAAGGAGGCTTCGCTGGCCAATGAAACAATGACTAAACAAAGACAAATCTAAACCCGGCTGAGCAGCCCGCTGTGGTTACAGTTGGGGAGTTGTTAAGCTCATAATTCCTCTTCGGGACATTGCTCTCTCTGTTCACTTACTGTTTGAATAAATCAGAAATTGGATCATACTGGCCAATTCCACAAACACTGTGTTCTAGTTGTTTTCTCCGGACAGAGTGGGGGGGGGGGGATCGAGACGCACCACGGCCCCTACTTCAGGGACACTCCCGTCCCCCCCCCTGTCACTCCAGATGCATCGGGTAACATCTGGGACCTCTCTCACCGCGTCACTCCATCCAATACCCACAGCCCTTGGTTGGCTCGGTCATCCGTCTTCAGAGTCTCACCATTCGCTGGCACGCACGCACACACACACACACACACACACACACACACACACACACACACACACACACACACACACACACACACACACACACACACACACACACACACACACACACACACACACACACACACACACACACACACACACACACGCGCGCTCTGGCTACGAGCCCCTCAAAGCCCGGCCCGCCCCACCCTTCATACATTTGATTTAGTTCCCCAAACGCCATCATTTTCCCCTTTTCCTCCAACTCAATCTGCCCAGCTCTCTTTCCATCAGGGCCAATTATCCCTCCGTCCACTCGGACTGAGTGGAGTGCCGGGCAGGCAGTGGGTGGCGGTGGGGGGTAGCGGGCATTGGGCACCTTAACCGCTCTCCGCTCGCCAAGGTCCCGTCAGCCTCCGGCCATTACGGGCTGCTCCCCCTGCTCGCCGATCGAGGGCCGCCGAGGACGTAAGAGCTGCACTAAATAAATCATGTCTCTGCAGGTCTCCGTAATTGTAGTCATGCGTTGTGCCTCTTTTCTGAACGCATTTTCCCAGCAGCAAACAGCATTAGGGGGGGGGATATATGCAACATTGACGGTAAAAAAATTAAATAAAAAAAACGACCCGGTGACGTGCAGTAAATTGCATTCCTGTCGTTGATAATACGTTCGTGACGCACGCAGTTTCTGATGCCGACTTCAAAGCCCCGATGCACCGCGAACGCACTCTGGGGATCCACCACGCGGCGCGTATAGCGGTTAGCGTATCTCCACTCCACCCCCCCCCCTGCTGAGAGGCTCACTTTTCAGAATCAGACATCTGTGCACAGTCATTAGCAGCCCATTAGAGGAATGACTCTTAATGGGATGCTAATGGATTAGCAGAGTTTCCACGACCCCTGACCTTTCTCGCCGTGTCGCGAGCGACAGCCCTGGCCGTGACGAGCGCGCGGGCTTTTGTTCTGCTCCGTGGCTCGCTAATGCGTCCCGTGTTCGGCAACAGCTGGGATTCACACACTGGAGTGTCAGGCTTTGCGCGGGGCTACTGAATATTCAGGGGACCCCGCGCCGCGGAGCACAACGTGTGACGCAACTCTTTAAACAGACTCGGTGAGCAGCGAACGCCTGGGACGCACGTCCGACGCTGTCGTGATGAACGCCGAGTGGGATTTGGGGTTTTTTGGTGGGGGCCATTTGCCTGATCTTTAAGGATGTGTAGATGAATGGCTTTAGACAAGGGAAAAGGTTAACACGTGCTTTCAGCTGTAAGGCCGTCCACATTACATGTAGTGATGATAGTCTCTACAGCTTGGCTTTGCGTTGAACATTACACTGAATAACAATAGAGCGAGAGAGCATGGACAGAGAGCACAGAGAGAGAGAGAGATGGAGTGATCGAGATTTGTCTGCGCCCGGCATTATGTTGGATTGAACAAACTAGACGGTATCCACAGTCATTACAAACATGTAGTGTGTAGTCCCATTGCCTGCATCCAATCAGTTTCGCACATCCTGATATTAGATTCTGTTGACAGGGAAAATCCTAGCATGCCTCTTCTTCTTCTTATTGTTTATCTCCTCGCATGCAGTTTTTGTTTCCCCCCCCCGCCCCCCCTTTTGCAGGGATTTCCGCATCAAGCCCATGAAAGCAATAAGAGTGGCCATGCTCAGGAGAACAATGCGGGAGAATCCACAGGAGGGAACAGGATGTGCCGAGGATAATGGCTCCGGGTCCCCAGCACTCCCGGTGACACATGCATAACTCCGGCCCATGGTGGCGCGCATTGATTTGATGTTTTGTATTTATAGAACACCCCGTATGGCCCGGGCCTGGCTGTACCTTTCCTCTCTGTGTGCGCGCACGGGGCTTTGGTTATTGATCAAATGAGGAGCTCAATGGCGGCGTCTAATGCCATCTCCTTCAAACACCCAAAGCCGCCAGTCAGAACACGTCAAACAAAGAGGCTTTTATTTTGACATGATCTATCGCTGCCCGTCCGCGGGCCGCGGCTGACGCATGAAGCAGGCCAATGTTAGCCGAGTCATTAAGCCACTGACTGGTTACCCGTGGTTGGGCCATTTTGCCATTAGGGAGCAAGCGTGTAGAGACTATGAGTGAAATGAATACAAGTGAATAAAAGTGGACACACACAAAAGGGCACACTTCCGGAACATTCACCACAAAACCGACGTTTTTTTGGAGACCTTATCCATAGTATGCTGTTCTGAATAGTGCGTGTGAAACACTGTGAACATTACACTATTGTTTTTTTTATCATGCAGGTATCAATCAATCAATCAAGTTTATTGTCACATACTGGATAACAATGTACATTATTACCAGCAGTGAAATTATTGTTGCTCGGGTCATTCAACTTTGCGATATAAATACAAACAATTAAGAATAAAATTAAGAATAAAATAGACTCCGGGCTAAAACAAAGTAAAACACCTATACCAACACAATAAATAGTATAAAATAGTATACAATATATCTAAAAGAATAAAATTAAATGAGGTAATGAGTGGAGTGCAGGGACATAGCAGCTAAAATTAAAAAAATGTACATAGGTGGCCAGTGCATACGTGTGTGTGTGTGGGGGGGGGGGGGGGGACCAGTCATGTGTGTGCAGTGTTGCATTAGCAGTTCAGTAGCCTGACGGCTGGATGGTATATGTCTATCTATGGGTTACTCACCGCGTCGTAGGTGGTGACCACCTTCTTGAGGACCTCAGGGGGCGCGCCCAGGGGCTCCAGGTTGGGGTACTGGTCAGCGAGGTCAAACAGCAGGAGGGGGCTGCCGTCGGTGGCCATGAGCCTGGGGCAGAGGGCCAGGATGCACTGCTTCAGGTTGGCCACCGCGGACAGGCCACACAGCTCCTTGAAGGGCACGATGGCGTTCTGCAGGCGGAGGTGGAGAGAAAGGGGGAGAGAGACGAGTGTTCAGGGATGGAGAGGAATACAGGGGAGTGTACCACTCTGATGCAGCTTAAATCAAAGCCAGATTAGTAGATTCTATTGTGATTTTACATACATTAAACTTTTTTTTTTTAAGTGACTCGTTATAGGATGTCGCTTTTTGAATACTTTATGTGCATTGATACACTACTACTAACCTTTTAATCTACAAACGGTTCATTACTCCTATAGCTACTCTGCTACTCTGTTCGGTTGTGCTTTTACGTAGAAAACCACCTGGCTTCAAAAACCAAAGTCAGCACAGTTCTCTGAATTTGTGTTGCAGCAGACTCCAGTCATTGCTCTCGGCCAAAGCAGCAAATCCAGTGAGGTCGCTTTGGGTAAAAAAAAAAAAATAAATAAATAAAAAAAAGTGCATGTGCAGAATGACTCGGACTCAATGACTAAACGGAACCCGAGAGATGACAGCCGGGGCGTGACGCAGCCAAAAACGGAGGACACCGGGAGCCCGCGCCGCGGCGCCCGCCTCAAAGGGAACGGTGTACGTTTTCCTCGCCCGCAGGCTCCGGGAAGCACCTCGGTTAGATCTCATCACCCGCTTCCCAGGCTTATTATTTCTGACAACCTTCATCTGCAGCCATGAGGAGCAACCCGGCTTACCTCTGCTGTAGGGAATATGGGGCATGTCTGGGCATCCCTCCCAAAAGGGATGAAGATATAGATATTTATATATATATATATATATATATATATATATACATCCTATACACCTCATGTTCGACAAGACAGAAGTGCTGCCTTCAGCGGGTTATGTCCTTGATATTCTTAGCCTGAACCAAGTCTTCAACAAAGACGCATCGCGGCAGACAGTGGTTGTGTTGGATGTGTCCATCATCGCTGCACAGTGACTCCACACACACCACCACACTAATGGCTCGTTGCCGAAATCAGGGTTTAAATTGCACATTGGCTGTCATGAGGTGGGGAGGATTGCTGCAGGTGCCTTTGGAAGCCAAGTAATTAGAATGACACGTATTACACGTGAAACTGCAATTGTCTTTTGTACTGGGGGGGGGGGGGGATACAGTGTTCACCGACTCGTTTACTCTGAGGTTTTTAAGTGTCTACAATAATACTATTTTCTTTTCTGAAAATACTAAGTTTAAAACTATAAAACTTGTAGCACAGGTAACACTGAGGGTAGTGCAGGCAGCACAATATGGTTATAGAGACTACAACCATACTGTACCATTGGTGAACATGTCTAGATTCAGAAGCTTGAGTCTTTATCCAACTCCACTATCATGAACACACGACGCTAGCAGTGACAAAAATAGCTGTGCTGCACTATCAGAGGAAGTGGTGGTGCGAGGGAACACTTATCAGTGGGAACTTTTGGCACTCGAAATAACACTTGCATGCAAAACTCACACTGCAGTGCAGCCTCAGTCAAATTCTCCAACTCCTTCTCTTACTCTCAATCTCTCTTCATCACTCTCTCCTAGCTGCCCACACGCACAGACACACAAACACATACAGACAAGTACACCAACCTTCCTGTCTGTACATTTGTAAGTTTTTCACAAACAACAGCATTGGGACAGAGAGGACCAGAGGAAGCCAGTGGGAGTCTGTCTGTCTGTCTGTCTGTCTGTCTGTCTGTGTGTGTGTGTGTGTGTGTGTGCATGCGTGTCTCAAGTGTCACAGTTCCCCTCTACCTTCACTTCTTCTTTCACATATGGAAAAAAAACTAACAACAAACAGGCACCAGGTATAAGGTCAGGGTCGCAGAGACGATCAGTGGAGTTAAAATCAGGGGTTTTCTACAACCAGCCGATTCTTAAAACAATACAATGCACCCACCCATAGACCAACACCCGTCCCTTTGTACTCATGTTTTTACAGTTCATAGAAAGGAATCAAATTTTTAAAAAGTAGGCCTGCAGGGAACTACTTTAGTCACCTTTTAAGTCATGCGACTCACAAGCACATGGGTGCGGCCTTAGTACCTGGTCTGGTTTCAAATATTAAACCATGTAAATGAATGCGTTCGAAGGCTCTGAGCAACAGCGGCCGGCTTTAATGTATGAAAGCCCCGTCTTGCCAGATCGGCAGTGGGCTTTGAAGTCCCGCGGCAGACTGCCTTGTGTGTTGCGCAACACAGAGGGATTAGATCAAATCTGATTTGAATCAAGCCCAGTGGCTTTGTTTTGCTGCTGCCAAACCGATCCTTTTCTTCTTCTGACGCTGCACAGCCTTTGTGGAGGATCTGGTTGTGATATCCACACTTGACTTTGGGGTCGATGGTTATTCTTTGTATTCTTTTTTTCTCAGCCCTATCGGCGGGGGGAAAACATTGTCATGCAAACAAGTGTTGCAACACAGAAACCGCTGCTGCACGATCCACGGTGACCTGGTTTACTGCCATCGATGGCGTCACTTACCAGGTGCTCCTTAGTCACAGCGACTTACAGCAAATACTTAATGTGTGCGTTTATTGGTAGGGATCAGGCATCTTGTTCTAGGAAGGCCTACAGGAAGACTGGACACTTGGGGATTTGAAACCCCGACCTTTCGGATGCGAGGCAAACAATAAAACACATGAAACTTTGCAGTGTGTTTAAAACATGACATGAGTTGAGGAAGCACTTTGCCAGAGAACTCGTACCTGCATGTTTTCCCGGAGGTCCGTGGCCTCTCTCAACGGCGCCATGGCCGTCTTGAAGACGTCGTCCAGGGCCTTGATCAGCAGCACCCGCATGCTGGCGTACTCCCGGCTCCGCTTGCCCTTGCGCACAGACAGCCCCCTCTTGTGGGGCTTGCCACCCCCCCGGCGGTTGGTGATGGCAACGTGGACGAACAGCCAGGCGTGCGGCAGCACCTCCCCGGTGAGGGACTGCAGGGGCACGTGCCGGAAGCCCGGCTGAAGACACTCGAAGGGGATGGTGTACTGGCCGATGAACTCGTCGCCGATGTAGTCGTCGTCCAGCACCACGAAGCGCACCATGGCCAGCTCCGGCAGGTTGATCTGGAACTCGAAGCTCTCGTCGAACAGGGGGTTGTCCCCGTTCTGCGTGACCGTCTTGGTCCTCTGTTCGGCGCAGTCGGCGGGTATGCCGTGGATCTCCACGTACACGTACGGGTCCACCACGTCGCCCTTGGCCCCCGAGCCTTTGGGTTTGGGGAAGTTCTGTCCGCTGATGATCTTGATGTGCAGCAGCTGCGGGGACACGCCGGGAACAGAGTCCTTGGTGTTGGCGCTGAAGTAGGACACCTGCTCCCTCATAATCGCCGGGCGCAGCACGTAGCCGCAGTTCCCGTTCTGACGGAACCAGCCAATGTTCAGGTCCATCATGAGGCCGGGCGTCTGATAGTTCATCGCGACGATTTGACAGCCACACTTCCAGAAGTCTTGAGGGTTCATGTTGCTGGAGTCGATTCGCATCGGGCTGGGGTAAACCCGCGCCAGAAACTTTTTGTTGTAGTTCACAAAATCCCCCGGAAATTCGCTCGCACAGCGACTCGCAAAGACCTCGTTGAAGGAGCACAGCTCCCAGGGCCTCTGATTCTGAAAGGATGTCGGGAAATCCTTGAACTCCACGGATTTACACAGGGTCACCAGGTCAGAGAGGTCCTTGGAGAGCTGGAACTTCTTGGGGGCAGGGGTCTGCTGTTCCCCAGACTCGATGTTCATCTTTTGGGACATCTCCGCACCCTCGTCCTCATCAGTCACCTCCCCCTCTGAACCGGTGAAGTTCGTGCAGAGCTTCTTGCCCTTCAGCAGGATTCGACCTTTCATTTCAAAGGGCGACGGGAGGTAGGACTCCTCGGGTTTGGGAGGGTCGAGGTAGAGCTTATCCCCCAGGATCTTTTTCAGGTGCTGAAACATGACCCTCTGCTGCTTTAGGGAACAGTGATTTTCGAGACACAGTAATAGCGGGAACTCTGAAGCCACGAAGGCGTACTTGTTGACGATGTCAATGACGCTGCGGAACACGATCTGCGAGGTCATGGTGTGTCCGGTGTAAATGACAGGCTCGTTATCCGGCCCGTCCCACACGTCCAGCTCCACGCTGCGGCAGCCCATCTTAAGAGCCCGGATGTAGCCTGTGATGTCCGAGGGCCCCCTGAACTGATCCTCGATCAGGTATGTGTTGTGCGAAGCGTTGATGTAATAGTGAGACAGTGGCTGGTTCATGTCCTGGCACGCTGTCTTTTGTTCGGGGTCGAAAATATGGCACTCCGGTGACATAAGGTAGTTGGTGAAGCCATCGAGGGAAAGCCACCCTTTGAGCTGGCCTTCCCGGGACGGTTCGTAGCTCTGGATCACTTCGAGGCTGGTCTCCTCGCTCACTTGAGCCATGCCCTGCTCTGCTTCCAGGAAAATCATCAAGTCCTTGGTGTCAAGAAACTCTTTGTTGCTTGAAAACTGAACAAAAAGGAAGTAGATTTCGGGTCGGGTGCACAGGTCGTGAAACACTTCAATGAACTCCTCCTTTGTCACGTCTGAGCTCGTTTTGTCCTTAGCTTTGTGGAACTCCTTGAATTTCAACTCGATCTTAACATTCTTTAGTCCCGGGTTGAGTTTTTTCACCAGCTGCACGGCTGCACATATGCTCACTTGCTTACTGTTGTGGACGTCGGTCTCGTCAAAGAGCTCACCGAGCCAAGAGGAGCGCATGCTGTTCTGGATGCTCTCGATCATGTTCAAGGTGTGCTTCCCGTACGATATCAGGTACCTCAGCCCCGTCACCCAGATGTTCGCCACGTCCGCCGAGTTCGCCACCAGGTCCAGCGACTCGTAGTTCTCCCCGTAGATGATCGAGAAGGCGCAGTCCTCCGATATCTGGTCGTAGGTGCCGTTGGTCCGGAACGTGTCCGTGTTCTTGCCCGTCCGCACCTCTTTGATGGACTTGACGTCGATCTTGGCCTTCTCCGACTCCTTCTTCGAGGGCTCCCACCTCAGCGACTGCATGTCAGCGTCGAGCAGGAAGTAGCGGTGGTAGACGCGGGAATTGGAGCGCACCTTCTTCAGCTCCGAGCCGTCCACCATGGCGTTGATGCAGTCGCTGGCGCTGCTGATCTTCTTCTCCGTGGGCATGCTGCTGAAGGAGACCGTCTTCTTCCTCTCTTTGCGCTGTCTCGAACCGTCCTGCAGGAGGGGCAAAACCAGAGGGAATATTACCATTTAGCTTATGATGCATTATTACCATCAAGACCATGCCCTTAAGCAGCAGGTAGGGGTTAGGACTGTTGCTAAACCTTTGAGCAGAGAACACCCACTTAAGTATACTGCACCACACACACACAATATTTCTTAATACGTTCATTAGGCCAAATAAATAACATGCACTTTCTGTGTAATTTATGTGCCCGATTTTGACGAGTGAATGATGTTGTTAGGGAAGAGAAGTTAAGAACAATGGCAACCACTCAAATGACTCATGCTCATTGTTTGTTTTCCCTAGTTACACTTCCTGAATTACTAGTGTTAATGTTGTTGTGTTAATGTGTTAATTGATAAAAGCAGTCTGTTAGGTCTTCATTTGAGAACAGAGCCTGCATTAACGTAAAGTTAAGGGTTATGACTGAAATTCAAAAACGTTGTCCTCAAGGGGATTTCTTACAACGGTAGCTTTATATTTGGAATGCATTGCTTGGATTAGACCTGAGCACCACTTGAAACAGAGCTTGATCGCGTACTACCATATCCGTCTGAAGCAAAATGCTGACTTTTTCCCTTTCATCCCGATCTCTAAGAGCTCAGGGGCCAGACAAGATCAGCCCCAACTTGATTTCATTCAGACAATAAGACATGTTTCACTGATGGCAAAGTCAGTCAAACCTTTCTCAGAGGATTGTATATTATTAAAGAATGATGGAATAAAGCACAAAGCAGGACGCGACATCCGTCCAAGGCCAGAACAATTACAGCTGCTTGGTTTGACATATTGACATATTAACATATTGTTTGGCCTTTTGAATTTCCTTTCGAGTTTCGTCACCCTGGATGTTTATCTGACAAACCACCGCCCAGCAAATGTTTGTCGTCGAAAGATAGTGAGTTAAGACAATGAAATAGTGGGTTAACACAACGTCATTTCATTGATGCGTTAAGCACGCGGCTAATGCGCTGTTGTGACTCCAGCTCTGATGTTTTTGTAGCCCCTGGACTTCCAAAATATTCCATTAAGTAGACTGGTTATTAAATTCCTCAGATTAACGCGGTCTTGGTCAAACTCAATACTTTTGGCATTAGAGTGGTAGGGGGTTGTTGCTTGGGTTATTTGGATTCAGAGTTATTAGAAGTAGCCTTAATAAGTAAGACTTGGGTGTTCACTCAGGGCCTTTCATCTTAATTACCGGAAGGCTTTCAGAATGGTCGGCTACCTCACGCATTATAAAGTAGACCGGAAAAGAATGAGCGTTTTCTTTTTTTTCATTAAATCTCTAAATCTGTTCCACAAGGTTGAAAAATGAGTCAACTACAAATGCTATACCTATATGATTGGTTTGGTGTATATAAATGTGCCATTTTTATTTATTTTTTGGCCTATTCTAGTCTTAATTGGTCTGGTCTACTTTACAGTGTAAAGTGTATATCAGAGTAGATCAAACAGCACCACCAAAACATTTCTACAATGGATTATTATGTATGGAAATATTATCAATGGGCGAGTATTTACAGCAAGTGTTCATCACCTTAAAAGAAAATATAAAAAGGTGGGAAAATGCTAACTGTATCCTCAACCGTAGCTAACGGAATCCTCAAAATGTTCCCTCTCAAAGACGGTCACACCAGGTTCAGAAAAACTAAACTGGTACACGATGCGTGCACTTCTCACACATATTTAATAGCGGCTCGTGTTATTCTGACTGCACACAAAACGATTACTGTGACGGTTTTGGACTCCAAAAATAAACCAGAAGCAGAAGCCTTTCGAGGGCACCGACACATCAAACGGCTCTCCGGATTCCCCTACAGAAACACCCGAGACATGGCATCCCCTCGCCCAACAACCCGCCTGCAGATGTGGAGCACAGACAGGATGACGGCAGCGTGTGACCAAGCTCAACACTCGGAAACAATGTCGACATATCTGCACCCTACACCCAGCGTGATACAGACTGTAAACCCTGTATGGGAGGTATGAACAGAGCATTTCTCATTTCAGTCCACCCCAACCAATCATAGATGTTTCCACCACTGGATTTGGGGGAGACATGGGACGAGGCCATGTTTAGGGTGCACTTCTAACAGACATGGGACGAGGCCATGTTTAAGGTGCACTTCTAACAGACATGGGATGAGGCCATGTTTAAGGTGCACTTCTAACAGACATGGGACGAGGCCATGTTTAAGGTGCACTTTTAACAGACATGGAATGAGGCCATGTTTAAGGTGCACTTTTAACAGACATGGAATGAGGTCATGTTTAAGGTGCACTTCTAACAGACATGGGACAAGGCCATGTTTAAGGTGCACTTCTAACAGACATGGGACAAGGCCATGTCCAAGCACATGTCCTACCACATTCATTCAAGCGCTTGCGCCGCAGAAGGAAACCTAGACATTCCTGTGCTCCGGGTTCCCAGTCTGGACGCGGACGCGGCTGACGCCTAAATAAAAGTGACTCGTCTGTAAGTCCTCTTGCTGCGTTCGGAGTTCAGGAACAACGGGCATGTTGACCTGAGACATGTCAGGCGAGTGCCATTGGAATCAACAGGGAGGTTTAATGGCTCATCTACCTCGAATAAACCCAATGCGCTCGTGCAGTGAGGAGGGCAAGAAAGACAGATTCAAAGGCGGGGGATTGTGCGTGTGTACACACAAATAACACGGCTTCCTCCTGCACAGTCCACTGCTCAGGTAGGACTCATCAGGTTACCCAGGAGCTTAAGCCAGCAGGCATGACTGAATATAATCTTTATTATCCCAGCAAGAATTTGGATTCTCTCTCCCTCTCCCTCCCCCTCTCTCTCTCTCTCTCTCTCTCTCCCTCCCCCTCTCTCTCTCTCTCTCTCTCCCTCCCTCCCTCTCTCTCTCCCTCCCTCCCTCCCTCTCTCCCTCTCCCCTTGAGATGCTGAAAGTACAGACACTTTTTACACAATCACAATTCTATTCTCAAAACAAGAATATGGGTATTAACGGAACTGATTGTTAGGAATGTATAGTTTGTTCTATACATACATTTGAATTTTTATTTTAGCCGCAGGGGGTATGGTTCTTGCCAAAGGCCCGGGTCCTTTGTGACCTTGGCTTTCAGGCCCAGTGGATTTCCTGTGGACCACAGCTAAGATCCAGTAAACAATAGCGGCTAATGTCCAGTAAACAATAGGGCACACCCAGACTCTGAGGTTTAGCACAAGAAGCATAACTTCCTGAGGCCTATTTCTTATTTTGTTTGGTAACCAACGCACGCACCACCTGCTCTGGTGCGGTGGGTTCGGAAAACAAGATGGCGATCGCTTCCTTGGCCCATTATTTAGCAGTTGAGCTGCTCTCTGCGCTAAAAACAACTCGAAATGCAGGGGACGGAGAAGGAGATTCCTGCTGTTTCTATCACCACAAATAACACCAGATGATTCACTCTCTTGAAAGACCCTGGTAATTAACACACTCTCTCTAAAATAAAACCCAGATGAAAATGTTGTCCGCTAGACCACATACCTATGTTTAAAACAAGCTTAGGAGTAGACATGCTGGCCATAACCAGGAATTTGTGTCTTAACAAAGACACAAATACTCACGACTACTCTTCACAGTTTTGCAGTGGAACTGTGACAGAGAAAAACATCAACCTAAACAGTAGTTTGTGTTCCCCTGTCCAGACAAATCAAGGGTTATCAGGTTTTAAGGTATTTCTCGGGATAAAATTGGTAGTTTCGTTCTGGTCGTCAAAGTAGATGGAAGACATAAAACGTGTAGAGACTGAACAGAACAGAGTCCTTCTACAGCGGCAGTAATGACCAGCGGTTCTAAAAAGTACATGTGATCACTAACATGTCTGCATACCTGCCGTATGTCTTAACATTGATGCTATTAGCGATATATTACATTCGACATATTAACAGCCCAGATCATCTAATAAAAATAAAACGAGAGAGCGAGAGAGAGAGAGGGAGAGAGAGACCCAGACAGACAGAGAGAGGGCCAGACAGATGGCTACACAGACAGAGACAGACGGAGACAAACAGAGAGAGAGAGTGACGATGAGAGACAGCAAGAGAAACAGAAACAGACAAAGAGGGAGAGAGACGAGAGGAAAGACAGCGAAGGAACGAGAGGCAGAGAGAGCTCTACCAAAATACTCAGTTCTCAGGAGGTATTTGAATCCCCTAATGGACCAGAGTCCTTTTTTTTCTGGCTCACTGAGCAGGTAAAGAACGGCGTGTTCGGGATGTCACCGAGGACCCCTTGGTCTCTGGTCAAAAGACTCTCATGCGACGGTCAACAGCCTCCTCAGCAGACACGGTGAACGTTACAGCCAGCCATACTGTCTTCACGCTCAGAGTAAAAAGGAAGGGAGTTAGCGTACAAAATACATTGCTGCACTTGCTATGACACCCAAATGTTCCACCTGGGTTTCATAAAGTACATTCTTTCAGTTCATGAAAACTAGTGAATAATGTTTTTTTTTTTTTTTAAGTTTTTTTAAGATGTGTCCAGTGAGCTGGTATATATATTCGGAAATGCCTAGGGTATGTGCATGTAAAAATATATGACGTGAGGGTGATCCTCTTAGACTTCTAAGTGGGGTGCCCGGCTATAAAGTGCGATGAGAGTTTCTTCTCCCAAAGCTCCATGAGCCCATTTAAGAGTGAAGGACTCGACATGACCCTCTAATGTCTCCGAGTAGTGCAGTCGGTCCTGACAGGCCCGCATACATCAGAGGAGCACATGACTACACAGTGACGGCACGCTCATCGACATCACTGGCACACAGGAAGTGATGCAAGACTTCTAACGGGCCTCTAACGGTCAGTGGGAGTGGCGCATTTGCAGAAAGAAGAAGAAGAAGAATACACAAAAGGACTCCCAAGTCTGCGCAATACAAGCGGCTTGAGAAAAGGTTTTGACAGCGGTGACAAAATGTATACAATAAAACATTGGGGAAAAAATAAAGGGGAAAGCCAAAGCGAGGTTCTGACGGTGATTCATGTCAGAACTCCAGTTAAACAAACGGGGAAGAATTATGTCTGGCGACCGCGGAGTCGGCCGGGCCACCCTGCCAACGCACTAAGCTGCCCTGCCTGGCTTTAAATCGGGAAGAGAACTGGCTAAAACACTTACAAAATGACTGGGCGTGCAGACGAGCATGTCGGCCCCAGCCAAATCTCAACATTGGCAGTTCCTTTTGTGGCTGTTGCCAATGTCTTGCCTACACTTATTTTGCTCATTAGAGGCTCAATCCCTGTATAATCACTCTAATGGGATGATTCATTTACAAAGAGCTGGAATGAAAAATCCGATCAATAATAGACCTCAAAACATGAAGAATTGGTTTGTGGTATGCATTGTCCAATTGCATCATCTTGATGGTCTTCTTTTTTGCTTGAATTCTTTTATTTATGGTAAAGCTACTGCAACAATGATTTACTTCAATGATCAATCACTTGAGTTTGTAAGCACACGCCCATAGCGCCTTTAAAAGGGCATGTTGACCTGTTTTCTGTACACTCTGCTCCACACTCTGCTACGCCCCCAGGACCTCACACTTGGTGACTACCCAGCCGCTGTTGTCTTAACACATAGCATCAGTGGTTGGTCACTGGCCTTCCCCTCCAGTACTTCCTCCTGGGAGGAATCGCTGCCTTCCATCTTCAAGGGCTTTCCAATCAACCAAGGTTACCTACCGCATGTTCATTTAGTAATCAAATTAAACAAACAATTAACCTATTATAAATCAACCTCAATTGGTTGATAAACACATTGGTAACAGCCATTTACCCAGTGTTTAAGTTTGTGCTGTTTAACATATCGGCTTATATTTCTATTACTCTGCATGTATATGTAAATAATATATATTCAATTTAAGAGAAGATGCTGAGCATTTTTGGAGTTGCATCAGGACGACTCCCTGAATGGAATACAAGACATAACATAGAGACACCTGTGAAGGGAAACATCTCCCCCGGCTTTGTAATAACATTGTTAACCCATCAAATGCTGTCATCACTCACACAGCGGGCTACGCTGGGACTGAATTACACAAGATACTAAATGTGCATCGGTTCACAAAGCAGGGCAGTTTTAGATATTGTATAATATGAAAAATCAAGGGGAGGTTCCTCCTTGGTACATACAGGCTTTTAATTAAAGACGAGATAAGTCAACAAGGAAGCAACGCGTCTGAGAGGACACGGCTTCAGGGAGCAAAAAAAAAAAGTCAATGAGAAGAACCACTGTCAGGTTTTCACATGTGTTGGGCCAACACTGTCAAACAGGAAGTGCTGCTGGAAATTCAGACATCAAAAATCGAACTGGACTTTCAAAACTAACCAACCATGTGGCCTCTCTTCCTTTGTAGCACAGAGAGGGGCCCTATTAGCACTTCAAGAGTAGAGGCTGTGCAGGAAATAAATATATACACATCAGATCAATATTGCCATTTCATACTAGATTTGGACTGAGGTACTCTCACAAGTCAGAAGTCTGACGTCTAACGGAAAACTGGCACAAATCTGTGCGAGGAGCGTGTTTCTATTTTGTTCTTTGTGATCGCGACCGATCACGAAGCGTAATCTGTATGCGTAAACCTGCGTAAACCTGCGTTTTGGGTCAACATGCGTATGTTTGCCAACATACTGAAAATCTTTGTTTAGTGAACATATATGATGGTTCGCTTGCAAGCTATTGCAACCTTTTCTATCATCGATGTAAAGCGGGCCACACACCAGCCAAGCCTTAGAAAGACAACGCAAACACTACGACGGCTCATTGGGAGTGATTTTGATGACTGATGGTGTCATTTAGATTGGAGAACAGAATGGCTATAACTGTAGGAATGCTGGCTCCAAGATAAGGATTGCAGTGATATGGAGCTCAGCTTGTCTTTTCCTGTTCCTGAAGAATGCTGCGGTGACTTGTTCAGCAGAACAAATGTCAAAATGCCTCGGCTTGCCCGTTCTCTCAGTTACACTGTGCAACGCAAACCTCTGCATGGTGAAGCCGTGTCAGGCTGGGCTGTTTTACTGTCGTTCTTCTTTTAGCATTCATTGAGTCCCAACCACGAGACAACGTGATCACACAACATTAGGAGGTTAATATCGTGGCGTTCAGTCAAAACCAATGCATGCGTTTCATTTCCCAACTGCCTTTCGAAACATTCGGTAATGGCTCTCAATGGAGAAAAAAAAAAAGGTTTCACGGCCCGTTTTTCAAAACAAGTGCAGCAAGAGCACAACACGAATGCAAAACAGTTCACCCAAATCCAACCCCTACAGCCACGGCTGCTGTTGACTTTTGGCCCTGCTTTGCTAATACGCCCTGCCGTTAAATGATCAATCAATAACCCCGGGCGGCGTTAGCGCCACCGCGCCGCAAGGGCATTCGAGAGCCAGTTAGCCGTCTTGCTCATTGTCGTCGCGTTGACTGTAAAAACAATGCCCGGTGTCGTGACATATCGCCACGGGGTCTGGACTGGGGTGACGCGTGAGTAACATGAGCCGGGGCGCCTCAACCTGTCCACCGAAAAAAAGGAACAACAAAATCAATGAGACACTTCATGTGTAATGCACAGAATCGATGCGCCGGTGGTGGAGGTGCGTGACACTGATCCAGAGGTACATGAACGTTAGGGATCGCTCTATTCGTGAACGCCTGTGGCTCCAGATGAGTCCTGTGTCTCCAGTCCTCCAAGAGTTTATGGTAATATCAGAGGTAGACAGAGAATAGAAGAATTTTGCATACTCAGAAAGCCTCACTTTTGAATTATATTTAACCTTGATTATGCATTTTCTAAAATGTGGCCTCCAGGTTTCCATTACAAACCATAATGGAAACCATTACTACATAAGTGATGTAGCATTCATTTTCTAATGTAATAGGTCATGTTGTTAAACAGACATAAAAATGTGTATAATTTGTATATCAACTGTAAGAAATATCCATTTGTTACTTCAACGGTCACCATGAATAATCTCTTTTTGATGCCGTTCCACATTTGAAAACATCTGTAACTACTGCTCATCTCTGGGTCCTTTGGGGAGGATCCAAACCAAACCTGTTCATTCACAAATAGAGCCGCTCACCCCCCCCTCCCCCAAATTCATTCCTGATGAATAAACGATTTAATTGCGTGGCAGCTACTTACAATTAACATTGAGCACTTTCCTATGTTTTATTTAGCATACAGCCTCCACAGGGTGCAGATTAACTTTCTACATCATTAAAAGGTGACCTTTAGAAAAAAAAGGTGCTAACAGGACAGACATGGGAAAAAAATCTTTAAAACGTTTTGTTTTTTTTTAATAAAAAAAAAACACCTCTCACCCTCATTGCAGGCAAACTTTGAAATGAGAAAGCTTATTCCATCTTCCTTCAACATCATTTCTCCCCAACTCAACTTATTGACGTATTCAATACAATGGTGTGTGTTCAGCAGACTAAGCATTGGTCACCAAGCCATCATTTATCATGATGGCCATTCAATATGCTATGTGGCAAGAGCAATTAAAAAGCTAATATATCATTTCCTGAGCAGGCATGGGCTGATACTACTTCACATAAAGAGTTAGGAGGACAATAGAGAAGGATTAATAGATGCCTAGTCTATACCAAGACTAAAAAACTCAGAATCACACCACAACATCATAGTAAATATTACCCTGAGCCCATCTTTAAGGTTGGAGCTCAATTAAGATTCGTAGCCCAGCTGGATACAAGGAAAAATGCCTTCCCCCCCACATGAAAAATGTCTGATGTTTGTCTCTGGAGAGCAGAATAGTGACAGATTGCGCAACATTTCTTTACTGTCGCTAACATTAGCTTCGCGGTTTGCACTGATCAGAAGACTAACCGCAGGATGTAACAACTCCATGGCTAACAGTTGTTTTAAAAAGTGCTGGTGCTTCGGCACCCGAAAACCACAAAACACCTTCATCCAGCTCACTTATCACCTCTAGAGTTCCCTTATGTGTTTTGAATGGTTTTCATTCCTATTGGTTCCATGAACATTTATATTGTCCAACTGCATGTTGTAATACGGGTGATTTATCATGCTCTTATTTGTTGTACGTCTTGGCACTTTAATTGCTCTTTGTAACTTTAATTGCTCTTTGTAACTTGGCACTTAGTCAGAGATGCTGTATACTAGCAATGGTTAACCTAGCAATTGAAATGCTTGAAACTTGTTCTGGTGACGTTCTTACTGTATTAGCAGCAATGAAATGTTTCACCTTCTTATGACAAATGCACTCTTTGTAAGTCGCTTTAGATAAAATGCCCTAAATGTAAATGTAATTTATATCATCAGTCAGTGTAACACTTTATTCCGTTGCATTATGTCTCTAGCTGTTTGTTTGCTTGCTTGCCTGCGTTTCTATTGCCCCTGTCAACTTAAGTGCAGCTTGATGCGGTGCGCTGCAATGTTCCGAGGTGTACAAGTGAGGCTTTGGCCTGATACGGCTCTGTAGATACGTGGCCAACTGAGGCGTGACCCTGACACACGATCAGTCCTGAACGCATGCACTGTACGCCGACTGATGTCTCTTTCAGACGCGCCTCTGCATCAGTTAAAAGAACGCCTGACGAATACAAAGCCTCCCTTACGAGAAGGGTTCTTGAGATGAAACCGCACGCTAAAAAAAAACAAAGGGCGGAAAAAAAAAAAGAAAAAAAAAAAAGCACGACATCCGCTATGAAAGCAGATGAATAACCAAAAGATTGCGCTACCCGTGTGCGGACGTGGTTATTCATTAAGCCGTGTTGAAATGGCATAGGATGACATGCAAACACTGCTTTAATGTGGAAGGTCCAGCCTACAGACATTTAGGTCAAGTAAATATTGGATTACATATAGATAGAGCAAGATATGCATATAGGGAAAACGGGCGACCATAATTTGAGAACACACCCATTGGGTGTGTTCCCAAGGTATTGAACTCACAGGGCTCCCGGTCCCATCCCTGTGTACATTGCGGGGTCACGGGTGCAGTCCGACCCCATGTGATGTGAATGCCTGGGCTGATGACGTCTGGTGAAACCCTCATGAAGGTCACTGGGAGGGTAGTCATCTTGTTTCGTTTGTTACATTTGTTGTTGTTCTTTTTTTTTTCCTCTCTCTCTCCAATCATTAAACCCCCAGCACTAGATGGAAACTAATTGAGAACCAATCAATTGCTGCCTCTGTTAATTATATCCAAATGTTTTGTCTTTCTATACTGAACACAAGTGTCATTTCGGATAACCGCGGCCCCACAGAGTGTCCTGCCGGCAGAACCTCTGTAGAACACGGTACTGTACAACAGAGGATGGGATCGGGCCTAGCGGTACCTCTGTAGAACAGGGTACTGTACAACAGAGGATGGGATCGGGCCTAACGGTACCTCTGTAGAACAGGGTACTGTACAACAGAGGACGGGACCGGGCCTAGCGGTACCTCTGTAGAACACAGTACTGTACAACAGAGGACGGGACCAGGCCTAGCGGAACCTCTGTAGAACAGGGTACTGTACAACAGAGGACGGGATCGGGCCTAGCGGTACCTCTGTAGAACAGGGTACTGTACAACAGAGGACGGGATCGGGCCTAACGGTACCTCTGTAGAACAGGGTACTGTACAACAGAGGACGGGATCGGGCCTAGCGGTACCTCTGTAGAACAGGGTACTGCACAACAGAGGACGGGACCGGGCCTAACGGTACCTCTGTAGAACAGGGTACTGTACAACAGAGGACGGGATCGGGCCTAGCGGTACCTCTGTAGAACAGGGTACTGTACAACAGAGGACGGGATCGGGCCTAGCGGTACCTCTGTAGAACAGGGTACTGTACAACAGAGGACGGGATCGGGCCTAACGGTACCTCTGTAGAACAGGGTACTGTACAACAGAGGACGGGATCGGGCCTAGCGGTACCTCTGTAGAACAGGGTACTGCACAACAGAGGACGGGACCGGGCCTAATGGTACCTCTGTAGAACAGGGTACTGCACAACAGAGGACGGGACCGAGCCTAGCGGAGATCGACCATCGACTCCCATCAGTGGACGCCCCCCCCCCCCCTAACTCCCCCCACCCCATCAGGTCATGTGACTGATGATTGCAGCAATTATTGGCCCGGAACAACCCAGGGCAGGATGAGGTTCTTGGAAAGAAGCACCCATAGAGAGTGTGACCGGTGAAGGGGGGGGGGGGGGGGGGGGGGGGTGCTTTTAATAAACAGCCCAAGTCGATACCCAACAGCAGACGCTCGGGTGGCGGCTGGACCCGGACCAGGGAGTTTGCCATGCTGAAGTAATAGAGCATTAAAAAGAGTAACTGCGAGTCCTAATCAAGAATATAACAGAACCACCACAACAACAGCAAAACAACAATTGCCTCGAGCGACGGAATGAGTTATCAGACAGCCTTTACCCCCCGCCAAATTAAGCCTTACAAATGTTGTTGTCATGTGGTGCACGCACACGCACACACACACGCACAAACACACGCACACTTTCTCAGCTAGCATGCTACAAGCTTCAGGGCTCGCAGATTGTGTGGTTAAAGGCTCTGTATATTAGTTGCTAAAATAGGCCCCCAGGGTGAAATAGCCCTATATTCCAAAAGCCATCATGGATGGCTGTGAGGGTGTTGACTGTTTGGTTAGCGACATGCGTCTCCCAGTCCTTCAGCTCTGCAGTAAACAAGAAACAGAATGCAGGCATCCCGTTCCCTCTGTAGCAGGACAGAGAGCTCCAGGGAGAGGCCATCCTCTCTGCGTGTTCTCGTGCAGCCAGAAGGCCTTCAGGGTCGACTGACCATGAGGTCACAGGTGACGCCACCGACTCCAGCAGTCTCACTCTGGTGAGCGGCGAACCAAACGGCTCAAGAAAAGAACGAAATAAACAAAGTCGCCATGAAAACAGAGACGGGAGTCTCTGTTTTCATGGCGACTAAAAAATAAAACAGACAGGAAGTTAGCCAAAATGACAACGTCCCACACAACACAAGCGCCTTAAAAAAAAAAAAATTAAAAACACCATTTCAACATCTCCCTCCCGTTTCTTTCTTCACTGACTCATCCAGTGCAGAACACTTCCCCTGTGTGCGTGCAGCAGACTGTACAGCAGTCTTCTGTGTTCTGTTCCCAGTGCTGACTCGCGCCCGGGTTGAGGTCCGTACCTCGGTACCTGGCGAGCGCGGCGTGACTCATCCGGACGCCGCGGCGGTCACACTCGTGTGTTCGTTCACAGCTGACGATACCCACAGAGGGACGTGTTGACGACGGCTCGTCGGCCTGAACCACACTCAACGCGGATCACGTGTACAGCGTTCGCTAAGCGCGCCCACAAGGCCGAGGTGCGCTTGGTTCTACACGGGGTGAATACGAAAGTGCATCGACTGGTATTAAATACTGTATGTCAGCACTTGGGTTGGGCTTTTTTTTTTTTTTTACAGAACTTGCCGGTTGTGTACAATTTTAACACCACTATGTCAATAGCGTCTCAAAAAAAGGTCTCTTGTCATAAGGGCTCAATTTCATCTTTTGTATTTACATTTCGCTTGTTTGCACTTATTTGAATTGCTTTAACAGCCGTTGACCTGGGGGTAGAATTGATGAACAAGCTATTATACAATTACTTTGATTTGTTAATTAGACATCCTCAATTGAATGTGGATCAATTTCCATTTTTTTTTTTTCTTTATTCAAAATAAGCCCAATATGTATGGCTTTATTGACAATATGTGCACAAAACTTAGGCAGAATAAATATTGATGAAAGTTTGGTCAATATTTCTACAAAATAAAAGGTGAATCTCAAAGTACCCTGCCCTATAAAATAGCCTAACTAAAATGCAATCAAATCTGAAACATCTTCCGTTTCAATGTTCGCCAAAAGAAAGAGTATCCCACTCGCTCTACAACAGTAAAAACGAGGTTACTGCATGGCTAATGGAGTTCTGAGGGTGTAACGCACACAGACATTCTGAGTTTCCACACATTAGTGGAAACTATCACAGACCCTCTTCATACTAAAAGCAGACAAAATGAAGACACGAGTCGTTGACATTATGACAATTATACAATTACGGATATGCTTTTCTGGTACGTGCACGCGCACACACGCACACTTTCTCAGCTAGCATGCTACTAGCTTCAGGGCTCGCAGATTGTGTGGTTAAAGGCTCTGTAAACTATATTATTTGCTAAAATAGGCCCCCAGGGTGAAATAGCCCTATATTCCAAAAGCCATCATGGATGGCTGTGAGGGTGTTGACTGTTTGGTTAGCGACATGCGTCTCCCAGTCCTTCAGCTCTGCAGTAAACAAGAAACAGAATGCAGGCATCCCGTTCCCTCTGTAGCAGGACAGAGAGCTCCACGCAGAGGCCATCCTCTTTCCATGTGCAGCCAGAAGGCCTTCAGGGTCGACTGACCATGAGTTCATAGGTGACTCCACCGACTCCAGCAGTGCTCGTTAATTAGACATCCAAAATTGAATGTGGATCAACTTCTCAATTGTTTTCTTTTCCACAAAATAAGCCCAAGATTCATGGATTTATGGTCGATATGTGGATAAAACTTAGGCTAAATAAATATGGTTCAAAGTCAATATTGTTGTTTGGCCAATATTTCTACAAAATAGGTGAACATCAAAGTACCCTGGCCTAAACAATCAAATCAATGTTTAGAGAGAGTATCCCACTCGCTCTACAACAGTAAAAACGAGGTAAGGTACTGCATGGCCAATGGAGTGAGTCAGTGTGGGTGTAACGCACACAGACATTCTGAGTTTCCACACAAGTGCATTAGTGGAAACTATCACAGACCCTCTTCATACTAAAATGCAGACAAAATGAATACACGAGTAGTTGAGATTATGACAATTATTCAATTACAGATATGCATTTCTGGTGTCTCTCATACTGACTTGTGACCGACAGATTGTTTAGATTGATCATAGATAAGTATTGTACATTGTGAAAAGCCAACAACGAAACGTCCTCCCATGCCTGATCGTGCTTTGATTGAGCGTACATTCAGAGGGCGGGGCCACTGACAGGCGGGCCTGTTGTCAATGTGTCGGCCGAGAGAGCGAGAGGCAAAGCGAACAGCGAACCAAAAACGTGACTTCACCGACCCTAGTCAGCGCACCAAAAGTGTTCCTCAAATACAAAAAACGCCTCTGTGGCTTCAGGTTGCCTCGAAGCAGCGAGACCCGAGCGGGCTGTGAACGTGTCACGGTGGTCGGCGTTCTGCGCAAAACCACATCCTGCCATGACTACAGACACAGAGAAAGAAAAATCACACGCCCAAGCTGCAGCCGCGGCGCGAGTCGCTGGCATGCAGCGGACGACCTTGTTAGCGGTGCGCAGGGCTTCTGACAGCCACTTTGCCTTCGCTTCCGAAATGTTCACCATCACCGGCTGCCAAAAACACAGAATAAGCACAACACAAAAAAAAAAAAAAAAAAAAAGTGAAGCTCGGCTCCAAGAAAATATTGGCCTGCAAATGAACGCGAAGCTTCCTGCATATTTAATGGCATACGGTTTTATAGCCTTCGGTTCAATCCTCTCTGGTAATGTGCGCATGCTGAAACCGTTTGAGAATCAGAACTGGCGTGCTGAAGAAGGGGGGGGGGGCTTTGTGTTTGGATAGAACGGCAGATGAGCAGGTGATCCGTTTGCCCACACGCGAGGTGCGACAGTCGGTTAACCAAGAATGGATATTGAATATGAACATGCAGTACAGTTTAGCCGAAGCCTATGGGAGTTTGACCGCCTGGCGCACAAAAACGTACTTAAAAAACATTTCCACTGGCACTTTGCAGCTGTTCTGCAGAACCGGCAGCAGTGGGGAAGACGCCTGCCAGCTGTGCTCGGTTCCCATCCACTTCCATCCCAAACGGAAGCCTTTCCGCGATGCGCAGATGACCGAGCGTGCCATCTCAGTTACGCCCGTGTCGAGACGTTGAGCTAGAAAACCCGCTTTGAATTTGAAAACGCGCTTAAAAAACGTCAGCTGACCCACATCCCGGTGACCGGCCATCACCGCACAACGCCGCCGCAAACCAAAAGCGTAAGCGGTGGTTCTTGTTGTCAACCACCCGCGAACTCCCCCTCCACCCGACCCCCGACCCCCGACTGAAGGGTCGTTCAACTATCGGGCTTGCAGAATTTGCAGTCCATCCCTTTCGTATGTCCCGAATACCCCCCCCCCCCCCCCCCCCCTGAAAAGCATGTCGACGCAGACCTGTGTGGCAACCTGCTGTCTGGGGTCGGCCTGGCACTCGACAGCGACGGGCAGCAGACCAACAGAACACACAGCCGGCTGTGGGCGTCCTCTGGAACTGGACCACCTTCAGAAAAAACCTTCCAACACACTAGATGGATGAAGAGGGCCATCGTTCCAGGGGTGTCACCCCCCCCCCCCCCCCCCCCACCACCACCACCCGCCCCCACAATCCCCACCCTCCCCACATAGAGGGGAGAGGTGAAAAAGAAGACCGAGTCGCTGGTTTCTTTAGAAGGACCCTGCGTAGGTCATCCAAGTTGAAGGCTCATTGAAACACATCACGGCCCGTGTGCTGGAAAGCGAGACATGGGTTGTTTGGTTGCAGGGAAGCTGACCTGGTGCCCATACACACAGCAAGAGTGTGCCCACTTGCATCAAACCTCAACACCTCACAATGTTGCCAAGAATGCTTTGGCTCCAATGTAACCAGACTGAGAAACCTGGCAGATTATTGTGCTAACTAAATCTCGATCTTGATTTTGTACAGGGGAGAAGAACACTGTCATGCTTCCAATGTTGTTATACTGTCTTTCAGTAAGATCTTATTAAAGCTTGCATTTTCTGAATAAGTTTGCCAAGTATGCAGCTTACTGCGTATGGTGGTACAGGTGACCCGGTGAGAACATTGTTATGCAAACATGTGGTTGGCAAACACTGTGTGGTGTGTGCACCTTCCTAGTTTGTTTTGACACACTATCTGTTGGGCCTACAAGTAGCATGCTATACATCATCCTGAGCTATACATGCAGTCCAGTAGCATAGGTTCATTACACAGTAATAAAGGCAATGGCTAAGTGCCACTGGCTTACTGCTTAGGGTGACGTAACCAGAGAAGAACCGCATCCTTTTCCCTTCTGAGCTCTCACCTGAGTAACTAGCAAGCACACCACAACACTGCTATGGAGTACCATCAAAAGTGATACTCGCCAATAAGAATACTGTTATAAATAACAGTGGAAATGCATTGCATTTGTCTGGCACGTGTAGCTTTTTTTTTTTTCTCCTTTGAAAAAGAATAACATCACCAACCATGGCCCTAGAATGGCTGTGTGTGTGTGTGTGTGTGTGTGTGTGTGTGTGTGTGTGTGTGTGTGTGTGTGTGTGTGTCTTGCTCAAATGCAAGGCTTTATTTATCAATTATAAGCCCTTTCTATACAGTGACAACCATCACTGGAATTCATTTGATACAGCTTTACAGATACAGTAGAAGAATGATGACGGTGAACTATGATGACCACGGCACTATAACAACCTAGCCTCAATCAAGCCTCATCATCACCATCAAGTTGGGTTTTTTTTCGTACTTTTGTTTTCATAATAACACGATGTACTTGTGATCAGAAACGTCAGTTTGTAGTTGCGGTATGTGTGGATGTGTTTGTCTTGACGTGAAGGAGACCGGTTCAATCCACATGTTTGGATGTATTAGGTTATCATATCAAATTGGGTTAAACTAGTGAAGATAATGACTCGAATGCATCTCAGTAAATGTTGAACATCGATGCAAAACAGGATATGGTGCTGCTGATGATCTCACTACGAGCATAGATTGTGCAAACCACCCATTTTTACTGTCTGTCAATAAGCATATTTCTATGGGCGAGGTTGCTTGAAATGGGGAAACACCCTATAGGGGTTAATGAAACAAGATCGGCTATTCTGCATGCGTAGTATTGGGTGCTTGCAGACATGCATGCTGAAACGCAGGACCCGATATCATACAGTATACGGCAAGCACCGATTACCTTGATAATGCTGCTCCGGCGTGGGATTCCAGATTTGGCATCCATTCCGACCGATGTGTTGGCGGCTTCAAGACCAGCTTGACTGCCAGGTACGGCGATGGACCCAGACCCAACCATGTCTGCTGGTATCCCACAGTCCCCGTTCAAGACCGACGCTTCGCAATGCGTCTTACCGGTCCCCTCGTCGCGAGGCACGGGTGTCTCCCCTGTAGTCGACGGAGGCAGCTCTCTGTCCTTCTCCCCAAACTCCGCCATGGGCACACTTGCACGCCGACTAGCCGTCCACCTCCGGTGTAGTAAAGACTTGGGGGGGGGGGGGTGTCTCGGGCTGTACTTCGATTCCCTGCCTGGCCTATCGCCGTGGCGTTATTACATGTGCAGAAAATCCGTCCATATCATCTTTTGTAGCAGAGGCATATCAGGTTCCGATGAGCCGCAGCGCCTTCTCCGTGCATTGTCCGCTGGAAACAAATCACAGCGATTATCGTATTTGTGCTGAATGACATGAGTTGTGGCAGCTATTTAGCGTCCTACCGTTAAAAGAAGAGACGCGTGGAGTGAACAACCACAAGGCTCACTATTTATTGATTTCGCTGACATTGGAAGCGGATGTTACGATGAATGCAATATTCGCCCTGCACACATTTACAGAGAACGTACAGCGAAAGAGCAACGTGTTCCGCTGGTAAATTACGCATTGTGCTCATCAACAAGTTTTTTTAATAATAATCTCACTCTTTTACTCTGTGTTTGTGTCAACCTAGTCGCGGTTACGCGTTGTCCCTACAGTGCGTTTGCTTAACGTCTCGGTAGCGGTTACTAAATAAATACAGCAACGCTATTGACTGGAACAGATTCGGCTTTTATCCGAAAAGTTCACAAACAACGGTTAAAACTTGCCTTTTGGGTGCTTGTCACTCCACAGGAGACACGGCGGTCCATGAGTTGCTCCTGCTGGCCGTGTGGGGACTACTGCGGGCTGATGTGTGGGCTTTCTGCTTTGTACTGCCAGGCTAAGAGGTGCTAGCTTTGGAGCTAGGTAGTTTGTACTACTAGGCTAATAGGTTATAGTCTTATAGTCTTATAGCTACGTAGTTTGTACTACACCAGACCAATAGGTGCTAGCCTTGTAGCTAGGTCGTTTTTACGACTAGTCTAATAGGGGGCTAGCCAGCTTGGTAGTTTTGTTTCCCCAGTGGAACTCACAGCATCACCAGTTGCTAAACAACTTGTATCCCTCTGGTTGTTGTTGTTGTTGTTGTTGTTTTAAAGGTGAGGTATGTCATTTTCACAGAAAAAGCAGATACTTTAGAATGTGGTTAAATATTGTTGTACTACATTCTTGCATAATTTTGCATAATGACAGATAAGTAGCTTCATCTTTCTTTCCATGAATGATGGATACAGAATTTTGGTTGTGTATCTTGGCTAGACCACTGATGTGCCAAAAGCTGGAACAACCAATGAGTGACACACAGCAATGTGGGGACCAGTCGTATAAAAATAAACGTTAAACTGACAATACAAGAAAACTCCCATTCCACATTTGGCTTGCACTGGCAAAACAGACAAAAGATTGAGCAAATTCCATTTGAAAATGTCACTGAAAACTCAAGGAATAAAGTATCACATATATATTTAGATTAATATTCAGTACTTTGTTTTTCCATGATTACAGATAAAGCACTAATGTTTGGACAGAAAGGTTTCCAACTGTTTTTTTTTATTTATGCAGTATTGTCTACTAAATTAAGCACTATGTAGGCTACCAATTTGTTCATGCAGTACCCTTATGTTGACACATGGTAATATATTCACAAAGATTAGGCCTACCGCTAAAATGGTCTGGCATTTATACTGTGAAGACATGGATCACAATTACTGATATGACTGTGTTTTTTGTTTTTTTTGCAGTTTACAGACTTTCAGAATTTAAAATGAGCTACACTTGTGGGTCAACAAATCCACATACCACACCTTTAATGAGGATGCAGCGATAACTAATCAGGTTAAAGGTCGGGTGGGTAATTTGGAGAAACCAGTCAGAGTAAGATAGTCGATGAATAGCAAATAAACAATTAGAAAAATACACAACTGTCAATAATAATCACGCCAGCGAAAAAGGCAAATGGATTGAACAATCGATTTATATTGCCTACTGAAGATGAGCTAAGGCTCCGCCCTTTCACCAAATAATCCTATTAGAGGATTCAATTCCAATGGAGTTTCACTTTTTAATCCAAGTCTAAAATGGTGTTGTGAATAGCAGTTTGTGAATGAGGGGGTGATGTTGTGATGTTGTTTCCCTGTCCACAAAATTGTGGCGAGACAAATGTACACCGTCATGTTATCAAAAGCAACCCGATATGGTTTGGTTTTCAAAGTGTTTTGCATGTTATCATACTGACATTCCATGTAGCCAAGAAACCAATGTTTTTTTTAATTTATAGCCTGTAGTACTGAAAATACCTCTGGTGATGCTTAGCCTATGACTGACCTGTTGCTCAAGAGGGCAGAGTAACATCCAGAATAGAGTCGCTGATGCATGGTACCCTCAGGCTCCCCGCTATCAATTTGCTGTTGTGTTGCTGACACCTCGCTGTACATGATGAACCGATGAACCCTTTTCCTCCAGCGGACACCTAGGTGGCCACTGCCTGCATAACAGCACACTAGAACGTTACAGGGTAATTATGTTCTGTTTCATCGGTCTAAATTGATGGCGAGGACACTCAGATGTAGGCCTATATATATAGGCTACACACCTTCCCATCCGCTTCGGGCCTAGGACCAAATTTACTGAAGAGTCGACCAATGCGCAGAGAACAGTCTATCGGATGATAGGCCTACATCATTCAGGGCATGGTGTATGTTATCATCTATCTTCACATTTCAAAACTCACCTCGTCCGACCTTAGCAGCTTGTCAACATCTTTGTCTCCAAAAGGCTTAACTAGAGCAATGCACTTTCACGCCGAGTAGGCCTGTATTTGGAAAAGGGCTTCAAGGATCCGGGTGACACGGAAAAAACTCAACCACATAATAGATTTAATAATCTCACTGTCAAACAGGGGTGTGTTCGGGGCGGGTTGGGGGGGGGGGGGGGGGGGGGGGGGGGTAAATCAGGTTAACTGATGTTGAAAAATGCCCTCCAGAGAACTCTTCTTCTGGTCCTATTCCATGTTGTGAGATTAGGTCCATACCAACTACCGGCCAGGTAGTTGGTATGGACGTACAATTCCTCCTATCATTTTTTATTTTTAGAGCGCCATCTGTTTCACTAATTAGCACAGACATGTCGCTAATGAGTCAAATCCCCTCTCATTGTATAGCTCTAGTAAAAAAAATATGGTTGGTGTGTGTGTGTGTGTGTGTGTGTGTGTGTGTGTGTGTGCGTGCGTGCACTTGCATGGGCCAGTGACAATAAAAAAACATAGCCTTACAAGAGTTACAAGGCATTGCATTTCTTTATTTATTTAATTTTGTGATTCTGTAAGCTGTACGGCGTGAATGTTTAAACGCTGACTTGACAGTAAAACCCTCCTCGTTCATCAATCATCAGAGTGTTGTACAATAGAGCCACCTACTGACTGTAATGGATTACTGTCAGAAGTCTCCTCTACCGCAATCGAATTCACCGTTCATCATGATGAAGTCCTTTGGGTCACGTTTCAACAACCAACATAGAATGCCCATAGAAACATAGAAACCACATCGACATCTGCTCATTTATTCCTTTAAAATGAAAGCTCAATTGGGGGATTGTCAGCTTTTGTTTGAACATCATAAAGAAGCATATTTGCTTTGTCTGTGAGGGAATCTAAAGGGAATCACCACTTTAACTGCCCTAAGAAAACTTCTGTTGTGTTTTTCTGGTAGGTATGTTGTCATAAACCCATTCTCAGTCAGTCTCTTTGTTTCAAATAGAAGAGAGAAATTTAAAATGCACTATTAACCTGGTTATCATGTCTTAAAACATTAACAGAATTCGCTAAACTAAACTCAATAGCCCAATCTGTGTCTGTTACACAGATCTAATCTGTGACCAAGTTTGTCTTTAATGTGTAAAAGTAAAAAAAGAAAAAAAAAGAAAATAAAGCTTATGCTAGCTGTAGATACCGCTCACTTCATCATCACCAGGGACCTATACATTTCTTGATCCCATTATAGCATACACACCCTTAGCATACACTACGCTAGCGTAGCGATTACATGCGACAGGGAGGATTTATTTCTTGTATACTGGGATGATCTCATTTGGGCACTGGCATTCGGCGGGACAATTGGAACTGACCCACGCGTTATTGCACCCTCCAACCTTCTTCAGAGTTGGACAGTTAAGGAATCGGTTTATATATGGACACGGGTTGGCTGCAAACAGAGAGAGGAGGGTAAGGTGTTAGTAACAACTGACCACTTCACCAAATCACACACACATAGGAGGGCTTGTACAGCAGAATGCATCATTTACATTCAGAAGAAGAAGAAGAAGAAGAAGAAGAAGAAGAAGAAGAAGAAGAAGAAGAAGAAGAAGAAGAAGAAGAAGAAGAAGAAGAAGAAGAAGAATTACTCATTTACTCATTCACATTTACATTAGGGAATTTAGCAGACACTTTTATCCAAAGCGACTTAGAAAGAGTACATTTGTCATAAGAAGCAAGCATTTCAATTGCTAGGCTAACCATTGTTAGTATACAACATCTCTGACTAAGTGCCAAGTTACAAAGTGCAATTAAAGTGCCACGACACACAACAAATACGAGCATGAGGGTAGGGTTATGCAGGGTGCATCATGTGATTTACCCAAGAGAGTTGTTGTAATGTGAAATCCTAAATAAACATATGTAAATATATAAATATATCGTATCCAAGGCTAATCAATACTGGCACCTTCAAATACAATATTGCCACCACAGACAGTAATAATGTCATGATGAATGATTAAACAAACTCTGTAACCACCATTCAAATTCTTATGCTTTTATATGTCTGAAATGGAGGCATGTCATTAATACTAATAAACTTGTGTTATGTATGTGACTCACTGCAGAGTTTGTCTTCACAGTTTCCTGGACAGGAAGAGCAGGAAGGTCCTTCTTTGTATGGAGGCCACCCTATAAAATTACCCCTGTATGAGAAGGAGAGAGAGAGAGAGAGAGAGAGAGAGATAGCAAAATATTAAGGACAAGGTTATCGGGTCACCAGTAATCATCAAGTAAAAACAGCAGTAGAAAATTAGAAAATAAATGTAGTTATTATATTGCTCTAAGCCAAGGTGTCTCCAAGCCATCGCCAGCCCCAATGATGTCAACTGCCCAAACCACAGGGGACATCCCTTGAGCAAGACGTCCTGACTCCCCCAACCGCCTCCTCAAGCACACCGCGGACGTGTGTCCGCCATCATTGTCAGTCACTTGGAAGCGTCTGCTCAATAACTCAAACGGTAAACTCCCAAATATGTGTGTGCTATACGTACGCTCGGTAGTACTGGCAGCCGTACAAGAAGACTGATGGGCACTGCTTGACTCCACAGCCCACCCGCCACGAGCTGTTCCACACCACCTGGGGCCAAGACACACACACACGCACACACACACACACACACACACACACACATAAAAGCTAGTCAGTGTTCCCAGAGTAATCAGTAACACGTCTCTTTGCCCACAACACACAGCGCTTACATAATATACTGGCCGTGTTTGATGTTTGATGCTAGTTGGCTAGTCTGAATTCATCGCTGCCGTCGGTAAATCATAATGTGTTTGCACAGCGGGGTTAAAGCCAAGTTCAACCGGTGTGTCGAATCGCCACCGGGGCCAGGTAGGGGACGGCTGTGGTTTCTGCGTTGGGGAGTTAAGGGCATTGGAGCGCCAAAGGTTTTCCTAGTCGTCACACATTCAGTGACTTCAGGTGTACGTTGGAGATGATCTATTTTATGAGGATGAGGATGTAGCCTATGCATGAAACTCCTTTCACTAGTCCGTCGTAAAAATGTGATCCACGTTGGATTCACTATTGGTACCAATTAACCGATGAACCATGAACACAAGCGGGAGGTCCCAAAAAAAGAAAATAAAACTAAAACGCGCACGTAACCCAGTGAGACGCGGGCCTCTGTGGGCTACAGCGGCGACGCGGAGCCCCCAGCGGCGGTGCGGACCACAGAGGCCGACGGCGCGTGTAAACCGGCCTCCCCGTCAGCATCGTGACAGCAGACCCGCGGACGGGGGGGGGGGGGGGGTTTCCGATGAACGACGAGCGCGCGTTCTCGTTTTTGTTCTCCGTCGATGGCTTTGTGCAGCGCCGACGTGTTCAGCCCGGACGGCCCAACGCTCACACACACCCGTGACTCAAGAATAACCGGGTGAAAAGCTAGCGGACCGTACCTGCGTGTAGTGGCCCACGACGTTTCCCGCGATGGATATGTTGGGGAACTTGAAGTTTTTCACCTCATTGTACCAGGCTGTGACCACCGTGCCCCAGTCAACCTTTCCGGATGAGTAGAAGATATTCTCCCCCAACTCATAGTCTGCACAGCCCAGAGAGACTCGTCAGGTGTGTGTGTGTGTGTGTGTGTGTGTGTGTGTGTGTGTGTGTGTGTGTGTGTGTGTGTGTGTGTGTGTGCGTGTGTGTGTGCGTGTGTGCGTGTGTATGTGTGTGTGTTTGTGCGTGTGTGTGTGTGAGTGTGTGCGTGTGTGTGTGTTTGTGTTTGTGTGTGTTTGCGTGTGTGTGTGTGTGTGTGTGTGTGTGTGTGTGTGTGTGTGTGTGTGTGTGTGTGTGTGTGTGCGTGCGTGCGTGCGTGTGTGTGTGTATGTGTTTGCGTGTGTGTGTGTGTGTGTGTCAGTGTGCGTTGGGGGGGCACACATGCAGATATACTGCGTGTAGGTATGTGTATGTATGTGCATGCCTTTGGGTTCAAAGTTTGACCCCTGAGTGATAAAGCCCTGTCTGATAAGCCATTTTAGCTTAGCGTACCATGTGTATGTTTTTCTCAAAATTTTCACTAAAATACCATTGAGATGGTCAGATAAGATATGTTCAGTTAATTTAAGGCATTAAGATGGAGAAATTATTTGTTATATAACACAGATAAAGGAGAGCCATGATAAAGTTCAGATTGTATGACTTTTACACGTCTTGCTTGTTCATCAATGTCATATTAATATTACATAACGAAAAAAATGAAATTGTCTGGAATTTTGGCGTTATTTCATTAATGTATCACAAATTATCACTATTTTCTGGTAAGAAAGGCAGTGTTTAAATAACATCTTTTTGCCTCTTCTAGTTAAGTGCATTTCAAATGTTCTTTAAAATGTATTACATTAAAATGATTAAATGTATTACTTATTTTAACTTTCACAGTCCTTCACTATACCAGGAAAGCTGAATGGAAGATGGAAGAAGGGAGAATACCTTCATATACATGGTATACATGGAGAATACCATGTATACCTTCGAGGTATACATGGACAGACAGAAGACGGAGGACGGAGGGTTGTACCATTCAGCATCCTGCTACTTCGTGGCCCATGGTCTACAATGCAATGGTCCACCCAGGCCTGGGCAAGGACTGACACGTCATCATTCCAGGTCTGCCAAGAAAGAGGATACATACTGTACACTTGATGACAATATTATATAAGATTGCAGTTTTTAAAACCAGCCTCAAGCACTGGCTAAAGTCAGCACAAACGTGTTGCCACCAATGAGTGCCTTGTATTGATCATATGTATCATTCTAATTATATCATCTCTCACAATGACAGACTTCTATGTATTGTGCTGTTTGATGTTCTGTATTTGCTGTACTGTGGTTGTTGTTTTTTTTTTTTTATCTACCTTCTCAGGGACAACAAATGTAAATTAGCTGCTAGCTAGCTCTGGGGCAATTACTGTTAATTGTGCGCTGTCCCTGCAAAAATAAACAATTAAAAAATATCAAGTGACTTACAGTGACTTACAGTGAATTCAGATACATGTCATTAAGGAGCAGGTAGGGGTTAGACAGTGACCACAGACATTACTTTGAGGGCCAGGTACAGGTTAGACATCACTTTATTTACTTGATTTTGGGTCTTTACCATAGTTAAGGATTCAAGGATTCAAAGCTTTTAATGTCATATGTACAGTAAAGAAACATGTTTCCCTGTGCAATGAAATTCTTACTTTGCTGCCCACACTGGATGTCGTAAGAATATATAAATACTGTATAAAAAAAAATCTAAATAGAATATAATACTGTACAATAAAATAGAAATATGAAATTTAAAAAAGTAAACAAGTAAAAAAGTAAAGTCTTTGTGCATGTAAAGTAAGTGATTTAGTTTTGTAAAGATAGTGATTTTGGTTTTACGTATAATTAGCCTTTCAAACTATTTTTTGTTTAATTGTCAAGTAAACAGCCTGTGTTGAAATGTGTTGAGAGTTTGTTTGAGCCTCCTGTGTGTGTGCTCACCAATTACTGTCAAGTGTTAAAAACCCTCAACGATTTCTCATTTGTACGTGTTTAAATAGAAGGTCATTACTAAGGTGAACCTCACCCAGCTGGCACTCAAACAGTAGACATACATACAATTATATGACTATATGATTATAATTATATGTTGGGCGGTACAAGGTGTTCCCTGTGAGAGCTGCGGGGTTGGTGAGGCGTCGTGTATTGTAGCTTATGGCAGTGCACTGCTACACTGCAGTGCACTGCAACGTAGCAGTGTACTGCAGTGTAGCAGTGCACTGCAGCGTAGCAGTGTACTGCAGCGTAGCAGTGTACTGCAGCGTAGCAGTGCACTGCAACGTAGCAGTGTACTGCAGTGTAGCAGTGTACTGCAGCGTAGCAGTGCACTGCAGCATAGCAGTGTACTGCAGCGTATCACAGTGATTGCACTGTGACCGGAGTCCCAGGGCTGCTTGTATGACTCACGTTTTGTTATTAATCAAGGTGTAAAATTTGATGTGGGTATATGATGACGTGTTGCTGCAATGAAGTCAATAAAGTTAAGAGCAGAAATAAAGCTTGTTCCATTTTAACTCAAGGCCACAAAAGTTATGCTAAATTATATTCAAAGATGCTGAATGATAATAGCATCATTTTAGTTCTTAGTTCACTACAATATTAATAACAATGCTAAATGACAAAAGTATAATAACAGTTCCTGGTCCACTACTATATTAATAACAATGCTAAATGATAAAATTATAATAATAGTTCCTAGTTTACTACAATATTAATAACAATGCTAAATGACAAAAGTATAATAACAGTTCCTGGTCCACTACTACAATGAGAACCGTGTGTATGGGTGGGGGGGAACACGGGAGGGACGTACCATCTTCAACATGTTGGCTGCAGGCGGTTGCACCGATCTCCTGAACGCATTGTGCTTGTCCACTATCTGGTCCTGGACCATTTGGTTGTTCGGGCACAGTTCTGCTCACGTGCACATGCCATGAAGTGTGGAGTATGCGTGTGTGCGTGTGTTCCCACGGGTCCATTATGTTATGATTGACATCCACCGCGGCCACAATGACGCAAACGCAAACAACATGAAGGGGGTTGGGGGTGGGGGTGCGGGGGGGGGGGGGGGGGGGGGGGGGGGGGGTTGGGGAGGGAGTTAGCAAGTAAGTGTTAACTACTAGAGGTTATCTAGAGTTTGTCTGTCTATATCACATCAACATCATGACTGGTTGTATTCTAATAATAATAACATTCTATGTAATGCCTAAAAGACATGAATATGTTATGAATGTAATGTAAATTAATGTCAACACATGCAAAAGCCTATTTACACCTATTTACATTCAAATGAATGAGCATTATAAAAGTAGTATTTATTGTGTAATATATGTGGAAATATGTTGATTGTTGAATGTGAAGCATATTTTCCCTACCTGGCTACAAGCAGCGCAGGATCACAGCAAGCCAGACAAGAGAACAATAAGATGACAAAAAGAACAGCAGGGTTAGTGCTTGTTGTTCATAGTTGTTGACTAAACGGCAATGAGACAAAGTAACACAAATAACAGTACAGAAAAAAAACCCACAGTGCATAAGCTCGGCATTATCAGCATGTATATGTTTATGCTGATAATGTTGATAATGGCTTAAGAACTATTGTACTCTTGTACTAAGTACTCTTGTACTTGTACTAAGTACTCTTGTACTTAAATACAAACAGAATGAATCTCCATGTGAACTCTGTGTGTCAGTATAGCATATAGGATCTGACATAAGGTCTGAAAATAACACATATGTACAAATACATTATAATACACACAATGGATAATTACATGCACACGATCATTTCATAGGCCATAGCATGATTGCACGATGTGCAGTAATACCTAATACCTAAACAAAAGTCCCGAGCAGTGTTAAACCTGCTCCACTTGTTGCGTTCACTTCTTACCACATTGCAGGCAGACTGGACTCGGTGCAGGGTCACCATGAACAGCACAAGCACCAACATTATGGCAGAGACGTGGAAGATGCTGAATATTCTGGGGAGAATATACATGTTAAAAAAAAAAAATGGAGATGAAGAACACTGAAGAACACATCACTGATTTGTAGCAGTCAACACTCACAATTTTGCTATTGCATTGATTAAGATGAAAGATGTGGAAAAAAAGAGTCACACAATGTGATATTTTATTCTCATCTGAATAGCAATTAATTATTGCATGGGGGTATATGTCGGTGAGTTGTACATTCACCATCATATTAGTATTTAATAATCATACAAAGTTGAGCTTTTGCTATTCACAAGTGTATTTCAAATTGAAAAGTTTTAACCCAGTCCTAGGAGTTATCAAATATGTTCCATATTGCATCTCAATGTTTGCGTTACATTTCAAATCATGTAAAAAATAATAAAAAAAACACACAAATAAACAAAGCCAAACCTGTTTTAGGACCCTTTCAAAACGCACACATTTAAAGCTGCACAGGGCATAAAAACAGAATGATAAAACTATCGGGGCGGTGTGTCCGTCAGTCGAGCGACCGAGCCGATAACGTCATGTGAGTGAGGTGCTAATCATACCTGTCCACTGGGGCCTCTGAGACCTCCCCCCCTCGGTCTCCCCCCTCATATAGCGCGCCAGCCAACGCCGGTGTCACGGCGGTTGTCGTCACGGCGATGCTCCCGCCCTCCTCGACCGCTAATTAGCCGCGACGCAGACATAAGGATTATGTCTCAGACAATAGAGAGTGGTGCCAAGTCACACACGGATCGGCCGTCCTATGAAGAGGGCATTCATTGTGGCTGACGAGTGGTAAACACGGCGCTGTAAGCCACGGGGTGTACTAATTGAGTTGGATTACGGGCTGCTGTTTGCCCAGCGCGTGCGGCGGGCGAGGGCTGCAGCAGTTAGTGGTAAGTAAGAGTAGGCCTATAAGGACGCGTCGCGTCTGAAACATATTGATGGATTATGGTCCGACCGATGGCCAAACAAAAGTCAAACACAAACACCCAACCCGCACCATTGTGTGATGACATGCACAAGATGGGAGAAGAGTGAGTCAAAGCCGCCATCTGTGTTATGGAGATCGGGCTACCTGTTGTTATGACTGTGACTGTGATCATAACAATGATCATATGATTAGGCCTACGATAGGGATCATTACCATTATTATGAACATTGGTTTTATTCTTATGATTATTATTACATTACATTTGTTTTCAGGCCACTACACTAACAATGATAAAAGCAGAATCAAGATAAGAGTTACCATTCCTAGCTGCAGTAGGTCAACATGTGTTCCAAGGCTACTCCCTGGGTCAGTGTTCACCTGGTTCTGTGGGACCAGGTGAAGGTCTAGGAGACACACTCAGTGTGCGGGGGGAGGGGGGGGGGGGGGGGGGGGGGGGGGGGGGGGGCAGCCCGCACCTCAGCGGTGAAACACAAAGTTGCGAGGTTTCTCTGAAACGTGAAGGAATACACAGGAAATATTCAGTGAAGGAATGCTGAAAAGCGTACAACTGAAGGGGCACCTTTCTGTAATACTATGAATAATAGTAGCAATACATATTTAGTTAGTAGTAATATAAACAATATAGGACTCAAACTAGAAGGCAATTAATACATGAACAAAGAAAGTTACACAGAAACAGTATACTCAGAACAGAAGGCAGTGTATAGAGTATAAAAGCTAAGCATCTTAAAGAAAAAAGGAGAAAATAAGTTTAGTTGTATAAAAAAGTTGTGCAATTAAATACATTATCGTTAAGTATCAGTATAAGTGAGTTACCAAGGCACAAGTGGAATCTCCTTATTAACGTTTGTGTATTAAATATACTGTAGCTTTGCACAATATGTGGAGCCTTTGAACCATGCCAAAAGACATCCTGTGAATTATGATGTTACATTTTATATATTCTTTTAAGTACCTTTGGCTTAAGCAAAGTTTAATCTAAAGTGCTCTGTTCAGTATCTTTGGCTGCTTGTAAGAACTCCCCCAAAGCACAGATGTTCCAAGCTGCTGAAATATCTGTCAGATCAGCAACTTGATAAAACATCAGCTTGTGTTCCCTATCCTGCCCAGATGACTATACTATATATATATATATATATAGTAAAGAAAGGTTAAGGTTGGCCGGGTGATCGGGGCGTGTGACTCCCGGTCCCTGATGCAGTCCACCTGAAGCCCTCCCAGAGCAGTGGGTCCCAACCTTTGCCTCAGTGCGCACCGCCACATTGTCACCAGGACCACCTCATGTGCAAATGTATGGCGGCTTAGTGAAGAGCGACAACGCCCCGTTTATACACACTAACGACTGCGGCGGGGAAGGTGGGGAAAAGTCAGCAATGCTGCTTCTGATCCCAGTTTGTTTATCAAAAGTCAACACCAACATTGTGGGACATAACATGGAAACATAAGAATGGAAAATAGATGATGGAATGCACAAAGCGACACTATTGCAAATGCATATTCAAAAGAAGCCAACAATTCATACACAAAAACTTTTTAAAGGTCTTGTGGGTTGTTTAAAGGTTTAGGGTTTGTGGAAGGGTTGTTGTCTGAACTGTTGCCGATACGATTGGCACGTTACACCTTCATGACAATTTTCAGAGAATGAACGGAGCTACATTTGTGGATGTAAAACAAGTAAATATGTATAGTGATGACTTAAAAGTGATTCATTCATATATATTTTAAGCTACTTTTAATGGCTGTGTTACAGTAGATCATTTGATGTACGTTTAGGTGCTCAAGTTATTTTTTTATGATATTCATAATACTAGAATAAAATGTTTCAGATGTTTGCTGAGTTAAAGCTGAAGTTGGCAATTTTTTCTCACTCCATATTGTTTCCTGAAATTGTGTTTTGATTGAGTCTGGCAATCGCTGTAGAGCTGAAGGCACGAGAACCATGAGACTTAATCAAAACACACTTAGGAAAACAAAGTGGGGCGAGCAAAAATTGCTGGTGGTATATTTAAAGAGTCATACATGTTTGATCGTGAGTTTAGTTGATTGCTCTCACTGATCTGTGTTCATACACTACTTAGAGCTATATGCAAATACATCAATTTGCGTGACCTGGCCTTCAAATGCCAAACTCTAATTACCAATTGGCCTCTGTCATGCCATGCCTGCTCAAACCCAATTGGCTAAAGTCAATTGCCAGTCAGAGTACAAAAGAGATCTCTGTTGTGTTGGAAAACAATGGAGCAAAACCCACTGAGGGAGTTATTTTGCAGTGACAAATAAAGATTTGCTTCATGTTGCCTTTATGAATTTGTGAATTTAGATTTTGTATATGATAACAGATCATCACACCCATTGTCCAGACTGACACAGTCTACAGCACTGTAAGCATTTTCTTCATTTGAAAAAGACACACAAATGGGATCTATTTCAGAAAAAAAGTGCACTGACGTGGAAAATTAAAAACTCAGGTTGCGAGTGCAGTCCAAGGGGACATTGCTGGCAAGGCAATACAGTAAATGTGCAATGTATCTCACACACAATAAGAATACTTGAGGTAATAACAGTTCACTACTTTGCTGTACTGAATTAGGTTTACCTAATTCTAATTAATTACCGAAAATGGATCCAAACAAAAGAAATACAGATGTTTTCGAAGTATTCACTTGAATAAGTAACATGTATTACAGCAGTGTGATGTCAATGCACAATATAACCCATGTATAACCCATGTGAAGCCTGCGTGAATCATATTGATGGAAAAAGAAAAGAGAAAAAGAGAAACATTTGTTTTTGCAAGTTGCAGGTAAAGTATTCATGAGACCAAGACATGGCCTGCATGAAGTTTTTTCTTTGCTCAATAAGGCCTGTGTAAATAATTATTTGAAGTTGTGAATTGAGAAATTGAGTTGTGATTTTAGGAAACGCATTTTAAACGATTGAGAAAAACTGCAAACAGTATAGTATTTTGTCACCACAATGTGTAATATAGTGCGCTGTGAGAAACACATCTTTAAAGTACGATACGACACGTAACATTGACACCAAGTGTTTAAAATTGGTACTGCGGTCCATATTCACAACGGTGGAGAGAGTCTCAGCGCCCTCGAAACTCACGCAGGTTGCCGACAGGGGCGTAGCGGGGGGGGGGGGGGGGGGGGGGGCACCATTGGTCAGAGGATGGCCACCCCGCAGCCCGCCCCCCCCCCCCCCCCCCCCCCAGTCTGAGAAGAACAAAAAAAAGATCCTAAACAGAAACGGTCTAAAGAAAGCTGAAGTATATGCATTATTATTTTTATCTTATTTTGACTCATAATTCTTATTTTAAGTATTACATTTTAATTTGTCACTTACGCTACTGTCATTTGCACTAAAAACATCCCTGTGTCATGTTAAGGTCCCAAACCCCCTCACATAATCATGACACATCGTACAACATCTAAGCACCCATTCCAATAACATGGGATTATCAATAAGACATTATTAGTGTCCATAAGAAAGTTTATTCAATCCATTGTTTGTGGCCCGTCAGGCCATAAACAATGGATTGAATAAACTGTGTGACGCGGTGCGTGAGCTTTAGAATAGAAATTTTTGACAATCAAGTTCCACCCCAAATAAAAGACTGGCCCGAGCTGCCCCCCCGGAAATAATGTTCTAGCTACGCCCCTGGTTGCCGGGTTGAAGACCCTCACCAAACATGAGCGCAAGACTGAGAATAAGACAACATGACATCCAAATGGGGAAACAACTAGGAAGAGAGAAACAGAGAAAAAGTAAGAAAGAGAATGGGTGCACACGGGAGAGAGTGAGAAGGAGGGAGACAGAGAGAGAGAGAGAGAGAGAGACAGAGATAGGAGGCCAGAGACTACTAGAGAGAAACACTAGAGGGCACTGCTGCACCTAAGTTAGACCTCCGCTGCATTTCCACCCGGCAGCCGACAGCATCCTCCACTGAAGGAGCCTTTGAACATAAAAAAACAAAAAAAAAACATGAATAACAAACACCGCGATGCAGCTCCATCAACTGTCTGCATCAGTCACAAACTGCTGGTGTAAATCCGGTGCTTCACAAACACCGTCTTGCATAAACATCAGGATGACTGGCGACCTGTCTCCCTGTCTGCTCTAATGCGTCCCATGTGCACGGCTCTGAAGACGTCTTGAAGTGTCTTCTGGGGAACCATCGGAACCACTCAGCTAACGGGCCCTTTGTGGCGCGCCATCAGGAATTCATAGGCAGGACAAAGAAGGGAAGAACATCTTTTGTTTTGGGGGGAAGGGGGAATGGCCTGGAGGAGTGTGTATTATCCCACAAACTAAACCTGTTGGCAGTGGCATTTAGATCCATACTGAATCTGAACAGATTGGAAAGTGGAGGCTGCACAAACATGGTGGCCCAACCTTAGCCAGTTCACTTGGTTCACGTTCACCACAGAGCTTTGAGACTAACCTTCATCGCTGATGCATCCTTCACCTTAGTCTACCCGACACTAACCCGTAAGGAGCCTGCCATCTTCATCTTCCTCATTACCAGTCGATGATTCTATACAATACTGTTCACTATACAGTACTGTTCTCTATAAGGTCCTGTTCACTATATGGTACTGTTCACCATACGGTACTGTTCACTATACGGTACTGTTCTCTATAAGGTCCTGTTCACTATATGGTACTGTTCACCATACGGTACTGTTCACTATACGGTACTGTTCTCTATAAGGTCCTGTTCACTATATGGTACTGTTCACCATACGGTACTGTTCACTATATGGTACTGTTCACCATACGGTACTGTTCACTATACGGTACTGTTCAGTACTGTTCTTCACTTCTGCACTGCCTTTTCTTTTCCCGGTGTATTGTAACAAATGCAATTTCCCTCAGGGATCATTAAAGTATTTCTGTCTCTCTGTCTGATCCCCAGTGTTTTCTGACCCGTCACACAAGTGTTGGGTCTGAAAATGATTGCGACCACAACTTCTTACATTTTGTTGTGCATTTGTTTCACCTCCCACCCTCCCCCCCCCCCCCCCCCCCCCCCCGTATGACTCGGCAAACCTCCTACCCCCCAAGGATGCCATAACCCTCTGACCCTTCACCTTACGCGTGGACCCCCTTTCCCACCAGACTCTAACCCTGACCCGTGACCCTCAAACATCCCACCGCCGTACCTTAACCTCGGCCCATCATCCTGACCTTAACCCTTTCCTTGAAGAACGTTTCAACGGCTTCTCCAGCTCCTCTCCACTACGTCCCCGTGGTGCTGGGGAACCAAAGCGGCGCTGGAGAAACATCTCTCCAGAATGGATGAGGATGATGATGATGAGGAGGATGATGATGACAGAAATAAAAAGGATGATGCCAGGTTGGTTGTGGGAACACCGTCGACGCCTCTGGCCTGAGGTTCCGGTTTGTGGGGTAAGGTTGCGTTCTGAACGCTGCCCCCCTGCTGTTTCTTACCTGGCAAAGGAACAGCAGATGCCGTAGGCAGGCGTGTCGTCAGACCTGGGCATTTGAGGCTATAGCCCCGGATCAACTAAAAAACACCATGATAATGATGAAAATCAGTGGCGAAGCTAGAAGCAGCCTACCGAAGCTAGTAGCCTTGCCCACCCTATCCTTTCATTCTCAAATCTACGATATTCAAAAACCCCCAATCCCCCCCCCCACCCCCCACTCCCCCGTGGCCCCACCAAAACTCAGACCCCTAGAATGGCCCCTGACTTCTGGGCGACCGCCGCGGATGTTTACAACTGCTAGCGACGCCCCTGGAACCGTACGGGCAAGGGGTGACCTTGAGACGGGGCGGCCCGGTGTCAGGGCGTGTCTCCAGGCCGGGCCGGGGACTGTTGGACTCGCAGAGCGCAGGGGGGGCTCCCTCCCGTCGCCATGACGATAACGAATGACACGACCGATGGACCGGAGCCCCCCGTCATATCCCTCGTATTGTTCCTTCGCTTATGCCGTTGGGTTTTGGATTCGTTCTCCTCTTCTCTCTGTCTGGGTGGGTTAGGGTTACAGATTACCATCAGCCTTTTTGTCCGTGAATAATGGACCCTCGTGTCAACGTAAACACCCATGAATCAATAACACCCGCCTCCCACCCCCCAACCAAAGTATCTCCTCCTTTTAATCAGCCAAATGTGTTTCTGAAGTGTGCCATTTGTTCACGTTGTCGTCTGTTGGACCGAGTTTCCATTCCTGCCACTGCTCCACCTACCAGATCCGGCATCAATCAGAGCGCCAGATATGCCACGCGGTGTTTTATTTCACCGTGGAGCGGCGCCGAAAGGCACGGCAATATTCTGGGGCTGAATGGCTTCTTGGGTCTGTCGGGCTCACTCGCCCGGTCACCACCACATACACATACACACACACACACAGAATGCTCAGTCACTATAGGATAGTGTTTGTTGACGACATCTCTCAGTTGGACAACTGAACGACCTGATCTCCACTGTAGTTGCCGTGGAGATGTCACCGCCACCGGTGATGGTGTGTGTTTGTGTTGCCGCGGCAATGGCCGTGGTGTGTCGTGATGTGTTTTGATTGGTTGTTGTTGTGGTGTCAAGTCATGGGATGACGTGTGCTGAGGGTTTCCCGGGTGAAACACAGAAACCGTGATCATATGTATGTGTTTGTGTGACACGCAGTCGGCTGTGGCTGTGTGCTTAATGTTGTCTCCTAAAACGTTGGCGGTCACATGAGGTAACAGAAAGACACCTTTTGTCGCGTCATCACACTGCACAGCTTGTGTGTGTGTATGTGTGTGTGGTGTATTTGTCATCATGCCGCCTGTCCTCCCCCCCCCCCCCCCCCCCCCCTCCCCTGTCGGTGCCATGGCGGCCCATGTTGCGGCGCTGGGTGACGGTGTAATCGTTGATGTTGTGTGTGCAGTAGCGTGCTCCGCGGCGCAGTGTGTAGCTGTTGTGGTTGCCGGTCGTCCAAGTGCCCACGGGCGCACAGTAAAGAAATCAGTGCAGTGTATCAGAGAGATCTTTAGAGGGAGTAGCCATCCATCACGTGGAAAGCATTAAATAATGTATTCAGGGCTATAGGGGGTCCTGACCGAGAGACATTAAATATGCATAGCCATTACAGGCCTGTACTTAAACACACACACACTGGTGGGAGAAACATGCATACCCTGAACTTAGCACAAAGTACTGGTAAAAGTTTCACTTCAAGTGACATTGTTTGTTTTTTTCTGTGGAAGAGTCTGTTGTGAAATGACTCTGGCCCGAGCCCGAAGACAAAGGTCTTGTTGAAGTCTGTTTTGGTTCCCAAAAATATCTCATGAAACATGATTTGACACATCAGTGTGTGCATGGGACCAAGTAACTTAATCCAAGCATATCATAGACTAATGAGAATTTTGGATGCAGACAGTGTGTATGTGTATGTGTGTGTTTGTCCAGATGTACAGTATGTGCTATGACTACGATTGTAACATCCACTCCATCATGTATTCCACCATCGTTTTTAAAGATTCTCGAAATCTCTCAACATACGTACAGCTTTTATCTTTTTTTTATCTTGGAAAAGGTGCAACGCTGGCGTTTCTGTAAGTTAAACGTGGGTGCATGCATGTAGAGCAGGTAGTTCTCCCTGTGTGTGTAGGGCTAGCATTACTCCATATGTTGAGCGTGCA
>JAXIVH010000002.1:10038417-10088909 GCA_036785325.1 Urophycis tenuis | reverse complement strand
GTGAATGTTTAAATGATGTGGATTTTTCCTTTTGCCCAGTAGCTGCACGTTGAAAATATCTTTTCATTTTGAACTGAAGGTGTTGCTTTTACCAGCTTATGGTTAATTTTATACGTTCATTATGACATGAACATGTTGTTTGAAAATGGTGACCAGATTGCTGTAGCTAGTATTAACTGCCACAACTCACCGCAGTAAAATATGTACACACATTGTTATCTTCAAAAAGGCACAACAGAAAGTTACATATTATTTGTTCTAGTCATGGCGTGTTGTTGTATTGATATTTTGAAGGTATGTTTAATCGATTCCTGACAAATGAAGGTTTGAGAAAAAAAAAAAAAAAAGTAGACTCGAAGGTAATCCCTGTGTTTGTCTATATGCATTTCAGAAGGTCTTTTTTTCTCTCCATATTTCAGATGTGTACCATGTTTATGATTTCTATTGTGAATGTTCTGCTTCGCAGTTGAATCTGCGAGCAACCCGCTGTGACTCTGAGAGTTTGTACGTCTGAAGGAAGCGGGCGCCATTTCTGCTCCAAACGTGTTGATATTCTGATGGCCTGCACCTTTAGCTGTACCCCCACCAACACCACCACCACCACCACCACCCCCCTGAAGGGTGGTCCCATCCTGTGTGTGTTTAGGTGTGAGGTCATCGCTAATGGCAGGCAGGGTCAGGGGGTCACGGTGGAAATCAGAGGGGACTTTTCCACAGCTGCAGGGGGGGGGGGGGGCGAGAGGCTGGGGGGGGGGGTTGTGCTGGCACAATGTATGACCACTCTGGATGCGCGGTGGAGATTGGCGCTCGCGTCGTAATATATAATTCTGTGTGCTATTTTATCTTGCGTTCCTTTTTTTCCTCTGCGCGTAGTGATTGCTTTGGGATCTTTCGGCTGTAATAAGCACTTATTTTGTCCGTGACACATATTTCTGCCTCTTGCGGAGCAGCTGGGAAACACTGCGACTTGTCAGGTCCCATCAGTTTGGCTGGCTTTTTTGTTTTTGTTAGGGTTGGAGACTACAACAAATATGAATTATGGAAGGCAATATCAAAAGACCTCCTTCCAACAGCTGCAGTAATCATTATGGATAAACCCCTCCCACCCCCCCTTGCCTCCCGCTGAATCTCGGATCAGGTTATTTCCTCAGATTTAATCATGTTTTTCATTTTTTCTCAGGAGTCAAGATAACTGTCATCTCTCTTCATGAATATGAATGCATTGCTATCAGTATTCTGCCTTGCGTATGAGCTACTCCGAACAAAAGCTTGCTGCCGGTGTTTCATATCTACAGCGCATATTCTGACATTTATTCCCCTTTGACATTTAGCTTTGGGAAAGAAAAAAAAAAAAAACGTGGAAAAATGAGCAAATCAGGAGGTTGTGATATTCCAACACAAATCCATTTCCTCTTTTGTCGCAGGGTTTTTTTTTTTCTGTCCCCTTTGCATTAGCTGCTGGCATCCCACAGACAGGGACTCACACTCACACACTCACACCTTCACCCCCCCCCCGCCATAACGTAAAGGACCGGGGGGTGGCAGGAGGGGGTCAGGGCACAGCCTTCCCTCCCCTTCCCTGGGTTTCCTACCTTAGGTCACAATGTTCAGGGCCCCCCCACACACTCACACACACACACACACACCGTCTCTCAATGCTGATTGGCTAGCGCGGCCCTCCAATGACAACAATCCATAGGGAGTCCGGGTGGCTGGAATCCTTATGTTGTCCGGTTTAAAAAAATAAATAATAAAATAAAAACAATGGAAAATATGTCAAATTTACAGTACAGCAGAGCTACGCCGTGACTAACGCTTCAGCTACGTATTCAACCGCAAACCATGTACTCTTTCATGTAAAAAAAAAAAAAAAACATATTATACAGTTAACCGTTGTGTGTAAACATCGTCTCTGAGCCTGAATAGATGAGCTGGTGCAATTGTCCTCAGTAATGCTGTACAACAACGCAATGGTGGATCCCACATGTGTCTTTGTGTCTCGGAGTGACGGGGAACATAATGCTGTACGACCGTCAGGGGGGGGGGGGGGGGTGTTTTTTCAGAGTGGTGTGTCACTTACAGGCCTGACGGTCTGCATGGAGCGTGTACTCTTAAGATCTGCCTCAATGGTTTCCTTCAGCTTGGCCGCCATCTTGAATGTGGAGTATCTTTGATCATGGTCTGCGGTCGCGCCGAGTGTGTCTGCCGCGTCGAGGAAGAAAATAAATATTATTTTATCCTCATCCACCATGACTGTGTCCACCTGCCCATTGATATCAAGACATCTGTACAATTTGTATATTATAAATTGATTTATATTTAATGTCTACACGTGGCTCTCGTCTTTTCTTATGGAAAGTGTACAACACGTGCACACACGCACACGCACACACACACACACACACACTCCAAGTGTGTGTGTGTGGTGTGTGTGTGTGAAATAATGTTTACCTTGTTAGTTTTTGTTTGCTAAAAAAAAAATCCTGCATTAGTAGGGATTTTTTCACTTTGGGTTATTAGCGAATATGTAAGTAAAATCATTAGAAACCCGTGGAACGCTTGGTCTTCACCCAGTGCATCAAAGACAGGCTGCGTGTTCGGGATTAATCAAACAGAAAGTGTTCAGGGAGATTCAGGGTTTTTTTTTTAACTTTGCGGCCCTTTGTTAAGGCGCCCTCCTCGTTGCCTTTGAAATGGAAAAGTAATTTCCAAGAGCAAATGACGGCTTCACTTCATAAAGCAAAGTAAAAGAGCCCTCTAATTCGATAGAGCGGGCCCGCGCCAGCAGTGATGGCCCTTGGGGAGAATCAAATTATTGTTTCCATCAAGAGAATATTGGTTTCCAGAAAAGAAAAAAAAAATTACAAAGAAAACGGATGGAGAGAAAGAAAAAAAAAAAGCCTTTTTGAAATTGTGCTCCATCTGGTTATTGCCTTCTTCATTACCATGGAAACGGTACACTGGATCATATTCTTAGTTATTTCATAACTACATCAACACAATAGCCCCCCCCCCCTCGCTGCCCCCACGGGCCCGTGGTACCGATTGAGCCCCCCCCCAACCCTCACGACTCCTGGACTCCTGATCCTAACACGCGATGCAACTCCATATTTTACAGCCAAGGTAAGCAGTGTAATCCGGAGTCGCTGAGCGGCAAACACCGAAAAGCAGTGTTTAATACGTGTCATTAACGTTAAGGGAATCTCCAGTTCAAAACCAGACCAGCGGGTCATTACAGCAGGATAACGACGCGGCGCTGAGCTCATCAGAAACACCGCACATCTGCCTGTTTGGCTCGGATATTAAACTCACGGACCGGGGCGGTAGAGGAACTGAGGTTTCATTTGGAGATCTTTTTTTCACAATGAGGGCCCATTGGGTAACGGTTCAACTACTGCTGACGGCTGCACGATTTCACAATTAAAGTCCCCCCTTTTTTGAATTAAGAAAAAGGTTTTATCCACCGCTGATCGGTATGCGGCTGAGAGTAGGTATTCGCCGTTGGTCAATTCAACACAGCCTATTAGCCGAAGGTGCTCTACAGGTTATTCATTGTACTAGTCGCAGACTTTCTAATCTACAGGTGTTACGCGGAAGCCTGGTGTGTCCAGCGTTACATTTAAAAGACTGCGTGTGTGTGTGTGTGTGTGTGTGTGTGTGTGTGTGTGTGTGTGTGTGTGTGTGTGTGTGTGTGTGTGTGTGTGTGTGTGTGTGTGTGTGTGTGTGTGTGTGTGCGCGCGTGTGTGCGTGTGTGGGGAGGGGGGGTTATTACATCCAGTACCGTAGCTGCCCCAGTCAGCATCAACACATCACTGCCATCTAGTGGCGATGCGGGGATGGCGTTCACAACGTAGTGAGCAAGTGTCGAGAAAAGCAGGGGTGGCCACATGTGTTTCATTAAACTTAACCAACACGGTGTTATTCATCTAAACATGAGCTCTCTCACGGAGGGTCGACTTGGTTAAACAAACTGACATACGCACTTACTAAATCCACTTGAGTAGAGCCACTCGAACCGTAGACCCACTCAAAAGTAAGGCCTGCCCCTGTATCTACTCAGATCATCTCGGCTCAGCACAAATCCCATCCACACCGGTGAATTAAATAGGTAGCCGTGTAATCTCTTTGTCTCGATGAGAAAAAAAAAATCTTAGAAAAAGAGAAAACATTTACGAGGTGTGTCCACCTCGTAAGATTAACACGCCGCCTCGTCCATCAATTAACTCAATCATATTTGCGAGTGCAAATCACCACCTTATCAACCTCCGTCAGGCTCTGAAGTTTGAATTAATTAATCGCCGTTCTCTTGTCATTACTTAATTACCTTGGTTTCGGGAGAATGGTAATGCTTGTGTCAGCAGCGCCGCATTGTGATGACTTCGCTGAGTGCTGATTGGTTCATTAGACAGGAAATGAAAACACGCGCCCCTCGTGCTAATGAAGGCCCCTCATATAAACCTCCACAGGCGACCCTCAGAAACAATTAGCAAAGGTAACTATTGTGGGTTACTATAACGGAAAACTTAATATAATTTGTATTTTGGTCCACTGGGGGATTTAAGATGGTGATGAATATGGATGTGAAGATGAGGAGCCTAGTAACTCCAGTCGCCCATCAGAGTAGCCAGGCTTTGGGTTTGAATACATTTTAATGATATTTGATATTTTGTTGGATTAAAAATCTTCACACTTTGAATTAACTGGTGACTGGCGGTCCTCAGTACCAATCTGTGGTGGTTCAGGAGGACATTAAGTCTTCAGGGTTTGGCCTTCTCCACACCTTGCAATCACTGAGAACAAAACATTAAAAAAAGCAAAAAGGTTAGAAACGTTGTTTTGGTTTTTTTCCGACACGCAAACCATCCCACTTCATTTGTGTTTGACTGTCCTTATCGTGTGTTACAGCAACACGCGTGAAAAATCAATGAACACATGTAACGGACACTCCGCCCTGTCAATCAACTCCCCACCACCGCCGCCACCCAGAGAGAAGAAGAAACGTAAAACCAAGGGCTGAGTGTCATGGAGTCGATGCCCCCCCCCCCTGTCTCCCCCATCTCCCCCCCCCCCCCCCCCCCCCCCCCGCCTTCCCCCGTCCCCTGACCTGCTGGGGCCGGTCGCAGCAGAAGAAGCGCACGTCGTTGAGGCTGGAGTCGTCCAGGCCGCTCTGGTGCTCCTCCATCTTGGACTCGATGCCGCAGATGCCCCCGCCCCGGGGGCAGGCGGGGCTCCAGAGGCCGTACTCCCCCCAGTCGGTGCCGGTGCCCTCCAGCACCGGGTGGCTGCTGCAGCGGAAGCGGATGTTGTTGGCGGCGGTGTCGTCGCCGAACATGCCCTGGTGGGGCTCCACGCGCAGCTGGAAGGAGGTGAGCACCCCCCGCGGACAGTAGTGGGGCTGGCTCCACTCGCCGTAGCTGGAGGTGGGTGGAGGAGGTGGTGGTGGTGGTGGGAGGGGGGGGAGGAGGAGAAGGGGTTTGTTGTTGTTAGGCTATAGGGTGGATCTGGGTCCCCCGACGCACACAGCCGACCACTTGTTGGTGAGAGCAGCATCTGAACTTTGGAGTGTCTCACTTTGGACCAGAGCAGCTGCCGAGGTCAGCCGTACACGTGCAAAGGGTTCATGTGAGGGTAAATGTGTGTCGAGGGCGGCGGACGTTGATTGACTCATTCGTGCGCACGCTCCCCCCCCCCGTCGCACACACACACACTTCATTCAGACAGTCATCAGTCACACGGCCCTACACGGGTCGAGCTCCGGTGGGGTTTGCTCAGGTAGGCCGAAACAGAGGGAAGAAGAAGTGGGAGTTGAAGTGGCAGGTCTACAGAGAATTATGAGAGGGAGAGAGAGAGCTAGAGTGCAGGAAGAGTGAGAGAGAGAGAGAGAGAGAGAGAGAGAGAGAGAGAGAGAGAGAGAGAGAGAGAGAGAGAAAGAGAGAGAGAGAGAGAGAGAGAGAGAGAGAGAGGAGAGAGAGAGAGAGAGAGAGAGAGAGAGAGAGAGGAGAGAGAGAGAAGAGAGAGAGAGAGAGAGAGACCCTGGGTGCATGCCGTGCTTGTGACACACGGTTTCAAGGCCCCCCGGGGGCTGAAGCCCTGACAGAAACAACCTCCTTATCGCACAGGGGGGAACAAGATGGCCGCCTGCCAATCTGTGTGGTGAGAGTGTTTGTTTACCCCCGGGATTCACCTGCTTACAGCCGGCACTTTCCCATTCGGGATGGAAACAAACACCAGGTGCAGTCACAGATATGATCACAGAGGTGATTTTTGATTTGGGGCATGTGTGAGGCTAGGTGCTGCAAATGAAATGACTGCTCGTGATCCCAATGTTTTGTATCGTTTTCTATCTCGTGTGTTGTAATTTTAGTAAGCTTTACAGTACTTCTTACAGTTCAGAGAAGATAAACAGCCAAACTGCATACATTAACGTCTATAATGTACATTTAACTACGACTGATAAAGATGGAGAGTGGGTTTAAATGAGAGAGAGAGAGAGAGAGAGAGAGAGAGAGAGAGAGAGAGAGAGAGAGGAGAGAGAGAGAGAGAGAGAGAGAGAGAGAGAGAGAGAGAGAGAGAGAGAGAGAGAGAGAGAGAGAGAGAGAGAGAGAGAGAGAGAGAGAGAGAGAGAGGACTTGAACCTGCGATCTCTACTCACAAGCCCACATGGGACTCGATGGAGTACAGGAAGCTGCGGTCTCCGTCCCGGGCACAGATGAGGCGGACTCCATTGAGGGCGGTGTCATCGAGAACGTACTGGTTGGACTCCACCTTTCCAATCACAGAACAGCTGTTATGGTCCCCACAGGCATAGCCTCTGTCGGGCCAACAGATGGGCTGGTATTCAGTGTTCCTCATAGCCACCTCCTGCTGGCCATCCGGTTCCCCTCCTAGAACTAGAAGTAGGGGTTTGAGAGGCTTTGGCCACTGACTGAGCGCTGGGTATTTCTATGACCATGGCGTTGTTCAGGTGCTACTGCTATTCTCGACGGGGAGTGGGGACTGTGTAGACTTTGCGAGTCTTAAAGGTACAACCTCTCAAAGAATGGAAGGGAACACCTTGATTGATTAACGTCGTTGATCAAAAATGTTGTTGATTAAAAAAAGCACCCTACTAGTACCACTGATAATATCATGAAGTCATCATAATCTCACCTATTAAAACTCATCCGAAACTCAACTACTAACACTCAACCTACACTCCCCTGCTAAACTCATCCCAGACACAACTACTAACACTCAACCTACACTCCCCTGCTAAACTCATCCCAGACACAACTACTAACACTCAACCTACACTCCCCTGCTAAACTCATCCCAGACACAACTATTAACACTCACCCTACACTCCCCTGCTAAACTCATCCCAGACTCAACCCGCAGACCAACGGAGCCGCCATTACCCGGATGCTGAAGCCCACGGCGTAGAAGGTTTCGGGACACATCTCGGGCCAGGTCCAGTTCCCAAACTGCTCTCCGTTGGGCACGCCGATGACGGAGGAGTACCGCCTGCCGTTGAACTCGGCACCGGCGCGCTGGACCGGCTCCTCCTTGGCCCAGCCGGGCAGCGCCAGCGCCAGCACCGCCATCGCGGCGTACAGCAGGTAGGCCATGGTCGTGGGATGTAGGGGTAGGTCTGTGGAGACGGAGGTGTGGAGTTGACGGGGGTGAGGGACTCTTATAGGTCACTCTCGGGGGTGTGTCCCTCGCACGCTCCTTCCTATTGCGCGTTCACTGTGACCTCGGGAGGGGGGCGGAGGGGGGGGGGGCTAGCGGTTAGCGTAGAGGAGAGGAGCGGAGTAGAGACAAGCTGAGCCGCTTGGGGGTCATTTAAGACTGTCGAGGATCGACAACTTTCCAGGCTTGCTTTATGAGCGCTTGATGAATGTCTCGTCTCCAAAGAAACATGCAGTTTTGCACAGACTGGGGTATCCTCCTGCCGAAGCTGCTGTGGCTGCCGCGATAGGTTGCTCCTTCATACCATGGTACAGTATGGACTGAGGAAACGAGGGTGAGAGGAATTGCTATGGAATGACGAATGGAACACAGCCGTGGGGTGTGCAGGTTTGAGGGGGTATGAGCTCTGAATCATTGCTCTGATTCTGATTAATAATTTACAGAAACGATAGAAGTGGCATGGGAAGGAACAGATGTTAGCCAAAGGAGAGGAAGTGTGTTTTGTGCATGCAGGCGCACACCGTGCCTGCATGCTCTCGGCTTGCACGGCCATCTCCACCGTTTAATTGTAAACTCGGAGCAGACTCCACTCAGACACTCTAGGTTTGCTCTCAACTCCCCCGTGGGAGATGGAGATTAATTTCAATCTGAGCTCTCATAGCAGGGCTGTCAAGTACTGGAAAGAAAAGTTGTGACGGGAGTCCACTTGATTGTTTGAGTTGAGAGGAACATCTGGAACGTTTGCGAACCTTGGGGAAGGCAAAGCAACAATAGCTGTTATTTAGCTACTACTACTACTGATAACATGTAATTGTGAAATCTGACTTGTAATTGACAATGTAAAGCTTGAGAACGTTTCATATACCTGATACTGCTGCCACCTGCTGGATGGAAGTTAAAACTAGAGCCTCGTATTATACATTATCACAATATTGCTAAACTCATACAAATAAATGTAATCTACGATGAGGCTATTTCCTTGTATTAAAAGCAAAGGAAATGTAAAACTGTAAGAATCAGTTTTTCTCAAGCAATTTCCAAAAATACCAATTTCCCCAAAAAAAGGGAAAAAAGTATAGTTTGATTTGAAGATTTGTTTGCCTCCCCGTAGGCCCGCAGAAAAGACACCACACCCGTTTCTACAAGAGATTATTTTAATATACAGAGTTGTCAACGGAAAGTGATGCGTCTGAGAGGCGGCCAACTAGTCAACCACTGGCTAGAAAAGCTCTTGGGGTGGTGGTGGGGGGGGGGGGGAGAAACCAAAAGGACAGTATGAACACTGATAGCACACACTCCAAAAAACGCAACAGATAGTGCAAGTATATATACACAAGTAGAGTATCTTTTTAGGGAACATTCAACGATATACATCTTTTTCTTTACAATGCAGGGTCTATAAGGTGTTTTGTGCGTAGTTCCGGCCTCCAACCAGTGGGGCCGCTGCGGGGCCGCCTTCCTGTCGAGGGTCCAAGCGTTTTTTTTAAAAAGAACATTCCAGAAAGAAAGTTTTAAACACTTTTTTTTTTTCTTTTTTTTTTTTAAGTGCACTACTGTATCGAGTAATTATTTATAAAGTACTTTACACAAAAAAATTGGATCATATAAATATATATATGTATAAGTTAAACTGTCTACAGTACTTTCTGATAGATTCAGCACTAAGTATACCTTCAAGTGACGGAACGAGAAGCATGAGGAGTTACATCTTCCAGGTTAAAGCCACTGCTGAGCAAAAAAGGTTCGCCGCGGGAAATGCAAAGAAAATGGCGAAACGAAAGATTCTTTTATGGATTGTATTTTTCGAGATGGAAGAGAAAAAGATGTGAATTATAAAGCACTGAACTCCGATCAATAATAATCAATAATACTGTCTTTGTGAAGGTTCAGAGTGATGAGACGTTGGCTTTTTTTCTTTTTAAAAAATAAATCGAAACAACAGAAGTTGCTTTCACCCCGTAAAACTTTGGTTCTACAGAACCACTGTATCTTTTTTTTTTCAACACCAAAAGCCAAGGGGGGGTAGCGTTTAAAATTTAAACTAAAACCTATACAAGCAGCGTATCGACTGCTAAATGGAATGTCTACAAATCAGCAAGAAGGACTAATGGAAAATGCAACCGAAACATTAAAAAAAAAAAAAAGAAAGAAACGAAAAGAAAAGAAAAAAAATGGATTTTGACCAAAACAAGGCAAGGAACGAATAAATCCCCTCCTGACGGCTTCCGTTGATTGGCTGTGTTGCTGCTCCGCACCACAGAGATGATTTGATGGACAGATCCGAGCTCCAATGAGGGGCGCTGCCAAACTGCTTTTTTCCCCCAAGCCCCCCTTCTGACAGATGTCAGAAGGGGCGGGTCTGGAGCGCGGCTCCCACGGACTGTGTTCACAACGTCATCTCCTACTTTGATGCCAGCACAATAAAAGTGTTCTTTATAAAAGAAACATACACTTATACACCTATGTACACACACACACACACACACACTCACACTCAGGCACACACAGGAAAGCGGGAGGGAGAACCAAGGCATTTTGTGTTTTGGGGGGGGGGGGGGGGGGGTTCTACGATTATACATGACACAATTCTTACTTAGTTTCACTCCTGCCTCCAAGCGCCCTCCCCTTCCTCCACCAACATCCTGTTCCCCACGGCCCTCTCGGCGTGCCACAGGGCGGCCGTCTGGGCCCACTGCCATGTCAGGGTGCACCGTGTGTCCTGGGCCAGCCCATGTCCCTGAGCGTTCTCGGTGGCGGGTGTGGGGGAGGAGGGAGGCGGAGGGGATGTGTGATGGGGGGGGGGGGGGAGGGGGGGAAGGGGGTGTTGGGGGTGTGGGCGGGGGGGGGGTTGTGAGAGTCCCCACTGGGGGCGACAAGCCACAGCCTCAACCCGAGTCGGAGTCACTGGTGTCCGACGACGACGAAGAGGAAGAGGACGACGAGGAGTCCGAGCTGGAGCTGCTGCCGCTGAGACGCGACGGCTGGGCGTGGGGCTCCACGTTGCTCAGCTTCTCGGCTGGAACAAAGAATGGGTCGGGGCCAAAGGAAATATTCATCTTACTTGAAAAGATTGAAGGAGAAAAAAAAAAAGCTATTTATAGACAAAGGTTCCATGAAGCAGTTGTTAACTGTATGCGCAAGCGCGCGCGCACACACACACACACACACACACACACACACACACACACACACACACACACACACACACACACACACACACACACACACACACACACACACACACACACACACACACACACACACACACACACACAGAGAGAGAGGAAGTAGCTGAAAGGGGAAAAGCATATGTTACCCTTCGGTTTGGCGGGCTTCTTGCCAGAATTGAGCTGTCCGCTCACATCCTGAAGTCTCCTCTCCAGCTCCTGCCTCTTCTCCAGAGTCAGCTCCTCTTTGGACTTGCCGCTGCTCGCCTTCTTGGCTGTTAAAAATAAATAACACGTTTGAAAACGCACCAGACTTTACAGCACAAGCTCACTGCAAGGTTGGGATGTTGGCATTCATCACCCGGCCCATTTTCAATAGGGTCTGCATGTTAGCTAGCTAGCATTTTTAACCTGGCCAATCAGTTAGCCTGGGGCTGGTCTCCCTCCCAGTCTGTCCATATGGAGGGACTGGGACACAGCATTGATTTAACTGTGTGAAGAACCGCCTACTTGTCAGAAAGTGGCGTTCCCTGGCATGCAAGCAGGACCAATCACGGGCCGTACACCTTGAACAGACACGTGCATGAAACGTGGTTTCTAAGAGTGGTTAGCATGGGCCATCTAAAGCAGGGCTTGCATGTCAACCTGGGCTAGCTTAAAGTAGGGCTTGCATGTCAGCCTGGGCTAGCTTATTACAAGGCTTGGGCGTTAGCCTGAGCTAGCTTACTGTAGGGCTTGGACGTTACCCTGGGCTAGCTTGGTACAAGGCTCGGGCGTTAGCCTGAGCTAGCTTACTGTAGGGCTTGGACGTTACCCTGGGCTAGCTTAAGTACAAGGCTCGGACGTTAGCCCGAGCTAGCTTACTGTAGGGCTTGCGCGGCTTCTTCCGCAGACACGTCATGACGTAGCGCTCCAGCTCCTTCAGCGTGGACGGCTTGAGCGTCTCGAAGTCGATCTCGATCTCCTCGGGGTTGGTGTCCCTCAGGGAGGGCTCGCGGGCCTGGATGATGTGCACCACGCGGCCCAGCTTCTCCCCCGGCAGCTTGTTGATGTCCAGGCTCAGCTGGCGCTTCTCGTCGTACGACATGGGCACAATCTCCTCCTCCTCCTCCGAGTCGTAGTGGGGCAGCATGGAGGAGGCCGGCGGCGGCGGGAAGAAGGCCTTCTTGGAGGCCCTGGGAAGGAGGAGGAGGAGGAGGCGGAGCCACATTTTTATTTTGGTCTTTTTTTTTTTTCTTCTTCTTCTGATTTATACCGCGGCCGTAGACGACACCGGCCTCGTTAATGCCACTGAGCCAAACACGTTGGCATATCCAGTAATAAAATACTTTTTTTTTTTACCTTTAAATGCAATTACGTAACCCTGGATACCCGACCAATCGGATTACCTTGCGGGAGCGACCGGATTCCCACAAGAGTAATCAGATTACACCGAGAGTAATCGGATTACACCGAGCGCAATCGGATTACTTGACTCACTTGCTGTTCTTGTTGCTCTTCTTGCCCGGGCCCCTCTTCCCCGGCGCCGCGGCCCCCGCCTTGGCGGACGACTTGCTCTTGGGCGCCTTCCCGGGCATCTTCCACTCCTCGGCCTCCGCCTTCACCTTGACCCCCCGGCTGCGCTTCTCCGGCCTCTTCCGCTTCTTCTTCTCCTTCTTGTCCTTCTTCTCCTTCTTCTTCTTGGGCTTCACCATGGGCCCCTGGGAGAGGGCGGCCAGCTGCTCGTGGACCGCGCGCAGCTACGGCAAGAAGAAGAGTCACCGTCAGCACTTTGATGAAGAGGACGGGCGCCGTGTGTGTGTGTGTGTGGCCGTTTCTTCACCGAAACACGCACACTCATCGCACTCTGACGCAGCGGCGCCCCAGTTGGAACAGGAGAGTCGGCCCTTTGACGCATTTTGAATTTTTTTTTTTTTTTTTTACAATGTTTGAGTCAGTAAAAAGAAAAGCCTTATTGTAACGTACGCTAGCGAGTTGTAAGGAAAGCTGACGCATGAACGTTTCCTTATTCAAGCATTTTATTTTTAAACCTCTTTCTGTGAAATGTGACTCAGTTGTATCCTAGTGTGACATCTAGTGACCAAACATGGTATTAAAAATATTTAAGGTAGAAGACCTTTAACAAAGAAATATATACATCAATTCAAAAGTTAAATATGAATAAAATGTATTTACTCGGGTTGCCATGTAAACATTAAACAGTAATGACTCTTTCAACTTGGCAACTTTGCCAACTCCACCATCGACGTTACATCCAACAGACCCACTCAACAAAGATCAACCATTGCAATTCCGTTTTCTCAACGCACGCACACACACACAACACACAGGTAAGACCTTACCTGTGTGCACACCTGGTCCTGGAGCTCGGCCAATCGGTGGGCCCGCTCCTCCTCGCTGTCCGAGCTGCTCTCGCTCTCCTCGCTCTCGGTGCTGGGCTCGCTCTCGGACGAGGAGGAGGAGGAGGACGAGGTGGAGGAGGAGGAGGAGGACGACGACGACGAAGGGCGGCCGCTCATCGACATGGCGGGGTGGTCCATGTGGGGCTCGTCCGGCATTTTGGCGAAGCGGAACTCAAACACGTCCTGGCGAGGAAGCAGCAGGGAGGCGATGAAGCACAATGAAACCCTTTATTAATGATGTATAATTAAACCCTTGATTCCGTGTCTAGCGACCCACGGCGACATTGTGCACGCTCTTCAGGTGCCCTCGGTGTGTGTGAGCAATATAGCCCTCCTGCTCACAGCTCTACACACACTCCCTAGTGTTATTACTATCGGGGTCCAGGGAGCCTAACCCTCTGTCGGACGCCATCGCCAAAAATCGCCGGCTGTCCAGAACGAGCTCCAAATATCCGCACACACGAAAGACTAACTTCAAACTCGCTTTGAGATTTGCTTTTCCTTTCATCGCTTCCCTTGTGTGTAGATCACATCTTTCGACGTGAGGTGTAGTGAACGTAAAGCAGGGCCCGGGGATGACGTGAAATACCGCCGTCAAGTAAAACAGCGATTGGAATTAAACAGCTAATGACAGACTTTTCTCTTGTCCCCAGATGTACATCTTCATATCAAACAGCCCTAGTTGACAAATGTCTATGAATTGTGACATAGACATTTGTACAGGGGGCTTCGACTCAAGAGCTTCCTTGGCCAAGATGACCTTCACCAATATCCTGTTTGGTTTAATATACACCCTCTGGTGCAACCTAGACACATCATCAGTGATGTAACCTGAGGTCATAGGGTGTTTCGGGTCTCTCAACATCAGACACCCTCGCCCAGGCGACCCAGCCGGGGGTGATCAGACCCCGGCTTGTGTCTAGGTAGCTTGTGTGGCCCACGGATCACCCCTCCTGATCCACAGCCATCTTGATGCCTTCTCAGCAGCATCAGTGATGTTCTTGATGGCTTTCTTGCTGTGCAGTCCCCTTATTCCCAACAACTTGAGGGCCCTGCAGAGTGACTGGCCTGCGAAACCTCGGCAACCAACCTCAATGGGACTACAACGAGTCTTCCATCCGTTGCGCCGGCATTCGCCTGCCAGCTCCTCATACTTGGCCCTCTTCCTCTCAAATGCCTCCTCCATCCGGTCTTCCCAGGGCACAGTCAACTCCAGCAGTATCACCTGCCTTGTTGATTCTGACATAAGAACCAAGTCCGGCCTAAGTGTGGTCACTGCGATGGTCTCTGGGAATTTAAGCTGTTTCCCCAAGTCCACCTTCAGCTGCCAGTCCCTAGCTGTTGTCAGGAGCCCCCCTGTTTGGCCTGGGCGTTGTTGAGGCTTCTCACCAGATTTAACAAAGGTGATTGAATGCCTAGCTGGCTGTTGCTGCTTGCTGAGTGAGATCCCCGAGCAGATGGTATCTGCTATCACCTTCAGCACCTGGTCGTGGCGCCAACGATAGCGCCCCTCGCCCAGGGCTTTCGGGCAACAGCTTAGGATGTGCTCCAGTGATCCTCTCCTCTGACACAAAGGGCAAGCAGGTGTTTCTGCCAGGCCCCAACAGAAGAGGTTGGAAGGGCTGGGGAGGACGTCGTAGACTGACTGGATCAAAAACTTCATACGGAATGGCTCTGCCTTCCAAAGCTCTGACCAAGAAATCTTCCTATCCAGTGTCTGCTCCCATCTAGTCCACGCCCCCTGTTGTCTCATCCCGACCATCTTGCTTGAGCGGGTCTCCTCCAGCCCTGCTCGAACCTCTTCCTGGATAAGCTGCCGCCTCTCCTTCCCCCGGGCCTTGTTGTACCGAGGCCCTGGGTTGCTCCCAAGCCCTGCCCGGCCTGTCGCCACTGTTCCCACCAGAACACCGTGGCGCAGCCGCGCCTCAGCTTGCTCGACCGTCTCCTGGGCTCTCCACTTCCGCCCAGTCCGCACTTCAATCCCCGCTAAGGAGACTTTGGTGTCACTCGAGTCTCTGTACAGCAGCACCTCTCTCGCACGGGTAACCATGAACTCCTCCGACAGACTACTGAAGGGAAGTCGCAGCTTGTTCTTATGCCCATACAAGGCTATGCTGCTGAGGCTTCTTGGTAGGCCCAACCACCTGCGAAGGAAGCTACTTACCTTACGCTCGAAGCCCTCAACGGTCGTTAGTGGGACATCGTAGACCAGTAGTGGCCAGAGGAGGCGTGGCAGGATGCCATGCTGATATATCCATGCTTTATACTTACCTGGCAGCCCTGACTTATCCACCGCCACTAGCCAGTTACCCAGTTCTCTGCTGGTCGCCTTGAGCGCTGCTTTGTCCCTCAGGGTGCCATCAAAGATCTTCCCCAGGCTCTTCACTGGCTCCTCTGAAACCGATGGAATCTGGACACCTCCCAGCGAGAACCGGAACTTGTCTGTAACCTTCCCCTTCTTCACCACCAGGGAACGGGACTTAGCAGGCTTAAAGCCCATACGCGCCCAGTTAATGAGCCGCTCAAGGCCTTGGAGAACCCACCTACAACCTGGAACTGATGTTGTAGTAACTGTCAGGTCATCCATAAAAGCTCTGATGGGAGGCTGCCGCACACCTGACTTGGTGAGCGGTCCTCTGCACTCCACCTCCGCTGACTTAACAAGCATGTTCATGGCCAAGGCAAACAAAATCACTGAGACTGTACACCCAGTGATTATGCCTTTCTCCAGCCGATGTGATGCTGATGTTACTGTCCCCGAGGTGACTCTCAAACTGAAAGAGTTGTAATAGTCCAGTATGAGGTCCCTGATCTTGCCTGGAACATGATGCCGGTCAAGCGAGGTCTCCACCAGTTTGTGGGGAATTGACCCGTAAGCATTAGACAGGTCAAGCCACAAAACTGCCAGGTTCCCATTGCCCTCCCGGGCCTCCCGGATGAGCTGAGTAACAACTCCCGTGTGCTCAATGCACCCTGGTACCCTTGGGACCCCCCCCTTCTGCACAGAGGTGTCGATGTATGCATTCTTCAGGAAGAACTCTGTCATGCGCCGGGCAACAATGCTGAAGAACACCTTGCCCTCCACACTCAGGAGTGAGATGTTTCTAAACTGCTCGATGGTGCGAGAGTTCTCTTCCTTCGGAATCCATACACCCTCTGCATGCCTCCACTGCTGAGCCACCTTCCCCCTCCTCCAGATGACCCTAAGGATCTTCCAGAGTCGCTGCACGAGCCTGGGGCACCTCTTGTAGACAACATATGGTACTCCACTGGGACCTGGAGCTGAGTTGGATCTAGCTGCTCTGACTATGTCCTCAACTTCTCTCAGGGTTGGCTCCTTGGTATTAAATGCTGAAGTGGGTTCTGGTGGTGTAATCAGAAAGCTGCAGGGTCCAAGATCCTGCTCCCTTGCGCTGTCGCTGTAAGTTGCCCTGAGGTACTTGTCAACCTCTTCTTGAGAGCAGGCCAATTGTCCACCTCGCTTCTGCCCAAGGATCTTCTTGGTGAAGTTGAAAGGGCCTGAAATGAAGGCGGCACGCTTCTTGGCTCTCTCCTTCCCCCTCTTCCTGTGCCATTCAGCACGACGGAGTGTCGTGAGATTCCTCCTTACGATGTTGCGGAGCTCTGCTATACTTACCTTCTCTTCCTCTCTTGCCTGCTTGTACTGCCGTCCTAGCAGTCTAAGCTCTTGCCGCAGCTGGCTGATCTTCTTCTGCCGTCGGTTTGGCTCCCCTGCACCGCTGATCGGGTGGTGCTCCTTGGTGCCAAACCTTTCGGCGGCGATGCTGACAATCATTGCACTCATTGTGCGCAATTTCTGGTCAGCATCTCCCCTGGCTGTGGCTTCGAGAATCTGATCAACATCCGCATCGAACTGGCACCACTCCTTCACCATGTTGGCTGAAGGCCACTTAACCCGACGGTGTTCTGAATGCATGACTTGGGGTAGGGCTTGTGGGGCGTGGAGGGTCTGGGCACTGTGGGGTGACTCCGGGCCGGGCTCCTCCTGCGTCTCACCAGGCACTGGTCCTGTGCGTTGCACCACTTGCCTCCCAGTCAAGCATTTCATCTTGGTCTGGTGGATCTTAAGACCACGCGGGTTTTTGCAGACTTTACCACATAAGCAAACTGCACTCATAGTCGTAATTCCGTTAGCTTGGGTCAAAACCTGTACGTCCATCCTGTTGGGGTGCTCATCCTCCCCCCCTCTCGGGCACCCCCGGGGGTATAACTCTTTAGGGTTTTCCGTAGCTTATTGTGGGTGCTCCCTCACGGGAGCTGCAGTTTGGGGTGCTAGCCCTCACTGCCCCGGTTGCTGTCTTTCCAGCTGTCTGCTGCCTCTCCAGCTGTCACCACTCTATTCGTGGTAGTCATCCGGTCTTTCCCGGAGGTCACTGGCTCTGCCAGAATTAACTGGTTTAATATACACCCTCTGGTGCAACCTAGACACATCATCAGTGATGTAACCTGAGGTCATAGGGTGTTTCGGGTCTCTCAACATCAGACACCCTCGCCCAGGCGACCCAGCCGGGGGTGATCAGACCCCGGCTTGTGTCTAGGTAGCTTGTGTGGCCCACGGATCACCCCTCCTGATCCACAGCCATCTTGATGCCTTCTCAGCAGCATCAGTGATGTTCTTGATGGCTTTCTTGCTGTGCAGTCCCCTTATTCCCAACAACTTGAGGGCCCTGCAGAGTGACTGGCCTGCGAAACCTCGGCAACCAACCTCAATGGGACTACAACGAGTCTTCCATCCGTTGCGCCGGCATTCGCCTGCCAGCTCCTCATACTTGGCCCTCTTCCTCTCAAATGCCTCCTCCATCCGGTCTTCCCAGGGCACAGTCAACTCCAGCAGTATCACCTGCCTTGTTGATTCTGACATAAGAACCAAGTCCGGCCTAAGTGTGGTCACTGCGATGGTCTCTGGGAATTTAAGCTGTTTCCCCAAGTCCACCTTCAGCTGCCAGTCCCTAGCTGTTGTCAGGAGCCCCCCTGTTTGGCCTGGGCGTTGTTGAGGCTTCTCACCAGATTTAACAAAGGTGATTGAATGCCTAGCTGGCTGTTGCTGCTTGCTGAGTGAGATCCCCGAGCAGATGGTATCTGCTATCACCTTCAGCACCTGGTCGTGGCGCCAACGATAGCGCCCCTCGCCCAGGGCTTTCGGGCAACAGCTTAGGATGTGCTCCAGTGATCCTCTCCTCTGACACAAAGGGCAAGCAGGTGTTTCTGCCAGGCCCCAACAGAAGAGGTTGGAAGGGCTGGGGAGGACGTCGTAGACTGACTGGATCAAAAACTTCATACGGAATGGCTCTGCCTTCCAAAGCTCTGACCAAGAAATCTTCCTATCCAGTGTCTGCTCCCATCTAGTCCACGCCCCCTGTTGTCTCATCCCGACCATCTTGCTTGAGCGGGTCTCCTCCAGCCCTGCTCGAACCTCTTCCTGGATAAGCTGCCGCCTCTCCTTCCCCCGGGCCTTGTTGTACCGAGGCCCTGGGTTGCTCCCAAGCCCTGCCCGGCCTGTCGCCACTGTTCCCACCAGAACACCGTGGCGCAGCCGCGCCTCAGCTTGCTCGACCGTCTCCTGGGCTCTCCACTTCCGCCCAGTCCGCACTTCAATCCCCGCTAAGGAGACTTTGGTGTCACTCGAGTCTCTGTACAGCAGCACCTCTCTCGCACGGGTAACCATGAACTCCTCCGACAGACTACTGAAGGGAAGTCGCAGCTTGTTCTTATGCCCATACAAGGCTATGCTGCTGAGGCTTCTTGGTAGGCCCAACCACCTGCGAAGGAAGCTACTTACCTTACGCTCGAAGCCCTCAACGGTCGTTAGTGGGACATCGTAGACCAGTAGTGGCCAGAGGAGGCGTGGCAGGATGCCATGCTGATATATCCATGCTTTATACTTACCTGGCAGCCCTGACTTATCCACCGCCACTAGCCAGTTACCCAGTTCTCTGCTGGTCGCCTTGAGCGCTGCTTTGTCCCTCAGGGTGCCATCAAAGATCTTCCCCAGGCTCTTCACTGGCTCCTCTGAAACCGATGGAATCTGGACACCTCCCAGCGAGAACCGGAACTTGTCTGTAACCTTCCCCTTCTTCACCACCAGGGAACGGGACTTAGCAGGCTTAAAGCCCATACGCGCCCAGTTAATGAGCCGCTCAAGGCCTTGGAGAACCCACCTACAACCTGGAACTGATGTTGTAGTAACTGTCAGGTCATCCATAAAAGCTCTGATGGGAGGCTGCCGCACACCTGACTTGGTGAGCGGTCCTCTGCACTCCACCTCCGCTGACTTAACAAGCATGTTCATGGCCAAGGCAAACAAAATCACTGAGACTGTACACCCAGTGATTATGCCTTTCTCCAGCCGATGTGATGCTGATGTTACTGTCCCCGAGGTGACTCTCAAACTGAAAGAGTTGTAATAGTCCAGTATGAGGTCCCTGATCTTGCCTGGAACATGATGCCGGTCAAGCGAGGTCTCCACCAGTTTGTGGGGAATTGACCCGTAAGCATTAGACAGGTCAAGCCACAAAACTGCCAGGTTCCCATTGCCCTCCCGGGCCTCCCGGATGAGCTGAGTAACAACTCCCGTGTGCTCAATGCACCCTGGTACCCTTGGGACCCCCCCCTTCTGCACAGAGGTGTCGATGTATGCATTCTTCAGGAAGAACTCTGTCATGCGCCGGGCAACAATGCTGAAGAACACCTTGCCCTCCACACTCAGGAGTGAGATGTTTCTAAACTGCTCGATGGTGCGAGAGTTCTCTTCCTTCGGAATCCATACACCCTCTGCATGCCTCCACTGCTGAGCCACCTTCCCCCTCCTCCAGATGACCCTAAGGATCTTCCAGAGTCGCTGCACGAGCCTGGGGCACCTCTTGTAGACAACATATGGTACTCCACTGGGACCTGGAGCTGAGTTGGATCTAGCTGCTCTGACTATGTCCTCAACTTCTCTCAGGGTTGGCTCCTTGGTATTAAATGCTGAAGTGGGTTCTGGTGGTGTAATCAGAAAGCTGCAGGGTCCAAGATCCTGCTCCCTTGCGCTGTCGCTGTAAGTTGCCCTGAGGTACTTGTCAACTGTTTAAATCATAGTTATAAGATCAGTCACATAACGAGCTCAGACAAGCTCCAGGTGGTACCTCATCTTTTATAGCACTTAAATGTAAACAAACCAACATATAATGCAGTGGGATGTATCCACTACACGACTAGCAAATATGTCAGGAAAAGGTCAAAGTAAATGAACAAATCTCAAAATTCGTCTAAAAAAGGATTTGTATGGGTGTGACCCCGACACACAATCATCTATTTTTTCAACTTCCTCAAAGTCTGAAACATAGATATATACAGAAGACTAGATGTCTTACGGCGGGGTCTAGAACATCCGCACAGGTCGGCCACCTTACTACAGGTACTGTAAGCTGTCTGTCAGAATCTGTGGAGCCTGAGGCAAACTGAGGTAAGGTCAGTGATCTGCACAAACGTTAATACTCTTATCTCGGTGACATTTTGATGGATTTACAAACAGTTTTGTTTCATAAAAACGTTATTAACGTGGTTATAATCCTGGATGCTTGAACCTGTTGAAATCGCAGCTTTTCTCTTCAAAAAACGACTTAATCGCGCAGCTTAGTTGTGTATCATGGCTAGGCTACTAGCTAGCACCCAGTCTTTTTTATTAGTATTAGTAGTTTTATTAGACTTTGTTCTGTAATTAGTTATTGTGAATTTAGTGTGATCCTCTACAGTGTTTGCGTTTTGGAGAAATCGTCAGCAAGGTATGTTATGGTATGTATAATTAGGTTATTAGTTGTGCAATGGTGATGCCGTGGATGGTGTTAGTATAGTTGTTGTTTTGAAATGAATATGTAGATAGTTTTATTAGACTTTGTTCTGTAATTAGTTATTATGAATGTAATGTGATCCTCTATAGTGTTTATGTTGTTTGGGTGAAATCTACTGTATGTTTCTATGTGCTCTCAATAACTAATGTTTTGTGTGCATGTCCCCGTGGAGTTTGTATGTTTTTGTCAACTTCATGTCTTTGTGATATTTGTATGTCTTTGTCTGCTTCGTGTTTAACAAAACTTTGCCAAAAACACACACAAAAAAATGTTACCAAAAGGAATTGTTTGAGCATTTGTTGGTTGGTGACTATGATAATCTTGTAGTTGTTTATTGTGCTTTGCTTTGACTTATAGTAATGCTAATCCACTCTATTTCTCTTTCTTCCCCTCTTACCTCACTTGTGAGGTAAACCTTTACCAGTCATCAGCCATCCTTGTATTTGATGTCCCACTGACTCTCATCGCACCTGAAATCCCATCCCTACAACTACCCTACCATCTCTTGTTGCTGTCCCCTTGCCCGGACTTCCTTGCCCGCACAGCCTAGCGACCCACAATTTGGCTCTACTTGCCCTTGCCCTATGACAATTCCTATTCCCTATGGACAATTTATCTCCTACACTGGACTGAGACATGAGGCATGTGTAATGTTTTGGCGCCCTCTAAGTCAAATTTAATCGAAATTTAATTGAAATGTATGTTTGTGAATTGACGTGTTTGGGTGAGTTTTTGTTGAAAATTTGAAGGGTGTGCTTCTGTGTGCGCCTATGTCTCTATCTGTGTCTAACACACTGTTGCAACACACACTCACTATGGCATAAAAAGAAGAATTGGTTTAATTTCCACTGAGCTTGGAGATGATGGCTGCTGAGGCTGAAGTGGCTGTGGACCCAGCTGGATGAGGACCACATTTTTTTAAAGGATTCATCATGCTTCTGTAGCACCTTTGTTCAAACATTCTGATTTTAGTAAATCTTCAAAGATCTTTGAAAAGTACCTTTATAATAATGAAGTAAATATTTGAAAACAATGTGTTTCAGACTAGTTTACTACCATTTCGTGTAAATAGGGGTGTAGTGGTAAAAAAAGAGGTGGGTAAACTATTAATTATGTGATAGCAGTAAGGTTGACTGTGATATGCGCTTGTTTAAAAAAGACATTCAGAACATATTTGATGATGCTGAAGGTTACTGTTTAATGTTTACACCAATACTAGTGGTACTAAATGATTCATACAGTGCATTTTGTGATTATGCTATATTATGAGGTGCATTAGATTTATTGAGGTGTGTAAATTGTTCACTTAGGTTTAGCCTCCACTACAGCCCTGTCATGTAAAAAATATTTTCATTCAAAATTGAAAATATGGATGTGTATGGTTATTTTTCTCAAGGCCTCAATTATTCATAAGTATGCAGTGTTATAAATACATGGTGTACAGGGTGGGGATTTCACCATGCAGCCTTTCTTATAGCCTATTTGTAAATATTGTAATCTACATATTTCAGAACATTATTCTATTTTTTAGGACATAACATGATTATTCATAAGTATGCAGTGTCATAACTACACCTCTGACGGTTATAACGAACCAACCCGTTTGAAAATTGGTTGAAAATTGAGCAAGTTGTGGCCATTTAAAAAGCACATTTACCCCTACCAACACTGTTATGGGGAGGGAGCTGCCTGTAGCAAGATGGCCGCCATGTGCGGACGTTCGACTCCGTTGGCCAGTGACGCGGACGAGACATCTAGTCTTCTGTATATATCTATGGTCTGAAACCCGTCTGACTTCCATGTTCCGCAGCGTGGTGCACACCTCCACCACGCCAGCAGTGAAGCAGGCATTAAGCGTCGGTTATGGTTCCGCGTAGTGATCACATAGTGATCACGCAATGGCCAAGCAGTTGATCGGACGCAGTCATGAGACCGTGATGGTTCTGCGTGGGGTTTACGTGTCGAAATGCAATTCAATGCCACACCGGTAGAGGGCGACCAGAATGACCATACTGGTCATTACATACGGATTACTAGCGAGTAAAAAAAAAGTTTACAGACATGAAGGCAAAGTTATATATATATATATATATATATATATATATATATATATATGTTGTTGCCAATCCGTCGAAGCATTTATCACACCGTGGCGGTGTTTATGAGTGGAAACCGGAAAAGTGGTCTCCAGCGGATGTGTTTAGCGGACCAATCACAGCCAATGCCGCTGCGTTGGTGTTGCGTCGCCTCGACGCACGTCTAGGATTTTTGGGAGGTGCACGTCAGGCCCTTGCGGTGGACGCAAGGGGGTTCCGCAAGGACGTCATGGATAACTTAAGCATAACTTAAACCTTAAGTGTGCTGCAGGCGCAGGGAGCAGAGACCCACCTGCAGCTTGCGGGCCATCCCCACCACATCGTGGTCGGGGGGGTTGTACTTGTAGCAGTTGGAGAACATGAGTCTGATGTCGGCGGCAAACTGCTGGGCGTCCCGGTACTCCCTGCAGTCCATCTTCCTCTGAGGAAGAGGAGAGAGAGACACACACACACACGTACTTTAACAGGAAGCTATGGGGGCCCGACAAGGGAGGGGATGGCCTGAGGAATGTACCATTGTTTTGTTAAAACCCAGTCGAGCATAACGTCTCTTTAGATATTATAAATGGAAAAAGTTTCTTATAATTAGTATTTTAATTAGTAACACTTCACTTCATCAGCAATATAAAAAAAAATAAAAACCACACACACACACACACACACAAGGACAAATCCCAACACAATAAGCGCATGACGCAATACAGACGCCACAGACAGCGCTACCTTGACGGTGCTGAGGTCCATCGGGTACTTGATGATGTCGTGGTAGTCGTGGAGGCCGAGGGCGGTGGCGTCCACGGGCTTGTAGAAGGGCCAGGCGTAGCCGGCGTGCTTCTTGGACAGCATGTCCTTCAGCAGCCCGCTGCAGTGGCGCAGCTGGGGGCTCAGCTTGCCGCGTCGCGCCGGCTGCAGCTGGACGGAGTCCGGCAGGTCCTTCTTGGGGGGCTTGATGGGCCGCCCGCTGCCCACCCGCCGGGCCGCCGCCGCCGCCGCGCTCACCATCATGGGCTGCAGCAGGACGGGCCCGCCGCCGGGGCCCCGCACCAGGCCCAGGCCGGGCCCGGCCGCATCCATGCTCATGCCCCCCAGGGAGGAGAGCGTGAGCGGGGAGGAGTCGTGGATCTGGCCCCCGTGGCCGCCCTTCCCCAGGCCCACCATGCGGGCGCCGGCCGACAGCGCCGCCGGGAGGCCCATGGTGGAGGGGGTGGTGGTGTCGGCCTTTCGCTTCACGCCCTTCTTCTGTAAACACACACGCGCGCGCGCAGCGGAGAGGAGGCTCATTACGGTGACAGAGGCATGGGGGGGTTGTGGTGACCCAAAACAGGAGACGGTCGTTATGGTAACAGACAGAGAGGGTCTTTGTGGTAACACTTAGGGCCGAGGAAAGGCACAAAAAGAACAAGACAAAAGTACAACCCGTTCCACACCTATTAACCAATTTGTTTTCAGCAGAAGTGATGGCTGAATCGAAATTAACTGAGCCCCCCCACCCCCCAGCGCGGGCTCCAGCAATCGCGGCGCCTTACCTTGGCGGTGGGCTGTGTGGGGGGCATGCTCATGATGGTGGCGGGGGGCAGGCTTTTGGTGAGCACGGTGTGGGGGGAACTGGCCTGCAGGGACTCGGTGTCCGAGGAGGAGGGGGAGTAGAGAGACTGGGACACGGCCGGGACTTGGTGGGCTCTCGACGCTGGGGGGGGGGGGGGGGGGGGCACAGCAACACGTGGTCCTTTGATGAACAACTCCCAGACACGCTCTCATCCAACGCCACTTGCGAGTGAGGCGGCTAGCAATCTGAGCATACAGTGAACACTGGAGCGGCTTGGCTGCCCTGCACCACTGTCCCTGCTGTCATTTTAAAATCACTTTAAAATCACTCCACAAAAATTACTCCACAAAAATTGTGGAGTAGCTAAAGTAAGCAACCCATGGTTAGTGTGATTTTTGTTTTCTAATTTTGCCAATTAGTATTTAGTATATAACCATTTAGTTATTCCACATGCCCTTTAAGCAAAGCGCTTTTAAAAAATGTTTTTTTTTTAAATGAGGTTGTGTATGTAATGCATGCCTACAGGGAGACTGCATACATTGGGGATCAAACATCGATTCCTGGGGCGGATCTGAACTCTCCTCCTGAAGCTCCACTCCCACAACATACAGGGAGTGTAAATACAAGATAACTGACTTCAGCGTCTGCTTCAAGTTAGACAAACACACTTTAACATTGAATTTGAATGTCAGGGAGCTAATCAAAACAGGTTAGGGAATATATTTGAACGACTATAATTTAGTTCACGACTAAAAGTTTACGATCTGAAGAGTTGTAGATTCATGTTGAAATAGTAAACTTGAGTCTAGAAAGAACGCTTTAGATGGCCCCACGCCTTCTCACCATACTCACAACAAAGACATGACAGAACACGTCTACAGACACTGTGGTTAAAGGGCCCCTGTCTACCAAATGAAAGACAGACCAAGCTACCAGTTGGTACAGTCCTCTGGGTAGGCTGGTAGGTGGATCCACACAACTATTTATACAATCTGGGCTGACACTTGCATGTGTGATTTCACCATCGGACGAAAAAAAAAGCTCGTAATGGTTAATCAACAACATCACACTTGGCTGTCTCCTTATGATGTCTGTCACTGACTCACCACTGGACTTGCGACCTTTGCCCCGGCCCGCCTTGGTGCGCTGGGTGGGGGGTGCAAGCTCGATTTCCTCCTCGGGCATCTGGGCCACCTTCTGGAGGAAGATTTTCTCCAAGGACTGGGCCATCAGAACGATGTCATCCGTGGGCTAAAACCCAGAGCAGAGACACGTTAGCGTGTATAGCTACAAGCACAGCAACACGCTAGCATGTAGCTCCTCCACACTACAGCTCCCAGCACAGCATAAAGTTAGCATACAGCTCCCTGCAAAGCAAAATGTTAGCATTTAGAGCCTATCCACTAGCTATTGATGTTGTCATGGGAGACAAACATAGCAGCATGATAAAGACATTCTTTACTTATTGGTTATTATTGTTATTGGACTTATTCTGAATAATAACCAATTAGCAAGGTCTCGTCGAGTCGTGTGCAATATGCAGCAACACCACCCATTTCAGTTCCAATTACCCTGACATTTCCCATTTCCCTTCTTGGGAGAAGGAACCAATTCCCATGGTCCAGGTACCTTGTTGTAGATGTAGCAGTTGGTGAACATGGTGTTGAAGTCCTGGATGCACTCGCTGGCGCTGCAGTAGAAGTTGTTCTCCAGCCGCTTTTTGATCGTCCCCATGTCCATCGGCTGCTTGATGATCTTATGGTAGTCCTGGGAGATGGAGGGAAGAACGTGGAGAGAAGGGGAGGTGTGAGATACAGACAGACAGAGAGACAGAGAGACAGAGAGAGAGAGAGCATGGAAACATTATCCAAATGAGACCGCCCTTTGATTGAGTCTCCCAGGGTTGGTCATTATCTCTCCATCGCTAACCCCAGGCTCAGAGGAAATCGTTGAGGTGCATGACAACCATAAGCCACGATCCAGTCCAGAGGAAACACGCAGACACAACGGTAGGAGCAGCGAGTGTGTCTGGACTGCCAGCTTAAAGGGGTATCCAGTGTCTCCAATATACTGTGCATTCGGGAAGTAGTCAGACCCCATTTTGTTATGTTGCAGCTTTATGCTAAAATAATTGTATTTATTTTTTCCTCATCAATCTATCCCATGATAATAAATAAAAAACAGGATTTTTGTAATTTTTGCTAATCTTTTTTTTCTTTTTCTTTTTTTTTTAAGGAAAAATTGAAATATCACATTGACATAAGTATTCAGACCCTTTACTCAGTAATAAGTTGATGCACCTTTGGCAGCGATTACAGCCTTAAGCCTCAAGTCACTAAAGGACATTCACAGAGTTGTCCCCAAGCCACTCCTGCATTGTCTTGGCTGTGTGCTTATGGCCATTGTCCTGTTGGAAGGTGAATCTTCGGCCCAGTCTGAAGTCCTGAGTGCTCTGGACCAGGTTTTCAATGTACTGTGCTCCGTCCAGCTTTCCCCTCAACCCCGACCGGTCTCCCAGTCCCTGTCGCTGAAATACACCCCCACAGCATGATGCTGCCACCACCATGCTTCACCTTTGAGATGGTATTGTGCAGGTGATGAGTGGTACCTGGTTTCCTCCAGTTAGAACTCTTACAATTGAGGGAGAACAGTTCAATCATGGTTTCATCAGACCAGAGAATCTTGTTTCTTACAGTCTGGGAGTCCTTTAGGTGCTTTTTCTGCAAACCCCAAGCAGGCTTTCTTGTGTCTCACAAGAGGACAGGCTTCCGCCGCCTGGTCACGCTGCCATAAAGAGTCCAGATCAGTGGAGAGTTGCAGTGACGGTTGTCCTTCTGGAAGTTTCTCCTATCTCCACACATGATCTCTGGAGCTGAGTCAGAGTGACCATCGGGTTCTCGGTCGCCTCTCTTAGCCAGGCCCTCCTCCCCTGATGGCTCGGTGCGGCTGGGCAGCCAGCTCCAGGAAGAGACCCGCTTGTTCCAAACTTCTTCCTTTTAAGAATTATGGAGGCCACTGTGCTCTTGGGAACCTTCAATGCAGCAGGATTTTTTTTTTGGTAGCCTTCCCCAGATCTGTGCCTTGACACAATCCTGTCTCTGAGCTCCGCAGGCAGTGCCTTCGACCTCACGGCTTGGTTTTTGCTCTGATCTGCATTGTCAGCTGTGAGACCTTATATAGACAGACGTGTGTCTTTCCAAATCATGTCCAATCAATTGCATTTCACACAGTTGGACTCCAATCAAGGTGTAGAGAATAAGAGAAATGGAATGCACCTGAGCTAAATTTCATAATGTCGTAGCAAAGGGTCTGAATACTCATGTCAATGTGATATTTCAGTTTTTCCTTTTGTTTTTGCTTTGTCATTATGGGGTATTCAGTAGATAAATATAAAGTGTGCATAAATAACAAAGTGTGGGAAAAAAAATAGAAGAATACTTTCTGAATACTTTCTGAATGCACATGGAGACATGCTTCTACAAATTGCATTGCAAGTCACCTTGGATAAAAGTGTCTACAAAATAAATCCAATCACTTTTTTTGTGTGTGTTACAAAATAGCTAAAATACAGAACCATAACACAGCAATCCACTGCCAGAAATCAATTTCCTCCAAATTCAATGAAACCAGACCTTCTCCAGGTCCTTAGATCTAGCAGACTTATCCAGCTGGTAGTGAACACATCTTTCCATAACAAGGTGATTAATACAAATTGTGTTGCACGTGGCTTTGCAGTGTGGATCGGCAGCGAGGTATAGCATCAGGGGAGGCGCAGTAGTGACAGTGTCATTTTCCACAGCATCACTGCCATTGTATTTTAAAAATCTCTGGCAGCCATGTTAATTTGCATAAATGTCATTATAAGATGCACTGCTATTTTAACATTCATATTACACATGCATAACATTGTACTGCTGCAATGTTTTCCTTGCTTTGTCTTCTTACTGTTAAAATAGATAGAAATTTAGAAGGAAAAAAACTCTGTTTCCCTCAATCCCTCTGTCCCTTTGACAATTCTGTAATTCTCATCATATTTCTCTTCGTTGGCGTTGTTGTCGTCAATTTCATACCGTTACTGCTCCGAGAACTGCTTACTGCCATACACAGCTCAAAGGAACCAAGAGACCGGAAATTGCGTTGCAGCAGACTGGGATAACGCACCAATTCATGAGCCCCTCTCTCACTAGCCTGATTCCATACAGGTAGGCTGAGGCCCCGCACCTTAGGTCTTCCTTACAGGTAGGCTGAGACCACACCCCCCAGGTATTCCTTACAGGTAGGCCGAGACACATCACCCCCTCCCCTCCCCCAGGTAGGTCAAATTGAGACGCCAACAGCCAGGAGCTAGGGTATTCCTTACAGGTAGGCTGAGACATGACCCCCTCCCCCGGGTAGGTCTCACAGGTAGGCGGGGACCCCGCCACACTCTGGTTAGTCCTTCCAGGCATGTGGGCGCCCTGTATGAATCACGCGTTTTTCCTCACCGGCAGGTTGAGGCGGTACGCGTCGACGGGCTCGTGGAAGGGCCAGGCGAAGTGGTGCCTCCACAGGGACTTCATCATGGCCTTCTGCAGGAACTGCAGCTGGTTGGTGACGCGGCTGGGTCGGCTCGGGTCCCGCACAGGGGGGTGGGGGATGCCGGCGGGCCCCTGGGGCTGGGAGTGGCCCAGCGAGGGGCTCTCGAAGTCCTCATACAGCAGGGAGGGCTTGCGGATGCGCTTGCCCGCGCCGGAGCTGCTGTGGGTGTCCATCCCACCCCCAGACAACCCTAGCAGAGAGCTGGAGGGAGGGGGGGAGAAGGAGAAGATGTCATGAAAACACACAGATACTGGGGAGGAAGATTAAGGATGTGCCAACATCACCAGCCAAAATGCGTTAGCTGACATTATCTGTAGATGGGTGAAAATGGCTTATATTACCAAGAGTAAATCACATCAAAATGTCCAATTATTGTAACATTGTTTTGCCATTTTACTAAAAACAACACCCGTGTGGATGTGTTTTATTCAACTGATGGCTTTGTTTAATATCAGCATGAGTTTAGGATTGAATATCCTAATGGCCCAGAAATGTCATACCTGTGGATGCCCAGCTTGGGTTGTAGACAATCAAGATTGATAAAACCTCCTCATAAGATGTCTACGTTTATTGGTTTGGCAGATGCCACCAAAAGTGATTCATGTGAGTGTGAAAACAATATAAGCATACAAATCAATATTGGAGCAACAACAAAAAAAAAAATACAAGTACTGCACGACCAGCTTCCTTGAGCGATTGAGATGTGATGAATGAAAATAGCAGGGCCTTGGAAAACACTGCAGTATTTATGAAGGACAGCAAGTTTCAGCCATGGAAGCACGTTGCAATACATGCCAGACATTCACAGGTCCGTCACACAAACACACATACACACCAAGGTGTTGGTCTGGTCTTCTTCACGGGCACGTTGTCAAAGACTTGCTAGGAGGACCCAAAGTCAGAACCTTCAAACCTCAGACAACTCACTTCTACCTTTTGTGCAGCTGACAGGGTGAAAGTGGAACTCTACCTGATTGGATCAGTTTTAGGCAACAACCACATGATCCTTAACCACCAACAAACTCAGACAGTGCTTGTGCCTCTTACCCAATGGACTTGCTGCTCGTCTACTTATTCTAGGTTTCACTGCTTTGACTACAACAAGCAGATATGAACACACAGAGACACACGTCCATCGCCAAGGCAACAGTGTTTCTATCAATAGGCTGCTGCTTATGGCAGCGGCATGGGAACTGGCTTTGTCAGCACCAAATGTGTATACAAATGTTGCTTTATTACTAGACATAATCAGTGTTTACCTCTCGGACAAGTCCAGGTACCGGAGTAATCCATTGATCCAAACATGCTTCTAAAAATACATTTAACGGGAAACATTGAGGCATAGCAGCTAAATTCACCAGGGTGGATATTTCAATAGTACGTTACTCATGGGGAAACACAATAAGACAACAATAAGAGTCAATTGAGATTGACTCTCAGATTGTAAAGTTATGCAGTTATAGCAGGTCAATACGTGCAATCAGCTCAAAATCTGTCAAACCAATTTTTGACAGACTTTGAATGCCTCTGAAGAAGTTCCTCACATTGTAAAGTCACATGGCCATCTATAGAAGACAAAAAAGGTCCACTTTGCCCTAACACTATGGGCTTCCAGGCACTCGATGGGTAATATTTTCACACACTAATTATTTATAGCGCAAGGGCCAGACTTAGAATAATTTAAAGCTCACCTTGAACTCAAAAATGACACACAAAGGAAAACCAAGCATGCCTTAGTATATTCTCACCAGGATTCAGATGATAGGCATGTATTATTGATGGTGGACGAAAAACATACATGTTTACCCTTAAAGCGTCAGTATAGGTTTCTCCCTTAGCAACCTCTAGTGGCTTGGGTAGTTACTACAGCTATATCGTTTTCCGACAACAGTTACAAAAAAAAATCACTGGATGGATTTACTCGTGGATGGGCGCGTTTTATTATTGAGGAACGTGCTTCCAATATGTTATAATAGTAAATAGCTGCAGTGAGAAGGTTATAACGTATGTTTCAACGTTAGAGACCAATTACTTAATGGGCCCTTGACGACAAAACATAATAAATGACTTGCGGCGTTCACAGCAAACCAGCTGGTGATCGCGTGGTGCGGACGCCCCGCCCCCACTGTTTGTAAACACTCCAAGTCAAAAATGTCCCCATGGACAGACAGACAATCGGAACGGGGGACAGACAGCGCATAATGTCCTCAACAACAACAACAGCAACAACAATCCCGTAACACTATTCCCTGCCGGTGTAGTAAGGCGCCAACTTGCTTTTGTTCAGTCATTGTAAACCAAGCTTCTGGGAGTCACCGAGTTCCGATTGGCTCTTCAAACGGCCGGTTTTATACCCTCGCTACGCAAACAAGGCAGCGTATCTCCACCGTTGTCACTGTGCAACACCGTAAACACCCGTGTGCAGAAAATGGCAACGGATAACGGATATAATACGCGGTTCACTGGCGTCTTACTGCTTGCTATACGTTTACAGCGTCGGACAAATGAATGAACTGACGCCGCCAACAGCAGACGTCCAGCCGTGATGCACTGGCGTCCAATAGAGCTGACCACAATAAACCTGGACACGTCGGTGTTCATATTAGACAAATCGTGCAATGTAAGTGCAGTACTGTATATGATTTCCTATCCTGGTCGGTGACGTTTGGGCGAATACCCCACCATCCATGCTAGCTTGGATAGAAAGGATAGCTTACAGTAAACCTAGTGAGGTGCCGACATTCAGAGCCCCGCTTCTATCTGTAAATGACAGGTAAATTATACCTGTCGCGGGTGGGGTTGATGGCCGCTTCCATCGGGGTGGATCCGGTTTGTTATTGTTATCCAATTCGCCGAGAGTTGAGGCGGTTCTTAGACAACGATGTGTACTGCACAACTCCGCAGTGAAATGGCGCCCTAACGCTTCCGTTAAGCGCTTTATAAACCAACGACGTGTCAGCACGGAGTAGTTCCGGTTACGTCATGGATGTTGGGGGATTTCATTGGCTGTGCGTGAAGACGTAGGCGTATGAAGGCCTCACGCCCAAGATTGCTACGGAACATCTCGTCCTTTTGCTACCAAATATACCTTTCAAGTGGGTTGCGAATCTTACAGCAGAGTATTTGATATTTGGTATTTATGGAAACCTATTATCCAAATGCTATGCACATGCAGACATGCAAATACGTTTCATTATTGTGTGTCGACCGATGCAGCGCAGTCAGGTGCGCTTATGGACCGCTACATCTTTGAGGTCCACGACTAGTATTTACTCGATTGCTGCCCATGTAACGTTGATGATGGCAACTGGCTTGAATAGGGAAACATATTCGGGTACCTCAATAAACTTGGAAATAGATTTGATTTGCGTAATGCCATGTTACTTTGTGTTGCAGGCGGTGAACCATTAACGATCGAACAGAAGATGGCGCAAAAGCCTGTTTTTTTTTTGTTTTTTTTTTATCACGACCCACTCAATACAGTACATTGTCACATAAAAACAAAAATAAGATACAAAGATATTCTGCACTGTCTCACCTCATACGACCTTGCTCTTTTCAAAACGAAATAAGTTTATGAGCAAATTATTTTATTTTAAAGGCTGACCTTAATTATTAATGTACACTTACAAATAAAAGGTATTAAAAAATAATTTCACAACAAAGTATGGTATCTCGGAATGAAGGCTGATGCCTCATAGGCTCTTATACTTCAAAATGACATGTTGTAAAATAAGTTACTCGTATTTCATGTGTGTATATAACAACCAAACCTTAAACCTTTTGGATAGGGCAAGGGAACTCTGTATGATGAACAAAATGATTTAAATGAATTTAAGCATGTGTGTGTGTCCACAAAGTGAACCCCCCCCCCCCCCCCCCCCCCCCCTTTAACTATCTTCCCCTTGCTTCCTCTCTCGCTGGAAGCCCCGGTTGTGATTTTCAACCAGCTGGGTGTAGCTCCCCTCTTTCTGCATCAGCTCCCGGTGGGATCCCTCCTCCACAATGCGGCCCTTCTCCAGCACCAGGATGTGGTCAGCCCGCTCCACGGCGCTCATCTTGAGGGAGATCAGCAGCACCGAGCACCCGCCGGCAGAGTGCCCCAGCAGCTCCTGGAACACCTGGGTGTGGAGGGCGGCACAAAATGACGTCGCGTCCACGGGCGCTCGGAATATAGCCCAGCCCCAAAAACATACGCGTTTGTAAAATCTGATCCGGGATCTGATTGGTTCCCCCAATCGAGTGGGTCAGCGTCCACATGGGGTCAGGGTGGAGCTCGTTTGAGCGAGGTGGGCGTCACGGGCGGCCTCCCCGCTACGCGCAGCGTAGCCTCCATGCTAGGTCGGGCTTCAGCGCTCAGCACCACAGGGAAAAGACTGGGCCACGCAGATGCTGAAAAGCTCAGCGGGTGTTGACCGCTAGGGGAAGGTTAACGTCACTGACGTCGTTGGCTCGTCGGTCGGCTCACGGGAGCATTTAGAGGCGCCGTGGGGAGTCTTGCCAGGGGGGGCAGGGCAGGCTGAGCAGGGATCCTCTTAAAAGAGTTGGAACGATCTATCGCGCTACACGTACAAGGGACTGTAACCTCAACCCGTGTTCTGAGTTCTGACCCGGTACTCGCTTACACCACAATTTACAACACCCCATCGGATCACATGCCTCTCCCAAAAAACAGCCCCCTCCCCCCTTAAAAAAAAACATGCACAGATGGAGGATACCCGTCTTGATTTTCTGTTGCTTATTGTCAGGATGAGCGTGATTCATGGTGTTATTAGTAGTAGTGCACTAGTGGTGTTGTGCAGGGGCCAGCCCACCTTGCGCTCCGTCCCCGTGTCGAGGTCGCTGGTGGCATTGTCCAGCACCAGGACTTTGGGCTGCCGGATCAGAGCTCTGGCGATGGCGATCCTCTGCCTCTGGCCCCCCGACACCATGTCCCCCTTATCCCCCACATCTAGAGAGAGAGAGAGACAGAGGGGGAGAGGCAGGGGAGGATGGGGGGGAGGGGGGGAGCGAGAGGGAGAGAAGAAATTATGGGATGAGTGATTTCATCAAGTGGTGATGGGTGTTTTTCAGACACATTAGTGCCATGAAGGACACACTCTCTGCTTTGTGTGTGTTTTGAATGTTCATAAGTTTGTGTCAAAAATCCCTTTTCTTCTAGACAAGAAACTTCAACAGTCCAGCTTTGGTTATTTTTGTGTCCCCTTTTGAAAAGCAAGAAATTGAGGCTTTAAGATTTCTTTATTTTTGCTTATTATTATTTCGGAGAATCTCTTTCCAGTTTTTTTGCACTTTGTGTTGCTCTAAATGCTTTGGTTTTACTTGAATTTTACTGTGAAGCACAGTAAGTGTGTAATATATATAAAATATCATCACCCTCTTCAAATGCATTATTTTAGGAGGGTGGCGATATGTAAAAAAAATGTTCTGGTTCAAGAAATGAAATAAAACACCTGGCAATTGACACTTCACAACAGGCATACAAAATGATTCCTCAGTCAGTCATATTGTCATTGAACCCCCCTTAAGGCCGCATTCTCCCAGCTGCGCCAGACAGAGATCTGGTGTTGGTGTAACGTTTGAGAGTTCTGACACGTTGGCCACACCTGTTTGGTATCCTTTGGGGAACTTTATGATGTCATCATGGATGGCCGCCCTCTTGGCGGCTTGGTACATCTCCTCATCGCTAGCGTGCTCAAAGCCATATTTGATGTTCTCCGCGATGGAGCGAGAAAACAGCACACACTCCTGGCTCACAACCGCAATCTGGCAAAAAATAGACACACAGTTATATGAAATACTCATAGAGCCTCCACTTCCGATTGGCAAATACATATTGCATCATGGTCGACAGCTAGGCTTTACCCCTTGGCCATAATGATGAGAATGTCATCACTGATTTACTGCTGTTCTACTTTAAATACGTCTACAGCTTGACTGTCTATCTGCACAGCCTGCCATCTTAAAGATGAACTATGTCATAATCATGCTGCAAGACAGTCGGAAAACACACATACTGTATTCTCTCCCTGTGTTATCAGGGAGAGAGACAGAGAGAGAAACAGACAGACAGACAGACAGAGACATAGACCAAAGAGAAAGAGAAACCAAAGAGAGGCAGAGACGGTGGCACAGAGATGGGTGAATGTACAGAACTCCAGAGCACCTTGTCATGTTCCTTATAGCTCTCGAGTTTTTCTCCATCCAGCAGGATCTCGCCAGCCTGGGGCTGGTAGAAGAGCTCCAGCAGTCGCACGCAGGTGGTCTTCCCCGAGCTGTTGAGCCCCACCAGAGCAGTGATCTGTCCAGGCTTCAACTTCAGGGACACATCCTGGGGTGGGGTAAGGAGAGAGAGGATGTAACACAGAGAATGTGGCGCACAAGTGAGACTAGTTGTTGAACAGTTGATTTGTCAACGCGCTGGGTGAAAGGCATGTAATAAATGAGTGAAAACTGATTTGTTTTCACTGAACAGTTTGTTTTAACAAATCATATTTAAGCAGTAATTATGTATTTAAATTAAATGTATAGTTTATTACTGTGAAAAGCAATCAAATATTGAAAATGTATCTGTCATTTATCAAGTTTACCGTTTGATCATCGGTTCCAATTATTGATCGAGAAATCACCAACAAAAATAGTTTTCAGGTTTAGCCATGAGCCGAATGTCTGTTTCGCTGTCTTTGTTTAAGGCAGACAGCAAAACCGACATTCGGACAGACAGACGGACAAACACACAAACTAGAGCGTGGTATGTAATCTGGGTACCTCAAGCACGGGCGTATCCTTGCCAGGGTAGGAAAACGTGACGTTTTTGAACTCCACGTGACCTTTCACCCCGTCGGGGTCCCGGGTTCCGGGCGGGGGTCGCCGCGGGTTCCGATCCACGTACTCAAAAATCTTCTCAGACGCTGCGATGGCCTTCTTCACGTCTGGGTAACAACGTAGCACCGCCTGAGAAGACGGAAGTCACACTTAGTAAAATGAACATTTATCGTCTTTTATAGAGATGACAGAAGAGAAAATAACTTCACAGTTGATGACAAATAACGACGCGTCTGGACCAGAACCGGTGGTTCTGATTCCAGAATGAGTGCTTTGGGGTTCCGCATTCTTACGTTCACCGCCGAGGCAAACTGGAGCTCGTAGAGCACGAAGGAGACCAGGTCGCCGCTGCTGACGTTGCCGTCGGTCACCAGCGTTCCTCCGTAGTACAGGATGAACACCTTCAGTGCCAGAGTGGTGGTCTGCATGGGGGGGGGGGGGGGTGGTCCATGGACAACAGTAACGGTCAGTCTCTCCACCCGTTCATCCAAACACACAATGGATTCACATACGGGACATGGCAGAGGAGGACGGGTAGGTGTGCATCTGGGTCAAGGAGGCCTACACGTAGGCCGCTGACATTGGGGAATCAAACCCAGGGACTTTCGGAGCGTAGACCGAAACACTCACCGCTGTACTACTCTGTCTGTTCCCAAAAGACTAATATACACCCGTAAAGCTACAACGTATTATCTTTGAGTATTTCTAATCTCTTAATTTTCTGAATCACAAGAAAATGGAGACTCGCAGCGGCTGATCTAAGTCGAAACATAACCCAGTCCGAGTTGAAACACCAGAGTAGCCAAAGTCAGGACATAAAACTAGTCTGAGTGGAAACATAACCCAGTCCAAGTAGTAACATAAGACCAGTCCACAACGGGCTCCAAGGGGACCCACGGTGCCTCGTGCTCGTCCTTCCCTCCCGACTCACGTTATTGGCCCAGGTGGAGGCGGCGTAGGCGAAGGCTTCCTGTTTGTTCAGATCGTAGATGGCGTCCAGCCGCTTCGCGTAGCGCTTGATCTCGCCGTCCTCGTTGGCAAAGCACCGCACCGTCTTGATGTTGGAGAACGTCTCCGTGGCGACCTGGTTGGCCTGGGCAACACACTCCTGGACCTTTTTAGAGATGGTCTGTAGGGGAAAAGATGAGGATGATGTTGATGAATTTTAACGATTTTAACGCATTGGCCGCATGTCTTCTTCCACAACCTGCTCCAAGAACGGGGCTGGGATACACATTGAAGTGTTCTTGATTATTTATTGAGGCGATCATTATTATTTTATTTCTGGGAATGAAGTATTTACTTGCGAAGTTGTGTTAGCAATTGCTTCAACAGTGCTTAGAAACACAATTGCGGCACAATGAGACACACACGTGTGGTACTAAAATAATCTTCAAAAGAATTCACAGCAAAACAACAAAAACAAACCAACTTAAACCATGGGCAGAGATTCTGCCCAGTACACGAGTAGAAAAAGAATACATGAAAGCAGAAAACTCAGGGACCCCAGGACCAGTGTCCAGACGAACCCCATCCACACCTGATGGAACCCTCCGGACAACTCTGGTATGATCCAGAGGATGGGCAGCCCCATGCAGGTGAAGAGGGAGATCTGCCACGACTGGCTGAACATGAAGTACAGGATGAAGATAAACCGGGCGGTGTACCACATGACCAAACTCAGCTGCTCGCTGAGTGCCTCGCTTATGTTGTTGGTATCCGTGGTGATATGTGACACAATGTCCCCTAAAACAGGATAGATAATAAATAAACAAATCAATAAACAGACATTCTCATGTACTATTTAGAATAATGCAACTGATTCATACCAGTGTGTGGCAGACCTATGTGCATATTTTCAGAACAGTTCGTTTTATATTTTATATATGTAATGTATATAAAATCTAAAACGAACTGTTCTGAAAAGCCAAAACACATAGCTTGATGACCATGGAGTGATCAGCCAATGAGGATACATTTCTATAATTCCCCAGACACAGGTGTAGTGGCGACCAAGCAATAGCTAGGTTGTAATATGTTGAATACCGTCTGTACGTTGGTCACATACAGGCCTGTTCATACAGACAATGACATTTAATGTATCTTCGTCCGAGCCACTGAGTCTAAATTCATGTTTCGTGGAAGAGCCCCAGAGGACTACCACACTCTTGGGGGTCATTGGTGGGAATCACTGGAAGTCTGTGGGCGGGGCGTACCTGTCAGGGTAGCGTCGAAGAACTCGATGTCCTGCTTGAGCACGGACTGGAAGACCAGGCCCTGCACCGACGTGTGAATGCAGCTCATGGTGATGTTGTACACAAGGTCACACAGAAACTCAAGCACCGCGCTGGAAGCACAGAAACAAATGTCCTGAAAACACCTAGCTAGCACTACGAGTACTACAGTGCTGCTACCAAGTTATTTAGTTTGTTCACTTCAGTTTATTTTATGAGTTCATGTTATTTCCTGGAAGAATGATTGACATTCATCAAACATTTATTAACCTTGGTTATTAATCATTGTATTTATTTGATTTGTTTATTGACTGTAATATGAAACATACTTTTGTTTTCATGAAATGATTTAGTTGCTTTTTCTTGTTGTTTTGATTATCTTCCAAAAAAAGGCCTGTCTGTGTAGATAAACACCCTTATACTGTTGCACAAAGTAGTTCTGCTGAGTCTGTAATGTGTCAGAAGTAATTTCACCAAAGTTGCAACTTTTACCAACGTTGGAACAACACGTTTAAATTAGCCAGTCGACTAATATGACAATATATGATCATATTCAGGACTTTTCTGCCTTGTGATAGTAGCATTGTAGTATACCTGCCGATGGTCATTGCTGCTATAATTTTGATAGCATTGATGAACGCATCAGGATTCTCCTTATCCATGAGCCAGTCTGCCATGTGACCCGTGTAGTGAGGTAAAGCCATCTCGCCTGAGGGAGACCAAGTGACAGAGCTCAGACACAAAGAACACATCAGTCTTATTATCCACATTCCAGCAACATCTGGCTATGAAATGCATCCGTCTTTGAACACTCAACCAAACATTTTTACCTAAAATCTGGAGTAGCATACGTTTTAAAGACCAAAGAGGAAGAGATTCAAGAGAGTCAAGATTTACCAAGAATATGAGGCCCTAATCACCTGGGGTATCACAAACACATGTAGCATCTCTAATACACTTCAATTTCATAAGCACCACAAACACGACATGCTTCCAGATGTGTACACGATACCAGGGGTGAGTTCCCAGAATTATCCCAAACTCATGTTGCGCCAAACACTCTCCCAGACTTATATACCTTACTTATGAGGACCTTATCACAACTAGCACAGTCCCAGACGTACATACCTTATGAGGACCTCATCACCACTAGCACACTCACAGAAGTACATACCATATGAGGACCTCATCACCACTAGCACACTCCCAGACGTACATGAGGACCTCATCACCACTAGCGCACTCCCAGACGTACATACCTTACTTATGAGGACCTCATCACCACTAGCACACTCCCAGACGTACATACCTTACTTATGAGGACCTCATCACCACTAGCACACTCCCAGACGTACATACCATATGAGGACCTCATCACCACTAGCACACTCACAGACGTACATACCATATGAGGACCTCATCACCACTAGCACACTCCCAGACGTACATACCATATGAGGACCTCATCACCACTAGCACACTCACAGACGTACATACCATATGAGGACCTCATCACCACTAGCACACTCCCAGACGTACATACCATATGAGGACAGAGAGACCAGCAGCATCACAAACACAAAGCGGCTGGTGTAGGGCAGCATGTAGCTCATCAGCCTCTTCAGGGAGCCAGTGTTCTCCGACTTAGCATCTTCTTCGCTGCTCCTCTGCTTCTTCTTCTCGAACAGCTGGGACAGGTACCGGTTCCAGTACAACCAGGCCACTGCCGTTATGCCATAGCCATGCAACAGCTGCCCCACAAAAACAAAGAGGATCATGGGCACTGGGATGGTTAATGCATTCATATGGCTGGACGGAGGATTGGTTGTTGATGGCGTTGTTTTTGGAGTTCAGAACATGAACTTCCACTTCAGTGAGCAAGGAGTAAACATAAATGACTTTCATAAATCATGCAGATGACATTTGGTTTAAGTTTCTGGACTGCTGCAGTTTAGATGGCCAGTTAACCTTTCTGCCTTATTGTCTGTGACATTAAATTAAGTTTACAACACAAAAACATCTCAATTATTAAGGATACAGTCACATTAAAATCAAACTTACACTTTTACAATGTTATATTTGATATGATATTAACACAATAATGCACTATCAATCAAATGTATAAAAGCACCTACCCTTTGCCAGGAGTACCAGCCCCATAGTTCCTCGGCGGTGGACAGGCCGAGCCCCCACAGAAGACTAACATACACCGGGAATTGGAAGCACAGCACCCCGATGGTCTGGTGCCCCTGGAAGCTGTTCACCCAGGATGAGCGGCCCCATGACAAGCTGAGGAAAATCAAGGTGCAGGCTCGCAAGAACCCTCCGCCCCATAAAGTGACAAAGGGGTGTGCGACCAGTAGAGGAGAGAGGGGGGCAGAGCGGATGGACTGCACCACACACGCATCTACCAGTATGAAGATGGCCGGGGCGAAGGGACTACTTTTCGACATCGTCCGTTGGCGCAGGAAGTTGTAGCCTATAGAAAGAGAAATATTCAGAGAGAGAAGGGGAGATAACCTGATAAAGAGATTCAGAAAGAAAGATTATGGTCGGGCAAGGTAATCTCATGAACAATTTACCACCATTTGCCTCATTCAGCCTCTGTAGCTTCGAAATGATACAAATGTTGTGAAGTTACTTTCATTTTCACATAGCATTTGGCTCGATGATGTCGAGTTAAACACAAGGACGAATGTCATAATAACACAATTAAACACGGCAGCACGCTCCGTCCATCTATACAATGCCAGAAAAGTACTTTATTGTCATATTACCTTTGCTTTGGATTCAAGCCCAGAAATAATACCGGTCAAAAAAGTCCAACCTGCATTTAGAAAACGGTCAGTCATGAAACTCGTTCAACATGTTAATAATACTGCATTTGGATAAAAACGAAGCAATTCAGTATAAACTAGGATAACAGTCACCTTCTCAGCTACCGCAACTACTGGTGTCGTTGACGCACACCTTAAACTGAAAACGAAAGTACTCTCAACAGCCAAATTTTTCCTCCGACAGGGAAAGTCCCGCCGTCCCCCATCCTGCTGCTCGTCCAGATACATAGAACGACCGCAGGATATCCAAGGCGTGTGAAAATGTATGGTATGGGTTTTGATTGAGAATTTTATACATATATATATATTGCACACATGGTAAGCTACACGAGCAACATAACTCCTTTTTCGTCCAAGACGTCGCTCTTCAGCTCCAGCGCGACCCCACGTGGAAGGAAGTGAGCGGAACAACGAACACTGTGATGTTTTATACCGCCCCCTGTTGGTTTACTGCTGCTGCTGCTGCTGCTGCTGCTGCTGCTGCTGCAGCAGCTTTCTGCTGGCATGCATCATCACGTCTGGTAATCGTTAACAAAATGTAACAAAACAAAAAAACATATTTGGTATTATTATGATTGTACATGCCCTATTAGTACAATTCTGGATCTGTTGTTAATTCAATTTCAGTGAATAAATTGGAGGAAAATTGTACAGTGAATGCTGAGTCATGTTTAACATTTGTTTAGTTTACCCGAATTCAACATGTGCTTACAGTCAACAAAACCATCATTATCCTTTCTGTAAAAAAACATTGTGGCTTTGTGTTAAGGCACTGTGACCCATCTTAGTGTTGTACTGATGATACATCTTACTGTTTTATAACGCCAATAAATGTAAACATTTTGGGCATTGCATTATATTGATGTTTAAATGTAGGCTATGAAAGAAAATAGTGTCTTTATCATTTATCAGACACAGGGATACAGGTAGAAGGTAGAGCCAAGGTGGAAAATCAGTGTCAGTCGGAGTATCATCAAGTATTGGAAAGTCATTCATTGCTTCTTCGGATTAAACAGGCTCATGGCGTTTGCCATGCCTTTGAGTGCATTTTAACGCAAACTAATATGCGTTGATATTAAATATATATTCAATGTATAGATAAATATAATATGAAGACAGACAAGGGATTATGGCTAGACAGGTGAAGACACGCGTGTGCTTGTGTGTTTGTAGATGTGTGAATGTATGTTTTTGTGTGTGTGATTGTGTGTATGCCTGGGTGCATGTGTGTGCGTGCACGTCGCTTTTTCAAAAATTTGAATTCAAACATTGCAGACAATAACAAGATTGCAGAACACCGCCTCCCACCCACCCACCCCCCCCACCCCACCATACCCCCAGCCTCCAACTCTATTCTTCACACACAGTGGCAGGAAGTAGTCCACATATCCGGAGGGCTTCGCTTAAAGAATAGCCATGCTGGACGACAGTGGTGCTAGAAGGTGGAGGGGAGGGGGCACGGTCGGTTCCCACCAGCATCTCCTCCGACCCGGTCACACGAATCGGACCCACTGTGACCGTCACCAGCACCAGGAGGAGGGGGGGGGGAGAGTTTACAGCTGAGCCAGGAATTCAAAGAAGAAGGAATTTACACTGTCTGGATAGGGATAAGAACCAGTGGTCAGAGATTGTTAAACTGAACCGGACTGGGGTTTTGGCTGGGAAGTGGGCTGGAAGAGTCGCAAAAAGGAGAGACATAAAGGGCTGAAGTGTGTGAGGAGTGAGGGAGCATGAAGGTGGAGGTGGTGGGGGAGGACTCAAGGAGCTCTAAGATGTTGCTGGTGAGGGTGTTGGTTGTGCTGGGACTATGCAGGCTTCATCAAGGTACGTGTACGTGATTCACGTTTCAGTTAAGTTTATCTTAGTCAATTACCATTTTTATTTTTGTTTAGTTTAACTTTTAACAATGGTAGCCCTTTTGGTGAGCATCACCATCACATGAACTTGAACTTATTTTAACTGCTTAATTCAGTAGTTGTTAGTAGTTGTTAGTTAATCATATTGGTAACATTTAACAATAAGCTTACATTGATTAAACATTAATTAGTCAATGTCATCTACTTATCATTTACTAATGATTGTGTTCAGGTTTAGCTGTGTTCATGTTAACTAAGGTAATGGTGTTTATGCCAACTAAGGTATTAATGTTTACACAGTTTCATAGGTTTAGGGTTAAGTCTAATCCAAACCCACAACCAGTTACCCGAACCATAACCCTTACCTTAACCCTATCCCTAACCTATATGATTTTCTAAAAGTTAACCACTTTGCCATATTGGACATCTTAAACACCCTAAAATGTTCTGCAGCTAATACAACCTGTTCATACAGACTAATATTTGGCACTATTCAAGTAAGAGTTTTTATATAATCCTTGTGATATAAGTTAATAACTAAGTAGTTCTAAATAAGGCTAATTTAGGTCTAGAATGTATTCCTCATTCCCGCTGTGTTTCAGCAAGTAACATAAGCAAAAAGCCAATATCTGATACAAGGCACATTTCATTTCCACTCTAATGTTGTACATCAAAAAGGTATATTCACTCACCTGCCAAGGCCCATTGTCTTATTCCATCCCATTCCTCATTGCCATGACGATGACCTTTAACCTTGACCAAGTCCCAGCCCACTCTGTTTCCTGTTACTATTCCCTGCTTCTGGAAACTTCCTGTTTGTGTCAGGCCCATTTCCTGTTCCATTTCGGAGCCAATGTCATTTACATTGTAGTGTGTAGGGGGCTCTCTCTCTCCCCTCTCTCGCCAGCCCTGTACTGGGCTGGACTGGTAAATGTGGGTCATCCACCTTATAACACACAGATCACCACGGCAACCTAGCCTATAGTCAACCCACCAAAGGCTTTTACATCTTTGTTATGTTATTGGAATTTTTACTGCTGCTCACCTGTATTATAGTTCTTAGAAATGTATCTACATGTGTTGAAATCAATGCGTGTTGAAAACGCGCGCTACCACGACAACTAGAGGCCATAACAATGCTCTGTCACGTGCTAACTTTTGACTGTGGACTGCGAGCCACAGGCTGTTGTTGTGACGCGTGATGTGTGTGCGCGTCGCCCCCCCCCCCCCCCCCCCCTCACGTCTGTGCCGTGCGCCCCGGGTCTCTCAGCGGCGCCCAGCGACCCCTGGGGCCAGTGTCCGGTCAGCAGACAGTGCCAGGAGAAGTTTGCCGACGGGATGTGTAACAGGGAGTGCACGGAGCCCGAGTGTCTCCTGGACGGCTTGGACTGCCTCAAGAAGAGGAGCCAGTGCAAGTAAATCTCACTCACCTCCTCGCCCGTCCTCTTCCTCGTCTTCCTGTTCTTCCTGTGCGTCACAAGCTTCATGATTTGAACCCCAAAGGCCCTTGGGTCATTTATTATTACTGCTGCACTATGATTTACTATGTATTAGTTGTTGTTCATTTGTGATTTCATAAATGGGTTGTTTCAATAGTTTAGCCAAATGTGTTAGTTTCATACCATTCAGGGCCTAATCGCCACTTAGCATTCTGGCATTACCTCTCAATCTCTTCTGCTGTCTCTCTCTACCTCTCCCTATCTCCCCTATCTCTCTCTTTTTCACTCTCTCTAACTCTCTATACCACCATCCTTACCCCTCTCTATGTCCTCTATGGTCTCTCTATGTTCTCTGCCTCCCCCATCTCTTCCTATCTCCTTCTTCCATTCCTCCATCTACCACTCACTGTCTCCCTCTTCCCCTCCCCCTTTCTCCCCCCCCCCCCCCCCCCCCCTGTTCACCCCTCCACAGTCCGGGTCACATCCAGTACTGCCGCGACCACTACGCCAACTCCCACTGCGAGCAGGGCTGCAACAACGCCCCCTGTGGCTGGGACGGCAGCGACTGCTTCGCCCTCCAGGCCCCCGTGTGGGCGAAGGGCACCCTGCTGATCCACCACACCCACGTCGGCTCGCCCGCCCAGAGGGCCGTCTCCTCCAACAGCTCGCTGCTCTGGGCGCTGAGCGTGCTGCTGCGCACGCCGCTCAAGCTGAGGGGCGCGGCCCCGCTGGCGCCCACCAGGGACCTCTATGCCCTGGAGCCCACCCAGCTGGCCGAGCTGCTGGACCAGCCCACCACGGGGGACAACGGCGGGTGAGCTGGGGTGGGGAGGGGGGGTTGGGGGGCCGTTAGCCGCTAGTATAGAATTAGCTAGCAAGAATTAGCTAGCCAGAATTAGCTAGCTAGAATTAGCTAGCTAGAATTAGCGCAAATATCCTGTCTGGGATGAATAAGGTGTTGTTGAAAGTAGTGTATCTCTTGTGCTGAAGTATTACGTTGGTCTACAATCATTCTGCATTCACTGCTGGTTAAAGACCAGACTCTCAAAATGGCCACAATTCATCAGTATGTTGCATTTAAATGCATTTAAACTGCTGAATGCTAAAAGTTGAATTATATTTCTGCAACTGCCCTTGTAGGTCTTGTTATTGCCAACCAGCCAACAACATTTTACATTTAGGGCATTTAGCAGATGCTTTTATCCAAAGTGACTTGCAATAAGTACATTTGTCAGAAGGTGAAACATTTCTTTGCTGTTAATACAGTAAGCAAGTCACCAGAACAGGTTTCAAGCATTCCAATTGCTAGGTTAACCATTGTGCGATTATAAAGTGCCATGACGTACAAACAAGCCAAACAGAAAGGGAAATTACACACACACGGATGTTTAAGATGAGTTTAGAGATAACCAATGAGCCACACCCAGTCAGGCTCTGGGCCGAGGTGTCCAGGGCTGTGTCTCAATCCACGTACTTCCACGAGTACACTTCCGTAAGTGCACTGTGTGCACTATGTACTTACTGATGTAGTGCGTGAATTCCGTCTAAGAAGTACAGTCTCAAATGAAGCACTCCCGTTTTGCACTTACTGGAAATGACGATACAAGCATTCGTTCCCGTATTAGCATTCACGTATAAGCATATCAGCACAAACCGTTCACAATCGCTTATGACATCTGTCATACATCTGTCTAACAATAAAATGGTAATACATAACGAAAAATAACCACTTTTCGATTGATGTGTAACATTATATCTTACATTTAAAAGTGGTCTGGGCCAACGGTCCACAGGTGTCGTCCGCAATCTTTATCAGATTTTTTTGGAAAGTGCTGGCGTTCCCTCCCCTTCCGTTACGTAGACAAAATGGCGACCATTGAGGGTGAAAAGTGTCCAGTGTAGTACACTCAGCTTTTTGACCGTTATGAGTGCACCATCCGGGTACTAGCAGTGTACTGCGTCTTGCCGCAATTACCAGTGTGAACGCACTATGTACTTAAAAAGGGAAGTTTAAGTGCGCAAGTACGTGGATTGAGACACAGCCCAGGTGTCCAGGTGTGCCTAACCACCCTTAGAAGAGCCAGGTTTCAGTCCAGCGGCTGACAGCTGTGAAACTGGTGTACTCGGTTATTTTTAATGCCAAACTATTGCACAGGAAGTACCTAAGAAGGCTGGGCATTGATTGTTTGTCTGTGTGCATCTGTGGGAATTGAACCCACAACCCAAACATTGACAGTGCAAATGCTCTAGCAGTTGAGCTAGACGGAAATTCGTATGACCGCTTGGTTATCGTTAATGTTGGATACAATCCAAACAATATAATTCTGACCCAATTCTTATTGGGTCATTCAGGAGAAATCTTTAAAATCCAAATGTACAGTCAGTCATACAGACTATATCAAAAGGAGTTAGTCTTCTTGCTCAAGGATGCTTACAGGAAGTCTGAAGACACAGGGGACTGAACCTATATCGCTTATGATAAGAGACTCTACGCTTGTTGCTGTTTATGCTTTTGTCTTGGTGACACGACAAATAAACTCAGATGTATTTATTTGTAGATTCATGAATATACCAATCCACTTTACTCTCGGACTGTCTCCCTCCCTTTCTCTATCGCTGTCTCTCTTCCTTTCTCTTTCTCTTTATTTCTCTTGCTCTTTCTCTTTCTCTTGTCTCTATGCTAACATTGTATTTATATTATTCTCTCTCGGTCTCTCTCTCTCTCTCTCTCTCTCTCTCTCTCGGTCTCTCTCTCTCTCTCTCTCTCTCTCTGTCTGTCTCTCTGTCTCTCTCTCTCTCTCTCCCCCCCCCCCCCCCCCCCAGCTCGGTGCTCTTCCTGCAGGTGGACAACAGGCCGTGCTCCCGTCTCCCCTCCACCTGCTTCCTGCGAGCGAGCGAGCGGCGGGCTTCCTGAGAGCCGCCATGTTACGGCGGCCCCCGGCCTTCCCCACGCTGCCCGAGCTCAAGGCCGTCATCAAGGTGCGGGGCGTCCGACAGGAAATAGGAGCGAGGGAGGAGGAAGTGCCGGAGAAGGGAACCAACGGAGGTACGGCCTGAGGTTATGGCTGGGGAGGGGTCAAGGGTTATGTGTGTGTGTGTGTGTGTGTGTGTGTGTGTGTGTGTGTGAGTAGCTATGGTGAATGATGAACTCATGCTCCTTTCTTCACTCTCACTCCCTCTCATTGACCTCCATTTAACCTGCGGGAGGATCTGAATAAATATTTCCATTTCCACCTCACATGTGCCATGTTCCCTGTCAGACGCACTTTAATTTCCCACAGTCAGCGTATTCTGTGCTTACACTAACCACGACGCATTAAACCGCAACCGAAAACTGAAGGCAAACCCTGAGAAACAGCTCCCCTTCGGCTGCATCGTTCACAGCTGCCGTGGTATTTTCTGATTGGTTGAAATCAATGCCAGTGATGTCACCTATCCTCCAAAACGAAAGAAGAAAATCTGCCTGTACTGAGTTCAGTTCCAATTGAGTGTACTCCCTCAGTATCAGCAGATGTCTCCTGCCATAGTGAAGGTGCAACGCCGGCAATCGCTCCCAGTCGCCTGTATTCCAATGAAATCGGTTCGGTGTGATGTCATCTACCGGGTTCAGACGACGTGACCGCGTTGCCGGCTTTGTTTGGTGCTGCTGTGGCCACGCTGTGTCTCCCCTCTAACCCCCAGCGTGGGTCACTTGGTTCCAGGGGAGGAGCCGTCGCCCGCCTGGCTCTGGGTGGTGGTGGCCCTGGCCGTGGGCCTGGCCCTGGCGCTGACGCTGGCCGTCCTCCTGGCCGTGAGGCGCTTCCAGCCGCCGCCCGGCGCCACGGGCGCCACGAGCCACGGTGCTCCAAGCGCGAGGGGCGGGGGCGGGGGCGGGGCCAGACACCGGGCGGCGGCGGCGGCGGCGGCGTCCCAGCGACAACAACAGCGGCGGTGACCCTCAGGCCTGGCACAACCACCAGCAGCAGCACCAGCAGCAGCAGCAGCAGGCCGAACGCCCGGAGCACCGGCCGCGCTCCGGGAAGGAGAAAGATAGGAGCATGCTGAAGAAGAAGAAGAAAGCCAAGGAGCTGGAGAAGAAGAGGCGGAGGGAGCCGCTGGGAGAGGACGCCGTGTGTATGCGGTGGGTGTGGCGTCGCTTTTGGGCGGAGGCGGGTGGTGCAGGGGCCGGGCGGAGGAGACGTTAAGGCCGCCAAAACAATGGCGATGTCGTAGGCCGGATGCTGGTCCTAGACGCCCCCCCCCCCCCCCCCCGGAGCTTTGACAATGGAGCCCGCAATTAAGACACTCTTTAGCCCTTCCTGTCGTGCGCTAAGTAACCACAATATTTCTCTTTTTTGTTCAAGAGCTTGTTTTCTCAGGTCTATTTTGGAAAGCGGGGCTTTTTTGGGGTTTATTTTGATATATTCGCGCTTTGTCGTGTCAACCCATTGCCCATGCTTCCTTTTGTGATTCTGCTGCTCTTAGCTGATGTGGGTGTGCCTGTGTGTTTTCCTGTACAGTACAGGGAGGTTGCCATGCATGAAATATAGATGCAAACTTTCTCGACCCGGATAGCTAGCTAGCTAGGTAGCTATTGTCCCTGGGGCTTGGCAGTCAGAACACACCTGGAGAACCTGCAGAATAAGCACCTCGACTTGCGTGTGCACGCAGGCTTGTAGAGGACACCATTTTTTTTTTAAAGTCCTCTGTTAAATCACAGGGAAGGATAGTCAGGTGCTCTGGGTTCTTGCGGTGCCAAAATGTCCTGGGTTGAATCCCATTTCTCCTCAGTCTAGATGTCGTACCCTTACCTGCACCTTAACGGCACGCATTGAAAAACAATCCACTGTAAGTGCTATTTGCTCTTGTCAGTTGCCACTAAAATGCTAATGCTGATAAAGCGCTAGTTCAAAGTGACTACAATGCCTCATTCCCCTGTGTGTCCCAGGCCTCTGAAGAGGGACCTTGACATAGGAAGTGACACAGACTTTACCCAGAGTTCCATGGAGGACATCAACGCGCGCTGCTCACGCCGCCAGCAGGAGGCGTCCATCTGCGACCACCGCACCAAGAGCAGAAACACTACCGGGCTGGACACACACAGACACCCAGGCCCATGCAGTGTAAGCACACACACATGCACACACGCACGCACACCCGCACACACACACACACACACACACACACACACAGACAACCCGGCCCATGCAGTGTAAGCACACACACACGTACGCACGCACGCACGCACACACACACACACAAACACACAGACACCCCGGCCCATGCAGTGTAAGTACACACACGCACACACACACGCACACACACACACACACACACACACACACACACAGACACCCAGGCCCATGCAGTGTAAGCACACACACATGCACACACGCACGCACACACGCACACACACACACACATACACACACACACACACACACAGACAACCCGGCCCATGCAGTGTAAGCACACACACACGTACGCACGCACGCATGCACACACACACACACAAACACACAGACACCCCGGCCCATGCAGTGTAAGTACACACACACACACACACACGCACACACACACACACACACACACACACACACACACACACACACACACACACACACACACACACACACACACACACTCACACACACACACACACAGACACCCCAGCCCATGCAGTGTAAGCACACACAAACGCATGCAGGCATGCATGCACACACACATACACACACACACACACAGACACCCCAGCCCATGCAGTGTATGTACACACAGGCACACGCACACATACACACACACACACACACACACACACACACACACACACACACACACACACACACACACACACACACACACACACAGAGAGAGAGAGAGAACCCAATACTCTGGTCTTCGCAAGGTTCTTTCAAGGAAGTCTAGGTAGTGTAGCTTACAAAAACTGTGCTTCACAGTCTAAATAGCAAAAGTAAGAATTCCGTTAGAAAAAAATTATTGGATGATAATAAT
>JAXIVH010000002.1:9949939-10038217 GCA_036785325.1 Urophycis tenuis | reverse complement strand
GAGCGTTTGCCATTGTTTTACATGGGGAAGGCTTAAGCAAAGAGCTGCTGCTGTCAGTATTGCTATTAACCATGTATACCAAAAACCTGTGGTTGGCAGGAAGTAGGCTTATGTTTGCGTTGATAGCAGCCTGGACAAGTGTGATTTATTAAATGTAACATAACCGTCAGAAAAAAAAGAGACTGTAGGGCTGGCTACAAGCTACGACCTGCTGATCTGGTTTCTGTGCAGTAGGAATCCACGCTAGACAGTGGGATGACAGGGTTCAATGTACATTTCATAGCGTGTTGTTGTTGTTGTCATTGTCATTGTCTGTTACAAACAAACATCAACCATGTGCATACCGTGACCACGGTGTCCCGACTGTGTGTGTGTGTGTGTGTGTGCGTGTGTCTTCCACGCATGGCAGGTCCGACAACAGGCAGCATCATGGACGGCAGGGCAGAGGTAAACACCGCGCTGGCCCCGCAGCTTCTGGTGGTGAGGAGCCAAGGGGTCGGGGAGAAAGAGCCGCTCGGGGAGAAAGAGCCGCTCGGGAGAAAGAGCCGGTCGGCAGCGGGGGTCTCGACGCGGTCATCGCCGACGGCGAGCGGTCGGCGCGCCGGGAGGCCCCCGAAGGAGAGAGCGGGAGGGAGGCGCGCGGGGCAGCCCCGCCGCGTTCCCAAGCGGCGTCAAAACACGGCCCCGCGGCCCCGCAGGAGGAGGGGGGCCCGGCAGGACGCCCTTCGCCGGACCGGGGGGGCGAAGCGCAGACGGGGGGCGCGGGAGGACAGAGGGGGACAGAGGGGGGAGAGGCGGCGGTGGCGGCGGACGGAGAGGAGACAGCCCGCGACCCCGAGCGGGACGCCCTGACGGCAGACGAGGCGTCCCGGATCAAACTGGAGGCGCAGAAGCAGGTTGGTTGGCGCCGACCCGACATGTGATGAGTTATGTTGTTCCTCATTCTCCCCCCCCCCCCCCCCCCCCCCGGCAGACCTTTGCACCGCATCTCACGTCGCCAGATCTGTTACAGTCCACACGGCCACCACAGTCTCATAGGCCAAGGCGCACGCGCGTGTGTGTGTGTGTGTGTGTGTGAGCAGAAGTAGAAGTGTGGGGGCTGAGCTGTGAAGTGAAGAATTGGTCCAGTTGTGTGCGCACACACATGCACACACACACACACACCCACACACACACACACACACACACACACACACACACAAACACACCGCCAGTTAGCCACAGCTTCCAGAGACCCTGCACACTGCCCTTTTATTCTCCCTCTCTGCTGCCAACCGTCCTCTCTCTCTCTCTCTCTCTCTCTCTCTCTCTCTCTCTCTCTCTCTCAACACACTCTCTCTCTCTCTCTCTTTCTTTCTGTTTTCTCTCTTTCTCTCCCTCTATCTCCCCCCTCTTTCTTTCTCCCTCCTTCCGTCTGTCTCCGTCTCTCTTCCTGCTCTGTCTCCACTCTCTCTGAAATAGCCATCCCTAATCTATGGATTATGAAGTTTTATTTCGAAGGACCGCACCGCGCAAAGTTAAGGTATACATTTCTTTCTGAATTAGAAACGCAAATAAACATTTCGCCGTCGATATTCGTCCGGCAGAGAAAGAGCAAGTGCGCGCGTTTGCCTTCTCTTGCCTCGAATCCCTCACGGATGTGTTTGTTTGGCGTGGCGCTGAATGTGTAGGCCACTCACGGTATATCTCCTGTCTCTCACACCCCCCCCCCCCTCACTCCGCCCCGCCGCCACCAGGCTCACCGGTTGAGCCCGGAGTTCCCGGAGGCGCTGTACGAGCTGCTGTGCACGCTGCAGGAGGGCCGGCGCCTCAACGACCAGCGCGTCTCGTTCCGCCTCAAGTCCGGAGCGGCGCCCAGGAGGCGGTGCCTGTCGGAGCCCAACGCCACCAAGCCCGCCCGCAGGGGTGAGTCCGTCCCCCCCTCCACCTACCCCCCCCCCCCCCCCCCCTCCCCCCCTCCCCGCGCACATGCCAGGGTCCTGCAACGCAGATGCACGCCCACCACCACCATCCTCGTGGCGGATGATGACCGGGTATGAGAGAGAGAGAGAGAGAGAGAGAGAGAGCGAGAGAGACTCAAGTGTACAGTTCAGTGTGTGATGGGAAGAGAGACCCGAGAGCGAGAGAGACTCAAGTGTACAGTTCAGTGTGTGATGGGAAGAGAGACCGAGAGCAAGAGAGACTCAAGTGTACAGTTCAGTGTGTGATGGGAAGAGAGACCGAGAGCGAGAGAGACTCAAGTGTACAGTTCAGTGTGTGATGGGAAGAGAGACCCGAGAGCGAGAGAGACTCAAGTGTACAGTTCAGTGTGTGATGGGAAGAGAGACCGAGAGCGAGAGAGACTCAAGTGTACAGTTCAGTGTGTGATGGGAAGAGAGACCCGAGAGCGAGAGAGACTCAAGTGTACAGTTCAGTGTGTGATGGGAAGAGAGACCGAGAGTGAGAGGGCACATGTGTGTCAGTGTCGTTGTGGTTTTACAGAAGCGACAGGCTCGTAAGAGAAAAGAGGAGACTCGATGGCGCCGGTAGAATGTAACCACGACGACAATGTGACTCATTCTGAGCAGCCTCTCTACAGTTTAGTTATTCATTTAGTTTATCCTAGTACATTGTGCAATGTACACTGTATAAACTATGTATGTGCATTGTAACTAACTGCGCTCTCCTCCTCCTCCTCCCAGTGATCTTCTCCTCCATGACGTCCCTCCAGCAAGAGGAGTTCTTCGACCAGGTCGCTGTGGCGCAGGCCCGTCGTCTTGACGACCAGCGGTCCCAGCTGCAGGACCCCCAGGTCCCGACCATCAGTAAAGCCAAGGGCCGGAGCTTCAGGGGCAGCCTGAAGCAGCTCTCCATCCTCAGGAAGCCGCCCCAGCCGGCGGCCGTGCCCAAGGAGGACCTCTACAACATGATACTCAACACGCAGGTACGTGTGCGGTGTGGGAGCCAAGGGAGTTTGCCTTCTGTGGCGCAGTCCGACACCGCTTTGTGTTCCTCTCCTGCTTTCTCCACGTTACATGGGAGTGTGTTACATCTGCCGTGACACACCCACGCTCCGCTGCAGAAGGTATCAAACGGTACAACGTGTAACGTTGACACAGGGTGGTTCAGATGAGGCAGCGCGGTTTACATTCCCAACAGTGTTGTCCGTGCACTCCCCGCCAGACTCGAAGGTAGAGGACACGGAACGAACACGAGCGCAAGGCGAGCCAAACACAACATTAGATTTTGAGACAAAAGCAATTATTGTCTTTCGACAATTTAATTGTTGTTTGCGAATTACAAAGCAGCTTGTGTGGCTCGAAGCTGTCGGCGTCTTTAAAATGCTCAAAGTCTTACCCGTGTATTTAGCACGGTCCTGATCATGGTGCTGCTCGTCAAGGCTTTTCCAGAACAGCCTCAGGCATAGTTTACGCGTAGTTAAACGTCTTCATCAATACGTCTCCACCCCCACCCTCCTCACTGTCGCCCCCTGCAGGCCCAGGGTCGGCTGGAGGACCAGCGGAGCCGGGCCCCGGGGCCCATGGACGACGAGGACTTCTTCTCTCTGCTGTTGAAAGTCCAGGGAGGTCGCATGGAGGAGCAGAGGACGGAGTTCCCTCAGCTCCTCCTCCACGCCTGAGTCAGCCACGTCTAGTCAGAAGCTGCCGCCATCCACTTTTAGCTTTCCCAACGGCGGCTTTTTTTTGTTTTTTTTAAAGCATGATCATGTAAAGGAATTGCTGAGAAAACGATCCTCAAGACTCTGCTTCTGCTTTTCGATTTAGCATGTGTAAGCTTTTGTTAGCTTTTGTTGGCATTCCGCAGTGGAAGCGCTGTTAGCTAAGCATGGCGACATGCTGCTGAACTGCATTGGAGTCCTGTGCACCCTGACTACCTTTTCTTTGTATTTGTTGATGAATGGTTGTTTAGCTGTAAATTATGTTGCTGTTTTTTTAATCACTACTAATAATACTATATTCATTTAGCAGATGCTTTTATCCAAAGTGACTGAATACAAAGTTCATTAGGGTACATGCCCTTAAGGCGCCTTTGGGCATTTGCTCATGGATGCCCTCAGGTTTGGCTGTGGACATTGGATACAACCTAGTGCCTTTTTGGGGGGGCTGGGAATTTGAATACCCGAGCAGCATACATTGTGGAGCCCATTATCGTTGATTTGGTGTGTATATGCTGTTTCTAAATGCACTTTTGGGGTTTTCCCTGATTGAGATTTTCTCTTCCTGTTGTAAATAGGAGGCAGACCAGTTTCATAGTCAGGGGGACAGAAAGGGCACAAGTAACTGCATTGAAAATGTATGGATTATTATTAGTTAGTTACTAGATAGCAAAGAAAAGATGATTGATGTGGAATACCTTTGCATATGATGGGTAATATTGGTTTTATTTTCGTAAACATGTAAGAAGATATTTAAAACATTTAAGAAGAGACTAAATCATTGTGGTTAAAATAAAGATGTCTAGATATATGGAATATGATGACGTGCATAATAAATTATGATGTGTAATTACTGAGATAGTTTAGATATGCCTGATATTTTGGCAATACCATTTGAATAAACAAAGGGATGTGTGCATAATTTCAGCCTTCTTAATGTCTATACATTCTCCACAAACAGCATTTAAGATCCAGTTTAAGAGATCAGAAGAAGCCAAGGCAGTGTTGTTCATTTCACATTTCAAGAAGTGATAGGAAAATGGAAGTGGTCTTCCTTGGCCCTCAGTCTTCACTTCCTCTTTGGTTGGGATGAGTTCTTCGTTCCCCAGGGTTAATAAGTTAATAAAAAGTTAAGTTAATAAGCAATCATTGTACAATCTTTACACCAAACTCACAGTTTTTCTTCACCCAAGCAACTTATTGTTGTGTCCTCATTACCCTGTTAACATTTGAACATTTACAGTATCAAAAGATCCTATTGATACTAAAATAATACTTCCAAAGGCCATGCCTGTGGAAGTATTATTTGTGTATCTCTTATGGGAACATAAATACTCATAAAGACATGACCAGAAGTAAACAGAAATTCTATCCCGATTTGAGGAAGTAATCTCTCTTTTTTTTACACACACACACACACACACACACACACACACACACACACACACACACACACACGTTCAAAGGTTCTTAAGGGCAGCCAGGATGCACTATCAAGTTGTTTTTTTCCTAAAAATGTTAAGACTGTAAACAAATAACTTAAAGGCTATCCAACCGGCCAGATGGCTTTTACGGAATGAATCCTCGTTTCAGCTGGACAGTTTCTCGAGCTTCTCCTTGATATTTTAATCTGGGTTTTATTTAAAAAAATGCATTAGGCCTACTACTCTTTTGTTTTGGATATATATTTTTGTTTATGTCTTGGTATTGAAATAGGCCTAATTCAACTATAGGTAATCTATTTTAGCCAAAAGGTCAATTTGGACCGGTTTTTCTCATTTTGTTTTCGCTTTAGACAGCAGCAGTAGAGCACCACGCCCATCGTCAGATGGTCGTGATGAACAGCCTCCACCTCCATGGTTCAATTGAAAAAGCTGTCCCACAGCGTGACGTCATGACCACCTACAAATATCGAAACTCAGATTTGATTTCCGCCACAAATTCCTGTAGGGAACGAATTCAGACCGACAACAAGTCATTTCATAAAATCGACGACACTCAATTCCCCTGTATAAGGTTTGTGCTATTTATTAGTCATCATTATGCTACAGATTTCACCGGTTTGGTTATTACCCTGATGTCATGTGATTATGTGATTATGTCAGGTTTTAATAATGCCATCCAATGAAGAACTGTGAACTGTGTGGCTAACATCTTTTATCTCCTAAATCAGCGATGGGCAATGGCGGGCCGCGGACCGCTCAGTGCGACTTTATATTATATTTGACTTTTTCTTTTTTTTTTCACCACACCAGTCATTGTTATTATACTGTTCACCGATAAAGGGCACACAATAGACATTGCTATCCAGTCTATTGTGCCTCAGCAGGCGAAGCCACAAGTAGGCCTATCTCATCAAGATAGAATCTGATTGAGGTTACCTGCTGTGGGTATAGGTATAAGTATAATGTGTGTAAATTCTTAAAAGTGGAGTGGCATCAAAAACTAGTTGTTGCACTTAATGTTGGGCGACTGTTTTTCGGTTTTGTGCCATCATTGAATGATAATTTATGTGAGCCATTTGCACTGAAAACAATTTTTTGTTACCTCTAAAAGAAATGTTTGAGTATAGACATGTTAAAAATGCATCTGAGCATAAAAGATATGAAATGAATGCATGTTGGTTCCATAAACATACAGACATATACTGTGTATACACATACTGTATGTTAAAGGAGTTCTGTTCTTATACAGGACTACTGAGGTGTCACTGACGCCGGTAGTGGCTAGGCTGACGCGCTAGATGTTTACCTGAAGTTGATTGATTGTTACCCTGTTGACTCAACTGTGCATCCAAGAAAACGCCTGTAAACAGTCCCCGAGTCGGATCAAGGTGAATGATCCATTTATTCAATTGAGTTCATTGTAACAGGTAGGCACAGTATTCACTAGTCAGACCACCAGCGGTAGCGTAGCGTAGCTTTAGCGGTCAAAACCCTTTGCCCTTCCGGGTCGGACACCTGACCGACAACACCTTAGTTCCTACCTATATACCCGGTAAATTAACGCGCGACATGCGCCACCCCTTGGAAAACAAAAACATTGCACCCAAAAAATGAACCATACATTTTGGCGCCTACACACCGGCCCCTAATTGGTGATGGCAGGCAGACACAACAATTCAAATAAATGAAAACAAAAAGGAACCAAAATGTAAAATACCAAGTGATAAGTACAATGTAATAACACATTCATACCCCATGTACTAAGCAGAGTTTGGTCACAGGTCTTTCAATGATGTTGGATTTTGTCTGCAACCTAACAGATCGCACCAAGCCCTGCCTATCGGGAAATACCCCAAGCACCCTGGCAAGTGGCCAAGATCCACGGGGGGCTGAGGCATTCATAATGACAACTATGTCTCCAGTTTTCAAATTCCTCTTCTTCTCATTCCATCTTTGTCGTTCTTGGAGCAGTGGCAAATAATCTCGGACCCATCCCTTCCAGAACAAATCCGCAATATATTGCACTTGTCTCCATCTTCATCTGGCATACTGGTCATGAGGCTCGAAGACTCCTGGTGGCATAGCGGGCTTTCCTTTTAGCAAGAGCAGATGGTTGGGCGTGAGCGGTTCCAGATCAGTTGGGTCGTCGGAGAGTTTGGTAAGAGGTCTGTCATTCAAAATGGCTTCTGCCTCGCAAAACACTGTATGCAAAGAGTCATCATCAAGTGTCTGCTGACGTACCACTGAACTTAGGACCCTTCTCACCATGCGGATCATCCTCTCCCAGACGCCACCATGATGTGAGCCTGCTGGTGGATTGAAACTCCAGCGTATTCCAGATCGAGAGAGGACTCCTTCAATTCGCTGATGGTTGAGCGCAGCCATTGCTTCTCTCAGTTTCCTGTCTGCTCCAATGAAGTTGGTACCGTTATCCGAGATCAGGCGACTCACTTGCCCTCTTCTGCTTATGAAACGCCTCAGAGCGTTGATGCAGGCATCGGTCTCCAAGGACATAGCCACCTCCAGATGCACCGCTCTGCTGGCTAAGCAGGTAAATATGGCTCCATATCGCTTGCAAGTCCCTCTTCCTTTCCTAACTTCCACAGGACCGAAGTAGTCTACCCCAGTGTTGGTGAAGGGGGGATAGTCTGGCTGAATCCGCACCTCTGGAAGATCTGCCATCCTTTGTTCCAGGAGACGTCCGTTGTAGCGCTGACAAAAACTGCATTCTGAGATTACTTTCCTGACAGCTGCGTTTGCCTTGGTAATCCAGAACTTATTCCTCACTGACGACAAAGTGTGTGCACGACCTGCATGACCTAGGCTCTGATGGACATGGTTGAGGATGAGTGCTGCGAGATGCTGCTCTTTACAGAGGATAATGGGGTGTTTGGACTCCTCAGGCATTGCTCCTCTACTCAACCTCCCTCCAACTCTTACTAGGCCATCGACCAAGACTGGGTCAAGCTTATATATGGGACTTTGGCGGCTCACTGCTGCCTTTGTTGAGGACAGTGCAGCAATCTCCTTCTTGAACCACTGCTGCTGGCAATAGCAAACGACTGCATTCTCTGCATCCAGCAGATCGTCTACCGTCAGGATGTTACCCCTGGGTGTTGCAGTGAAACCTTGGCCATCAGCCGCACTTGACTGGATCGTCACAGGTCCTTTCAGCCGTTTTTTCCAGTGAGCCTTTTCCAATAGAACAGCCTTCAAACGGAGAAACCAAGCAGCTGCTTTCTTGAGCCTCTTCCAGTCAGAGAAATAGGTAATGAGCTGGTCAGTTGGTGTAACAGCATTGCGCACATTGATTGCATTCGTGGCTACCTCTCTCTTCACCTCCTTGTCATCAGCACTCAGGGAAACATCAAAAGCATTGTTAGGCCAGTCCTCCTCATGTCTCCAAAGAAATGCGGGCCCTTCCCACCACCTAGTGGTCTTCAGGAAACCTGCCACCTTCAATCCCCTTGACGCGTCGTCAGCTGGATTGTCTTTGGAGCCGACATGCCTCCATTGCCATGGTTCAGATGACTCTCTGATAGTTGAGATCCTGTTGGCCACAAACGTGTGAAATCTCCTATCCTCATTCTGGATGTACCTGAGGACAGAAGTACTGTCCATCCAAAAGACAGAATCCTTGAATGTCCACTTCAGCTCTTCCTTTAGCATCGAGTCCATCCGCACAGCGAGAACTGCTGCAGTCAGTTCAAGCCGGGGAATAGTCACTGCCTTCAGTGGTGTAACTCTGGCTTTGCCAAGGAGAAAGGAGACCTGTACTTGACTTTGCTCATTCAACATCCTTAGGTATGTCACGGTCCCATAACCAGCTTCGCTGGCGTCGGCAAAGTGATGAAGCTGGGCTCGAGCAACCTTGCCATACGTCGATGGTTTTACACACCTGGATATCTTGAAGGTGTTGAGCAGTTTTAAGTCCTCCAGCCATGAGTTCCACTGGCATAAGATGTCAGGTGGCAAGGAATCATCCCATCCACATCCTCTCCTGCATAGCTCCTGTAGCATGATCTTCGCAGGCAGCGTGACTGGGGCCAGAAAACCCAGAGGGTCATACACTGAGCTGATGATGGACAACATACCACGTCTGGTAAGTGTCTGTTGCTTCAGTTCGATCTTGAATCGGAATGAGTCAGTTTCCACGCACCAGAGTAGACCTAGGGCTCTCTCTACTGGCAGCTTGTCACGGTCAAGATCCAGTTCCTTTAGATCTTTAGCCCTTCTTTCTGCTGAAATGGCTTGCAAGACAGCACGGCTGTTGCTGACAAACTTCTCCAGGGTGAAGCCTCCCTTCTGGCACAGTGCAGTCAGGTCCTTGATTGTCTGAATGGCATCTGCTTCTGTGGCAGAGCTTTTCAAGTAGTCGTCGACATAAAAGTTTTCCTTGACAGACTGACATACAGCAGCGGGGAACTCAGACTGGTGGTCATCAGCATTTTTCCTCAGTGCGTAGCTAGCACAGCTTGGCGAGGATACTGCACCGAACAAGTGCACGGTCATCCTGTATTGCCTCAGCTCCTGAGTGATGTCTCCATTCGGCCACCACAGAAACCGAAGAAGGTCTCTGTCTTCCTCTGCGACCTTCACTTGATGGAACATTGCCTGTATGTCACCCATAAACGCCACAGGTTCCTCTCTGAAGTGCAGCAGGACTCCCAGTAATGAGCTTGTGAGGTTAGGCCCCTGAAGCAGCTCTTTGTTCAAGCAAGCTCCTTGGTAGGTGGCACCACAATCGAACACAACCCGAAGGGTACCTTTCCTTGGGTGGTGGACTGAGTGATGGGGAATGTACCAGACTCCACCAGGTTTGCCTTGAAGCTTTGGCAGTAGCACGGGTTCTGCATAGGTGTTGCTAATAAGGCCATTCACAAACTCAGCATACTCCTTGTGCAAGCCTTGGCTATTGATGAACATTCTCCTCAGGCCCTGCATCCTCTGCTTCACCACGGCGATGTTGTTGGGCAAAGAAACCTCTTTCCTTTTGAAAGGCAACTTCAGGCAGTACTTTCCATCCAGCAGCTTTGCTGACTGTTCCATTGTCTCCATAAACCTGATGTCATCTCTAGATATTTCCTTTTCTTCCTTAGTCCTTTCAATGAAGTCGTGATTGTATTGATTTACAAGCATTTGTTCAAGTGTTTGAAGAGAGATGCGGTTCACTGTGGCGGAGAGTGCTGGCGCGCCCCTGCTTCCACTCAGTGGGCCATTGACTACCCATCCTAGCACAGTCCTGATGGCATAGGGCCCATTGTCGCGGCTATTGATGACCTCCCAGGGCTCTAATGCTCTGGGTGCGTTGGTGCCAATCAACAGGCCAACGTTAGCCTTCACGCTTGGGATGCGTACCTTCGACAGATAGGGCCACCTAGCCAGATCCTTAGATGTGATCATGTTCTCAGCCACATACTCACTCAGCCAAGTGCCTCAAAGTGCTTGGGCGCTCCTTCATCCCACCAACCATCAATTCCTGCATAACATTACAGCAGCCACGTAAGAACAAGGAGTAAGCCTGCAGTGACTTCGCATCTTCTGCTTTAACAGCTTGCCAGGCCAATGCCTTCTTCATGTAGGCTGTTGCCAACTTGTATGGGTTGCCAAAGTGTTCAGTGAGGAGGCCCTTTGCCGCTAGATAGCCAAGCTCGGGCACCATATGCTGGCAACTGCGCACCAATTCCTGAGGCTGACCTCTGGTGAACTGCTCTAAATAGTAAAGGCAGTCTCCCTTTTCAGCCTTACTCTCCACACCCTGTTCGAAGGCCTTCATGAATGGCCGAAACTGGAGAGGGTCACCATCGAACACTGGTATCTCTCTTGATGGTAGAGATGAAATGCGCTGTTCATGAACCAAAGCGGCTGTGATGTCATTTTGCCTTTGCATGATACCCAGTAGTTCGGGTAAGTGTGTTGTGTTGTGTGAGGCATTACTGGTAGGCAGTGGTTGTCCAGCTGTTACATGCTGTCGATGTGCTCCATGTGATGTTCCATGTTGTAGCTGAGGGATAGTGTGTTGCTGTTTCAGAACGTTGGTACACCACTGCTCGGTTTGCTTTCTGCACGCTTCTGTTGACAGTATGTTGTTAGGTGGTAGTAGGCCTTGGGTAGACACATACTGTGTATGTTGTGGTAGACCAGGTTGAAATTCCACTGCCTTGGGATTAAGGTTAGCCACTTTCCCCTTCTCCCTATGCAGATATGAGTTCATGCCATCTGAGTGTGCTGCTGAGTGACTCCTTCTGTCTGAGGCATGCAGCCAGCTAATTTAACCTCTGATGCAGCCAACTCCGTGTCCAGATCAAGCTGCTCCTTTCTCCTCCTCAGCTGTTGTTCCTGCTCCTCAATGGCATGTTTCTCCTTTAAAGCAGCTTGGCGAACAACCAGCGCCGCTCTGTCTGCCTGGGCCAGCTTCCTGGCTGAGTGTGTGCTTGACCTGCCACTATTACCACTTCTGTGTGACCTTTTGCTACCCACATTAGAAATGCTGTCATTTGGATTAATACCAGTGCCACATTCAATATTTTCATGTACAGCCTTAACATAATCCTTAGCATTCACTGGAACACCTGCATCAGCATTTAAAACAGAAGGCACATCAGTGTGAACATTTTCAGAACCCATTGTCAGCAAACCCTTAGTTTCACAAATAACATCATTATTCGAAATCATTTTCGCTTTAAACCAAACGTCGTGCCTTTCTTTTTCTTCAACAGGTAATAAACTCAACAATGATTCCTGAATGCGTTTTGCATCATTACAATTTTCCACCAAACGTTTCAGAGCCTTTTGTAACTGAGGAATATCATGTTTTAAACCGTCCATTGATTTCCTTATAATACTTGCATTGTCCAATTTTAGTTTTCTGTCCGCCTGCAAAGTCAAAACTTTATCGGCAAGAGCGGTCGCACGCTTGCTTTGCTGATCGACACCAATAACAACACTACTAGGGTTACTAGCAGTTATTTGTTGTTTATCGCGCACATCCATTGAAGCGATGGCTTCGATGAACAAAAGGACGACAGTTCGATACAAAAAAGGTCGGCGCAAAAACAACAACAAAAAACAAAATCAAAACAGTAACGCAAGGTCAATTAGTCCAACCGAACGCAAGAATCCCAAAGTCCAATGTCTGCCGGCATTTAATACACTTGTGTTGGTTTTGTACCCGGGTACTGTGTGCACACAAATAAAAGATTTAAATGGCCATTAGATTGTAGCGCTATGATACTTCTCTTTCGTCGGGCGCCTGCAGTCATCAGCTGGTTGTTGGATGCTCTGAAGTGCTGGCTTCCCCATCAAACGAAACTCCTTGTCCATGCCCACGAATCCAAACGAATAAGTCCACAACGAAAGCTCTTCATGCTCCTAAATCCACAAGCGCAGAAGACTCCGACGTGCGAACTAATTACCAACTATTGCAGGGTTTTGACTATTGTTAAACAGTGTTGGGAGTAACGCGTTACAAAAGTAACGCAATTACAGTAATGTATTACTATTCGCTGTAACGCAGTAATATAACGCATTACTAATAAATTTTCGGTAATATTTTACTCGTTACAATCTAAGTAACGCGCGTTACAACGTATTTTAACCCGTTTAGCTATTGTTTTTAAATAAATCACCAACACCGCGAGACATCCCAACAACAGAAAAAAGCCGGGACTCGGGAGCATGCGCGATTTCCTGTTGAGGCTTGAGATGACAACAAACATGACGCCGGACTCTACATTTGCGCGATGGACATTCGCCCATTATTTTCAATTCCTCAAAGAGAAGGAGAAAAACACAATTGTAAATTGCAACCTGTGAGTGACACCGAGGGAACTCTCAACGTAAAAAAAAAAAAGCACAAGCAACTTAAAGAAACACCGATGCCACGCTAACACTAAGCTGAAGGAGAGGGATGCACCTGCGGAGAAGGACGAACATACGGTACAGACAAAGCAACAAAAGTTACGTTTCTCTCGGTCTACCATGGTTCTTGAAGCCAGAGAAGTGAGGAGACTGGTGGCAGAATTTATTGTGGAAGACATGCACTCCCTATCAACGGTAGAATAGCCAGCGTTGCTGTAGTAGGCTTGTGTTGTAGATTACATGTTAATGTTTGTTGGACTCTTAAAACAACTTAAAACAGAAGTTGTGTCCATTCAGTGCATGGCATCTTTGTGCTGTAAGCTTGAATTAAAAGAGAATAAAACAATATAAACTAAAAGAAAAAGAGATGTGTGTGTTTGTCATATTATAAGGCTATAGGCTATGTTATAGTGGACTCTAACTCTATTTTGTTTCTTATGAATAGGCCAGGACTTTAAATATTTGCAGCATCTCCATCATAACTTACAGACTGATCCTTTGTCAGCTTGTATGATTCCAACTGTCATTGTTACTTATTGTATTGTGCTATGAGCCTTTACTGTGCCTATTATATTAAGTTATTAGTAGCTTTAGGGGCCTACACAGTCATTATGTTACATCACCCTCCACTGAATGTAAATAATCAGCTATAACAATCTGCAGTTTAGCATTTTTAAATGCTTAGTCATATGGCTATTTTGTTGAAAGTAACTCAAAAGTAATACAGAAGTAGTGTAACGTATTACAATTCAGAGATAGTAATGTAATGTAACTAATTACTTTCGAATGACAGTAACTAGTAATATATAATGTATTATATTTTGGATGTAACTTGCCCAACACTGTTGTTATAGGAGTTCTGTTTTATACAGGACTACTGAGGTGTCACTGACGCGGGTAGTGGCTAGGCTGAAGCGCTAGATGTTTACCTGAAGTTGATTGATTGCTACCCTGTTGACTCAACTGTGCATCCAAGAAAACGCCTGTAAACAGTCCCCAAGTCGGATCAAGGTGAATGATCCATTTATTCAATTGAGTTCATTGTAACAGGTAGGCACAGTATTCACTAGTCAGACCACCAGCGGTAGCGTAGCGTAGCTTTAGCGGTCAAAGTCAAAACCCTTTGCCCTTCCGGGTCGGACACCTGACCAACAACACCTTAGTTCCTACCTATATACCCGGTAAATTAACGCGCGACATGCGCCACCCCTTGGAAAACAAAAACATTGCACCCAAAAAATGAACCATACATTTTTGGCGCCTACACTGTAATTTGTTCTTATTTAGAATTAATTTGTAGCTTCTCTCATGTCCGATGAGTGGAAGAGCATGGTTACATGTGGCCCTCTGATGGTGATGATGAAAAATTGTGGCCCTCTTAATCATGAAAGTTGCCCATCCGTGTCCTAGATGTTTCTGATGTTTGTCCTGCTCATGCTGCATCAGCCAGATGCAGGATCTGGCTCAGAGGAAGACACCCCCCCAATCGCATGCTACAATGATGGTGGAACAGCGGTCGATTGGTGAATATTAGTTATTATATCGTTACATCATGAGATTAGATTAGATTTTATTGTCATTGTGCAGGGTACAAGTACAGAGACAATGAAATGTAGTATCGAAATCATATTCATTATGTTCATCAAGAAATTAATAAATCCCTCTCTTCCCATCTCTCTCTCTCTTGCTCTCTCTATTCCCCTTTCTCTCTCCCTCTCCCTCTCTCTGTATGTCTCTCTTCAAATTCAAATGAGCTGTATTGGCATTTCAAGACAAGTAATCTTAAATTGCCAAAGCAAACATTCAATACAGCAATAAATCTGCAACGATTTGGAGAAGAGAAGTAGAGCAAAGGAAACATTTTTTGTAATGTTTCCTTTTGTCCTCCTCACCCCTCTCTCTCTCTCTCTCTCTCTCTCTATAAACCAGGTATTACCTCTACAAGCTGCCTAAGCAGCAAGGCAGTAGTGGGCTGAGGTACCTGCTGATGGAGAAGGGGAGCGAGGGCTGGGTGAAGGGTAAGACCAACGCCAACAGCACCAAGGGGGCACCGGGGAGGACAGTAGGACAGCTGTACGCCCAGCAGGTCTGGCTCCCTCCATCCATTCTGTCCTGCTCTGTATGTGTGCGCGTGTGTATTTGTGTGTGTGTATGCATGTGCAAGATTTTGCATTTCGTATTCTTAAAATTCCTACAATTGATATTTACATATTACTTGGGGAAATCGCAGTACTAGCAGTACATCAGGAAAATTGCAACTTTTGTAACTGTCACTTCGTCTTACATTTACATTTAGGGCATTTCGCAGATGCTTTTATCCAAAGCGACTTACAAAGAGTACATTTTTCATAAGAAGGTGAAACATTTCATTGCTGCTAATACAGTAAGAAAGTAACCAGAACAAGTTTCAAGCATTTACATTGCTAGATTAACCATTGCTAGTATACAACATCTCTGACTAAGTGCCAAGTAACAAAGAGCGATCGAAGTGCAAAATTACAAAGAGTGATTAAAGACTAAAGTGGGTCTTGAGTCTCTTCCGGAAGATGGGGAGTGACTCTGCAGTCCTGACATTGGCAGGGGGCTCATTCCACCACTGCGGCCTTGGGTATATGATATATATTACAATATATTACTGTCCTGTACTCTCTGCTACTAACCCTAACACAATGGTCCTTCTGGGATTAATAAACTACATGTTATCTCATTTTAAAAACATGCAGTCACCATTTGTGTTGTCCATGTTTGTGGTAGAACCAGGACCAGGAAGTGGCTTACATCCTCTACAACGACCAGCACCGCAATATCAGAGGGAAGGTTTCCGCTGCTAAAGGCCACACCAAGGGTGAGGACTACATTGTAAACATCACAACTGTGTGTGTGTGTGTGTGTGTGTCATCACATTAATGTTACATAAAATCGTACTCACCACCTACAAGGCCCTCAACAACCTTGCCCCCCCCCCCCTACCTTGCCGACCTCCTCCATCCCCACGCCCCCTCCCGGTCCCTCAGGTCCATCTCTGCCAACCTGCTGCAAGTCCCCCGGACTAAGCGCCGGACTTGGGGTGATCGGGCCTTCTCAGTTGCTGCCCCCACCCTCTGGAATTCACTCCCCTCCCACATCAAAGTCTCCCCAACCCTCTCTTCTTTCAAATCTGCACTCAAAACACACCTTTTCACACTAGCCTTCCCCACCTAACTTTATCCTAGTCTTAATAAAGTTCTATTGTTTAGTTTGATAGGGCAAATATGTAAAGCGTCCTAGAGTACCATATTAAGCGCTACATAAATCAGATTTATTATTATTATTAATGTTATTCCATCACATCATCAATACTTCAAACGTTCAACGTCTTACCGTTATTAAACTATATCTATAAATAACAAACATTCACTGTGTCCTTACGGTGTCAAAGCAACTACGAAAAACACTTGTTTCCAGCAGCTACAAAAGTCTATCTGTCCTGTAGGCGTGGTTCTGCTGGACAAAACCCAAGGCTTCTGGTTGGTCCACAGCACGCCGCACTTCCCGCCCCTACGAAGCAATGGCCAGTACTCGTACCCCGCCACTGGCAAGAGAAATGGGCAGAGCTTCCTCTGCGTCACCTACCCAATCAAGGAATTTCAGAACATTGGTGAGACGGTGAAACTGCACATTACATATTAGTAGGATGAGAAAATGTTGTTCATTATATTAAGTAATATTAGGTACGAAACATAGGAACTATATATATATATATACTGTATATATGGTAAGAAGTACATGTTTGTGTGTTTCGCATTGTCAAGGTCTGCGTGTCAGTGCACCTTTTTATTGAAAACATTTTCTGACACGGGGGAGCCAGTGGCTGCCTGATGTGAGTGTGAGGATGGGTGCTCTGGTTTCAGGGGAGCAGCTGCAGATCAACCAGCCCGACGTGTACGACTGTGATGTCCCGCAATCCTTCGCCGACAAGGTCCCCGCCTTGGCCACCCTCTGTGGGCCCAAGCGGGCCACTTACTTCCGCCCGCACGTCAGTCCCGTGGCCGAACGCAGCGTGAATCTCACCTCCGGCACAGAAATTCTCAATTTCACCAAAGGATCTTCTTTTGATGATGGTAAGACACACACAGGTCTGCGGGGGCAGGATGGTCTCGTGGTTGAAACCCTAACTGATGTTCGCTGTGCGCAAACTGCGCCAGCCGGCGCAAACGGAGCACCTTCTCTCACAGGCTGCTCCAGCTCCGCTGTCGTAGGGACAGATATAGGAAATCATTCCTACCACATTCCATTACACTGTACAATAACAGCCAATAACTATTGCAACCTTGCACCTTATATTTCAGTTCATTGCATTATATTCTGTACACTGTTTGTTTAAAAATACTTGCACTATAATTAGTTTTGATTATATTTATTTTACATTTTTAGTTTATTTAGTTTTAGTCTATATTTATATCTTAATGTATATATATATTATTTTTACATACTTTTATTTTTATTTTTATTTTTATTTGTATTCTATTCTGTAATGCTGCTGCTACATTGGAATTTCCCAGCATGGGATTAATAAAGTATTTCTATTCTATTCTATTCTATTCTATTCTATAAAACTGAAAACGAGGGAATCCAGGCCCTCGTCGGCACTGAAACCTCTGACATTTTGTACCTCTATGAGTAGATTGTAAAGATTCACTGTCACTTACAAAAAAGGAGAAGTACATGCTGAATTATAAATCTATCATATATTAAAGGTAGATTATTTAACATATTACTGTACTCAGTCATTCATTAATACACAGGACAAGATGTTACTATCCCTTGTGCCATCATCCAAGGTAAACACATGCAGAAGGCCAGCTCAGATAAAACCAAGCATACAACACACGAGTGACATAACCACCGTTAGGTGCAACACCATAGCAGACATCAGGCTACAGCGCGGGACTCCAAGCCATTTTCTAATAAATGAGTTAATCAACCTTTCTAGCTTTTCTACCTTTGATATGGGAGCCTCATACACCGTCAGAGGCCACATCAGTCGAGGCAACAAACCAAACTGAAGACACCACAACTTTAACTTACCTGGTAGCCCTGACCTGTCTATACCTGAAATACCTCAAATAATTTCCTGCCTCAACTCCTTACATTGACCCTTATCATTAAGACTTGCCTCATACCATACTTCCTAAGCTTTTGACCGGTTTCTCTATCACCGTTGGCACCACTTCATCATCAATAAAAAACCTCTTGTCTTCCACTTTCCCTTCAACAATGGAAATGCTCCTAGACTTACTTCGCTTTACTTTCATCCTAGCCCACTGTAGATTACTATTTAGCTTATCTAGTAGCCTCCTAGTACATGGAGCTGTTGACGTCATAGTCGTCATATCATCCATGTAAGCCCTGATTGGTGGGAGGCGCAGCCCTCCCTGCAACCTATCTCCACCTACTACCCCTTTTGAAGCTCTAATAATGACCTCCATTGATGCCATAGTAAAAGCCAATGGGGAAATTGTACACCCTGCCATAATACCTACCTGCTGCTGCTGCCAAGTGGTAGTGTACTCTGTTGTAGTAAGACAGAGTTGAATATCTAAGAAATAAGCTTTAACTAGCCTCTTTATACCACCTGGTACCCTAAAGAAATCAAAAGCCTCCCATAACAGACTATGCGGCACTGAATCAAACGTGCCAGATCCAGGAAAACCACATGAAGGTCTCTTTTCTCATGCCTAGCTGCCTGGATCTGGCTCCAAATCATGCTAATGTGCTCCAAGCACCCGGAGAAGCCAGGGATACCAGCCTTTTGCTCCGCAGTGTCATTCAAACTATTCTTTTCCAAGTAACTAGACAACCTCTGTGCCACAACACTAAACAAAACTTTCCCTTCTACATTAAGAAGACTACATTTCATTCCCTTTCTTTGGGAATGAAAATTCCCCCTGCTCTATGCCATGAATAACCTGTTTCTTCCAGACTACCTTCAACAACATCCATAGAAACCTCAGCACATCTCCCACACTCCTGTACATCCTGTAGGGATGTCCAGGAGTGCAGGGCCCAATGGACTCCTTGCACGCCTTACTATCTCCTGTACCCCTTTCCACCTTAGTGGGCTATCATCACACTGACTATCACTGTCTATCCCTCTGATAGGTGGAATATCGGGGGGGGGGGGGGGGGGGGGGGGGGGGAGGGAGAGCTCTCTAAAACTTTCCCTGTCTCTGTGCATATGTCCCTCAAGCTCCTGTTTTGAAGCCCTAAGGCTACCATTTTTCTCCCTACTAAATAACGACTTCACAAATCTAAACAGATCCTTGTAAAATGCTATTCTAGCTCGCTCTTTCTTTTTCCTGTTTTTCCTAATGCTCTCCGCTCGTCTTAACACTGCTAAACGATCCTTCACATCTACTTGCAACCTATTTAACCCTTCCTTCTCAACCTCTGTAGCTTTCCTACACAGCCTCCTGAGCCGTCTTCTCTTAGTAACTACTTTCCTCTTTTTCTCAAACACGCCAAACCTCTGCTGCTCTGCTGCTTCTGCTCCATAGTTGTAAATAAAACCACCCATTTTTTCCAACTTACTTTCGGCAGCTCCTTTAAGCTTGCCTAAAATCCTACTCAGTTCGATGTTAAAATCCTCCCATTTCCTAGCATCAGAGGCCCCTAGCCACCTTATTCTAGGTTTCTGAGCACTAATACTCTCCTTTTTAGGCTGGTTCAGGGGTGCTGATGTCCTGCGAACTGTGGTTTGTTTCCTGCCGCTGGACTTCACCTGAATATCATGATCATAAAATGATCCTGATATGTCAGCAGGGATTGATACTGGCTTCGCCGACAACAATGCCACAGCAAGTCTATTTAAAATGTCCATTCAGAATTGTTTTGTTTATCTTTTTTGGCCTGTTATGAATCACTTATCGCCAGGTTGCTAGATATAAACTAATTGGCCTACAAACAGTGTGCTGCAGCTAACGAACAAATGAAACAAACAAACAAACTGGCTCAACGGAGATTGTACAAGATTCTACCCGACCTCGTCCTCTTTTGAAAAGCTCTATGATCAGAGCTGTGATAAAACATGGCTAAATCTTGGGAGCTGCATTTGAAAGATTGAGACATCTTAGAGCACAGAAGGATTTCAAGACGGATGCCACATGAGCTGCTTTATTATTTGTAAACAATAAAGACAAATTGTACATTAGCTGATCATCTTATGGGTAGGACTCGTTATTACTTATCATTGACATAGAATAATTGCGCTTGTCTCAAATAAGAATGTTGCACTTGGCTTGTCATCCTCATCCTGGAACCCGAGTGAGCCTTGAGTCTGGGGAGGAGGGGGCAGGCGAAGACAACTGCCCCCAATATTGTGAATGTGGACTGAAGCTCCCACATTTTAAATGCTTGGTGTCAATGTTACATATTGTACCCTCAATGGATGTTGAAACAAACAAAAAAACTGTAACTGCAACAAGCTCACATGACCAAATCATGATGAACATATATTGAAATAAACTGCCATGGTAAGAAGTACAGTACATGTTCTGTCTCACATTGTCAATGTATGCATGTCTCTGCACCTTTTAATTGGAAATATTTTCCGACACGGGGGAGCCAGTGGCTGCCTGATGTGAGTGTGACGATGGGTGCTCTCGTTTCAGGGGAACAGCTGCTGATCAACCAGACAGACGTGTACGACTGTGATGTCCCGCCATCCCTCGCCACCGCAGTGCCCACCTCAACCACCCTCTGGGAGCACAGCGTGCCGGCCGATCACTTCAGGCCACGCGTTCGTCCCAAGGCTAAACGCATGATGAACCTCACCTCCATAGATGGCACCAATTTTCTCAGTTTCGCCAAAGGATCTTCTTTTAATAATGGTAAGAGACACACAGGTCTGCGGGGGCAGGATGGTCTCGTGGTCGAAACCCTAACTGAGGTTCGCTGTGCGCAAACTGCACCAGCCGCTGCATACCGAAACAAGGGAATCCAGGCCCTCGTCGGCAGTGAAAGAGCAATTTGTTGCTTGTCGCGCACCTCTGACATTTTGTACCTCCATGAGTAGATTGCTGTAAAGATTCAATTTTAAATATATATAATAATGGTATATTTTTAACAAATGTACGAGATTCTACCTGACATTGTTCTCGTCTTGGGAGTTGAATTTGAAAGATTGAGACAGCTTAGAGCACAGAAGGATTTCAAGATGGATGCCACATGAGCTGCTATATCATTTGCAAACAATAAAGACAAACTGTACATTAGCTGATCATCTTACGGGTAGGACTCGTTATTGCTTATCATTCATGACATAGAATAATTGCACTTGTATCAAATAATAATGTTGCACTTGGCTTGTCATCCTCATCCTGAAACCTGAGTGAGCTTTGAGTCTGGGGAGGAGGTGGCAGGCGAATACAACTTTCTCCAATATTATGAATGTGGACTGCAGTTCCCACATTTGAAATGCTTGGTGTCAATTTTGCATATTGTACCCTCAATGGTTTTTCAAACAAAAAATCTGTAACTGCAACAAGCTCACATGAGCTCACATAGTCAGGCCCTCATTTACACTGTTTTCTGTGTAACGTGGCTCCAGATCTGTACGTGTCCTGGGTGGCCCCTACTCTGCAGTCCAACCTGCTGGTCCGGCTCTGGGTGTGCGGCAGGGGCGTTCTCCCCTCCAGCTGCACCGGGCCCTGGAACGTCATGCGCGTCACGGTCGCCAACCCGGGCGACACATTCGATATTAAGGCGGGTAGGGACCACTCCAAGTGGGCCTTGTCTACCCAGGCGCTGGGGTCCGGGTCTCTGGGTGGTGGGGGTTGGGTGTGCGTGGGGGACGTTAACCGGATCAAGGCGGAGGAGAGGCGGGGTGGGGGCACCGTGTGCCAGCAGAACCCGGTGGTGTGGAAGGCCTACCACAGCGCCGCAGTGAAATGTAAATACTGTAACAACGGGGAGACGTGTGACGTGGCAAAAATTAGCTTTAGCGTTTATACAACCATATTATTGGGTGCCATTCAGGTGATGTTTTTCTTTTATTGATATGATTCAGACCATATTAGACACCAATTCGCCGATCAGTTACTAGGGCGCAGAACCATTTTGACAAAATCATGTTCGATAGTCAAGTCAAAAGTCAAGTACATTTTATTGTCAGTTTTCATGAATGTACAGGACATACACAAAAACCAAAATGCCATTTCCCTCGATCCCTAGTGCTAGACACGCATGCAAAATATAAATATAAATATATAAAAAATAAGAATACAAAAAATCTAAAGGGGGTCACGAATATATGCAAATGATATGAACAGTGTAAACAGTATGAGGTGCGGTATGGCCGTAATAAACAGTAATAAATAAACAGTGTTGTATAAACAGTTGTATAAGCAGTGTATAAAAAGTAGAAACAGTATGAACAGCTATATAACAGTTATAAACAGTATGGACAGTTCTTATAAAGTGTCTGTGCATGGTGGTGAGCAGGTGTGTGGTGGTGGATGTGTGGGGGTTAATGTCCAGGCTCTTGGGGAGAGGGGTTGTGTGCAGGTGTCCGGGGTTGAATGGATGGGGGGGTGGGTGGGGCTGGGAATGGGCGGGGTCAGCCCTACACTGTTGTCCTTTCTATGTTTCTATGTCATTTTGAATATTTTTTGCTAATCTGAATTAAAATGCTTTGTACGGGAATATTTTGGTTTCTAATTTCTAATAAATTTAACACAAAGCAGACCCTCCAGGATTTCATTATGTTGCGATTTGCAACTTCAACGCAACATCAACCAATCCCCATGAATTCAGGGTGGTGTTGCAATTTTAACCAACCACCGTAAGTTTCCCGCAAAAGTGACCAATCATTGGCGTCCTCTTGAACTGGGGTCGACAAACTACCTTCGGCCTTACTTTGGTGATTACTACGTTCAAGAGATTCAAGAGATGCAGCATGTGCACGTCCAACGTTTCACACTTACCGACCAAAATAACTGCAAAAGATCATAAAAAGCAGTATCCTGGCATTCTACATGAAAGCGGGGGGGAATTATTTTGCACTGCATGCAACATTGTGATGGAATATCAGCGGAAATATTCAATTGACAACCATTTTGCCACCGTGAAACAGTGTTACTGAAAGTGTGTTATGTTTACGGTGAAGGACTGTGTCCACTTCACTTTTTTTTTTACAGAATACAAGAAATCAATACATGACAAAGTTTTGCCAAAATTGTATTTTAGTTTCTATTGCTTAGGTGTCTTCAGCATCATGCTGTGATGTTCTGTTGAACTGATTTTTTTTATTTCTTATGTGAAAGCTGAGCCATTCGCATTATTAGTTTATAATTATTTAATTTAGTATTCAGGAGACCTGCCTGCAGTACTAGTACTAATGTTTTTATTTCTGACATGAATTCTGAGGCATTTACATTATAACATTTTGTAGTGCTGTGAGGTTCTGTGCACTTCAAATTTTGAACCAACAGGTGCCTTTGGATAAGTAAAGTCTATTTTGCTGCATTTTTGTAGTCCAGGTAATATTTTATTTGGCATGTGGTGAGATTATTTATAGGACCAATTGTCAGTTTTTTTCTTCTTTTAACTTTTTTTCTTGTTTTTTTCAGTAATAAATCAATATTTAACATATTACTTTGGAAAATCGCATTACTAGCAATACATCAGGAAAATTGCAACTTTTGTAACTTTCACTTCGTGTTACATTTACATTTAGGGGCATTTAGCAGACGCTTTTATCCAAAGCGACTTACTTACAAAGAAAACATTTGTCATATGAAGGTGAATCATTTCATTGCTGCTGATACAGTAAGAAAGTCACCAGAACAAGTTTCAAGCATTTCAATTGCTAGGTTAACCATTGCTAGTATACAACAATTGCTAGTATCCTCTTGCACTGTCATCGCAACAAAAACCTAAAAAACACCGCCACTTTCATCTTAATTTTTTTGAAAAGCTCATGCAACATCAGGCATTTTAGGCCGCAACAGTCTAAAAAAAAAGGCCCGCAAAATCCAGGAGGGATCACCCCCCAGGACACCTCAAACCACCTGGAAAACACACAACCCAGAAGCCGCATTCATTGTTGTTGGGGACTTCAACAGGGCCAACAAGAGGAAAGTCCTGCCAAAATTCTACTAAAACATTGATGTTCTTGCCCGAGGTGACCAGACCCTGGATCACTGCTACTCCCCATCCGAGGGTGGCTACAAACCCCTCCCCCGACTGCATTTGGTAAGGCTAACCATATTTCTATTCTCTTACTACCCAGCTACAGACAAAAACTTGGAGAGAAAAAAACAGAACTAAAACAGTTCCTACGGTAGTCCAACAATGGAGTGACAACTGTCGCTGCACTGCAGGACTACTTTTAGTCTACTGACTGGCAGATGTTTTGTGTTGCAGCTGATGGCGATATCAATGAATACACTGACTCTGTTTCTGGTTATATTAGACACAGCACTGATGAGGTAGTCCCCACTAGATGCTACTGCACATTCCCCAACCAGAAGCCCTGGTTCAACAGCGACATCAGGGCCAAACTCAGGGCCCGATCCGCCCCCTTCTCCTCCGGGAACCTGGATTCTTACAGGCAGTCCAGGTATGTTCTCCGTAAGGCCATCAGAACAGCCAAGCGGAACTACAAGGACAAACTGGAGTCCCACTACAAAGGTTCTGACCCCAGAAAGATGTGGAGTGGTCTGAGGTCTCTGACAGGCTACAAAGGGAGAGGTAATGGTGCTGTTCACCCCTCTGCCTTGCTGCCAGACGAGCTCAACAACTTTTATGCTCGTTTTGAGGAAAGCAACACCTTCCCGGCAGCAAGGTTACCTAAAGAGGACGAATGCCCACTAATGCTATCCACAGCTGATGTGAGCAGATCCTTTAAGGTCAACCCCCGCAACCCTAACCCCGCTCCAGGACCAGACGGCATCCCAGGCCCTGTACTCAGAGCTTGTGCCGACCAGCTAGCTGAGGTGTTTGCTGACATCTTCAACCTCTCCCTGAGCCTGTATGAGATCCCCACCTGAATGACACCCGCCCGTTGCACTGACGCTATCATGAAGTGCTTTGAGCGGCTAGTCAAAACCTACATCTGCTCCAGCCTTCCTTCCACCTTAGACCCTCTTCGGTTTGCATACCGCCCAAACCACTCCACTGATGACGCCATTTCCATGGCACTTCATGCCACCCTCTCTCACCTGGACAAAAGGAACACACATGTTTGAATGCTGTTTGTGACTACAGCTCAGCATTCAACACAATTGTTCCTGGGAAGCTTATCATCAAGCTCAAGGACCTAGGACTGAGCCCCGCCCTCTGCAACTGGGTCCTGGACTTCCTGGTGGACAGACCTCAGGTGGTGAGGGTGGGCAACTTCACTTCCTCCGCACTCACTCTGAGCACTGGTGCCCCTAAGGGCTGCATCCTCTGTCCCCTCCTATACTCTCTGTACACGCAGTAATGCGTCTCCACTTTCGGCTCCAATGCCATCAAGTTTGCTGATGACACCACCATCCTGGGACTCATTACAGACAGCGATGAGACTGCCTACAGAGAAGAGGTTAACCAGAGACACTATAGAAGGAGGAGACACGTCACAGAAAAAATCACCCATTGAAATACATGGGGAAACTTCATAACGCCAAGATGGCAGTTGTTTACACATGTCCCGCCTCTTTCGGTGCCGTTGCTCCAATCATTTTGCAGGTCCTACGCGGTCACGCTTTTTGCGACACTTGGACACATGGCCCTGAAGCAGTCAACACCAAATCAGATACAGGCATGGTTAAAGTTACGTTGTTGATATCTTGCTTTATCCAAAATTGCGGAATGATCTGCGATAGCTGACCGTGAGCAATGTCTTGCTATTAGTGCCGGTGTTGTTATGCCGTAGATAAAGGTGTCGCGAAGCATTGCTTATGCACAGTCCAAGATTACCTGTAAGAAAAAGTGCTTTAAAAACGTTAATTTGATACAAAACCACCAAACCCTTTCAGCGATTTTAGTCTGTTTTTATGCCCCTTAGACCTCGGAAAATGGAGATACAGCTCTCCCCCTATAGATTTACATAGGGCCCTGGTCTTGCTAAGACCAAATAGCTGCCCGAAAGGCGTGGTCAATATGGCCGTGAGTGAGAGGACTTGCCTAGAAGGACTTTGAGTTAATGTCCTGGCAGTGTGGTGCCAGGACTACAACATCTCTCTCAACGTAGGCAAAACCAAGGAGCTTCTAGTGGACCACAGGAAGGTGCAGCAGGGGTCACATAGACACTCAACCATAATCATCAATGGAGCTGAAGTGAAGAGAGTCCACCACTTTAAGTTCCTTGGTATATATCTGATGACCTCACCTGGCCTCACCACATGGACACCACAGCAAGGACGGCCCGCCAATGCCTCTTCTTCCTGAGGAGGCTAAAAAAGGTTGGCGTGTCCCCTGACATCCTACAGATGCACCATCAAAAGCGTTCTCTCTGGCTGCATCACCTCTTGGTACAGCAGCTGCTCCACGCAAGATCACAAGGCCCTACAAAGGGTGGTGAAAACCACCCAGACCATTGCCGGCAGGGTGCTGCCCACCCACTATCTACCCCACCCGTTGCCTGAGGAAGGCGCAAAACATCACCAGGGACCCCAGCCACCCAGCACTCACTTTCACCCTGCTGCCATCTGGAAGACGGTACAGGAGTGGTCAGTCACACACTTCACGACTTAAGGACACCTTTTACCTGCCGGCCATCAGGCTTCTGAACCGCTGAACTCTTCCCCTACCGCTACCTCAAATCCATTGTCAATAACCACTGATGTAAACACTTATATGCCGTCATTATTTAATGGGAAAATTCAGACCACATAACTCAACACTATGTAAGAACATGTAAAAATACTGGATAATATCTGTACAAAACGTTGGTGCACTTGCAGTCCTGCACATCTGTATCGTGTCATATTTTACCACTGCTTCCATCAAAGCTCATGTACAACCCTCCCGTTTATGTATGATGTAAATACTTACGTATGCTCTCAGTATGCAAGTTTTATACTGTGCTTTATATTTCTCCAATGCTGCTTATTTTCACTCTTCATCTTTCATTCTCCATTGCTGCTCTTACTAGATCCGTGATGCCCTGGTTTTACTGTTATTCTGTACTTATTGTATTACATTTAATTTAACTTTCTTTGATTTTCCATGTTGGAACGGGCCTCGTCCAATACACTTCATTGTACAATATGACTAGTGATGCTGCACATTTGACAATAAAGGGCTTGAAACATGCATCACTCAAATATAAACCTTTCCAGTGCAAAGCCAACTAAATATCACATTAAGGTTTCACATAACGTGTAACAAATTATCGTTTTAACCTTCTCTACAAATAAACACAGTTCTGTAACTCTTAACTGTTCGTTGAAGTCATTACATGTGCAGGGGCTCAAATAAAGTCTTCGCATCGTAAACAAAACCTAGCGACCTGTCTGCAAGACCTTTACACAGGTTATAAAAAACCATCACCGTGCAGCAGCCTGCAGCCACGAGACAAAGGCAGAAACTTCGGATCATAAAGTTCGACAGAAGAGTACGAAACTATCTCAAAATATCTTCACATCACTTGCGAACTTAAAGTTAATCTTATAGAAGTTGACATTGATACTTTTTTTTAAATCAATTGCTAACCTGTACAATACAGATAAGGATAAGCAGCATCAATGGAGACACACGTTGACCGTTCGTCATCCAGATTGCATTTGGGGTACAAACTAAAGTTCCCCCGCGAAACAACCTGGGGCGCAATTGTTTCTATGTCACACGTTTCCACCTGGATGCTGATGCTGAGAGAGGCACCTGGCTGCAGACCTCCACTGTGAGAACGCTTCCGGTGCAGGCTCCACTGTCAGAACCACCTCCACTGTCAGGCCGGGAAGTGAGGACATTTTGTTGGGGGTGGGGGGGGGGGGGAGGGGGACTGCATCTCTATTTACCTGCCTTTCGAGAAAGATCAGCGAGTGAGCGTGTGCCGAGTAGCGCTCGGGGGTTGCTGATTTGTATTATCAACAGAAGGTAAACTCATGATTCTTCGTCAGTATAGGTGCCGTAAAAATAGTAACGTAAAGTCATTAATGATGCAAATTTCCAAATGTTACATGTCGGTTTGGGTTGTCGTTTTGAAGCTAAGTTGGATAACGTCAAATTTAACTTTCCCCAATGGCAGTCAGCATCAACAACACCTAAAATTCTCAGGGATGATTAACTTTTTATTGCATAACGTTAAGTAAATGTGAGCATTTGTTTGTATGTAACTTTAACGGTATAAAACATTTTGTAAACTCTCCTTGCATTTGCTGGGCATCGTCATAAAGTTGAAAATGTGTCTTTCTGAACTCGCAAACGTGATATGTGAGACAGCCAAGCTACCAACAGATGCAACACACCATGATGTTTTTCCAGAGGTCGACTATCTAATTAGTGATGTCGCCTGTTTAAGTGCACAAGTGGAATTAAAATGTGGCAGCACTACATGGCACATTTTTACTTTTTTTTTTTTGCCACCTCTGTTGTAGGCTATACTACAGTATATAAACCAAATGAATAGTACCTGAAATTACTGAGAAGTAGCATGCTTCTGCACCATCAGTACTTTTATTTTTGATACTTGAGTATATTTTGCTTCTAACATAACATACTAAATGACTTAAGTGTTTTGTATTAGGTACTTTCACTTAAGCAAGTTTTTGAACGCCGGACTTTAACCCGTAGTGCAGTATTTTCGTTTTCCTTATTACTACTTTTACATAAGTAACGCCTCATTTACACTACCTGGTGCCTGTAAGCAAAGACAATGTAAGTTTGCAGGCTGTATACATTCACTTGATTTGAAGTTCATGTACTATAATTCAAACGCATGAAGCATTTTCTATCCTTTTTAGATGCATCATTCAGTTATTCCGTGTGGTGGAAAGCCTGCAGTGGAACACTGCACAACATGCTGCAGTCAGTTCCACTGCCCCCTTTGTCCCAAAGGCATGTTTAAACCGAGCAAACCAGCCAGACTTCAGCGGCATTTGGAGGTCCATGTGAAAAATGCCATTGCATTTGAAGGTAATGCCATTGTATTTTAGATTAAAGATACACACGTGCGCACACACACAGATTTGTGTGTGCGAGTGTGTTCATGGGACTTGTTTGTCATCGCTAATATAAACATTTTCTTGACTTGCTCTTGGATAAAAATATCTGCCGCTGCAATTTGAACACAGGAATGGGGGACATTATCATTGTCCTATTTGCAACAAAACCATTATTAGGAGGACAGACATGGAAGCACACTTAAGGTCTTGTCCCAGACAACAAACTTTCACCTCAGCTGCTGCCCATTCCAAACAGAGTCAGGATTCACCCTTGCTCTCCCTGCAACCAAGTTCATCTGATATTCCAACTAATCATTTTGCTTATCTATATATTTTCAGGAAGAAGAGCAGCAGGCTGAGGTCTTGGTCAGACCTACCAATGTGGACACACCAGTGGAAGGGGTAAGCTTTGTCACAGTATCTATTGGTCAGATACTGTAGGTGCAGCAGCCATGATACAGACATCTTTCCTTCTGCCTTTTCCATAGGACTCAGTTGAAGATCGCATTCTTCATGATTGCATACATGCAGCAGAGTGGGTTGAGGCCAACAAAGAACTGTTCTCTGCCAAAGTGGACCTGCCTGATGTTCTGTGCATGGAGGAGGAGAAACAGACTGAGGCTGCTCTGCAATATGGGAGGTTGTGGAAAGAAGAAGACGATGAGCATCAAAAGGAAGCAATGCTGGAGCCCTTCAACTTCACGTTTTACTGCACTGAGGACATGTGGAAATTCTATAAAGAAATAATGGACCAAAGAAACTATTTGGCCTATTGTGAATGTCACACAGATGTGTGCGAGAATAAAGGGCTACAGAACATATGATCATGTTGTGACTTGGTGTGTTTTTAATGTTTTCTCATTGATCAGTCAATAATTCACTTGGTTTATACTGTAGCTATCAATAGTTAGAGTAGTATTTAGTGGTACTTAGATGTTCCAGCAGCACAAGAACATAATTAGCATAGACAGACATAGAACCAAACATGAAAACGTGGTTAAGAATAATAATACAGAAAATCAGAAACATAACAGATAGACAATATATAGAAAAACAGTGCATTAAAGTTAAATAATAATGAAAAGGCAGCGAAGTACTGTATAGTATATAATAAAATGTATAGGCCTATGACATCTTATGAGATGTTGGCTTATGAATATGAGTAATAACTTAAAAGAAAATGTGTGCACTGAGCAATGTTATTCCTACCCTCCATTGTTTTCATTGATCAACTATTTGACCGTCTTTCAAGATCCTCAGCTTTATAAAAGGCTACAAATAGACAATTGAGCCTGAATCATATCACCCATCGTTTGTTTTTCATAATGACAAGTTGTAAAATTACGTAGTGTATATAGTCTACATATATCGCAATCATTTATAAGGAGTGTTTTGAAAAAGTCAAAGGCTAATGCTTCAACTGTCCAAATCAAACGCTTTATTTTTTTCTTTGAATTAATACAGGTTATGGATGTCTTTTTGTCGTAGATTTGGACAGAATAAATCAAAATGCCCACGTTGGGGGATCATACAAGGAATTAATGGATTTTACGTCATATTGTTTACTATTTAGTGCTGGTGTATTGAGGTTGTGGATACAAACAAATTAGTCATATTATTGGCGCTTGAGCACATGGAGAACATGCCAGCTCGTTTATTTTCAGAAACACAACAGATAGTAAAACAACGGGCAGGGCCCGCCCACAACATAGTGAAAATACCACTACTGACATAGAGGGGGAATTCGCCTGTCAAACGACAGTCACCACAGAAGCCCCCCCCAGAATTTACCCTATGGTGGCTAACGAAAACGAGGAGGAAGTGTCACTATCCGTCCACAGCGCGTCCGCGTAGGTGTCGAAGGCGTGAGATCCATCCGCACCCGCGTGAGGCGGCTGGGCGCAGACGGCTCAAAAGGAACGGCGACGGGATTCAGAACGGAGGCCCTGGGGCGCCCTCTCCGTGGAGGCTGCGCCATCTCCGGCAAGGCGGAAAAATCTAAATGTGCAGGCTTGAGTCGGTCAACCGAAATGGACTCCAGCCTACCCCCCGATATCTACCGCAAAATGCTTCGGGCCAGGCACCACTACTCGGAACGGCCCGTCGTACGGTGGGCGGAGCGGCCCGCGATGAGCATCATGCCTGATGAACACAAACGGGGCAGAGCTCAGGTCTGCAGGCACGTGCTCCGGTGGAGTGCAATGTGCCGAAGTCGGAACCGGCGCAAAAAGTCTGGCGTCCGCGCGCATGTCACGCAAGTGTTGTGAAACCGACCACGGCTCAGTAGCACTAGGGATAAACTCCCCAGGCACCCGCAGGGGCTGACCAAAAACAAGTTCAGCGGACGATGCCTGGAGGTCACCCTTGGCCATCGTGCGCAACCCCAACATCACCCACGGCAATTTGTCCACCCAATCGCTATCCGTGAGAGTAGCGCGCAACGATGCTTTCAGGGAGCGATGAAAACGCTCCACCAAACCATTAGCCTGAGGATGGTAGGCTGTGATGTGGTGCAACCGCACCCCAAGATTCTGCGCGACAGCATCCCACAGCTCAGACGTGAACTGCGCTCCACGGTCCGAGGTTATGTCCAAAGGCGTGCCAAAACGAGACACCCAGGCGCCGATAAAAGCCCTTGCTACGTCGGTGGTAGTCGTGGACTGCAAAGGCACTGCCTCCGGCCAACGCGTGGTGCGATCAACAATAGTCAACAAATACGTGAAACCCCGGGAATGAGGCAGTGGGCCCACAAGGTCGAGGTTAACGTGCTCGAAACGCCGCTCAGGGACCGCAAAAGTGTGCAACGGCGCCTTAGTGTGTCGGTGAACCTTCGCGCGCTGGCACCTGACGCACTCACGTGTCCACTCCCGCATGTCCTTTTTCAGACCGTGCCACACAAACCTAGCCGCCACTTGCTTGACAGAAGCCTTAACCCCTGGGTGCGAAAGATTATGCATCGCCTGGAAAACGGGCTTCCGCCACGCGGCAGGAACGATGGGGCGCAGAGAGGCCAACGAAACGTTGCAAAGCAACATGACGCCCGTCTCATCAAAAGGCAGCTCAGCCAGACTCAGGCCAGATGCAGCGGAGCGAAGCTGTCGCACCGTGGGATCAATCGCCTGCTCCTTAGCCATCAGCCTATCGTCTAAATTTAGACGGGCGGCACTCGCCACCGCGCGCGACAGGCAATCAGCTGCGCAAGTGTCCTTCCCCGCCACGTGCTGTATATCGGTTGTGAATTCGGAGATATACGCAAGGTGGCGCTGTTGCCTCGCAGACCACGGCTCTGTAACTTTACTCATCGCGAAAGTAAGCAGCTTGTGGTCGACAAACGCGGTAAAGGAACGACCCTCCAGCATACGCCAAAAATGACGCACAGCCAGATAGAGTGCCAGCAGCTCCCGGTCGAACGTACTATACTTCCGCTCGGCCGGTCGCAGTTGGCGGATGAAAAACGCCAGAGGCTACCATACTCCCCCCACGCATTGCTTTTACACAGCCCCCACCGCAACATCGGAAGCATCAGAGGTGAGCACAACTGGTGCTGAAGGAGAAGGGTGGGCTAGCATAGTCGCATTGGCCAAAGCGGCCTTAACGTCCTGAAATGCCTGCACGCGTTCGGTGGTCCACTCAACGAGCTGCTTAGCTGGGTGTTTTAGCGCCTGGTGGAGTGGCTGCATAAGCTGCGCGGCCCCCAGAACAAAACGGTGATAGAAGTTTACCATCCCGAGGAACTCCTGCAACGACTTGACCGAGTGCAGCTGAGGAAAACGCGCGATAGCCTCCACTTTCCAGAAGGGGAATGGCGCCCTCCTTACAAACGCGATGCCCAAGAAAATCAATAGTGGAACAACCGAACTGACACTTCTTGGGATGGATAGCTAGGCCGTGCTGTTGGAGCCGCGTGAACAACATCTCCAGGTGCCGGATATGCTGTTCACGGGACTCGCTGGCCACAAGCATGTCATCGAGGTACACAAAAACAAAGGGTAACTTGCGGACAACCACGTCCATCAGACGCTGGAACGTTTGGGCCGCATTCTTGAGTCCAAAAGGCATCCTAAGAAACTCAAACAAACCAAAAGGTGTAACGACTGCAGTCTTAGGTATGTCCTCTGCACGGACTGGAATCTGATGGTACCCACGCACCAAGTCCACCTTCGAAAAAAATACTTTACCGGTGTTCCGTATTAACTTGTGACCACGTTAACCGTCAGCCAAACGCGTCTGTGGTTGTCGTAGAAACGACAGATGTTGAAAACTGGAAAAAGGGACGTAGCTGTCCTCGCAGATGCCTTTGTTCAGTTTCTTACCCGTTAACGTTGCAATGTGTAAAAACAGACTCGTCCTTGCAGTCTTATTTGTGTGAACGCATCAGGTACTCCGTCTGGTTTTAAACGTCGCTTGTGTTTGTAAACAGGAAGAGAGCTAGTTAGCTCTTCCTGCTAAAGTCTCTAATACATCTCTAATAAAAACTCTTGAATACATTTTGTCTATGGAGCCTTTTGTGACCAAATGTACTAAAGGCAGACGCCTAATGCAGTTCACCAGGAGAACACTGAAGTCTAGTCATAAAAGGCCACATACAGTATACATATTTGGCCGTCTCTTTTTAACATGGAACGAATGGCCAGGTTAACTTGTGACCACACCTCTGTTACCGTATGAGCCCTCTGTGCAAATTGCTGATAACGATGTATGGTACAGTTGGTGTTGGAAATGCTCTTCTTGTGAATGTGTATTAAATGTCTGAAACATTTCCCAAACACATCTTTGGAGCCTGACTGAGTAAGCATGTGTCGTGTTGAAGCACGGCTCATACGGTAACAGAGACAGGTGTGGTCACAAGTTAACCTGGCCATTCGTTCCATGTTAAAAAGACAGGCCGAATATGTATACAGTGTATGGTATTTTGTGACTAGTTCGCAGTGTGCTCCTGGTGAACTGCGTCTGTCTTTAGTACATTTTGTTCAAATCCCATACAGTTCAAATCCCATACAAAGTTTTCGTTTGTTTTTTTTTCCTATTCGTGGTGTGGTGACACACGTTTACTCAAGCAGGCTCAGTAGATGTATATTTGTATTAGAGACTTATTCGAGACTTTAGTAGGAACAGAGCCAGGTGTGGTCACAAGTTAACATGGTTATCCGTCCCGTCCGTGTTAAAAAAGAGGTGGCAGTCTGTCTTGTCTGTCTGCTGTATATGTTATTTTATTAGAAATCGTTAGTGCGTTCGTAGTGAGCTGGAATAGCTCTCGTCTTTCATTTATTTTGTCACAATGATACGTGTTCGACTCCCGTGAAAATGTTTATTTTTTTTATAAGGCCATTCAAAATGCCGAATATTTCTTCTGATTCATGTTTACTGAAGCAGGCTCCATAGACAAAATGCATTCAAGAGTTTTTATTAGAAATGTATTAGAGACTTTAGCAGGAAGAGCAATAGCTCTCTCCCTGTTTACAAACACAAGCGACGTTTAAAACCAGACGGAGTACCTGATGCGTTCACACAAATAAGACTGCAAGGACGTGTCTGTTTTTACACATTGCAACGTTAATGGGTAAGAAACTGAACAAAGGCATCTGCGAGGACAGCTTCGTCCCTTTTTCCAGTTTTCAACATCTGTCGTTTCTACGACAACCACAGACGTGTTTGGCTGACGGTCACCAGTTAAAGTGACGGTTCGGAGTAAAATTCACCCTGAGGTAATTTCCACCAATAATCCAGCCAAATACCCCCTCAGATGCATTTTTAGCGAGGGTCAATATTTATCAAGTTTAGGGGTATCAGCCAAATGGCTTAGTATTGGAGTGTCCGGTACACTGTGTATATCTCGTAAATTACCACACTAATAATGCATGGATTGTTACCTAACTTTAGTGTAGTAGTAGTAGTGTAGTAGTACATATATGGTCTGTACTCACAAAACGAGGCATTTTAAAGTTTGGAAGTACACCAGGAGTTTATTTAAAAGAGCACTTTTCTGATAGCTTCAACTAGCTGTTGCTAAGGCTACCGCTGCGTCGACGTCTCTTCCGTCTTTCCGGATAAGTTCGTAAAAGTCCTCTTCAAAACTCACAAGTGTAAGGAAAAAGTTAGTGAATTCAACACTCCATCTAATTTCAAGTATTCAATTATTCCAGTTGTCAATACATTTTGATAGAGTGTTGAATTCACTAACCTTTTCCTTACACATGTGAGTTTTGAAGAGGACTTTTACGAACTTATCCGGAAAGACGGAAGAGACGTCGACGCAGCGGTAGCCTTAGCAACAGCTAGTTGAAGCTATCAGAGAAGTGCTCTTTTAAATAAACTCCTGGTGTACTTACAAACTTTAAAATGCCTCGTTTTGTGAGTACAGACCATATATGTACTACTACAGAAGTTGGGTAACAATCCATGCATTATTAGTGGGGTAATTTACGAGATATACACAGTGTACCGGGCACTCCAATACTAAGCCATTCGGCTTACCCCTAAACTTGATAAATATTGACCGTCGCTAAAAATGCATCTGAGGGGGTATTTGGCTGGATTATTGGTGGAAATGACCTCAGGGTGAATTTTACTCCGAACCATCACTTTAACGTGGTCACAAGTTAATACGGAACACCGGCCAAGCGCGCGGAAAAGTCCTGCAAGTGAGGCACAGGGTACCTGTCAGGAACAGTCGCATCGTTGAGTCGCCGGTAGTCCCCACACGGCCGCCATCCCCCATCCGCTTTAGGGACGATGTGGAGGGGTGACGACCACGGGCTGTCCGAACGGCGGACGATGCCCAGGCGCTCCATCTCCTCGAACTCCCCCTTGGCCACCGTCAGCTTCGCCGGGTCCAGCCGGCGGGCCCTGGCGAAAACGGGGGGACCGGTCGTCGGCAGGTGATGCTCCACGCCGTGACGTACGGTCGCTGAGGAAAAATCCAGAGACTGAAGGTCCGGAAAACGTGCTAGTAGCCGGACGAAATCATCGCCGTCCGCCGCAGCGCTGGGCAGCTGCGCCGTCTGGTCGCTCGCTGGGGCGCACACGCGCGCCTGAAGATCACTCGCGTCCAGCAGGCGTCTGTTCCGGAGGTCCACAACCAGGCCGTGTGCGTGGAGGAGATCCGCCCCGATGATGTGGAAAGTCGTGTCCGCCGTGACGAAATCCCAGTCATAGCGGCGGCCGCCGAAACAGAGCTGCATGCGTCTCCGGCCGAAAACGCGAACAGTCGCGCCGCTGACGTTCACCATGCGTGGTAACAGGCTGCCAGCGGCGCCACCCGGCGCGCACGTCCGCTCTCTGGGCAGCGCTGGAACCATGCTTGCATGAGCACCGGTGTCACACAAGAACCTGTGGCCGGAGAGAGCGTCGTGCAGATACAGCAGGGTGACGTCAGTGGAAGTGCCGGTGCCCGCTGTCACTAACGAGCACCGGCCCGGGCGTTTCCCTGTACCACGAACGAGCAGGGCTGGCGACACTTCGTGGCCCGGTCGCCGAAGCGTGGTAAAAACACACGCCAGGCCGCTACGAGGGCCGGTCGGACCCGACAGCTACATTCCTGTCCCTCCTCACGTGTGGTGCTGGGGACGCGTATGCCGGGACGGGCGAGGCACTGCGTTGTGCAACTTATCCGCTTCCATGACAAAAGCGCGGAGGTCCTCCACCGGGACGTCAGCGAGCGTGGACCTGACAGAGACGGGCAGCTGGCGCAAGAAGAGGTGCGTAAACAAGAACCCCGGCTCATTGTCACCCAGCAGCGCCAGCAAATGCTCCATCAGCTAGACGGCTTGCGGCCGCCCAGGCCGTTCAGCGCGAAAAGCTCCCCCGCCCTCTCCGTGTCGGAAAGGCTGAAGTTATACAGCAGCTGCGACTTAAAAGTCCCGTACTTGCCGTGTATGGGAGGGCGCGTTAGCAGTCCGACTATCTTGGTCGCCACGGAGGATGGGAGCGCGGCCACCACATGATCCGGCGGTTGTCGTCTACGATGCCGTGCAGGTCAAACTGCGACTTCGCGTGCGCGAACCAGGCCGCTGGAGAAGTTTCCCAGAACTCGGGGAGCTTAAGCGAAGGTGCGTGTGGCGGAGTACCCAGGTGATGGCGGCGCAGGGAAGGTGAGTCGGGCGCCGGGGTCTCCTCATCGCTGTCCTCGGACTTGCAAGCCAAAAGGCCGCGGCTCTTCTTCGGCATCTCGAGACCGAAAAAAACGTTCGGTCCGGTGTCGGGGTCACCAGTTTAGTGCGGGTGTATTGAGGTGGATACAAACGAATTAGTCACATTATTTGCGCTTGAGCACATGGGGAACATGCCAGCTCGTTTATTTTTAGAAACACAACAGATAGTAAAACAAGGGGCAGGGCCCGCCCACAACATAGTGAAAATATCACTACTGACATAGAGGGGGAATACGCCACCACTATGTCACTATTCGCTACCATTAGTCACCACAACTAATTAATTTATTTGTGAGGAAAACGATTCAACCAGAAGTGAATTCGCGATTTTACTTTGAAATGTACCCCGTGCATTTCCCGTCCTGACAGTGGAGGCGGCCTGAGAGTGGAGCCTGCGGGGGTAGCGACCTCACAGTGGAGGTCTGCAGCCAGGAGAAGCGGTACTCTCGGAGAGACCTGTCGTACCTGTTCCACTGCGTGACGTCACGAACACCTACAAAAATCGAAACTAAGATTTTATTTCCGCATCAAATTCCTTTAGAGAACGAATGGAGACCGACAACAAGTCATTTCATAAAATCGACGACACTCAATTCCCCTGCAGAAGGTTTGTGCTATGGTTATGATTATGGTGATTATGATTGTGATTATGTCAGGTTTTATTAATGCCATCCAATGAACAACTGTGAACTGTATGTCTAACATCTTTTATCTCCTAAATCAGCGATGGGCAGTGCGACTTTATATTATATTCTAAAACTGTTAGTCCCAATGCTTGATTCTGATTGGCTGGTAGGTGTGCTTTACGAGACGATAAAGTACACCTGTCCCCATCCAACGCTGCTGCTGACCGCTTCACAGCATCACTCCGCGCATAGCAACGACGACGACAATAAAGAAACTCGGAACCGGCTTTTTTCTGCTTTGTTATGGAATGGAAAGTTAACTTCGATTTGTTGGGTGGACTAACTATGGTCGATAAACTGCTTGTGGAAAGGGGCTGTTAAAATTAAAGTGATTGCTTGCAAGCGACGTGTTGTTTCTGCAACCTGGCCGGGAACTACTTCCTCGTATCTGGGAACTACTTTGTTGCGCATCTAGTGAATTATTAGTGAAACGGAAGCGTTTTTATTGCTACATGATTTTTCAAATTGCCGCGTTGGTAACAGTTTTAGAATAGCAATTAGCCACTCGACGATGTGAATTATGGAAAAATAAGGAACGGCTGAGAGGCGTGTTAAGTCCCTCGGCTAGCGCCTCGGGACTTATCACGCCTCTCAGCCGTTCCTTATTTTTCCATAATCCACACCCTCTCGTGACTAATTGCTAAATTAGACTCTTTTTTTTTACCACACCAGTCATTGTTATTATACTGTTCACCGATAAAGGGCGCACAATAGACATTGCTATCCAGTCTATTGTGCGCCAGCAGGCGAAGCCACAAGTAGGCCTATCTCATCAAGATAGAAGCTGATTGAGGTTACCTGCTGTGGGTATAGGTATAAGGGGGGAAATGTGGGATAATTTATGTGAGCCATTTGCACTGAAAACAAGTTTTTGTTACTTCTAAAAGAAACTCTTGAGTATAGACATGTTAAAAATGCATCTGAGCATGAAACATGTGAATATGAATATGAAATGAATGCATGTTGGTTCCATAAACATACAGACATATACTGTGTATACACATACTGTATTTTGTTATTTAGAATTAATTTGTAGCTTCTCTCATGTCCGATGAGTGGAAGAGCATGGTTACATGTGGCCCTCTGATGGTGATGATGAAAAATGTGGCCCTCTTAATCATGAAAGTTGCCCATCCGTGTCCTAGATGTTTCTGATGTTTGTCCTGCTCATGCTGCATCAGCCAGATGCAGGATCTGGCTCAGAGAGAGCCACCCCCCCAATCGCATGCTACAATGACGATGGGAAAGCGGTCGATTGGTGAATATTATTATCATTATATTATTATATTAGATTAGATTTTATTGTCATTGTGCAGAGTACAAGTACAGAGACAACGAAATGTTGTTTCAAAATCATATTCATTATGTTCATCAAGAAATTAATAAATCCCTCTCTTCCCATCTCTCTCTCTCTCTCTCTCTCTGTTCCCCTTTCTCTCTTCAAATTCAAATGAGCTGTATTGGCATTTCAAGACAAGTAAACCTAAATTGCCAAAGCAAACATTCAATGCAGCAATAAAGCTGCAAAAATGTGAAGAAGAGAAGTAGAGAATAGGAAACATTACAAAAAATGTCCACCTTCCCCCCCTTCTCTCTCTCTCGCTCGCTCTCTCTCCCTATTATGTGAGTGGTTATTGTTCTTTTCATGCTGTCAACTTTGATGTTGTTCCGTATTGCTGATGTAGCCTGGTTGCTCTTAAAGGGGAAGTGAACCCCCAAATCACATTTTCATTTTTAACTCAACCAGCTCTCTCTCTCTCTCTTATATATATATATATATACCAGGTATTACCTCTACAAGCTGCCTAAGGAGAAAGGCAGTAAGGACCCTGCTAGTGGGCTGAAGTACCTGCTGATGGAGAAGGGGAGCGAGGGCTGGGTGGAGGGTAAGGCCAACGTCAACAGCCCCATGGGGGCCCCGGGGAGGACAGTAGGACAGCTGTACGCCCAGGAGGTCTGGCTCCCTCCATCCATTCTCTCCTGCTCTGTATGTGTGCGTGTGTGTGTGTGTGTGTGTGTGTGTGTGTGTGTGTGTGTGTGTGTGTGTGTGTGTGTGTGTGTGTGTGTGTGTGTGTGTGTGTGTGTGTGTGTGTGTGTGTGTGTGTGCGCGAGATTTTGCATTTCCTATTCTTATTCCTACAATTCCTACAATTGATATGTATTACAATATATTACTGTCCTGTACTCTCTGCTACTAACCCTAACACAATGGTCCTTCTGGGATTAATAAACTACATGTTATCTCATCTTAAAAACATGCAGTCAATGTTTATGGTGTCCATGTTTGTGTTGTCCATGTTTGTGGTCAGGACCAGGAAGTGGCTTACATCCTCTACAACGACCAGCACAGCAATGTCAAAGGGCAAGATTTCGCTGCAAAACCTAAAGGCCACACCAAGGGTGAGGACTACATTGTAAACATCACAACTGTGTGTGTGTGTGTCATCACATAATTTTTTTTCCATCACATCATCTACAGTTCAAACGTTCAATGTCTTACCGCTATTAAACTATATCTATAAATAACAAACATTCACTGTGTCCTTACGGTGTCAAAGCAACTATGAAAAACGTTTGTTTCCAGCAGCTACAAAAGTCTATCTGTCCTGTAGGCGTGGTTCTGCTGGACAAAACCCAAGGCTTCTGGTTGGTCCACAGCACGCCGCACTTCCCGCCCCTACGAAGCAATGGCCAGTACTCGTACCCCGCCACTGGCATGAGAAATGGGCAGAGCTTCCTCTGCGTCACCTACCCAATCAAGGAATTTCAGACCATTGGTGAGACGGTGAAACTGCACATTACATATTAGTAGGATGAGAAGATATTGTTATTGTTTATTATATTAAGTAATAACATATTAGGTATGAAACATAGTCCGTGAGCCAGAGGGGTTGGTCGTTACCAAAAAAGTGGCAAAGGCTACCATACCTTTTCTGAAAGCCTGGAATCTCAGCTTTTCAATGATGTATGATGGCCACCTGACAAGAGTAGCTGTTTTGAGTTATCATACATAATATAAACTACGTTTGAGAAAATAATGCGTATAAATAAATCAGAAACCTGACATAGCTGAAAATCTATATTGGACATATTGGAATATTTTATTTTTTTATGTTTGGTATCATTCTAAAGTGGAGACTCTGAACTTTCATTTAAATCCTTTTGTGAACATTTTGGATAAATACAGCCAACCCTGGAGCTCTTCAAACTTTTAATCACAGATATTTTCCTGCCATTTCCGCCTAAGTCATCTTTTGTCTTTTATTCCTGTGGCACCAGGGAGCATCAGAGAAACAAACTCCAAACACTGAAATACTGGCATGACCCTAGGATTCAGAAAATGTATCATTTACCCATATTATCTGATTTGGAGGGGGTGATTTTCAGTCTTATATCAGACATGGCGTTTGAGAAAATAATGCGTATAACTTAAGCAGAACACTGACATAGCTGAAAATCTAAAAACGGTATAACAAATAACAAATAAGACATGGATTCCTATGTTTTAAGGTGTGGTAAACCCAATTATGACATTGCCATTACTGTAAAAGGTCAAGTCATGGTCAATGACATTTTATGATATTACACTAATGATACACTAATCAAACTCCTCGTCGGAATCCTATTCCTCTGATAAGGATTCGTTGGAATCCTTATCAGAGGAATAGGAGTGTTTCTCATCAGCAAAGTCATCCTTCTGGTTTTTGCACTGTCTTGCATGGCAACTCACTCGTGGTCTGGGTTGACAGTTGTGTCAGGCTTTGCCTGGTTTACACGCATACACAGGCTGCGACACTGTAAGTGCATTTGCAAGTCGTGGTAAAGTGTCAGCCCTAAAACTTCTTCAGAAGAATGAAAACTTCTGTGAGACCTTTTAGAAGGTTGAGGGAGACTGGACAATGACACCTGAGTTGTATGCAGCCTTACAGGAGTTCACATGTCAAATGTACAGCTCCAAGTCCAGAATCACCAACATCAATGAAATGAGGTACGCACTTTTTTTGTGCAAAGAAAGGCATAGAATCCTGGCAGTTACCTCCATGCTCAGATTCTCTCAGGAAGCACTGTCTCAGAGCCAACTATCAAGGTGCTATCTGGAGAAGATGCCTCGAGATAGCACCTGAAAATCTATGCATGGCATAGATTTTCAGCTATGTCAGGTTTCTGATTGATTTATATGCATTATTTTCTCAACCTTAGTTTACATTATATGTGATAACTCAAAACAGCTCCTCTTGTCAGATGGCCATCATACATAATTGAAAAGCTGAGATTCCAGGCTTTCAGAAAAGGTATGGTAGCCTTTGCCACTTTTTCAGTAACAGTTTCCATATTTTGAGGCCCTGGCTCACGGTCTAGTAGGAACAGTTCCATTTTGATAAAGGATGCCCCAAATTAGCTATTCATGTTAGTTATAAGATAACCTGTACTTAAACCCGCCTGCTTGGGTAAATCATGATAAAGATAATACTGAAATAAACCGTCATTGTTATTGTACATAATTAAGTAATAACATATTAGGTATGCAACATAGGAACTGTTTGATTTTGGCCCAAATTAGCTATTAATAGGATTCAAAGGATTCAAAGGATTCAAAGGTTTTATTGTCATGTGTGCAGTAAAGAAACGCGTTTCCCTGGACAATGAAATGCTTACTTTGCTGCCCACACTGGATACCATATATAAATAATGTATAAAATAGAATATAAATAGAAACTGTACAAATAGAAATAAAAATAAGAAAATATACATAAAATAAAAATAAAAATAAAGAAAAATAAAATAGAAATATAAAATTTAGAAGATGTGAATTAAATGAAATGGTGAAATGAAATTGTAAATGTGCATTGTGCATCAGCAGCTGTAAACATTGAACATTATATTAAATTATAATATAATGTATATATAATTATAATAATCATTATATTAAATTATATTATATTATATTAATATTCTTTTTGGTCAGATTACCTGTTCTTAAACCTGCCTGCTTGGGTAAATCATGATAAACATATATTGAAACAAACTGCCACGGTAAGAAGTACATGTTCGCGTGTCTCGCCTTGTCAAGGTCTGCATGGCAGTGCAAATTTTTATTGAAAACATTTTCTGACACGGGGGAGCCAGTGGCTGCCTGATGTGAGTGTGACGATGGGTGCACTTGTTTCAGGGGAGCAGCTGCAGATCAACCAGCCCGACGTGTACGACTGTGATGTCCCGCCATCCCTCGCCGCTGCCGTGCCCGCCTTGGCCACCCTCTGTGGGCACACGGGGGCCACTTACTTCGGCCCGCACGTCAGTCCCGTGGCCGAACGCAGCGTGAATCTCACCTCCGGCACCGAATTTCTCAATTTCACCAAAGAATCTTCTTTTGATGATGGTAAGACACACACAGGTCTGCGGGGGCAGGATGGTCTCGTGGTCGAAACCCTAACTGATGTTCGCTGTGCGCAAACCAAAAACAAGGTAATCCAGGCCTTCGTCGGCAGTGAAAGAGTGATTTGTCGCTTGTCGCGCACATTGGACATTTTGTACCTCCATGAGTAGATTGCTGTAGAGATTCACTGTCACTTGCTTTGGATAAAACCGACTGCAAAAAATACAATATAGGAGAAGTACATGCTGGATTATAAATATATCATATGTTAAAGGTAAATTATTTTAACATGTTACTGTACTAAATCATAAAATGATCATATGTCAGCAGGGATTAATACTGGCTTCGCCGACAACGTCACAGCAAGTATATTTGCCATTGAAATGTCCGTTCAGAATTGTTTTTTTTTTTTTTTGGCCTGTTATGAATCACTTAATTACGGGTACCCCAGGTTGCCAGATATAAACTAATTGGCCCACAAACAGTGTGCTGCAGCCAACAAACAAACAAACTGTCTCAACGGAGATTGTATGAGATTCTATCCGACCTCGTCCTCCTTTGAAAAGCTCTATGATCAGAGCTGTGATAAAACATGGCTAAATCTTAAAAGCTGCATTTGAAAGATTGAGACATCTTAGAGCACAGAAGGATTCCAAGATGGATGCCACATGAGCTGCCTTATCATTTGTAAACACTAAAGACATTGCAAACATGTACATTAGCTTATCATCTCATGGGTAGGACGCCTACTTGTCATCCTTATCCTGGAACCCGAGTGAGCTTTGAGTCTGGGGAGGAGGGGGCAGGCAAATACAACTCTCTCCAATAATGTGAATGTGGACTGCACTTCCCACATTTTAAATGCTTGGTGTCAATGTTACATATTATACCCTCAATGGTTTTTGAAACAAACAAAAAATCTGTAACAGCAACAATTTCACATGACCAAATCATGATGAAAATATATTGAAATAAACTGCCATGGTAAGTACAGTTCATGTTCTGTCTCACATTGTCAAGGTCTGCGTGTCACTGCACCTTTTTATTGGAAACATTTTCCGACACGGGGGAGCCAGTGGCTGCCTGATGTGAGTGTGACGATGGGTGCTCTCGTTTCAGGGGAGCAGCTGCTGATCAACCTGGCAGACATATACGACTGTGATGTCCCGACATTCCTCGCCACCGCAGTGCCCACCTCGACCACCCGCTTGGAGCACAGCGTGCCGGCCAATCACTTCGGGCCACACCTCAGTCCCATGGCCGAAAGCAGTGTGACTCTCACCTCCTTTGGCGGCACCAAATTTCTCAGTTTCGCCAAAGGATCTTCTTTTAATAATGGTAAGAGACACACAGGTCTGTGGGGGCAGGATGGTCTCGTGGTCGAAACCCTAACTGAGGTTCGCTGTGCGCAAACTGCACCAGCCGCTGCATACCGAAAACAAGGGAATCCAGGCCCTCATCGGCAGTGAAAGAGCAATTTGTTGCTTGTCGTGCACCTCGGACATTTTGTACCTCCATGAGTAGATTGCTGTAAAGATTCAATTTTAAATATATAATAATGGTATATTTTTAACAAATGTACGAGATTCTACCTGACATTGTTCTCGTCTTGGGAGTTGAATTTGAAAGATTGAGACAGCTTAGAGCACAGAAGGATTTCAAGATGGATGCCACATGAGCTGCTATATCATTTGCAAACAATAAAGACAAACTGTACATTAGCTGATCATCTTACGGGTAGGACTCGTTATTGCTTATCATTCCTGACATAGAATAATTGCACTTGTATCAAATAATAATGTTGCACTTGGCTTGTCATCCTCATCCTGAAACCCGAGTGAGCTTTGAGTCTGGGGAGGAGGTGGCAGGCGAATACAACTTTCTCCATTATGAATGTGGACTGCAGTTCCCACATTTGATATGCTTGGTGTCAATGTTGCATATTGTACCCTCAATGGTTTTTCAAACAAAAAATCTGTAACTGCAACAAGCTCACATGAGCTCACATAGTCAGGCCCTCATTTACACTGTTTTCTGTGTAACGTGGCTCCAGATCTGTATGTGTCCTGGGTGGCCCCTACTCTGCAGTCCAACCTGCTGGTCCGGCTCTGGGTGTGCGGCAGCGGCGTTCTCCCCTCCAGCTGCACCGGGCCCTGGAAGGTCATGCGCGTCACGGTCGCCAACCCAGGCGACACATTCGATATTAAGGCGGGTAGGGACCACTCCAAGTGGGCCGTGTCTACCCAGGCGCTGGGGTCCGGGTCTCTGGGTGGTGGGGGTTGGGTGTGCGTGGGGGACGTTAACCGGATCAAGGCGGAGGAGAAGCGGGGTGGGGGCACCGTGTGCCAGCAGAACCCGGTGGTATGGAAGGCCTACCACAGCGCCACAGTGGAATGTGATGACTGTAGCGGCGGGAAGACGTGTGACGTGGAAAACATTGGCGGCTAATGCTAATGGCTTGGCTAAAGCAAGGACTGACCACTGTTTGGTGTTCATACAACCATAATCTCAGGTGCCATTCAGGTGATTGTTTTTCTTTTATTGATATGATTCAGACCATATTCGACATCAAATCGCCGATCAGTTTCTAGGACGCAGAACCATTTTGACAAAATCATGGTTGATAGCCCGACACTGTTGTCCTTTCTATTTTTATATGTCATTTTATATGTTTTGCTAATCTGAATAAAAATGCTTTGTACAAGGATATTTTGGTTTCTACTTTCTAATTAATTTAACACAAAGCAGACCCTCCAGGATTTCACGATGTTGCGATTTGCAACTTCAACGCAACATCAACCAATCCCTGTGAATTCAGGGCGGTGTTGCAATTTTAACCAACCACCTTAAGTTTCCCGCAAATTTGACCAGTCATTATTCATTGGCGTCGTCCTGAACTGACATCGACAAACTATCTTCCAAGATGCAGCATGTGCACGTCCAACGTTTCACACTTGCTGACCAAAATAACCACAAAAGATCACGAAAAGCAGTATCCTGGCATTCTACATGAAAGCGGAGGGTAATTATTTTGCACTGCATGCAACATTGTGGTGGAACATCAGCGGAAATATTCCATTGACAACCATTTTGCCACCGCGAAACAGTGTTACTGAAAGTGTGTTATGTTCATGGTGAAGGAATGTGTGTACTTTACTTTTTTTTTTTTTTTACATAATACAAGAAATCAATACATGCCAAAGTTTTGCCAAAATGGTATTTTATTTTCTAGGTGTTGCATAGTTGTCTTCAGCATCATGCTGTGATGTTCTGTTGAACTGAGATTGTTTATTTTATTAATTCTATATGTGAAGGCTGAGCCATTCATATTATTAGTTTATAATTATTTAATTTAGTATTCAGGAGAGACGTGCCTGCAGTACTAGTACTAATGTTTTTATTTCTGGCATGAATTCTGAGGCATTTACATTATAACATTTTGTAGTGCTGTGAGGTTCTGTGCACTTCAAATTTTGAACAAACAGGTGCCTTTGGATAAGTAAAGTCTATTTTGCTGCATTTTTGTAGTCCAGGTAATATTTTATTTGCCATGTGGTGAGATTATTTATAGGACCAATTATCAGTTTTTTTCTTCTTTTATTCAATGTTTTTTTCAGTAATAAATCAATATTTAACATATTACTTGGGGAAATCGCAGTACTAACAGTATATCAGGAAAATTGCAACTTTTGTAACTTTCACTTCGTGTTACATTTACATTTAGGGGCATTTAGCAGACGCTTTTATCCAAAGCGACTTACTTACAAAGAATACATTTGTCATAAGAAGGTGAAACATTTAATTGCTGCTGATACAGTAAGAAAGTCACCAGAACAAGTTTCAAGCATTTCAATTGCTAGGTTAACCATTGCTAGTATACAACAATTGCTAGTATCCTCTTGCACTGTCATCGCAACAAAAACCTAAAAAACACCGCCACTTTCATCGTAATTTTTTTGAAGAGCTCATGCAACATCAGGCATTTTAGGCCGCAACAGTCTAAAAAAAAAAGGCCCGCAAAATCCAGGAGGGATCACCCCCCAGGACACCTCAAACCACCTGGAAAACACACAACCCAGAAGCCGCATTCATTGTTGTTGGGGACTTCAACAGGGCCAACAAGAGGAAAGTCCTGCCAAAACTCTACTAAAACATTGATGTTCTTGCCCGAGGTGACCAGACCCTGGATCACTGCTACTCCCCATCCGAGGGTGGCTACAAACCCCTCCCCCGACTGCATTTGGTAAGGCTAACCATATTTCTATTCTCTTACTACCCAGCTACAGACAAAAACTTGGAAAAAAAACAGAACTAAAACAGGATAAACCAGTTCCTAGGGTAGTCCAACAATGGAGTGACGACTGTCGCTGCACTGCAGGACTACTTTGAGTCTACTGATTGGCAGATGTTTCATGTTGCAGCTGATGGCGATATCAATGAATACACTGACTCTGTTTCTGTTTAGTTATATTAGACACTGCACTGATGAGGTAGTCCCCACTAGATGCTACCGCACATTCCACAACCAGAAGCCCTGGTTCAACAGCGACACCAGGGCCAAACTCAGGGCCCGATCCGCCCCCTTCTCCTCCGGGGACCTGTATTCTTACAGGCAGTCCAGGTATGTTCTCCGTAAGGCCATCAGAACAGCCAAGCAGAACTACAAGGACAAACTGGAGTCCCACTACAAAGGTTCTGACCTCAGACAGATGTGGAGTGGTCTGAGGTCTGACAGGCTACAAAGGGAGAGGTAATGGTGCTGTTCACCCCTCTGCCTTGCTGCCAGACGAGCTCAACAACTTTCACGCTTGTTTTGAGGAAAGCCACACCTTCCCGGCTGCTAGGTTACCGAAAGAGAATGACGACTGCCCACTAATGCTATCCATAGCTGATGTGAGCAGATCCTTTAAGGAGGTCATTAAACGGTTGTGCAACAACAAGAATGTGCAGGACGATCACCACGACCACTAAACAACAACATCGGGCTAGCGTCTACTCACAAGACGAGCTCCTCCAGCTCCGGGATCGACTAGTGGTGTACCCGAAGGGGATCCCGATGGAGCTGAGGATAAAGCGGCGTGGTACTAGAGCAGGAGCCATGGTGAGGAACAAAAAGACGGAGAGGAGGTGGAGATACAAGCCCCGTCTTCCCTCGGTCATCATGGGGAATGTACGCTCACTGCCCAACAAGACGGACAAACTATTAGCCCTCGTTACCGGACAGCGTGACTACCGGGAGTGCAGTGTGTTGTGCCTGACGGAGACATGGCTGAACGGGAATATACCAGACTGCTCAGTGGAACTAGCCGGCTTCACGCTAGTTCGGGCGGATAGAGACAAACGGAGCGGTAAGAAGTCAGGTGGCGGACTTGCCGTCTTTGTTAACTCAAAATGGTGCAACCCGGGACATGTTACCACGAAGGAAATCACGTGCACGCCTGATGTTGAGCTGTTAGCTGTGGGACTGAGACTGTACAATCTGCCCCGTGAGTTTTCGGCAGCCATTGTTATTGTTTACACTCTACCATCGGCTGTGGCAGCGCGGGCTTGTGACATTCATTCCACCGTCGCAGACCTGCAAACAAGGCATCCCAACTCTCTCATTATAGTAAACGGAGACTTTAACCATTTGAACATATCAAAGACACTGACTGACTTCACCCAGTATGTGACTTGCAGCACCAGAGGAGATAAGACATTGGACTTACTGTATGCCAATGTTAAGGAGGCATACAGTGCAACAGCCCTTCCCCCCTGGGCAAATCAGACCACTGCTTGATACTACTGTCTCCTATTACCTCTTATGAGGAGACAGCCCATCACCACCAGGACTGTGCAGCAGTGGTCTGAGGAGGCTGAGGAGGCCCTGAAGGAGTGCTGCAGGACAACAGACTGGGGGATGTTTCAGGACGACTACGGCGACGATAGTGAGGGTCTCACTCAATCAGTACGTGTACATGCAGCAAGAAATTCGAATTTCTGATCGGATCAGATAATGACATGCGTAACATCGGATCACTTGTCCTAGTATACATGCCGTTCAGAGAATCGGATTAACAGCCGGAGCCTGGCTGACTCCGGACGCTATGTGGCGCTGCGCACGCGCAGAATGGCACTGCTCATGCGCAGAATGCAAAATCCGATTCAGATCCGATTGCTGAGTATACATGCCGTTAAAAGTCCGACTATGAACTAATTATCTAGGTGTTGTTATCCGATTTTTAGATGTCCGAAGTAGGTCCAAAGTAGATCGGATTAAGGTGTTTACATGCACTTAAAAATTCCGAACGATATCTTAGAAATTCGAATTTCTTGCTGCATGTAAACGTACTGAATGTGTCATGGACTACATAAAGTTCTGTGAGGAGAGTGTTGTCCCCACCAAAAAGGTCCGCTGCTTCCCCAACAGCAAACCCTGGATCAACAGGGACATCAAAGTCCTGTTGAACCAGAAGAGGAGAGCCTTCATGGCAGGAGACAATGAGGACACACAGAGGGAAATACAAAGAGAGCTGAGGAGGGAACTGAGGAGGGCTAAATACTGCTACAAATACAGAATAGAGGGGAGGCTGCAGCAGAATAACCCTGGGAGGTGTGGGCGGGGGTGAGAACCATCACTAGCATGAAAAATGCTGGAGGATCGCAGGAGGGGACAAAGGAATGGGCTGACGAGATAAACCTGTTTTTTAACAGATTTGACTCACCAACTGGGGCCAGAGCAACACCCCGCCCCTCCTCCTGCACTACTCATCTCTCTGCTGCACCACAAGACCTGGGCATGGCAGCTTTTGCACTTCCCCTCCCAGCACCACCCTCTCTCTCTCTCCCGTTCCTCACTCACAGGGAGGCTGGACCAATGTCCAGCCCAGAGGACATCCCCTCACCACACCCCCAACTATTCCTGCGACCCCAGCAATAACAACCCCAATCATCAACACCAGCCACGTGAGACGGCATCTCACAAGGATCAGGTCAAACAAGGCCAGAGGACCCGATGACATCAGCCCGAGGGTGCTCAAGATCTGTGCGGAGCAGCTGGCAGGAGTGTTCACGCATATTTTCGGCCTCTCCCTGAGGCTGAAAAAGGTGCCAACTCTCTGGAAGACATCCTGTGTACTCCCTGTGCCTAAGAAGGGTCGACCCAAAGCTCCGAAGGACTTCAGACCTGTGGCTCTAATGTCACACGTCATGAAGACCTTCAAGAGGTTGGTTCTGGAGCACCTCAGGCCCATGGTGCGTGGCTGCCTGGACCCTATGCAGTTTGCGTACCAGACCCACATCGGCGTGGAGGATGCCATCATCTGCCTGCTTCACAGAGCTTACACACACCTGGAGAGGCTGCAGAGCATGATGAGTATCATGTTCTTCGACTTCTCCAGTGCTTTCGACACCGTCCTGCCAGTCCGGCTGGCTCCTGGTGATGCAGGTAGATCCTGACATGGTGGCATGGATAACAAACTACCTCACAGACAGGCCACAGTATGTCAGGCTGCGACACTGCTTGTCAGACATGGTGACAAGCAATACTGGCACACCCCAGGGAACTGTACTTTCACCATTCTTGTTCACTCTCTACACCTCGGATTTATGCTACAACTCCCAAACATGCTACCTGCAGAAGTTCTCTGACGACTCCGCCATTGGATGCATCACAAACAATAGGGTGTAGTACAGGGAACTAGTTAAGAACTTTGTTGGATGGTGTGACAGGAACCACCTTCAGCTCAACACCAGGAAAACCAAGGAGCTGGTGGTGGACTTCTCAAGGTTCAAGGTTTCTTTATTTGTAACGTACCATAGTACCGGTAAATTTGTTGTGCAGGCGGGAATTCAGCGATCCCAGTACAAAATGACAGCTACATAAAATACATCATGACAGACAAGACAACACAATACACACATCCTCACATATACAATATTTAGAAGTGCATCATTAAAAAAAAAGGGGGGGGGGGGCTCTTTCTGGCTCTTTCTGGCGCAGAAAGAGCCCCCCCCCAATACCGGTTTCCATAAATGGGGAGGAGTTGGAGATGGTGGACACCTAGAAGTTCCTTAGGGTGCACCTAAACAATAAACTGGACTGGTAGGACAACACTGAGGCCCTCTACAGAAAGGGACACAGTAGGCTGTTCTTGCTGAGGAGGCTCAGATCTTTCAATGTGTGCACCAGGCTGCTACGGATGTTCTACCAGTCTGTGGTAGGCAGTGTCACCTTCTTCGCTGTAGTGTGCTGGGGAGGAGGCATTGGGAGTGGAGGTGCTAGCAAGCTGATTAAGCTGGTGAGGAAGGCGAGCTCTGTGGTGGGGATGAGGCTGGACTGTGTGGAGGCTGTAACTGAGAGGAGGATAAGGGGAAAGCTGCAGGCGATCTTGGACAACCCCTCTCACCCTCTCTATGCCGAGCTGAGGCAACTCAGGAGCACGTTCAGCCACAGGCTCACTCAACCAAGTGCCTCAAAGCGCTTGGGGGGCTCTTTCATCCCATCAGCTATCAGACTCTACAAAACCACAACCCCCCGCTCCCAACGTCTTGAAAGCCCCAACACCTCCTGATAATGGACTAAACACCACACACCTCAGGACTGTCTGTTGCTTAAACCATCATTATTTATGTCTTCCTCCATTACCTCTGGAATCCTGCACATGGCACATTTATATTCATATTTACACTTTCGTCAGATTTATCTATCAATGCACAGGTCATCCACAAAAGGAAAGTTACAATGTACAATGTATATATTATGTTTTATTTAATCTTATTCAAATAGCTTTTTTATATCATTTTATCTCAAATTGGTAATTTTATTTATTGTATGTATACTCTGGTTTTTATTGCACTCCTTTATCCCACTGTACTGCTGGTCGCCGAGAATTTATCCTAAGGGGGATTAATAAAGGACTATCTTAAGGTCAACTCCCGCAAGGCTCCAGGATCAGATGGCATCCCAGGCCCTGTACTCCGAGCTTGTGCCGACCAGCTAGCTGAGGTGTTTGCTGACATCTTCAACCTCTCCCTGAGCCTGTATGAGATCCCCACCTGCTTCAAGTCCTCCACCATTGTACCTGACCCGCCCGTTGCACTGACCTCCGCTATCATGACGTGCTTTGAGCGGCTAGTCAAAACCTACATCTGCTCCAGCCTTCCTTCCACCTTAGACCCTCTTCGGTTTGCATACCACCCAAACCGCTCCACTGATGACGCTATTTCCATGGCACTTCACGCCGCCCTCTCCCACTTGGACAAAAGAAACACACATGTTCGAATGCTGTTTGTGACTACAGCTCAGCATTCAACACAATTGTTCCTGGGAAGCTCATCATCAAGCTCAAGGACCTAGGACTGAGCCCCGCCCTCTGCAACTGGGTCCTGGACTTCCTGGTGGACAGACCTCAGGTGGTGAGGGTGGGCAACTTCACTTCCTCCGCACTCAATCTGAGCACTGGTGCCCCTCAGGGCTGCATCCTCAGTCCCCTCCTATACTCTCTGTACACGCACGACTGCGTCTCCACTTTCCGCTCCAATGCCATCAAGTTTGCTGATGACACCACCATCCTGGGACTTATTACAGACGGCGATGAGACTGCCTACAGAGAAGAGGTTAACCAGAGACACTATAGAAGGAGGAGACACATCACAGAAAAAAATCACCCATTCAAATGCATGGGGAAACTTCGTAACGCTAAGATGGCAGTTGTTTACACATGTCCCGCCTCTTTCGGTGCCGTTGCTCCAAGCATTTTGCAGCTCCTACGCGGTCACGCTTTTTGCGACACTTGGACACATGGCCCTGAAGCAGTCAACACCAAATCAGATACAGGCAAGGTTAAAGTTACGTTGTTGATCTCTTGCTTTATCCAAAATCGCGGAATGATCTGCGATAGCTGACCGTGAGCAATGTCTTGCTGTTAGTGCCGGTGTTGTTATGCCGTAGATAAAAAAGTGTCGCGAAGCATTGCGCATGCACAGTCCAAGATTACCTGTAAGAAAAAGTGCTTTAAAAACGTTAATTTGATACAAAACCACCAACCCTTTCAGCGATTTTAGTCTGTTTTTATGCCCCTTAGACCTCGGAAAATGGAGATACAGCTCTCCCCCTATAGATTTACATAGGGCCCTGGTCTTGCTAAGACCAAATAGCTGCCCGAAAGGCGTGGCCAATATGGCCGTGAGTGAGAGGACTTGCCTAGAAGGACTTTGGGTTAATGTCCTGGCAGTGTGGTGCCAGGACTACAACCTCTCTCTCAACGTAGGCAAAACCAAGGAGCTTCTAGTGGACTGCAGGAAGGTGCAGCGGGGGTGACATAGACACTCCACACCATAATCATCAATGGAGCTGAAGTGAAGAGAGTCCACCACTTATATATACCTTGGTATATATCTGATGACCTCACCTGGCCTCACCACATGGACACCACAGCAAGGACGGCCCGCCAATGCCTCTTCTTCCTGAGGCTAAAAAAGGTTGGTGTGTCCCCTGACATCCTCATAAACTTCTACAGATGCACCATCAAAAACGTTCTCTCCAGCTGCATCACCTCTTGGTACAGCAGCTGCTCCACGCAAGATCACAAGGCCCTACAAAGGGTGGTGAAAACCACCCAGACCATTGCCGGCAGGGTGCTGCCCACCCACTATCTACCCCACCCGTTGCCTGAGGAAGGCACAAAACATCACCAGGGACCCCAGCCACCCAGCACTCACTTTCACCCCGCTGCCGTCTGGAAGACGGTACAGGAGTGGTCAGTCACACACTTCACGACTTAAGGACACCTTTTACCTGCCGGCCATCAGGCTTCTGAACCGCTGAACTCTTCCCCTACCGCTACCTCAAATCCATTGTCAATAACCACTGATGTAAACACTTATATGCATCATTATTTAATGGGAAAATTCAGACCACATAACTCAACACTATGTAAGAACATGTAAAAATACTGGATAATATCTGTACAAAACGTTGGTGCACTTGCAGTCCTGCACATCTGTATCGTGTCATATTTGACCACTGCTTCCATCACAGCTCATGTACAACCCTTCCGTTTATGTATTATGTAAATAACATGCTCTCAGTATGCAAGTTTTATACTGTGCTTTATATTTCTCCAATGCTGCTTATTTTCACTCTTCATCTTTCATTCTCCATTGCTGCTCTTACTAGATCCGTGATGCCCTGATTTTACTGTTATTCTGTACTTATTGTATTACATTTAATTTAACTTTCTTTGATTTTCCATGATGGAACGGGCCTCGTCCAATACACTTCATTGTACAGTATGACTATATAAGTGATGCTGCACATTTGACAATAAAGGGCTTGAAACTTGAAACATGCATCACTCAAATATAAACCTTTCCAGTGCAAAGCCAACTAAATATCACATTAAGGTTTCACATAACGTGTACCAAATTATCGTTTTAACCTTCTCCACAAATAAACACAGTTTTGTAACTCTTAACTGTTCGTTGAAGTCATTACATGTGCAGGGGCTTAAATAAAGTCTTCGCATCGTAAACAAAACCCAGCGACCTGCCTGCCAGACTTACACAGGTGACAAAACCCCATAACAGTGCAGCAGCCTGCAGCCGCGAGACAAAGGCAGAAACTTCGGTTCATAAAGTTCGACAGAAGAGTATGAAACTATCTCAAAATATCTTCACTTGCTTATCAACACTTGCTAACTTAAAGTTAAGCTTATAGAAGTTGACATTGATACTTTTTTTTTAATCAAAACCTGTACAATACAGATAAGGGTCAGCAGCAATGGCAGACGCACGTTAAACGTTCGTCGTCCAGATTGCATTTGGGTACAAACTAAAGTTCCCCCGCGAAACAACCTGGGGCGCAATTGTTCCTATGTCACACGTTTCACCCAAGCGGCAACATTCCATGCTGAAAAATGAAGCCCATGAGAAGTGCAAAAACTTGCAGTTCCTCGACTGGCCGCTTGAGGCTGGCTGCAGAAAGGAGTCAAGTCCCATAGACACCATTAGCCTGGCTGACGCGTCCACATCTCGATGAGATGGTGGTCTGGGAACTAGGTGTGCATTTTCTCGTATTTGAGGCATGGTTTACGAATGCCTAGAGCCGTTTATTGGACGCTACGAATGTCTATCAAATGGCGTCTGGTTCTTCACATGCTGCTTTGCGCGCGATTCATAGCCAATTGCTACAAAAAATTAGCTACTAAAATTAAATTAATTGCTACAAAAGCTACTTAATACACTTTCTAAAGCTGCATCGAACGGTAACGTTGTGTCCGCTGCCATGTTGGATTAACACGCTACAAGCTTCGGTGTCGTGCATAGACGTCGTCATCGTATTGCTGCCCCCCCCCGTTCTGTGATTGGTTCCCTAACTCAGGGGAAAATAAGGGCGGTGGTTTCCAGACTGTCTTTGCAGTGAGAATGAAATCGCGCGCAAAGCAGCATGGGAATTCCCAGGCTAAGACACCATGTTAAAATGTCCAACTTTACAGCCAAAATAAACATGTTTACAGCCTGGTTCAAAAAACGGTTTTGGTGTCTTTCAGTAGTGTTCGAGTCCATGACAACTGTGAGGGGGGTGAATTTTTTTAGAATCCATTATTTTAATGCACAGAGAAGGATTTATTTTATGAATAATTAAGGGCGTGGTCAACTTGATTGGCAGCTGTCATATGTCATCACGGCATGACCTTCACGGATTCGAGGCTTTGATTGGTCTGACCGGAGGTAGGCGGGCTTAGAACACAGACTGAAATGTCCAAGATGGCGGCGCCCGGAAGCCAATTTTAGGCTTCATCCCCGCTGTTAAGAAGTCTATGGGTGACGTCACGGAGGGTTTGTTCACCTGGATGCTGATGCTCACGTTTCCCACACATATTTGTCACAAATGAAAAATAGAATAATTCAACGGTTCCCCATATTATTAGGCAAAATATTAGACCCAACAAGTTAAAGGAAATTACTTTTCAGGTCATTAAATTACACCAAAAGTGGTCACTATATTTTTGGGCACACACACACACACACACACACACACACACACACACACACACACACACACACACACACACAGACACACACACACACACACACACACACGCACACTTGCCTATGAAGTAATTCAACTACAGAAGATGGAACTCAGAAAGGTTTGCACCTACGAGGAATGTGTTTTGGTGGTTCGTATGCAACAGTAAACAAACAGCAATAACGATGGACACGATGGCGGGCCTGCAGCTGGTGTTTTAAAGTGTTTACCAGCGTTTTAGAGTGCAGTAACAAAATGTAACTATTCTGTATTATTGTAGGTAATCTATTTTAGACAAAAGGTCATTTTGAACCGGGTTTGTCATTTTGTTTCCACTTTCCACAAGCAGCAGTAGTGGGCGATTGGCGTGATGAACAGCCTCCACCTCCAGGTTGCGTGACGTCATGACCATCGACACAAATCGAAAGTCAAACGGAAATCTCTTGAGGGAGCGAATGGGGACCAGCAACAAGTCATTCCGTAAAACCGACGACACTCAATTTCACTGTACAAGGTTTGTGCTATGTATTAGTCATTATTTTGCGACAGATTTCACAGGCTTTTAGAACCTGTTAGACGACTGGCAAAAACATTCGTGAAACACTTCGCTAAATTATGTTTGATTCTTCGCCTGATGTCATGTGATTATGTCCGGTTTTAACAATGCGATCCAATGAACAACGGCTGTAATGCATGCAACATGTAATGCAGGGTGAATTGTTTCGGTCTTTTGCTCCGGCGCTGACAACTGTGTGCCTAACGTACTGTCTTTTACATCCTAGATGTATCTTTTGATCTTTGTCCTGCTAATCCTGCATCCGTCAGCAGAGGGAGACACCTCCCCAATCGCCTGCTACAATGATCGTGGGGAAACGGTCGATTGGTGAATATGAGCTATCATTCATTATACTCATCAATGAATTGTTAAATGAATAAAGTTCCTTTTTTTTAAGGAATATTGTTGGAACCACAACGGCACAGACATACACGTGCTCTGTCTCTCGCCCCCCCTCCCTCTCTCTCTCTCTCTCTCTCTCTCTCTCTCTCTCTCTCTCTCTCTCTCTCTCTCTCTCTCTCTCTCTCTCTCTCTCTCTCCCCCCCCATTATGTGAGTGGTTATTGTTCTTTTCATGCTGTCTTTGTCAACTTTGATGTTGTTCGTATTGCTGATGTAGCCTGGTTGCTCTTAAAGGGGAAGTGAATCCCCAAATGTTCATTTTTAACTCAACCAGATCCCGTGCTCTCTCTCTCTCTCATATACATATATATATATAAACCAGGTATTACCTCTACAAGCTGCCTAAGCACAAAGAAAGTGAGGACCCTGCTAGTGGGCTGAGGTACCTGCTGATGGAGAAGGGGAGCGAGGGCTGGGTGGAGGGTAAGGCCAACGCCAACAGCACCAAGGGGGCCCCGGGGAGGACAGTAGGACAGCTGTACGCCCAGCAGGTCTGGCTCCCTCCATCCATTCTCTCCTGCTCTGTATGAGGTGCATGCTTGAGATTTGGTTGTGCCTTTGCACCAAATGCACCAAGAGTTTTTACTGTGTGCTCTTGTGTATTCTGTGTGTGTGTGTGTGTGTGTGTGTGTGTGTGTGTGTGTGTGTGTGTGTGTGTGTGTGTGTGTGTGTGCGTGTGTGAGAGAGAGAGAGAGAGAGAGAGAGAGAGAGAGAGAGAGAGAGAGAGAGAGAGAGAGAGAGAGAGAGAGAGAGAGAGAGAGAGAGAGAGAGAGAGAGAGAGAGTGTATGTATTAAGAAAAAAGACTTAGCATTTCATAATAAAATTACTTAAAATTCCCACAATTGATATGTATTACAATATATTACTGTCCTGTACTCTCTGCTACTAACCCTAACACAGTGGTCCTGGTCACTGTTCATGGTGTCCATGTTTGTGGTCAGAACCAGGAAGTGGCTTACATCCTCTACAATGACCAGCACCCCAAGGCCCCAGGGCAGGATTTCCCTGTAAACATTAAAGGCCACACTAAGGGTGAGGACTACATTGTAAACATTACAGTTCAAACGTCTTACCGTTATTACACTATATTTATAAATAACAAACATTCACTGTGTCCTTACGGTGTCAAAGCAACTATGAAAACCACTTGTTTCCAGCAGCTACAAAAGTCTATCTGTCCTGTAGGCGTGGTTCTGCTGGACAAAACCCAAGGCTTCTGGTTGGTCCACAGCACGCCGCACTTCCCGCCCCGGCGTGCGATTGGCCAGTACTCGTACCCCGCCACTGGCATGAGAAAAGGGCAGAGCTTCCTCTGCGTCACCTACCCACTGAAGCAATTTCAGACCATTGGTGCGATGGTGAAACCTCACATTCTGTTAGTAGGATGAGATATTGGGTCATTGTATATTATATTCTAAGAAGGGTAAAGAAGGGATTTAGCAGACGCTTTTGTCCAAAGCGACATACAATCAGTACATTGGTGGGGTTCGACATGTGAACGGTCGGAGGAGGAGGGGGATCGAGGGGATCGAACTGCCGACTCTACGGTTAGTGGGACGACCCACTCTGTCCACCCGCTCTACCCACTGAGCTACTGCCACCCCATTCTGTAATAAATGGTACGAAGGTACGAATACGAATATTAGGTACGAACTGTTCCATTTTGATAAAGGATGCCCCAAATCAGCTATTCATGTTATTTTTTAAGATAACCTGTATAAGATAACCTGTACTTAAACCCGCCTGCTTGGGTAAATCATGATAAACATTACACTGAAATAAACCGCCACGCTAAGAAGTACATGCGTGTAACTGCATATTTTTATTCAAACACTTTTCTTTGTTCAAATGAGGGGGGAGCCAGTGGCTGCCTGATGTGAGTGTGACACTGGCTGCTCTGGTTTCAGGGGAGCAGCTGCTGATCAACCAGCCCGACGTGTACGACTGTGATGTCCCGCCATCCCTCGCCGCCGCCGTGCCCGCCTTGGCCACCCTCTGTAAGCACAACGCGCCGGCCAATCACATCGACGGCCCGCACGTCAGTCCCGTGGCCAATCGCAGCGTGACTCTCACCTCCATCGGCGGCACCAAATTTCTCGATTTCGCCAAAGGATCTTCTTTTAATGATGGTAAGACACACACAGGTCTGCGGGGGCAGGGTGGTCTCGTGGTCGAAACCCTAACTGATGTGCGCAAACTGGCAGTGAAACAGCAATTTGTCGCTTGTCTCGCACCTCAGACATTTTGTACCTCCATCAGTAGATTGCTGTAAAGATTCACTGTCACTCGCTTTGGATAAAAACTACTGCAAAAGTGACTAAATGGGAAAAGTACATGCTGGATTATAAATATATCATGTGTTAAAGGTACAATATTTTAACATGTTACTGTACTAAATCATAAAATGATCCTGATATGTCAGCAGGGATTAATACTGGCTTCGCCGACAACAATGTCACAGCAAGAATATTTGCCTTTGAAATGTCCGTTCAGAATTATTTATATGTTTGGCCTGTTATGAATCACTTATCTACGGGTACCCCAGGTTGCCAGATATAAACTAATTGGCCCACAAACAGTGTGCTGCAGCCAACGAACAAACGAAACAAACAAACAAACTGGCTCAACGGAGATTGTACGAGATTCTATCCGACCTCGTCCTCCTTAGAAAAGCTCTATGATCAGAGCTGTGATAAAACATGGCTAAATCTTAGGAGCTGCATTTGAAAGATTGAGACATCTTAGAGCACAGAAGGATTCCAAGATGGATGCCATCTTGGAATGGCATCTTGTCATCCTTATCCTGGGACCCGAGTGAGCTTTGAATCTGGGGAGGCGGGGGCAGGAGAATACAATTCTCTCCAATATTGTGAATGTGGACTGCAGCTCCCACATTTTAAATGCTTGTTGTCAATGTTGCACATTGTACCCTCAATGGTTTTTTAAACAAACAAAAAATCTGTAACTGCAACAAGCTCACGTGAGCTCACATAGCCAGGCCCTCATTTACACTCTGTTTTCTGTGTAACGTGGCTCCAGATCTGTACGTGGCCTGGGTGGCCCCTACTCTGCAGTCCCACCTGCTGGTCCGGCTCTGGGTGGGCGGCAGCGGCGTTCTCCCCTCCAGCTGCACCGGGCCCTGGAAGGTCATCGACGTCACGGTCGCCAACCCGGGCAACACGTTCCTCATGAACGAGACCCAAGACCACTCCAAGTGGGCCCTGACTACCCAGGCACAGGGGTCCGGGTCTCCAGGTGGTGGGGGTTGGGTGTGCGTGGGGGACGTTAACCGGATCAAGGCGGAGGAGAGGCGGGGTGGGGGCACCCTGTGCCAGCAGAACCCGGTGGTGTGGAAGGCCTACCACAGCGCCGCAGTGGAATGCAACTGTAGCGCCAAGAAGACGTGTGACGTGGCAAACATTAGCGGCTAATGCTAATGGCTTGGCTAAAGCAAGGACTGACCACTGTTTAGTGTTTATTCATCCATAATCTCAGGTGCCATTCAGGTGATTGTTTTGCTTTTTTGCCTTTGCTGTTGTTTTTTATATTGATATGATTCAGACCATATTAGATGCTAAAACCCTGATTACAGTTACTAGGGTGCCCGACACTGTTGTCCTTTCTATGTTTCTATGTCATTTTGAATATTTTTTTGCTAATCTGAAAAAAACATGTTTTGTACAAGGATATTTTGGTTTCTAATTTCTAATTAATTTAACACAAAGTCAATCAAATTCAAACAACATTCAGCAAATAAATCTTACAGGATAACATCATTTTTGTGTCAGTTGTGGGTTTGGAATATGAATCAAACGGAAACTGGACTTTATATAAAAGTAAATTTATTACCACAAAAATATGACATACTTTATGTAGTGCATAAATAGCTTTTGATGTGTGTTGAGACAGCGCTTGGAATGACTGCACATCCACACATAAGGTATACAATCAATTGCAAATACGAGAAAAATAAGCACCCAGAGGAGAAAGGCACTAAAAACAACTAACAGTGTAGCAAACGTGCTAACACCATAGGCTAACACACCGCCATCACAAATTACCCATTATCCTCTCTCTGGCACGGCCGCGCCCATGCCATCGGTCTGTAAACAGGCCTCATTGGCTCCGACGAGTCTGCACGAACCAGAGGTCACCAGAACTCACATGAGAGGTAACTTGTCGGGAAACAAACGACTGCCCTCCATTTTCGTCGTAAGGTGGTTTGCGTTAAAAGTTTGCGTGGCTCGTTTTTCTTATTGAAGAGACGCACAACATCACGTCGAAATGGAGGCTTTGTTGTATGTAAAAAAAAAAAAAAAGTGCAGTGAAAAGAGATGTAATGCGTAGAAGTGTGTGTGTGTGTGTTTTTTTTTTTTTTTTTGCATTGACGATTCCGTCTGAAAACCAAATCGATGTTTTTGGTTACAGAACACCGATAATAACGATGAGGCCTCAAGACACGTTGACCCCGATCTAAACATAGTCTGAAACACGGGCCAAACATCAGCGTTAACTTACGTGTTGACGAAACGTAAGGACGGAAAACGCGAGCCTGTTGCCGGTTGGTTTTTCTTAGTGTTTTCATCTCAACTTGCTTTGGTTGGTCGGATATTTTTTTCTTAATGTGCTGTATTACATTGAATAGTTAAGTAAAGCCACAAGCTTTGAAAGTGCTCTAAATTTAGGTTTCTTGCATATATACTCTATATATGCATTTGCTTTTATCAAGGCATACGGAGTACAACAATTTCTCACCGTATCGTAATTTCTAAGACAAGAAATTACCTCATCTTTTTTTTTTTTTTTTTTTTTTTTTTTACAATTACCTAGCAATCTTACGACAAACTACAAACAATCCTTATAACTGTAAACACTGCCCTGACATCACACACATCATACGACATTAGTATAATATATACTAGACATTCATTAAACAAGCTCCGCAGTTGTGTTATGCTGCTGGGGAGGACTGTGCTGCGGTCACTGGGTTTGTGATGGAAGTGAAGTGTGCATATTTTTTCCTTTTTCTTGGGAACTTTGAGAATAGCTTCTTGTGGTCACAGGTTACAGACGCTTGCATCAGTGTTTTGTTCCCCCCCCCCCTTTCCATTCAATCTTTCCGTTGTCGGAAAAAATTGTATCGACTGTACTCCTACGTCGAGTCGAGGCGCGTCCCATTGGCGGCTAATGGTCTCTACAATCACAAGGCAAGAGAGTCTTCTCAGGCGAGAGCGTCCGCTGGCATGCATAGCATGGTCAGCGTCTGAGGGAAAGCGAGGTGGAGCCCCTGGTGTCCCAACCTGTAGAGACTTGATCCATGAGTGTGCTCCTGGAGGCAGGCTGAGGAGAGCAGAGGAGAGGGAGGAAGCTCTTTGCATGGGAGGAGGGCTTTAGAGATGTGTGCTTCTGAGACAAGGCCACGTTCGGAGATTCTTGCCATGCCGCTGAGGAGAGCAGTGGGAGGGGAGCCAAGACGAGAGAACACCGCACCAGGAGGGAAAGAGAGAGAGAGAGAGAGAGAGAGAGAGAGAGAGAGAGAGAGAGAGAGAGAGAGAGAGAGAGAGAGAGAGAGAGAGAGAGAGAGAGAGAGAGAGAGAGAGAGAGAGAGAGAGAGAGAGAGAGAGAGAGACAGAGAGAGAGAGAGAGAGAGAGAGAGAGAGAGAGAGAGAGAGAGAGAGAGAGAGACAGATACAGAGAGAGAGAGAGAGAGAGAGAGAGAGAGAGAGAGAGAGAGAGAGAGAGAGAGACAGAGAGAGAGACAGACACAAAGGCCGGAACTTAGGGGGGGTAACTTGGGATGTCAAAACAAAGTTCGGACGAGTCTCCGCCCCTTGGCCTTGATTCGAGGAAACGTGGCGCTGGTCTCTGTGGTGATAGGCTGCGGGCCAAGCAGAACTTTCCCGCCTTTCCTCCGCAACAGGAAGTCAACGCTTGACGATGTCATGGCGTAGAAGACATTTCCAGTAGCAGGGATGATCAGTTCTGTGGGAAAAACATAACTATTAATAAAAATAAGCAAAATATGCTAAATATGCACCATTCTCATAATGAAATGACGTTTACTGCTACTGATAATGTTTTTACATCATGTGTATTTTTTGTTTCTACTCCTCCTCCTTGTGTCCATACAGTAGACATAATTTTAAAATGTTTTACATTTTTTCTCTGACACCCATAGTTGCTCTCTGGGATTAATTGTATGAATTTACTTGTAAATATTTTTTTGTGCATGACATGAAAATAACGTTATTTCTGCATGATCATCAATTGATAGCAATCCTAATGTCCTCATGTCCTTGTTGTGGTCAGCGGTGCTGGTGAGAACCTTCCACCGGGGACTTGGACACCCACATGGCGTCGTTCCGTCCGCGCCTTTGGCCTTTGGCCTTTGGCACCTTTGACACAAACCTGATTGGAGTTTCCACTACAAGTTTAAACGCGAGCCCGAGCCGGACCGTCTCTGACGAACGTGAGCCCGGCCCGCCTCCACAAAGTGGACCACGATGACGTCAGCGCCGGTGGCTGGTCCGGGCAAGACGCGCACCAAGAGTGTGGCTGGAGTTCTTAACTGCGTGGCTCTTTAACATGAATTTGTTCCCATAACTATATAAGCCTGATTAAGGCTTATATAGTCAAAAGGGTCAAAAGGTTTAATAGAAGTGCACCACGTGATGCTAGTTTGACAAACCAACTAGCTTGTTGAAACGGGACAGATTTCTTTCATATTAGTCTGGGTCTAAAGACAGGACATTGGGACAATATTTCACACGCTTGGACCACCCATCGATATTCAACGCATTTACTCCTCATGTCAAGGACATCGTCCAATGTGTAAACAGGACTAATCTGAAACAAATCATCTCTCAATGAGCTATTGAGATTACGACGCAAAAAAAAGGGAGAATATTGAACGTCCAACCGCAGTCATCATCGCGGACGTCATTGTGAGTCGCCTTCTGTCTGAAACGATCCCCACGCGTTAAACGTCTCTAAAAACCAATCAGTCTTGATTTTAAAGACACACCTTCCAAGTGGGGACAATGCGGTTGTCATGGAAATGCAAATCCCAGCCCAGGCTGGGCTGTGGCGCCCAGCCGGACCGCGTTGAGGAGCCGGGCCGGTGTAGCACAGTGGGGAAAGCGGCAGCAGATTACCTTTTCCTTCAGGGAGAAGTTGAATGAGCTCGTATCTGGAGGCCTCCGTGGTGTCCTGGCTGTGCTTCTCCAGGGCGGAGCTGACTACCGTGGGGGTCTTATCGTTACTGGTCACCTGACGGAGGGAATGAGAGGAGGGCCGCTCACTAAACACACGTGACATGTTCTTCCAAGGTGTTCCGCTCGGGGGGGGGGGGGGGGCTCCACCTGCTGCTGTGCCCAACGTGCAAGGCCATCTGTCTCCTAGCGAACCACGTTCGATTCCCACCTGGGGTTCCATGCTACGTGTCATTCCTCTCTTCTGCAGCCCTCTGTTTGCCTTCATCATCATTTGTCAAAAAGCCCCGTAACAAATTACAAAACAAAACATCCTGGAGGATTTTAGACTTTTTCTACCCATGAAAGCATTCTTGCATGTCTAGCACTTGGTCATTAAGCAGTTGCTCTAATCCAAAGCGACTTACAGTGATTTAAAGTACCAGTCGTCATTGGCCAGGCTACGTTGGGGCACCTTGCTCAAGGATGCCTACAGGTTATGCTGTGGACATACTACGTCACTCCACTACCCGACTGTCGTGCTATACTTTCACCGTCATAAATTCTACTCTGCTATGACCTTTCCCCGACTCAGACGCTTATCTTGGCCCGTAACCAGAGATGAAATCAAACCCCAATCACAGCACAAATACGTGTTATCGAATGTGGTTTCTCAACCGTTGCAATAACGTGTTTGGCCACAAGGTGGAGCTGTTCCGAGGGGGGGGGGGGGGGGGTTCCGTACCAGTATGCTCCTGTACAGGTTGCCGTCCTGCAGGTCCATTCGTATCCTGATGATGCGCATGTCGGGCCCGGACCCCTGGCTGTTGTAGGACGGGTTGTTGCCGCAGGAGACGGACCTGCGGTGCGACTTGATGGGCGTGGAGGGGGTCAGCGACACCGGGGTGGACTCGGCGGTGGAGGGGGACGTGTCCACGTCCAGACAGGAGACCGAGGGCGATTTCATGTGCTGTGGTGTTTGTAGTCATAGCAACGGACAGGGGGGGTGAGGATGACAGGGAAGGGCGGTTTTCAGAACAACATTTGCCTGAACTTGATTATACGTTGGTCACAAGGTCTGTGTTTGTGTGTGTGTGTGTGTGTGTGTTTATAAGGTAGGTTATATATATGCAATAGAGTAAGACACAAAATATCTACTGTGTCCCTGGAAGACATACCTGTGTCTGTCAACAACAGACACCGAGCTTCCCTTATTTCGTTCACAATTGTATTTTTTTTCCATCACATGGTCCTGTTCTTTCTTGTCCCACATCAATACTCCACATTGACAACGTTGTTATTTGTACCTTTGCAAACTTCGAGAGCAGTTGATTGACAGGCGAGGGGAAGTCATAGGGGCCGTCACTGTCGCTGACTAGGCTGGTGCGGGAGGCGCTCAGGCTGTCAAAAGACAATCACAAAGACCACAGACATGTTGAGACTCTGGAAACCACCAACTCTTGCCACAGTTGTTGTTTTTTTTTGCAATTTGTAATTCGTAACTGTAAAAATGTTGCTCTGCGTAATTTTGTTCACCTGGCACATTCCGTGATGATGACGGTGGGGGTAAGGCCGCGTGGGCTGGGTTCACCAGGGGCTTCGATTTCATTGGACAATCTGTAGCTGCAGACAGACGGACATTTTTAGCTTTTATCTAAAATGTCATTCAGCTTTTATCATAAAAAAAAAAAAGCTGACATGTCATTACGTTGGGCCGTCACACCCTGAGAACTGCTTCATGTGCGTTGCAGTGTGCAACGTCAACTCTCGTTTCCAGAAAGAAATTACAGCAAAACCCAGATCAGGGTGTTTTCGTGGAAATGGCGTTGATGTTGCAGCCCGCCATTTTCTCACTGAAACCACACTCTCTGCTATCGTAAAATAGTGAGTGTTACATTATGTAAAAATAAATAAATATAACTGCATTATCCTACCTTTCCTCCTCCGTTAGGGTTGGCGCGCTCCAATACCAGTCCACAAAGTTCTTGTCCGACCAGAACACACAGTTCTTGCACGACGACTGGAGAAGACGGATTTGAGCCAAAACCTCAAATTCCTGTTGAAAGACCAGACGTACGACCTCAGCGTTCACGCTCATAAACCATCCGGAAGCAAAGAGGGCCCCCCCCCACCCCCATGGATGCGCTATAACAACCGGGGGTTCCACCAGACCAGCGGAAAGGTTCCGGGTTCAAGCCTCAACGTCCACAGACCTACCCCGTAGGCATGGTGGAGCAAGACGTCCTGCAGGCCTAAACCCACAGAGCGCAAACAGGGAGCTAAACTTTCATTTGTGCTCGTGTTCAAACCGAAGGCACGTCCAATCCCACACAGACACGGCTCATCTAGGTCAGTTTGAAAACGGGTCAAACCGACTGCAGGCGGAGGCGGAATACATTGACCCCCACCCTCCGCGCGCTGGAAAAGCAGCACTCTGCTCTGCATTGGCCTCGCCGCTGCCTACGCTGTGGAAGAGCCCATTGATAGTGAAACGCACCGAGAGCAGACGCTCTCTCTGCTTCGCTACCTGTTAGCATGTCTTGGTGACATGATGGTCTGACAACACATCACTGTAAGTCACGTTGGTTCTCAAGCCAGACGTGTGACTAGACCCCCACACAGTAAACAGCAGGATGAATAACGGTATAATACGTACCCTCCTCCTTTTATCAAAGTTGATGTATCCGTTCTGTGAAAAAAAAAGAACACAGGAAGTGTTGAAGCAGCACGATATAGCCCTGGTGTGGCTAGTTATGACAGATCAGCTAAGCTAACTCTTGGCTAATGCTGCAGAATAGCTAAATGTGTGTTAGTGTGTACCAGCCAATGCTAGTGGAGAGGTAAAAGCGAACATACTAACCTCCAGGTTGTCCTTGACAGCCGTATCCAGCATTGTGAGGTCAGTCAGGAAGATGCCCAAATAAGGCACTGTGCCCTGGGCGGTGGCCTGAACACATGAAGACAAGTCAGATGATTTCATCATTAGATAGATATCAACCAAGGACATTGTGACCCACACACACACAGACAGATGCCTCCCTCAAAGTGCCCCACAGAGTATAAATATAACTATGTGTGTTTGTCTGTGCCCGTGTGAGAATGTATGCGTTGGTGTGTGTGTGTATGAATGTGTGTCTTTGTGCGTATGTATGTGTGTGTGTGTGTATGTGTGTATGTGTGTGTGTGCTTGTGTATATGTGAATCAGCATGTGTGTGCATGTGTCCTTGTATGTATCTGTGTGTGTGTCCTTGTGTGTATGTATCTGTGTGTGTGTGTCCTTGTGTGCATGTATCTGTGTGTGTGTGTGTGTGTGTGTGTGTGTGTGTCCTTGTGTGTATGTATCTGTGTGTGTCCTTGTGTGTGAGCATGACACCTACGTGTGTGCATGAGCCTGTGTGTGCAGGTTGTTAGAATCTCGTCCTCTATCTGCTGTTGTCTAAATGGCTCAGTGTGGCTGTGTGTGTGTGCGTGTGTGTGCGTGCGTGCGCGCGTGTGTTGCGTAACCCTAATGGAAGCAGCATCTGTTTTGTTCTGCTGATCTAACCGTGATTATGTAACTCATATTTTATATTAATCTCAATACATCAAGTTTCTTTTTCAGGTCACATTCTGGAGATTACGACAAGTGAAAATGGAAAACCCATTGCGAGACTCTCACGGACACTGAAAGACAGCACAACTCAAACCATCAGGGTTACATCACCAACTAACCCTAACCACCAGGGTTTGACGTTGAGCCGTCATTACAAGCCATTTATAAATATATCCTCGGAGTGGAGGAGTAGGAGTGCCCACCCAGAGGGATCAACTGGTGCAGTCGACCGGGCGGACCGGTCTGATACCGGTCTGGGTGGACACTCCCACGCGTGACGGCACCAGAGAGGATGAAAGGGCTGGCTGGTGAACACATGATGCTAAACTGGGGGCCCTCTCATTGTTTCACTGTGGTGGTGGTTGGCTGAGGGATCGTACCTCGACGACTTTGATTTTCAAAACACAACGAAAATAAAAACCAAAGAAAGAAAAAAACCCTTCTTACCCCAGCATGACGGCGGTTGTTCGTTCGGTTGTCAGGGGTTGCAAACTTCGCCGTTCCCTCCTGAAACAGAGGTGGGGGGGGACACAACGTCAAAGGCATGCTCCACTATCTTCCTCCACGTTTGGTGGAGTTGTGATGAGCTAGTGTCTGTCAGTCGCATCTGAAAGTCGTCTACTTCTCCTTCTAAAGGCGCTGAGATCAAGGCGACTTTAAACACCTGGGTGGAAAATGAAAGGCCATCAAAAGAGCCACGTTCCCTCTCTCCCCCACATCAAAGGCTCTTTCTCTTTCTTGAATGAAAAAAGAGCTCGGACATCTGTTGTGATGGATTTCCTCCGGCGGGAAAAGCTAGGTGCAAAAAAAAAAAACGCAAGCTGTTGCAAAAAAATAATAAAAATAAGGGCGCGACCGCTAATGCTAATGCAGCGTTTAATGAAGCCAGGCGGCTGACGATGGCGATGGCTCGTCGTTCATACAGGTCAGTGACTGCAGCTACGTAGTGCTCTTCAAGACAACCAAAGGGCTGTACGTTGTGAGTGTGTGTGTGTGTGTGTGTGTGGTCATCTACTACAGATGAACGCTGTCTCTGTCTGTATTGGCTGCGTTTCAGTATTATTTAATTAATTACAGTTGAGAGTCTCAAAGAACTTCCAAGGCCAAAATGACACTATGTACACAGAAATATTGTCAAGGAACACAAGCAGTCGTTACATTCAGTTATTGTGTTGTAAGTGTTATTGTGTTAATTAGTAGAGTGTAACTAATGAAGTAACTAATAAAATCAAAGTACGGTAATGTGATACAGCGTCCACCATGAACTCTGGGCAACCCCTTCGCGGTTACGTCATTGAGGTAGTATTTCCAAATATGGATAGAAATGGCAGTTTTAATTCACAGTTCCGGTTGCATCGACAGCCAGAAATGGGACTGCACGGGATTGAATGATAAACTCAACTTAATTGTGTAGTGGGTGGGCTTTATTACTGTTTCACTGCTCTCTCTCTCATGTGTTTTGCATCCTTGCTGGCTACTCACCCCCTTCAGTAGCACCCTGCTCTGGGAGTAGTTGTCCTTGTCTGAGAAAATCTCGGACAGCTCCTCGTACCTCCTCACGGCTTCCCTGTTCCAAGTCACGTGACCAAAACCAAAAGAGGAGAGAGACAGAGCGTCAGAAGATACCGCCAGAAATCAAGAGGGCCGCGCAAACGTGCGGCTAAACCGCCAGTTGACAGAGTGGGAATGTAGAATCCTCTCTTTCGGAAGTGACAGTTAAAAAAAAGAACAGAAGGCAAAACTATAGGAACTGTAATGTGTTTTACATGAATAATGATCCAAAGTGCCCAAGTGTATTTTAATCTTCATTAAGGAAGACCTTTGGATAGTGCTTTCACACTACTGGCACTGCGTGCGGGCCTCCTAAAGGGTAAAGGGGGCATTTAGCAGACGCTTTAGTCAAAAGCGACTTACAATCAGTCCCTTTGTGGGGTTCAACATGTGGACAGTTGGGAGGAGGGGGATCAAGGGGAATCGAACCGCCGACCATACGGTTAGTGGACGACCTGCTCCATCCACTGGGCTACTGCTACAGCAGGCCAACTCCCCACCACTCCCTGGTGGGGAGTGGTGGGGAGTGGTGGCCGTCCCCCCAGCCCTCGGGTCACAGGCCCACGGCGTCTCACCTGTCCGTCTCCTGCCAGGCGCGTCTCAGCCGGTGCAGCGGGTTGCTGCGCAGCGCCGACACGATGGCGTACAGCGAGGAGAAGTTCTTCCTGGCGCGACACTCCTTCAAGAGGATGCCAAGAAAAACAAAAGACACTTGAGATTCCCGCACAACATCTGTACTTTTTACAAAGGGACGGGAAAAAAACCCCTGTTGTGGTGAATGAAACGGATCCGCGCGAGGACCAGTCCTACATGATTAGAGGGATGAACGCTGCTGCGCATGCAGGTATGAACGCGGCTGCACATGCATGTATGAACGCGGCTGCGCGGCTGCACATGCATGTATGAACGCGGCTGCACATGCATGTATGAACGCGGCTGCGCGGCTGCACATGCATGTATGAACGCGGCTGCACATGCATGTATGAACGCGGCTGCACATGCATGTATGAACGCGGCTGCGCGGCTGTGCATGCAGGTATGAACGCGGCTGTGCATGAAGGTATGAACGTGGTTGCGAGGTTGCGCATGCAGGTATGAACGCGGCTGCGCATGCAGGTATGAACGTGGCTGTGAGGCTGTGCATGCAGGTATGAACGCAGCTGCACGGCTGTGCATGAAGGTATGGACGCGGCTGCGCATGCAGGTATGAACGCGGCTGCATGGCTGCGCATGCAGGTGTGAACGCGGCTGTGCATGCAGGCACGGCAGCATGGTGTATTAGGTGACGACCAGCGACAGCATGACGTCTAATGGCGGCTCCAAGGTATTGTGTAGCCGTAACAGTGACAGTGATTGGTCCCGGGTCAATCTTATTCATTTACTAAATGTATTATTCAAAGAGGTTGATTGTTCTTTAGTTTTTTTCTTTGCGGTTCATGGCATTGTTTTCTGTTGCGTTTGATTATTAATCTTCTTCTTTATTTTGCATGCCTTTAAAGCACTTTGGGGTTTTGTTTTGAGATGGAAGATTGAAAGAAAAAGAGAAAGAGAGAGAGATGTTTGGCCATTTCGGAAATTAGTTGAAGTTCAGAAAATACAGTCATTTGCCCATAACAAGTCATAACAGGATGTGTGTGTGTGTGTGTGTCATGGAAGGAAGAGAGAGAGAGAGAGAGAGAGAGAGAGAGAGAGAGAGAGAGAGAGAGAGAGAGAGAGAGAGAGAGAGAGAGAGAGAGAGAGAGAGAGAGAGAGAGAGAGAGAGAGAGAGAGAGAGATTTGTTCAGGAGATAACTAAAGAAGAAGCTGACCTTGGCATAAACAACAATGTAAACGTAGGACTTTACAATATTATACAACATACAACATTAAGTAATACGCAACAGTAGTTTCCTCTCCCGTTCCTCCTTTTACAGCACACTTTGCTTCAACGTGTTTGAAGCACATCAGGCAGCTCAGAGGCACCGATGTCTTTCGACTGGGAGTCACCCCCCCCCCCCCCCCCCCCCCCCCCCCCCCTCCCTCACCCCACCCCAGGCGCTGCACTTATCCGGCCACCTTCACCTTTGAGAACTCAACAGGTACTCCTTTCTTGAGGGTTGACCTTCAACCTTTGACCTCTGAGACCTGATCTGTCAGCCCCCGCCCCCCTGTCACACAGAGACAATCACTTCACCAGTGTCTCCCCCTGCGCTGAGCTGCTTTCGGGCACGCCTCCCCTTTTCTGGTGGTGTTTTTCCACCGCGACTGCGAGTCAAAATACGTCCCGGCGTTTGGGTCCGACCACATCGAGAAGCTGATCATCGCGGTGTACGGATAAGAGTTAACATACAAAAAATTGCCACAGCAGCCCCGCTCCCCACGGTGACCCAACAGCGCCCCTAGCGGCTCATCACGGAGCACAGCATGCCTCTGTGAGGGTCTGCTGCTCGCCCTGCTGGTCGAGGCGGTCCCCGTGGGGGTCGCTCACCTCGGCCACGCTGATCCATTTCTCCAGGAGCCGCGCCCTCTGCTGGCTCTTGAGCTGGCCGGGGCAGAGGCTGGAGGCCTGCACCACGTTGGCCAGCCGGTTGAACTGCCGCACGGTGGCCCGGACCGACCAGCAGACGCCCTCGTGACCCTTCTTGTCCCGCTGGGACCACAGGGAGCCCAGACAGTGGTAGGGGACCAGGCGCACAAACAGCTCCTGGGGAGGAGAGGAGCGGGGAGGCAGGGTGGGGGAGGGAAGGAGGGAGGGAGGGAGACAGTGGTTAAGAAAGACATGGATTCAAGACTGAAACATTTTTAATACAAGGTGACGATAAAGATGGGGTAAAATAAATAGAAATGTACAAATGAAATGTACAAATGTACAACGAAACACAAGACTGAAAAGGATAAACCGGTGACCACGTGTGTTTCATTATAATTGGGTTTGTGAAAAAGTGAGGAAGAACAGGGAGCTGATTCTGCCAGCTTCATCTGGTCGAGCGAGGACAGAAATGAAATGGTAACACAGTTATGGAACCTGGTTCATCCCCATGGGGACCAGGAGACTCAAGACTAGAGAGAGATCTTACTGTCTCTATCTTGGTGAGCTGCTCAGCGATGAGCCCGGCCGGGAAGCCCAGGACCCGGGTGGGTTCAAATGTTGAGGGATCAGGAGTAGGATTCGGAGGCTGGTCTGGGAGAGGAGAGGAGAGGAGAGGAGGACACACCGTCAGAACCCAGTTCCACCCAGAGAAAACAATGAACTACATGAGATTAGTAGCCTGGGAATTCCCATGCTGCTTTGCGCGCGATTTCATTCTCACTGCAAAGACAGCCTGGAAACCACCGCCCTTATTTTCCCCTGAGTTAGGGAACCAATCACAGAACGGGGGGCAGCAAGACGATGAAGACGTCTATGCGCGACACCGAAGCTTGTAGCGTGTTAATCCAACATGGCAGCGGACACAACGTTACTGTTCGATGCAGCCTTAGAAAGTGTATTAAGTAGCTTTTGTAGCAATTAATGTAATTTTAGTAGCTAATTTTTAGTAGCAATTGGCTATGAATCGCGCGCAAAGCAGCATGTGAAGAACCAGACGCCATTTGATAGACATTCGTAGCGCCCAATAAACGGCTCTAGGCATTCGTAAACCACGCCTCAAATACGAGAAAATGCACACCTAGTTCCCAGACCACCATCTCATCGAGATGTGGACGCGTCAGCCAGGCTATGAGATTAGATGAAATGTTGGTCATTCTCAGTATTTTTTAGATATGGGAACGAAATGTGTTCCCTGCATTTGACCCATCCTTTGGTTCATAGGAGCAGAGGGGCTGCTATGTTCAGCAGCCCAGGGAGAAAGTTGGGGTTCAGTGTTTTGCTCAAGGACACTTGCGGACAGTTGGAGGAGGGGAATCGAGGGGATCGAAACCGCCCTACGGTTGGTGGACGACCCGCTCTGCCCACCCGCTCGATCAACTGAGCCCCTCCATTTACCTACATTCAACTTAAAATCTCCCCAAACGGATTCCCTTGCATTCCCCCTCCAGCTGTGTGTTTCGATGACACACCAACAGCAGGGAATGCGGGCCGTACCGTTTTTTCTGAAAGCGTTCAGGCGTCCAAAACCCTCGAGGACAAGCACACCGGTCTTAAATGTAATTACCTGGACACGACCTTGGTGATACATATGTGAATAACTATTAAAGTACAATCACGATGCAAGCGTCATTCTGCTTGATTGATTGCACCAAAGTGGCTCGCACGCCCCTGCGCCTTTCGTTCAATTAACTCGCTTCCTCACTGAGCGTGTTGTCTCTCACCCCCCCCCCCCCCCCCCCCCCGCCCCCCCCGGCAGTACGTTAGATTGAAGCCATGGCTTGGTAGCGGCGCTCCGTGGCTGCTTACAGGGCTGTGGGTCAGACAGCAGGGCCTTCTCGCTGAGCTCCTCGGCGATGTGCAGGAGCCGCGCGCACAGGTCTGCGCCCGACGGCGTGTCGGCGGGCAGCAGCGGGGCGAGGCGGAGCAGCCGGCCGGGCTCCCCCAGCCTCTGGAAGTCCTCGGGGTACTCGGCCAGCCAGGTGCTGAACACCATGCACACCGCCCTGCAGAGAGGTATGGACTTTATATACTGTACATATACTATATATACATATCAATCAGGTGCTGAACACCATGCACACGGCCCTGCAGAGAGGTATGGACTTTATATACTGTACATATACTATATATACATATCAGCCAGGTGCTGAACACCATGCACACGGCCCTGCAGAGAGGTACGGATTATATATACTGTACATATACTATATATACATATCAATCAGGTGCTGAACACCATGCACACCGCCCTGCAGAGAGGTACGGATTATATATACTGTATGTATACTATACATACATATCAATCAGGTGCTGAACACCATGCATCGGCCCTGCAGAGAGGTATGGACTTTATATACTGTACATATACTATCAGCCAGGTGCTGAACACCATGCACACCGCCCTGCAGAGAGGTACGGATTATATATACTGTACATATACTATATATATATATATATATATATATCAATCAGGTGCTGAACACCATGCACACCGCCCTGCAGAGAGGTATGGACTATATATACTGTATGTATACTATATATACTGTACATATCAGCCAGGTGCTGAACACCATGCATGAGTTGTATGATTTCACACATTGCATAGAAACACACACACACACACACACACACACACACACACACACACACACACACACAAACTCACACTATCCAGTCATAGCTGAAGTGTTTCTCGGTATACTTTTGCATATATTTATGTAATTTATATTTCAGTCTCACTTGTTGAAAGACTGCCTGGTGTGGCTTCTCGCATTGTCTCCCGGTGGGTTTTCCAATCTGGGAACAAAAACGAAAAACAAAAGAAGGAAAATAAAACACTTTTAGCTCGAGAACTTTAAAGTGAAACACAAGTTTTACTCGACTTCAAAGACAAGCACACCCCGCTTTCAGAAATAGTGTTTCCTGCTCCATAACGACCTTATTTAAAAACACTTTGTTGTCTTCACAGAAGCAGAAGGACGCAGGGAAATATGTTCACACTTATAGAACACATCTTTTCAAACAGCCTCACTCCTCTCTCTCTCTCTCTCTCTCTCTCTCGCTGTGAAAACTTGGCAGACAAAAGGAAGCAGCCTTGAGTTTTGAGATAATATAGTCTATTTAATAGGACGTGGTTTCTTTTTTAAATTCACTTAAAAGGAAGTCTTTGATGAAGCACCGCGCTGTAAACACAAACAAAGTGGTGAGTTGGAGTGAGCAGGTGCTTCCTGCCGGGAGTCTATAAAGGAGCCTCACCATCACACACTCTCACCATCACACACTCTCACCATCCCACACTCTCACCATCACACACTCTCACCATCACACACTCTTACCATCCCACACTCTCACCATCACACACTCTCACCATCCCACACTCTCACCATCACACACTCTCACCATCACACACTCTCACCATCACACACTCTCACCATCACACACTCTCACCATCACACACTCTCATTCAACCCAACGTCGCGGTGACCTCATGCTTTAAAAAAACGGACAGGTGACGGAGTTAGAAGCTGTCTTCTGTTTCGAGAGTATGGCCTATCGACTGAAGATGTACTTTAGTGTAGAGTGTGCGCGAGCTTCTCTGGTCCGGGGCGGTCCGTTCATCCCAGCCCCTGGACCCTAAACACAGCCCGGACCTTAAACACGGCCCGCACCCTAAACAAGGCCCGGACCCTACACACGGGCCGGTCCCTAACCACGGCCCGGACCCTACACACGGGCCGGTCCCTAACCACGGCCCGGTCCCTAAACACGAGCCGGTCCCTAAACACGGCCCGGACCCTACACACGGGCCGGTCCCTAACCACGGCCCGCACCCTAAACACGGCCCGGTCCCTACACACGGGCCGGTCCCTAACCACGGCCCGGACCCTACACACGGGCCGGTCCCTAACCACGGCCCGGTCCCTAAACACGAGCCGGTCCCTAAACACGGCCCGGACCCTACACACGGGCCGGTCCCTAACCACGGCCCGCACCCTAAACACGGCCCGGTCCCTACACACGGGCCGGTCCCTAACCACGGCCCGGACCCTACACACGGGCCGGTCCCTAACCACGGCCCGGTCCCTAAACACGGCCCGGTCCCTAAACACGGCCCGGACCCTAAACACGGCCCGTACCCTAAACACAGGCCGGACCCTAAACACAGCCCGGACCCTAAACACGGACCGGACCCTAAACAAGGCCCGGACCCTACACACGGGCCGGTCCCTAACCACGGCCCGCACCCTAAACACGGCCCGTTCCCTACACACGGGCCGGTCCCTAACCACGGCCCGGACCCTACACACGGGCCGGTCCCTAACCACGGCCCGGTCCCTAAACACGAGCCGGTCCCTAAACACGGCCCGGACCCTACACACGGGCCGGTCCCTAACCACGGCCCGGACCCTACACACGGGCCGGTCCCTAACCACGGCCCGGTCCCTAAACACGAGCCGGTCCCTAAACACGGCCCGGACCCTACACACGGGCTGGTCCCTAACCACGGCCCGCACCCTAAACACGGCCCGGTCCCTACACACGGGCCGGTCCCTAACCACGGCCCGGACCCTACACACGGCCGGTCCCTAACCACGGCCCGGTCCCTAAACACGGCCCGGTCCCTAAACACGGCCCGTACCCTAAACACAGGCCGGACCCTAAACACAGGCCGGACCCTAAACACAGGCCGGACCCTATCTGCGTGATCACGTCTCCAAAGTCTCGTGCGTGGTTGTCACCCTAAAAGTTGGTGGTTGTACTTGAAGTGCGTCTCAACGAGCAGGATGAGATGTACACATGAGGGAAGGCGGAGGAGACGGAGCAGGGCTGCCGCCTCATTAGTCGACTCGCATGCATCGGTCACGAGAGGCTGAGTCCACAAGTTTTTCATTAGTCACGCAATTTCTTTTTTTTTTTTTTATAAAAAAGCAAGCGTTGCAACCCAACACATCCGTGGTCGCAACGAGCCCTGAATGAGCTGGTGGCTGCAGCTGTCAGCTAAACTCTGGTGTGGGTGACTACACACGCAGAGGTTAAACCTCCTGGACACCACCGCCGCCCTGACGTAGCTCCGCACGGCCACACGCACCGGACCCGCAAATACAAAAAAACGCCTTTTTTTTAAAATCCCGACTTGTTTGTTTTAAAGCGGTCAAACTCTAATTTAACGCTTGCTTTGAAATGAAAGTGTGAGCAGTCGTACGGTGTATACGTTACGTATTACATACATTACATATTATACATACAATTTATAAGATGGTTATGTGTAAAGTAGTACAATGTTAAATGTTTATTCTATAGCACTCTCTCAGCCATTAACAATATTTTGAAATAATGACATAAAATTGGTCGACTGCCGGCTTTAAATGAGGACTAAGAGCCGTCTAAGAAGCCTTTGGCCGAGGGCAGCACTGGAGAGGAGGAGAGGAGGCGCAGCATAACTACATTACACAGCAGGAGACAACAGGTTTGATTCTGACCCGTCTGTCTCAGCCGCCATCATTGCGTTGTCCACCAACTGGCACCGAGCTCCCCATAAAACACCACAACACAAGACCAGCCCGGCCGGCAGAGACCCCGGCACCCCCCACCTGTCTATGAGGATGTCCAGGACCCTCTGGGTGCTGGTGAAGGAGCGGTAGGTGGACAGGAAGACAGCGATGAAGGAGGAGTCCCCCATGGAGAAGGAGTGGAGGAGGTGCAGCACCAGTTTCTCCTCCGTCCCCGCCTTCACGCACTGCGAGCGAGAGACAGATGTGGGCTGCGGGAGAGAGAGAACCAATCAGACACCAGAACTGGGAGCGCGTGGAATAGAACTTTTGACATCTTTTTGTTATTTTGATTTCACATTTTATTTCAATTTTATTTGTGTATTTATGGATTGTGGACCTCTTACTGTTTCCCCACCAACTGTTCTTATTGTCCATACTTTATTTTTTCCGAAGGCACACAAAGTTCATCTTCTTTGATAATTTAGCATGAGATGTGTTTGCGAAAGCCTTTCACAACAGGTGCATTCTCACCAGAGGCCTGTTGGGGGCACTGGGATGTTGTTTGACCACCACTGTGTAGATGATGCCATCCTCCTCTTCCTCAGCGACTGTGGACTGATGAAGACAACGAGCAGTTCCGTTAGGGTCTCATGAGCAGATCAGATGCAAAGCGTCAACATCAACATCAAACAACCACCACCACAACCACCACCACCACCAAACCAAAGAAAAAAACTATTGAAAAGTAAATAAAAAAAATAGCTGAGATTTGGCAGGCATCAAGATCATCTTGATGCCTGCGATCCAGAGTTTGGATTTGAAATGCGAAACTGCAACTGAAAAAGGAAACCATAATGAGTTCACAGGTTCTAATGAAACACCAGTGAATGCAACTGACTGATGCCAAACACATTTCTGGGCCACGCGATGGGCTCACATTCTGTCACCTGACAACCGGACAGTGATTGGTTCACCGCTGAGCACTGATGCTCTGGGCTGGGTAACCCTACACCAGTATCCCAGCAGGCGCACAGTTAATTAGGTTCAGCCTTCTGGACGTGGAGTGAGATTTGAGATGCGATCCATTCTCCTGTAAAAGGTCTCGGGCCTGAGAAGGCGTCATATCGACGCGGTGCATTGATTTCTGCAACGCAGCGCTTGGTTTGTAATTTTAGCGCGGGGGAGAAATGCAGCGAGCAAGTAAGTGTAGGCCTGTGGCCGCTGTAGCTTGACAACAGTCTGTGGACACCTGAAGCTGCGTGTGCTTTATGATGATCGTTATGATTTCTTTGTTGTTGACGTATAGTTAAACATGCAACCAAATCACCAAAACACCAGCCAACACCACTACCGTCTACCCAGATATACAGCCAGGATGTACGCAGTTTCACACAGCATGTACGTAATATATGTATATATACCGTCTATATATATATATATATAACACATTATAGACTTTGGGTCCAAGCTTCACTTGTTCACAGTATGATGTTAACTGTGGGACAGGATAGCATAGGGTTAAGGTGTTTGACTCCCGATGTCCACAGCCTCACTTGTAGGCATCCTTCAGTGAGATGCCTTAACCCCCTACCAGCTCCTCAAGGACATGTACCTGTAGTCTCTATGGATACCATAAAAGCGGCAACTGAAAGCAACTTTTATGTATACGCCGGCGGGCACACCTATGGATCTATGCAGTGATCTACGACGCTCTGAGGTGAGCCAGGCAAGACAAGAGCAGAGGAGAGCAGAGGTTAGGGTTGAAAGCTTTACCAGATCCAGGGGGCAGTACCACGTGGATTTCATGGGTGAGGAGTCCACCTGAATTAGACGACAACATTGCGTTAACACAGACGCAGAACACACACGCATGACGAGTGCACACACACACACACATGACGAGCGCACACACACACACACAGGACAAGCTCGCACACTGGGGATGTTCACGACCCAGTCGAGTAGCCGGGCTTGGTGCTCCGGCGCCAGGAACAGAACTTTTCACGGTGTCACCACTTTCTGTTCCCTTTTCTGAGACAAGCGCTTCTGCTGACATACGAATCGCGAAAGCCGATTGATATGAATATGCATGCAAGAATTAGACCATGCTTTAAAGTAGGCCCTTTATGTGTAGGGCAGTAGCTCAGTGGGTAGAGTGGGTGGACAGAGCGGTGTCGTCCACTAACCGTCGGGTCGGCGGTTCGATCCCCTTGATCTCCCTCCTCCAACTGTCCGCATGTCAAACCCCACAAATGTACTGATTGTAAGTTGCTTTGGACAAAAGCGTCTGCTAAATGCCCCCTTTATCCTTTTGATGTAGTTCCCCCCAGAAACACTGAACCATTCATTTCATAATTTAATTTTTGTCTGGTCACAATGCTCAACGGCGCTGCTCGGAACCAGGCAGGACCGCGGCGGTGCTCAGCGGCTCGGGTCGCTCCAGAGTCGTACCGTCGGGACCGTGGTCCACCCCACTGTGTGCATGCGGGCCTGCTCATGTCTCAGCTGTCATCGCCGGGTTCGAGCGGACGGCTTTGCTGGCCGGGTGAGCGCATCGCTGGAACGAATGAGAAGCTACTTGGGCTATTGAGTATTGAGATGGGGAGGCTTGAGACACTGGACAGCAGCTGGCGGTTCTGACCCCTTACCCAACAGCTCCAGCCGGCTGATGCGAAACAGATTCGCCGCGTGAGATCACCCACTGTGGTAACGCACGTCGTTACCCTTTTCAGCCTCGTTTAGGAGAGCACTTATGTAAAAAAAACAAAAAACTCATTGAATCATGCATATCAAAAGGCTCTTATAAAACACCCAGTGTTTTTTGGTCTGTTGCATAAAAATGTGCTAAATTTTGACAGATTTCAAGGCGTTTTTGTCTGGGACAAAAAAATACTTCACAAAAGGTCTGGTGAGCTGAACATTTGTCGTCGCGAACATCCCTAATGCACGCACATGAAGACACCCATGCACACACACATGCAATCGAGCGATTTAAATCCAGAAGAATCTAACCCATGAAAAATCAGCAGCTGTCATATCCGCCAATCAAAAACCCGACAGCATGAGAATGAAAGCGCAGAAAGGTTTCCACGAGGAGAAGGGAATATGCAGTTGGAGTCCTACAGCACATCAAACCAGGGGAGCTGAGAAGGACAGGACAGACCAGTGACTTCCAACCAAAAGGTGCTGGGTTCGACGCCCCCCCTCCCCAACGATTGCAGCCTAACTCGCGGGCACCGTTGAGCAAGACATCCTATCTGCTTGTTGATGACCTATCTATGACCTATGATGACCTATTGATGACCTATCTGTATCTGTGTGATACTGAGAGTATGCTGCCCCACATAAAAGCGGTCTTCTCCACGGCTTAAATGGTCAATAAAAAGCGGCCTCGATAAACTATCCCCACAGCCAGTGAAAGCCCATTTACCTTCACAGCGGAGAACAATGAGGGTTCTTCTGTCTGAGGTCACCGAGTTCCCCCCCGCTACACTGAACCGCACTGATGCATCAGGATGGCCCCTGGCTGTACAGTTACTGTATGACTTCATTTCCATATTCTCTCTCTCTTCTCCCTCTAATCCATCAGCGCTCTGGTTTCCTGCCTCTCGGGAGCACTACGTCAGTTCAACACAAGGAAGCCAATTCCCACCGACGCCACACAGCGTTTACACACACGCACCCCCCCCCCCCCCCGAGCGCCTGGCGGATTACCTGGAACCAGGGAGGTTAAACCGTGATCACAGGGAGATCCCTTTGTCACACCGCAAAAACCCACCCAGTAAAAAAAACGGTGTGTGTGTGGGTGGGAGCGGCAGCTTTACGGGGCGGGCTACGCAGGGGGGCCGGCGACCACAGAGACACACAGCGCTGCTATCGTTTAGCGTGAGATGGAGCACTTTGCAGACGCTTGACTAATGCTCGCCCGGCCGCCAGCAGAGCACTTGCGTGACCGCAGGGGTTTGCGTACACATGGGGGGGGGGGAGAGACGGTATTTTGAAAGCCTCCTTTAACTAATACACAAATCAATATCACGTTACACTTCTCCTGACACCGACACCGCCCCCCCCCCCTCCAAACGCCAGCGTGATTTTCCATCATGAAACATGCACGAGCCATCGGACGCCATCTTCGGTGTCAGGTGACATCATCAACAGCACCCACGCCAAAAGCAACTCCTTGTGCAAGGCCAGTGACGCAAAACTAAAAACATACGAGAGTGGAAGCGAAAAAAAAACACAGGGTCACCATTCCCTTGAGCAAACCGAATGTTAAATGCTTAAAGTCATTAGTGGCCCCACCATCCCTCTTTAGTATTCCTCCAAACCATATGATTAAAGGTCTCCTCGGCCCGCCGTGCAGGTTGAGACAAGTGGTGGAAGGTCACCGCGTGACTCAAAACCATGCAACACCCCATTGACACGGTTGCCATGTGACTTATGAGTGCAATTAGCGGTCGTTAGCGTGGCCATTAGCTTGTTATTATTTCATCCTGATTGAAATTACCTTGTCGCGGCTCAATCCAAAAAGGTCAGTGCCCCTCACATCCTCTCGCAGTGTCTCTCCCACGGCTGGCTCATCGTGCGGCTCCACAACACATCTAACCTGTTTCCCTGCCCTGTGTCTCTGCACGTCCCTGCCTCCGGTTCAAATCCCTGGCTTCACATCCCGCGCACGCCAGAACCACACGCACAAAAAAAGCACAAAAGGAAAAAGGGGGAACAAAAGGATTCTCACGCGTTACCTTCTGCTCGGCAAGTCCAGACCGGTAGAAATCTGCAAACTTCCTGGAAACCTTGACAAGCAAAGTGTAGACACCATGGATGCCGTTTCTACTCATCTGTCTTGGTCTTGAGAGTTCTTGCTCTCCGGTGTTGAGCTATATTTTCCTTCTCTTCCTCTCTCTCTCTCTCTCTGTCTCTCCCTCTCTCTCTCAAGACTCTTTGTTCTCCAGGAATCTCCCGGTATGTGTCCTCGCCCGGCTCTCGTGCTAGTCCTCAACTGCACACAAACACAACCTGAGGGTGAAGCTCCGCCCCCCCTTTACCTGCATCACCTGGGCACACCCATAATACACACACACAGACAACACACACACACCCACACACAGGCAGTTGGGCTGCAAACAGAGCGCATGCACACCGAGGCAGCTGAGACAAACGCTAAGTTATTGTATCATACCTTGGTGTGGAGCATTTGCGCAATATCTAACATTATCTGTTTTATTGGGGGAAACATGCACTATGTGAGTATAGGGCATCGTGCAATATTCTTGGCATGTGAGAGTGCTAACTGCAGTTTGATTGCGGACACGTTGTGTGTATATTTCGAGGCTGTGCGCAGGCTATGTCACCTGGGTTTTCTAGAATGCCCGGGACAATTTTTTCCTCAGGGAGACAGTAAATGCTTATCTTATCTTATGTTATCTTATCTCAAAGTGACTCCGTTTGTAGTTCACACATACACCTACGTACACACAAACACACACTAGGTTCACACACCTAATCTACACTGTCCATTTCACTCTCTCTCTCTCATTTTCGCTACCTCTCTCACAAACACACACACACACACACACACACACACACACACACACACACATACATAAATAAACCCACACAGATATAACAAATACACAGTGTGTACAAATAGACACAAACACACACACGCTTATGCAGAACAAAACATTAATCATTACAGAGACCTTCCTCAACCAACACATCTGGCATGCATGCACACACACACACACACACACACACAAACAAACCACCAACACACACAATAACAGAGAGACAATGCCCCAAAGCTATTTCAAGAACAATACCTCCTCTCTCTCTCTCTCTCTCTCTCTCTCTCTCTCTCTATCTCTCTTTCTCTCTCTCTCTCCCTCTCTGCCCCTGCTGCACTGTCTTTGGGGACGACCTTCGCATACTGATAAACCAGTTTGACTGAGTATCCTATTTTATCTTACTCCAAAGACACACACCCATACAGACACACACACAAACCGGGCTGCTCTCTCTCCCCCCCACTCCCCCTCTCTCTCTCCCCCCGTCCCTCACTCACACCGCTACATCCACACTTGTTCATTTAGCAGACACCTCCTTCCAGCCAGACACACAGTAGCAGGGTGCGAGCGATGAATCAAAGTGGTCGGTGATCAATATCAGGAGTGGGAACCTGCCAGTGCTGCGGCCTACGAGCGGAGAGGAGCGTGGGTTCACTGCCGCTATAAAAGCACAGGCCGCATTTATTTATTTCATTTCATTTCATTCCCCCCCCCCCCCTAAGTGCTCGTAAGTCCGAATGTGCTGAAACGTCGAAGAGGCATTTCGCTCAATGTGAGCTCCCGGTCGCTAATAGCTAATACAACAGTACATCAACGAATGTGCCCGGGGAAAATCAACCATCCGTCTGGCGCACGTCAAGTCAATTTAAGTTGCACAGCCCTTAAATCAAAATTAAGTCTCAAGGGGGCTTCCCTGCCACAGGACTACACACTTACACACTGTAGGCCAACCCCAGAGGTTGGTCTACATCTCTGTGGTGAACGGCTGCCGGCGGGTACGGCCTGGGCCTCTGCGGTACCGGCCTAGCAGAGGGTCCACTGGTGTTGGCTCACCAGCAGCACGCAGGGATGCAACACCTTGAGAGAGACCCACGGCGCGGAGATTTGACGCAGAGGAATCGTTCAACCTCATCTCCTCCAAACCTTACACGGGGCCAAGTGAAGAGTCCCACAGCTCCAGAGGGAAGCACCCTTGAGAAGGAACCCAGGAGGGGGCGCCCTCCTTCCTGGGATGGTGAGGAATGCACAAAGTGGGAAGACGGTATATAACGGTACTGTAAGAACACACACACACACACACACACACACGCGCGTGTGTGGGGACCCTGTGAATGTTTGGTTGTTAGTGTGTGTGTGTGTGTGTGTGTGTGTGTGTGTGTGTGTGTGTGTGTGTGTGTGTGTGTGTGTGTTGGGACATTCAGATTCAGGAAGACATGGTGTGTTTTCTCAGCACTGAAACGGCAGAGCACAGGAAGGCCGCATTAGCACACAGGTGGAGGGTTTCACAGGACTGTGTGTGCGTGTGCTGTGTGCTGTGTATGTGTGTGTGTGTGTGTGTGTGTTTGCATGGGTGTGTGTGTGTGTGTGTGTGAACATGGGTATGTGGGTGTGTATGTGTGTGTGCATGGGCATGTGTGTGTGTGTGTGTGCACATGGGTATGTGGGCGTGAGTGTGTGTGCATGGGCATGTGTGTGTATGTGTGCATGGGTATGTCGGTGTGTGTGTGTGTGTGTGTGTGCACATGGGTATGTGGGTGTGTGTGAGTGCGGAGGCCAGTTTGCTTATTGATGTGTTGGGTAACAGGCGACAAACCAGTCAATGGCGAGAGGTTGAGAAGTTGTTATCTTTCCTGTTTTAGAGGAAGCTTGAACAACAGGGAGGTGGTTGTACTACTATTCGTACAACTATAGTAAGCCTCTAGTAGAGCTGCAATACACACATGTTACTGGGGGGCAGCATAGCTCTGTGGGTAGAGCGGGTCGTCCACTAACCGGAGGGTTGGCGGTTTGATTCCCACCTCCAACTGTCGACATGCCAAACCCCACAAATGTGTGACAAATGTACCCTTGAGAAGGAGGGTAAGTCGCTTTGGACAAAAACATCTGCTAAATGCCCTAAATGTAAATGTACTGGAAATGTATCATGTGTGTATCATGTCATCATAATCAATTCGGACAACAACATTACTGTCTATATAATAGAACACTGTTCCAAAAACTAATTGTATGCAATGCATCACCGGGAATTAACCAACCGAGTCCCTCATGTTCTGCGTTAGCCGTATGTTAGTGACAAAGATACTACTAACTCTTGTTGACTTAGAGTCAACAACACATGGTGGACTGGACCACCATTGCCCGAAGCCATAGTTTACCTCGTACCTGCTAGACTAGATGATGTCACTTAGAACGCTTTGTTTGACTACTGACGACTCAAAGCGTGGCTACACCTCTTCAAATATGTTGGCCTTTGATTCACCAACGGGCCAAGTTATAGTTTACTCTATATCAATCTGCCACCAAAACAGAAGTGTGGAGCGTAATTTGAAGTGTGAGCAGTTGCGAACGGTACTGTGCAAACACTGTTATGACTCGCTCCCCGTTTACCACCACGTACAGACACGCAAACACACACACACACACACACGCACACTCACGCAAAAACACACATGCACACACACACACACACACTAACAGGCAGTTAACATGTTAATCAGCCGGGGGGGGGGGGGGGGGGGCTAACCTTGGGTCGATGCAAACCAGTGCTTCTACATACAAAGCACCTATTGTGTCTCCAAGCGCTGTACACACTAACTCCCTAAACTCCCTCGCCCTTAGCATTAGGGGAGGGGGGGGGGGGCGGGGTGGGGCGGGGGGGGGGGGGGGGTATTCTCTTGACACCGCTATCCCCTCTCCCTCCCCTAAACAGGAAGTACATAATAAAAGAGGAACAAACACAGGAAGCATGCCCTGCGTTCGTGTGGCGGTGCTGTGTTTCTTCCTTCACTGACCGGGCCTGTCCCCCGTCTCCACGCCAGATTCCCCAAAGAACTTTACACCAGCAAGCGGTTTTTTGTTCCCGTATTCGCCACCCCATTCCCCCTTTTCTATTCTCAACGACAATTGTTTTGCCTGGTCCTAAAAAAAAAAAAAACCCTGACTGTCGACGCCAGCGTGTTTTCTGCGTGGCGTTTACTGAGTGTGGCCGTGTGGCGGTGAACCCTGTGTGAGCGCCGTCGTCACGGAATGGCGGAAAAGCACATCTCCTCGCCACCCTGGAGCTTTATTGAATACGGCCATTGTTGTTAATGAATGGCCCCTTCCTTCCTCCCTGTCTCGCTCTCTTCCTCTCTTTCTAGTGATCTCTCTCTGTCTCTCTACCTTTTTTTTTCCCTCCCTTCTACCTCTTTCTTTCGCACACTCTGCCCCCCCCCCCCCCCCTCTCTGTGTCTCCCCCCCCCTCTCTCTCCCACCGGGGTGTTTACCACTGAAAAAGGGGCTTCTTGACTCGGGTGCGGGTCAACCCGGGGCTCTCACTTCCCCCAGCAGACAGACGGACAGACAGACCGCGTCAGAGAAAACCCAACGCTCAGCTCTCATCAAGGTGTACCAGCAGGAGCCCCGTGGAGGACACTTCCCTTTGACGCCTGATGTCCCACAGCCCCCCCTGGAGGCCACACACACACACACACACACACACACACACACACCCACCCACCCACCCACCCTCCACCCGGCTCCCCGTCTCGATGCAGGGTTCCCTCGTTAAACATGAACATGCCGGCGTATCGGATTCCTCTCTCGACCAGACTGGACCCCCCGGGGGGGGGGGGGGGGGGTGGGGGGGGGGGGGGGGTGAATCCAGCAGCGGAGGCTGGTGATACAGGAGCCTGTACCAGGCGGCGGCAGGTGTAAACCGGGGCGGATCGACCGGCGCTCGACCACCACATACATTATTTACTACGTGGCTCTGCAGACGCGGGTGTCCGGGAGGGAGGGAGGGAGGCGGTGGGGGGGGGGGGGGGGGGGGGGGGGGGGCACGTGACCACAGCAAGCAGGAAGTGAGCCTCGGGTGAGCGGTGAGTCACTTTAGCCCTCGGATGTGTGTGTGTCTATACACACACACACAGGCACGCTAGAGTTGGTCACCGGAGGTAAACAAGCCATATGGATCTATGTCGAGTACAAAAACCTCATTGTAGAAGGGGAAATGTTAAACTAATGTCTCTAAACCTCATTCTCCCTTTTTGCTGTGGGTTGCCACAATAAAAGCGCACATCCCCAAAATTGTCACAATGTGAACCGAGTATGTTAGGGTTTTAGAAAAACGACATCATGGTTTTAATGATGAGTTAACAGGCCTTGTTAATCACTGTGTTAAAACTCGCCGAGCGCTCCCACCTCCATCCAAATGGAACATTAACTGAGGGGTCAAAGGTTGTGTCCGGAATCAGCCGTGCCAAGAACCCGCCGGCTCTGCTAAGCTAGGCTAAGCTATGCTACAACTGGAGAGGTTGTCTTAGAATGACCCAGCCTCAACAACATTACAAAACAGGTCACGACACGTCCACATAAACAGGTTATTACTGAAGAAATCCCTATATTGAATAAGCAGCTCCTATTGATTTAATTCTCACCAACCCCAATCTGTTGACCACAGAGAGGGGGAGTAAACTACAAACCGGCTCATTGACTTGGCATTCAAATCGTTTAATCCAATACATTATAAGTATCATACTCCCACGTAACAAATCCTCTTTTCACTCCAGAGTCTTCTAAATTCCTCCACTGCATTCTCCCACATGTTAAACTATAACCAATTGCAAAAATTTCACAGCATAAGAAAAACCCACTTCTTTCCCAGCTGTTGCTGTTGGAAATGAGCTTTAATTCATCCAGTTTCCCCCTGCAGCTAAAGCTGTTTAGCTGGCGAACACCCCCCCACACGCAGCCCTCCCATGCCCCCTCTCCCTTTCCAGCACAGAGTGGCTGCCTCTCTCTTCCACTCTCTCTCTTCCCCCCCCCCGGGCTCTATGGAAGACC
>JAXIVH010000002.1:9905648-9949739 GCA_036785325.1 Urophycis tenuis | reverse complement strand
GAGAGAGGCAGGGATGATGGCGTCTCTCGCGGCTTGATACCCGTGCATGTCTGACAAACGCGCAGTAATAGCATGATCAAAAGGTGGGAGGAAAACGAGCAAGCGACGGGAACATGACGAATCGGTGTCGCGGTGGACAGACACACAGAGGGAGACGAACGGACAGACGCTTTCTTTCCCCCTGACGGATTGACTGACATCCACGCTTGGCACAGAAGGGGACATACATGCACATCCAGCAGGCGGGCTGCACATCCGAGCGGGCAGTAATTGGGCACAAGAGCAAGAAGACAGCAGAGGAGCGGAGGCAGAGCGTTTCATGTCCAGTGTGTCCTGGAGTCGCTGTGACCCCGACAGAAAGGAGTTCGACTGGACAGGTAGGCTATGGCTGCTGACAAACAGTCTAGTCTAGTTTCTACACAAAATATCGTTTGATCATTTTGTAGATATTCACACACACACACACCACACACACACACACACACACACACACACACACACACACACACACACACACACACACACACACACACACCACACACACACAAAACCCCGCCGCTGTTCACCTTTTGTTGTTCTGTTTGTGTCTTCCTGGACACACTTGCAAGCCGTCGGAACAAATGCTTAATGTGCAGATGTACGGCTGCACCACGATTACATGTATCTGTCCCAAGTTTGTAGTTCTTAGGTTGTGTAGTTTTTTCTTTCTTTCTCAGCAAAGTGTGTGTGTGAGTGTGTGTGTGTGTGTGTGTGTGTGTGTGTGTGTGTGTGTGTGTGTGTGTGTGTGTCCGACGCTGTGCGCTAGCAACCAAGTGGCGTGTGTTTGTTCCAACTGTAATGCACCAGTCGTCATGCAGAGGCGCGCGTGTGAGTGATCATGTGTGCGGTAATGATTTGTCCCGCACTATGGCTGTGTACTCACACTCAGCTCTCAATCTGCTACATCGAGGCTGTCGCGATGCTCCGTTTAGGAAGCGGATAGGAGGAAGGGGGCGGGGGTGTGGGGGGAAAGGGGGTGGGGGTGTGTGCGCGCGGGGTTAACCCCTTGCGTTATGGCTGCCAGTCTGCTATAGGAAACGCTGGGGCAATAAACCTCTTCTGTCAGCAAGGCATTCAGCAAATAAATCAGATTTCCATTTCATACGTGAGCTCCTTCTCTCTCTCTCTCTCTCTCTCTCTCTCTCTCTCTCTCTCTCTCTCTCTCTCTCTCTCTCTCTCTCTCTCTCTCTCTCTCTCTCTCTCTCTCTCCCTCTCTGTCTGTCCCTCTCCCTTTCTATACCAATCTCTGCCCCCCCCTTTCTCTCTTTGTACCTCTCTCTCTATCTTTCTTGCTCTGTCTATCTCTTTCTTGCTGCATCTCTCTCTCTCTCTCTCTCTCTCTCTCTCTCTCTCTCTCTCTCTCTCTCTCTTGCGTTCTCTCCCATCTCTCTCCTCTCTCGCTTTCTCTCTCTATCACTCTCATTCGCTCTTGCTCTCTCTCTCTCTCAGGATGGGGGGGGGTCAGTGAAGGAGATGATGTTTTGGCTCGATGGAGTGATGGACTACTGTACCTGGGCAATGTGAAGAGAGTAAGTGTGTGTGTGTCTGTGTGTCTGTGTGTGTGTGTGTGTGTGTGTGTCTGTGTGCGCGTGCACACATAAACTCATTCACGTCGCATATTTGTATGTGTGTGTGTGTGTGTGTGTGTGTGTGCATGAACTCATACTCTTTGAGTGTTTGTGTCTGTGTGCGTGTGTGTGCCTGGATGTGTTTATATGTTTATGTAATCAATATGCTTTGTGTGTGTGTGTGTGTTTGTGTGAGAGAGTGCTTGTGTGTGCATTTAAGTGTGAGCCCTCTGTGTGTTCTTCTAAAGTGTGTGTGTTTCTGTGTGTCTCTGAGTGCGTGTGTCGTTTTTCTTCTTCTGAGTTTGTGCATCTGTGAGTGTCTATGTGTCTTTGAGTAAGTGTGTGTGTGGGTGTGTGTGCGTGTGTCCACATCTTTGTGAATGTGTCAGTGTTCTTTTCAGTAATTGTGTGTAGTGTGTGTGTGTGTGTGTGTGTGTGTGTGTGTGTGTGTGTGTGTGTGTGTGTGTCTTTCAGTGTGTGTCTGGTTGAGTGTATTTATGTGTAAGTGTATCTATGTGCATGTGTCAGTCTCTGTTAGAGTAAGTGTGTGCTGTGGGGTTTTGAAAAGACTTCCATTTAGTTTTGTCAATCATCCGGTTGCTATCTGCTCTCAGGTGGATGGCGTGAAGCAGTGCTGTCTGGTGAGATTTGAGGACAACTCCGAATTCTGGGTTCTGAGGAAGGACATCCACTCCTGTAAGAAGACCAGCACCTTTTCCATTCTAGTCTAGTCTTCAGAGTCACTTTTATCTAGATTTATGTACAATTATTTATTTATTTTATTTTATTTTTTTATTTGTTTTTAAACATCATGCCTATAGATTATGACTTCCATGAGTCGTTTTTAGTCAATAGTAGTCGTCAAAACGTTTATGAAAACCAATGGGGAAACACTATTTCGCACTCACACCCACACACACAAATTACAGCAGCTGCATTGAGCAGCATTAAGCAGTCGGCCAGTTCACAGACCTGAACAGCAGGTGGCGCTGAACAGCCGGGGCACTCTTCAGTGTAACTTCTACAACAAAAAAAAAACTGTCGCTCGCGTTATCACTAAAATGAGCAAGAGAATGATGTCTGTGGATGAGACCGTCCGCACTCCACTCCACTCTGTGTGTAAAGTTGTTGTAACTTTTTGTGAAACAAGTGATTTAATGCTCTGTTAGAAGCTAGAAATGTCCTTCCCGTTCGCCTTCTTCCCATCCTTAGCCGTCTCCTTTGTAGCGGCCTGTGGTCCTCTTCGTGTGAGAAATTATCTCTGGACCCATCAAAACAAAGAGGACCTCGATGAAATGTGTGAAGACGAATGTCACCTCCGCAGAGTTTGGTTCGGTTTTTTTTATGAGATGAGTTAAACTCTCCAGAAGTGAAATCAATGGTGTCGCTGAGGTACGGGCTGAATCCATTCACTGGAGGAAAACAACATTTGCACTCTAATATCTAAGCTTGTGTATTCTTTTATCTGCCCACAAAGTTGTGTCGTCAGTCACTAATTGAAGTGTTTCATTTACTTTGTATATCCCTAGAATGTAAATGTGGGAATTAAACCTTTTAACTCTTTAAACCTCTTTTATTTTAGGTATAGTTATTGTGCATAGGAATGCACAATCTAGATATTGCTTTTCGTCATATTATTCTTCTTCACACCAAATATCTGCAATTAATAGAGGCTAAATGACTGAACCTCGAGATTCCAGTCAAACTATATTACAAAGGTCTACTTTTGTATAGCTGTGCTATGTATTTTTCATTTTTCTAAACTTTACACTTTTTGAGATATTTGCGTTAAAAAAATGCAAACAACTCCTATAGAGATGGAGCCTAGCCTTCCATTGTTTGGCTCTGCTATTTGCTTTCCGGATGTTTCCAACTAGGCGGCATAGCTCCGTGGGTAGAGTGTGTGTTCCACAACCGGAGGGTTGACGGTTTGATCCCCACCTCAACTAAACTTATCTCAATGATTACAGGCATTCCTAAGTAATTCCTCACATGGAATTAAGTTTTCTAGTTAATTATTGATTTTTAATTCAACCATATTGTTTATATGCTATGAGCTTTCTGTATATATTCAGACTATTTTTATGTAACATAGGTCACAGATCTGGGCATGACGGAAAACATAGATTAATCACAACAACATAACACAATATCGACCATATTCGTACAATCCTCCAGTAGATAGTAAATACGATGAAAAATGGTTTCTTGTGAGACACTTTGCAGCCTGATTATGGGAAGGCACACTGGCGGAAGGGAAACTTTTAAATTGAGGGCAGCAATATGAAAGGATTAAGGTTTGTTATAAACAAAATGTCACCAAGTCAAATAAAAGAATCTAGCCTAATACCAAAGTCAGGCGATTTACATCACTGCAGTGTCAGACTTCTTGTCTCTAGCAGCGATAGAAATATTCCTTGGAGAGAGGGAAGGGAGCTACCATAGGTGCAAGGAGAATTTATACAAATGCCTTTCATATCAACTAGTCATACAGCAATTAGGCTATCATTTGTGATATTATTTGGATACATTATTTTCCAGAACACTACTTTATTAATTCTTATGTTATTTTTGCTTCCAACGCAAAACTATCATGCACTCAGCAATTGGTCACAATTATTAACGCTTTCCAACTTTAGCAACCATTTTGCCATCTCTGTGTTCCTGGGAATTGTGGTACAATGAATAGTTAATAGTGAAGTTACTCACCTTCGCAATTGAAGATAGGCCTATAGCTGGACATTTATGGACAACTTTAGTGTAACGGATGAGTTTAAAATACATATACAGGAGCTGCTGTGAACGGGAATAAGAAAGCTATGGACCGGAAGTAAATAAACGTGAGGAATGTAGAATGGATAAACACTACATTGTGCAAGTAGTCTATTTCCACATAATAAAGTCACACTTCATCATCACTTACTTATCAAGTCACTTTATCGAAAAGTTATAATAACTTAACACAGTCGAGCTACATTGAAATGGATCGGTAACAGACATCCGTCTTGCTGACTTTAGCCGCAACGAAAGCTGCTAGTTTTGTACATAAAAGTAATACTACAGCGTACTTTCACCAGTATGTCGCCACCTACGGTTCAGGGTTGTGAACGTGCCAACTACTGCTGGAAATGAGCGCAGATTCTTCGGAGTGTACTTGCAAAATTCTCAATGCAAAATTTGTGCTGAAAGTGTTGGGAATCGCAGATTCGACGCTCGCAGGACCACATTTGTTTTATCAAAATTAAGTTGTAAAGTATTCCAATAATAAGTACCATGACATTACTTTGTTGTATTTTTTAATTGTAACAGAGCTAGGATTTCTCCCCCACGTCCGCACACATAGCACCCACCAATTCCTTTCTGTATTTGGCCAATTCTTTTATAAATTCAATTAAATGCGAATTGCTGTGGAATGGGCCAGGCTGGCGGCCGCTCTGTAATTCTCCAGAACTCACAGATGGCCGGTCCGCCCCGGTCGACATCTGTTAGAGTTATATACATGAATGTAGAGCACATATAACTTGCATGTAATGAGGACATTAAGCCCACTTTAACTACAGCAAGCTGTGCATAGCCTGTACTCATTTCTGTTAGTTGTTATTTGTTTTATCAAGGGAAGTTGTCGCTCGTGCTTGGCGACAATGCAGACATATATAGGATTTCTTCCTACTTTTTTACATTTATACAAAGGAAGTTACGGATGTACATCTGCCAGGGAGGCTGGCTCTGGGTCTGGGAATTTCCCTGACTTGCCTGCTACCCCGCTCCGGGCTAGCGCGTGCTAGCCTACATACTGCGCGGGCAGGTTGTCCAACTCGTTAGGTCTTGCTAAAATTCAGCGGGTGGGATGAAGTGAATTTTGAATGTGCAGGAGACACCCAAATCAATGAGTTGAATCAATATTCATGAATGAATGCGCTGCTGTCTCAATCTCCCTCTCTCATAGTCTTAATTTCCATCCTCTCGTCATCAACCTGTCTTTTCTCTTTCTGCTTCCTTCAATCTTTTCCTCCGTCTCTCCCCGACAACATATCTTCTAGTTGCCGTCGGAGGAGAAGATGTTTGCTGTATATGTGATGCCCCGCCTCTCAAAGATCCACTCTTGAACTGTTTCAAATGTCGCCACAGTAAGTTAGCATTTAATATGTACTGTATAAATGTTGATCAAGCAAATGAGTATGTCCACGGTGAATATCTTTATGGTTAAATGTTGCTTTGCATGTGCCTTAGCATGTCTATGTTGATCCCGTAAAGCTAGGGTTTTCAGTTTTTTTCAAGAGGCATTATTGCCATGGTTGTTGAAATGATCTTTACATCCCAACAGCAATCAATACATTAAATCCTCTGACGAATAAAGAATATAAATCCGGTATATATGGCTGTAGCAGGCCTGCAATAAGCCAGAGTTCGGCCAGAGCTCGTCCAAACTAAGTGAGTAGATGGCCTCCATGTTTACCTACCTGGCTAGCTGCACGCACGCTCCCCGTGCGCTCATTGCACATGACCGACCGGAGTCTTCCACAAAGCGATTGCTAAAGCTAGCAAGCTAGTCATCTATTTTGGGGATTGCCTTTGGAGGGGAGCCTGAAGGCAGGTGTGAGATTTGTTTGGTTGGATAGGCTACTTAAAAAAATGTGTTTACTCTGTCTGGGTTCCCCAAATCATCTACCCTAGATTTAATCATGTAAAAATGTTGCAACATTTTTTTTAGCATGTTCCCTTAAACATGTAGTGAGTTAGCTTCTTTTTCTTGAAATGTTACAGGTTAGTTAAGTTAATATGTTTTTAAATGATGAAATATGATGAATGACTCCTTTATCATGTCGTCAGACAGTAAGCTAGCATACAAGCTGGTAAGCTAGCGTCTTACCATGTTTAAATGTTTTCACGGTACAATGTCTTCTTAATGTCAATGTCTTCTTAAAGCCTACCAGATAACACAGTGCAGACATTGCTGTTGTTTTCACTGCGGCAGTCTCTTTTCCTTTCCCTCCACCGAGAGTGAATGAACCCCAGCGGTTTCTGTTCCATTCCAGGCTACCACCCTGAGTGTCACACCCCTGCCATCGAACCTGAGGCCGACTGTGACTCTTGGATCTGTCGGCAGTGCGTCTTTGCAGTGGCGACAAAGGTTAGCTGGTACAAAAAATTGTAAATGTCCACTCTATGTGTGTATGTACAGTAGTACATTATAGTTATGCTCTCCTGACTGATAATACTCGTTCAGAAGAAAGGTGGGTGTTATATCTGGTTAGAAGTTAGTCTAAAAGTCCATCAAAAATATTTAAATCACAGGCAGTCCAGTGATGTTGAGGTGAGATGTGAGAATTAATTATGTTTCAATTAGTGACTCGCTATATCTCATTCTCTTGGCATTAACTCTACCATCTGACCTAAAATAAAACAAGATGGACTACTATTCTCTGTATTCATTTCTCAACCATGTGCACAATTTCATCCATGGTTTTCTGAGTGCACATTGGAAGGGTCACTAGCCAATCACATCAGTTCAAAATTTGTGTTCCAGAGAGGCGGGGCCCTGAAACGAGGCCGCTTCGCCCGCCTCATGCAGTTCATGAAGCTGCGTTTGCCCTATCAGCTGTCGTCTTTAGACTGGGACCCGCAACATCTGACCAATCAGCAACAATGTTACTGCTACTGTGCTGGACCTGGAGAGTGAGTTCTACAGTATACCGTACCTACATACAAGCAGGCTTGTACATCAACAAGAACAAGAAGTTAAGAAGATAATTCATTTAAGATAACATTTGAGAAGTAAATTGAAAAAAATCTCCTTGAGCACGAGCTGGGTAGAGCTTAAGCACAGCCAAGAACACAAACAACATTTAACTTAATCTCGTGGGAAAACCCTTCCCTAAATGTCCCTATAAAGGCCAGTTTAAGGGAACACTTAATGATGTCAGCAGCTTTACTTCTCTTCGTACAGATGTGTCAGATGACCTGTGCAGGACGTGTAGGAGATGCTTATAATGCTAGTGGTGGGGGTTATGTTTTGCAGGTGGAACCTCAAGATGCTGCAGTGTGGAGGCTGTGGACAGTGGTTCCATGAGGCATGCACTCAGTGTCTGAGCAAGCCTCTTCTGTACGGAGACAGGTGAGTCACAGAAGGATGATTAACCAATAACCCGTCACCGCTCCTGTAGTGTGGGACTGGAGAGGTGATGACATGCAGAGGTTGCAACAATAACAGAAACCTGTGGACAAAAATAAGTGGTTGAAAATCTGACTGTAAAAAATATAATATTGAAAAACGTAAACCAGGATAGTTGGTTCTACCTGTAGGCAATCATGAGCAAGATGTCCTAAGCGATACCTGTAATTTAATGACACCTTTCTAAAGTTCATACTAATTTGGCTTGGATAAAAGCATCAGAATACTTTCATCATTCAACATTACAGTTGCAGACAGCACAGAATTTAAATAAAGATTTTACCACACAATGATGTCATCAAGTTCGGGCAGGTGTGCCTTACTTTCCAATCAATAATTTTATTGATAACACCCACGGTTCCCTGGTTCTCTAAGTACTCTCTACCACAAATCCAATTCCAAGGGATCAATAGACATGTTTAGTCTACAAATTCAATTTGCTTTTAGGCGTTAAGTGTCCGCCCAACCACTAAATTATGAAATGAAATAAAAACAAATCAAATATTATTTATATCCCAAAATCCTGTTTAAGTTTGAATGTCTTTAAAAAATTGTGTTTTTTGGGGGGGTTAAACCAATTTGTCTCGGATAGATTTTTTTTTAGAATCGTCGATCAGAAGGTTTTAACGAGGCCAAGCTAGCCGTGAGTGTGGTGCTGTTTAGAGTAATGGATGGGGGCTTGACACCGTCCAATCAATACCAGCGGGGGAAACGCATCACTTCCTGCTGGTGCCAACTCTGCTGCTCTCATACAGGCTGCAAAACCGTGGCATGTCTTCTGACCATGATGAGTTCATTCATATTGTTCAATTAACAACATCTATGTTTCCCTCTTTCAATTCTCTTTCTCGTGATAAATCAAAGACAGAATAGATAGAAAGAACATAATCATTTCTTTTATGTATTCAGGTTCTCTCTTTTCACTCTCTTTTTCTATTCTCACTCTTCTGTTTTTTTCTTTTTTCTTCTCCCTATCTCGCTCTACCTCTCTCTCTAAAGCACTTACCCACACAAGACAAGGATGTGCAGCTCTCTCTCTCTCTCTCTCTCTCTCTCTCTCTCTCTCACACACACACACACACACACTCCAAGGGTACAGACTGCTGATAGACAGAAGAGTGCACATATCAGCCCCACAAATCACAAAAAGCCAGGGGCGTGTGCATGAGAGGCGGGTGGGCGTGCAAGTGCGTGTCAGTTATAGTGATAGCTGGCGCATGTAATAAAAACCTAAATCTAAGTCGTTAATTTGCAATTGTCATTAAGCATCTGTGTGCGCCGGCTCTCTGACAGGCTGTTATCCTTTGAGGGCGGGATTACATTTTGATTAACAGCCGTGTGAAATGAGGCTGTGTTATGGCAGCGAGTGGCAGGCAGGTGGATTGATTGATTGATTGAGTCATGCGATTATGGCATTATTGGAGTTGAACGTTGTATAATTTATCATATCTGCGAGAAGAGTAAAACAGAAACGAACGAAACAAACACAGATAGATAAGTATCAAATAATATTGAGCTCAATTTTTTTCTGGAATATTTGTAACTACAATTAATGCAACATTCATCAAGGAACAGATCATTTCTATGATCTCCAAGTTGCTTAATTTTAAAATGGGACAGTTTTAATTGCATGAGTACAATTGATGTATGTTCATTTAAGGTGATTTTATGGTGATTCATAAACAAGCTTAATTTGTGATACACCTTTCGGCCAGGAATATGTTACAAATGTGTCTGAATGGTTGATATTGGCTCTCTGGCGCCCTGTTGACTGATGTTGTAATTATTGCCGCTGTTGTGTGTTGTGTGTCAGGTTCTATGAGTTCCAGTGTTCAGTGTGTGCAAACGGACCAGAAACCATCCAGAGACTTCCAATGACCTGGTAAACCCACACATATTCATAAATTACATTTATGCATAGGTATATTCGACACTGTGATGTATCTAGGGGTGTGTTGACTAAGCACTATCAGAAGTAGTCGGTAAGAAGAAATATTGACATGAATTGTACACAAAAACGAAATAAAGACGATTTTCATGTCGCTCCTCTTTTCGTCTTTGTCTCGTCTCTCCACTGAAAGCTGTTCTGTGTGTTGTCTAAACGCAGGGTTGACTTGGCCCATCTCGTGCTCTACCACCTCTCCCTGTGCTGCAAGAGGAAGTACTTTGATTTCGACCATGAAATCATGTCCTTCACCAACGAGAACTGGGAGTCTCTGCTTCTCGGCGCGGTATTTCTATTTCCTTACCAGTGCCATGATGAAATAATGTGAAATGCTGGCAACCATTTTGTCTTTGGGACTTAAGCTTTTTAGCGACTAATGAAGAGAAAACGCTGTCTTTAAAACAATACAAAATGTGTATGGTGCATTTTTTGGAGTGTCTGGGGTGTTAATGTTTACATTTTTGACGAGGAAAGACAAGCATTATCATTTTCTTTCATCTTCTGGGAAGTTAGAGATGGGTCTGTTAATGGGAACTCTAAAGTTTCCGCAGTACATGAAACACGAGGAAAGATATTAAAGTCATGGTTTGCTTGGTGTAGGTTTTTGGATAAAACATGAATTCTATGGGCTATGGTTACGCAGAGATACTCTGGATTTACACCCTAATAGACCTGAATTTGTCTAGTGTACTGTAACAGTAAATTAACCATCACAAAGCCTAAACCTCTAGGGTTTTGATCAGATAACATTTTGTGCAATTATCAAATTACATAAATAATGTAATAAGTGCATACACTTTCATTATATGTACTTACATATTATCAAATCACTTAATCGACTTCACCAACTTCATTTAAAACGGAAATTAATTTCTTAAAATACACAAACAAATATTTATACCAAATTAGCTTTTCATTCAGAAATATCCAAACATACACAGATATAGCTGTGTAACAGCATCTCTGATTGCTGTCTACAGTGTGTGCGTGTGTGTGTGTGTGTGTGTGTGTGTCATTGATTCTGGTTCTGTTCCCCAGCTGTCTGACACACCAAGACAGGACCGCTGTCACAACCTGCTCAACGCCCTCAACTCCCACAAAGACAGGTGAGACCTGGTGCACGCCGGCAGAAATCAACGCAGGCGATGCATTGATGGCATCACGCGGTGATTGTGGAGCACCATTATCCATCCCCATCGGCCATTTTAATTACAACTTGTATTCCTTTAACACACTTAGTGAATTCATCTTATTGTGTCATTGTGTTCATGTGGTTATGTTATTCAACGTTTCCGTTTGTGGTTGCGTGCAAACTACACAAAACTGTGCAGACTATACTAACCTAGACATGATGTTTGAGATTGTTTGTTCATTGTTGAGATGAAGACGGGCCAGATGACAGCTGTTGGTTAGGAATTCAAATAGGATGCGGCAGAGAGGTTTTGTTCAAAACTAACAATAAACATGGACTTGGATTTTCTTTGCTGGCAGCCACTCTGAGAGAAGATAAAGATTTACGTGGCTGCAGAAACATTCTTGATAGAGTAAAGAGACCGAAACAGGCAAAGAGATATTCAAAGAGCAAATATTCTGCACAGTATGGAGCTTTAAATGAATAATTTTATGAATATTTGATTGCTTGATTTTGGTTTTGATGTGACGTACTAAAGACAAAAAGCAAATTGCTGCACCGTGAAGTCACTTTAAACCTACAAACTGTATGATTAATCCTAATCAACTAGGATTAATTGAAAACCACAACATTCATTGATTGAGAGAATTTGAACGTTCTGCTTTGATGTTTCCCCCCAGATTCGTGTCTGGGAAGGAGATCAAGAAGAAAAAGTGTCTCTTCGGGCTCCAGGTACGAGCCCCGCCCCCTCTCGTGTCTGATTCGTCACCGCTCATCACCGACCCGCCCGTCAACATCACACACAGGAGAAGGTGAGAGAATGGACATCATCTCTCCTTCCCTCAGAGCCCTTGGGGGCGGGGGGGGGGGGGGGGCTTTAGTGATGAACATGAACAACGATCTGTGCTCTTGTTCTCATTAAGGACTTAATGCTCTACTGTCGTGTATATATATATATCTACTGTCACCCTTACAAGAAATAATCATTTTAACATTCTTATGCGTGTTCATGCACATCCATCCCTGTGCAATCTCATGCGCTCTTTTACACACACACACACGCACATGCACACACACACACACACACACACACAGACACGCAAGCGTACACACACGCACACGTACACGCACACACACACACACGCGCGCGCACGCACGCACACACACACACACACACCCACACACACTGACGCTCACTTCTTTGGAGAAGGATTGGGGTTCGACAAAGACAAGGACAATTCTGTCACTGACATTTTTCTAGTTATACAAAGTGACAGCACAAAAATGTCTGAAATTGCCCAAACGCAAGGTGAATTTATGACTGACGTGTTGCAGGAATAGGACTTTTTCTTTAAACAACAGTGCTGAACATTACGTCACGCATATTACTGGGCGGCTAGGCTAGTGGTGGCTCAGCCGCCGGGCTGTTTGACTCCTCACCGAGGGAAGGTCTGAGTTCGAAACCCCAATGTCCAGAGTCTGTGTCCGTAGCCATCCCCCAGCAAAATGCCCTAACCCCTCCCTGCGCCGTCATTCCACAGCTCTAAATGCGTGCAACGGAATGAAACGCATTGTAAATGGCGGCAGATGAAAGTGTGTGCAAAACGAATGAAGGGTAAACAGTGACAGGAACGTGAAGGCAGGTAGGTCGTTAAGGTAACGGGGTCCGACAGACAGGTGCAGCTCGTTAGTGGCTCGGTTCTGAGCGAAAGGAACGACATCATCGTCTGAACGCCAGGTGTTCAACACCTCATCCAACACACTCGTGCTGTACTGCTGCCAGCTATCCACCAGAGACATCACCTTCTCTGTTTCTCTCCCTCTCTCTCTCTCTCTCTCTCTCTCTCTCTCTCTCTCTCTCTCTCTCTCTCTCTCTCTCTCTCTCTCTTTCTATCACAGTCGGTGTCTCAAATCCCCTTCCATTTCTTTCTGTCTGTCTTTATCTGAAATCTGTTTCTATTTATGTGTCTGTATACATGCTCTCTCTCTCTCTTTCTAGTCCTCTGTATCTTTGACTTTCTTCCTCTGTCTCTCTCTCTCTTCCTCTTTTTAGCGCACTCTGTGTATTTCCCTCTTTCTCTCTCTTTGTAGGTGTGCCTCCATCACACTGTCTCTCCCTCATTACCTTTCACTGTCTCCCCCTTGGTGCACTCAACCTCCCTTTGTCTCCATGATTCTGTCTCTCTCCCGCTCTCTGTGGTGAGAGGGCGGTGCGTCGCGGGGATGTGCTTATGTTATGTTATTTATTGTTTTCATTTGTATGTGTGTGTGTGTGTCTGTGTGTGTGTGTGTGTGTGTGTGTGTGTCTGTATGTGTGTGTCTGTATGTGTGTGTGTGTGTGTGTGTGTGTGTGTGTGTGTGTGTGTGTGTGTGTGTGTGTCTGTGTGTGTGTGTGTGTGTGTGTGTGTGTGTGTGTGTGTGTGTGTGTGTGTGTGTGTGCACATAAGCCCACTATCACTTTCCTGTCAGAGGAGAGCCGGGGTGTTGGAGTCTCGTAAATCCAAGCGTCGCATCGTAGAGACACAGGTCAGTGCGTCTGCCTCAAACTGTGTGTGTGTGTGTGTATGTGTGTGTATTTCTATGTGTGTGTGTGTGTCTGTGCGTGAGTGAGTGTGTGTGAGAGCAGGCGTCAGAGTGCGTGTGTGTCTGGGTGAGAAGGACACTGTGATAGAGGGCTACAGACAGTGACCCGCGTATGTGCTGGCGTAGTAGCAGCACGGGTGCGAGGCGAGCGCGTATGCACTCGCACGCGCTCGCCTGCGCGCGTATGTAATATATATATATATATATGTGTCTGCAGCGTTTGAATATAAATGTATTAATACCTGCAGAGTAAATGTCTATCGAAATGGTCATGTCAATCAATCAGTGTCTCGGCCAGACAGATCCTGTCTGCCTGTCCCAACTTGTTGTCCATCTCCTGTTGAGCCCATCACGGCATAGATGGCTCTCTACTGCCCCCTATGTTCAAAACGGTGGTGTCCGTGCATTGGCAAGAAAAGTACCGCCTGTAATGTTTTAATATCCATTTCAACCTCACGTCAAATTTCATAATATCCTTTAGAGGTGCTATGTCATCCCATAATAGTGTGTTGCATAAATGACAAATGGTAGTAGCTGTGAGGGTGCTTGAATCCCAGACAAAATGTCCTGGGTTGGAGCCCAATGTCCGCAGTCTAAAGGGAGATGGCTAAAGCCTACACGCCTGTTAATAACATGTATTCAAACATGTAATTTTCTCCGTCAAAACCCAAATTAAACAAAATAAATTGATTAAAGTAAAACTGGGCTAAATTACTTATTAAATTCATTATGATGTTACCAGAATCATAATGTTCAAAAAGAGAATGTTTAGAATCAGAATTTTAGAATGTTTAGAATCAGGATGTTGAGAATGTTTGGAATCAGGATGTTGAGAATGTTTAGAATCTCAATTTTGAGAATGATGACAATCACAATGTTGAGAATGATGACAATCACAATGTGGAGAATGATGACAATCACAATGTTGAGAATGATGAGAATCACAATGTTCAAAATGACAATGTTTAGAGTGTGGGGAGTCATACATTGTGATTCGGTGATTCAAGTTAAAATCTCTACATCTGCATTTGAACAGTGTGTTCCCTGGGGCTCTGCGTGTGTCTACATCACGTGTGTGGCTGACTATTTATACATCATATTGGTACCCATGAATACCCATTGTACTGCTTCCTCCTACACTACGTCCAGCTTCTCCCACAAACACACACACTAATCCTGAAACAATACGCTTCATGTTGCCCCCCCCCCCCCCCTGATGGTAATATGTCTGTGTGTTTGTTTGAGTGGATGTGTGTTTCTGTGTGTGTGTGTGTGTGTGTGTGTGTATGTGTGTGTGTGTGTGTGTGTGTGTGTGTGTGTGTGTGTGTGTGTAGATCTGAGGCTCAATGGGATTCTCAGCAGGTTTTGCCCACACATCAGATCATTTTGCAAGAAGCAGATTGTGATGTTTGTGATGTTTCTGCCAATCAACGGCAGTGATTTTAGAATCGAGATCCGAATTGAATAGAATATAAAAATACAATCATGTGATTTAGCAAAGTGAACTGGTGTAGTTCAGGTGGTCAAGCATATCCTACCTTAACTCATACCTTAACCTAACTCGGGTTGCTAGTTTGACTACCAGGTGAGCTGGATGTGTGAGCTGGATGTGTGTGCACACGAATGGCTGTCTATATGGAGTCTATGTGTGTATATGAATGTGTTTTTATGATTGTCTTTTTATGAATGTGTGTAAATGAATGTGTGTCTGAATGCTGTGCATATGTGTGTTTACATGGGTGTGCTAACATTAACAGTGCTAACGCTAATACAAAGCCTTGACCTGGTGGCAGTCTGAATGGCTCCTGTCCTGACCGGTGTGTGTGTGTGTGTGTGTGTGTGTGTGTGTGTGTGTGTGTCCCCTTGTGCCACAGCCGAGTCCAGACCCCACACCTGCCAACCCACTGGAGCTGTTGCCACGTTGCCATGGTTACGTGGGCGGGGCCTGCCTCTGCAAAGAGGAGCTGGACCTGAGGTGAGGAGCCTTGTGCTGCATATGACATGAATATTACCCTTGATTTACTCTGTACTAAATAAAAAAAAAGTTGTGTTTATTACCTGCCAATTCCCAGATTAGCTTAAACCTTTGAAATATATCCGAATATGTATGTAAATAAAGAAAAAAGACATTGTGTATTTATCTGAAAATGAGGTTTTACGGTTATTTGTTGAGACCGTCACACTGTGGCGTTGCTCATGATTAACGCGCCGCCCCTCGGTGATCACTCAGCGCTGTTGTTCACGAAGATGAAAACACAGTCGGCGGCACCGCGGAGAGACCGTCGCACAAACATTCCCTCGCCGCCTTCCCCGAGTCTTACGGAGCTCACGTTTCCTGGTTCGCTGGAGACGTGACAAACCCAGATCTATTTTTTCCGAGCGCACGCTGAACGCGGTGTTCCAGCTCCTCTTCGTCTTCAGAGGGCGCGCTTGGACGTCTTGAGGTCTCTGTGTTCCCTCCTCATCTGACCTTGTGTTCCCTCCCAGCTCCCCTCCGAAGAGGATGTTCGCCCTCTACCATCCCACCTACAACGGAAACACCCCTCTCTCCCGGACCGTGCATCACTACAACAGGTAACACCGCGCCGCGGTGGTCGTCCTACTCAGATGGGCTTGCAGATGAGCTTTTTTTTTTTTTTTTTTTTTTTGTGAAAGCCTCTCTTTTATCTCCACCACTGTTCCCGTCTTTGTGCATGTGGGTATAATTTCAGTTCAGGAGCAGGAAAAAAAAACAGGAATGCATTTTGTCAGTCGCTTCTTCTGTATTACTTTCCTCACAGCCAAGATGGTTGGCTGTAGAAACACACCGACATCTCAGAAATTAGATGTCTGAGACGCTGAAAAATAAAAAAAAGCAAGAGGGAGAGGCGGAAATAGTTTTGAGGATTTTGTCGAAAATTGCGATTGTCGACCAACGTTGGCTGCATGTGATGAAATCCCATGAGTGACAAAAACAAAAGTTACATGAAGGGATTTTACATTCGAGATTATTATTTTTTGTGCATGAACAACAGTCAGACAGTCTTTTTGCAGATGGTAACCGAGGCATTACCATTCAGCTGTTTATACCAGCAGCTGTTGTGGAAGAACACTCACTGGAGTGGTTTCAGAGGAGGGACTCCATACCCTCAGTGACTGCCTCCCCAAGAATTTATCCCAGATAATCGTCTAATCAGATGTTACGCGAAAATATTATCTTCGCCAACTAACTAACGCTCTACGCGGGGAGAGGAAAGTGCTCTGTGTGATTCTGCAGTCAAAACAACTTTTCTTTCCCACCCCGGAAACATGTTTGGCTGGCTTTTAATTCCCATTCTGAGAAGTTAAATGAAAGGCAAAATGTTTGCCTCACTACTTTCTTAGAGGGCATTCACCCCTCGGACTCAGATGTAAAGTAAAGTTTTGCTTCTGACGCCAACATAAGCGTCATACAAAGTGAATTCAAGTCTCTTTTCTCTCCCCCCCCCCCCCCCAGCAGTGAGGATACATGTCGGGTGACCCCCCCCTGCCTCCCCTGTGCCCTCCAGTCCAACAACAACAACCACCAACACCATCACCACAACCACAACATGAACGGCGGCAGCTACCAGCACCACAACAACACCCAGCCACACCACAACCACCACAGCACCTCCCACTCCCACCCCCACCAGCACCCCTACCCCCACCCACCCACCCACAAGCTGCTGGAGCCCTGCCCATCCCTACTGCTGAGGGGGCTTGCGTCCCACCAGGTGGGCATGGGCGGCGGGGGGGTCGGGGCGGGCGGTGGAGGAGGAGGAGGAGGAGGAGGAGGAGGCGGAGGGGGAGGGGGGGGGAGGAGGAGGAGGAGGAGGAGGAGGTGGAGGGGGAGGCGGAGGGGGAGGGAGCGGGGGAGTCGGGGGAGGGGGAGCGGGCGGGGGGGGAAGCGGTCCGGATCCTGGCGAGGCGCGTCACGCCGGACGGAAAGGTGCAGTACCTGGTGGAGTGGGGCAACGTCAATGTTTACTGAGGGAGGGGGAGAGAGGGGGAGGAGGGGACGGAGGGGGAGAGAGGAGGGGTCGAAGGGGAGAAAGAGGGGATAGGATGAGGGACAGACAGGGGAGGAGACAAGAGAAAGATATCGATGGATGGAGAGAAACGGGAGGAGAGTGTTGGCAGGGGTATAGATAAAGCGAGAGAACAATTAGAAGAGGGAGAGATGGATGGAGATAAAACAAAGAGAGACAGCGAGAGAGAGAGAGAGAGAGAGACAGAGCTTGGAGAAAAGAGGAGACGGGAATAAGGAGAGATGGATGAAAAATGAGAGAGGAAAGGAGAGCGACCCGATGACATATTTGGCAGCGGGGGGAACTTAGCCTGGAGAATTAGCAGTGTTTTGGCGCTGCCATCTGGTTGGCACGTGTGGCGGTCATGATGGGGGTTCTTCAGCCAGTTTGGCCAGCAGCGAGGGGCTGTTGGCCAACAGAGGCTGTTCCTCCCCTTCCCCTCCAGAGGTCGCTAGGCAACACGAGGACTGAATCCCTTTCTGGCCTTTGAGCTGTTCAGGTCCATCACCCCTCCACACTCAAACACACACACACACACACACAAACACACACACACACACACACACAAACACACACACATAAGGACTTCTTATCACGGTACACTCAACCCCGGAATCGACACACAAGAGGTTTGAATATTTTCTCCCCCCCTCAGCACAGAACGGACCAGTACACCAACACTACAACAATATCCCGTTTATGTTTGAACATCTGTCCGTCATAGAACTAGGAACAAACGTGTGTACTTTTGTTTTATAAGTAGAATTATATATTCAAAATTTAAAAAAAATGTTGTATGACCAGATGATTTATTTTATTTATCTTTTTTTTATGTGGTTGCTTTGCTTAGTGCCTAAACAGTGACGGCGTGTGCGTGTTCGGTGACTCTCGGTATGGCGTGTGTCACGTGGCAGACGGGTTACGTTACCGTAGCGATCAGACAGGTAACTGTTATAGGAAAAAAAAACGGGTGTCAAAAGAGGCCCTTGTTAATGTTTTTCTTTTGACGTGGTTTCATCGAGTACAACTGATTTCTGCATCCTCAAAAACAAACAACATGCACTTGATTTCGGTAATTCGAGTATTTTGGTTTCAACAAATGGGTCAGTTTTTTTGTGTCATGCCACAAGATTAACAAGAGGCCTCAAAAGTGAAAGAGATTCTAATATAGTTTTATTTTTGCTTTGTAAGGTGAGGGTGCACCTGTTCCTTAACTCTCAAGGGACCATGCAGACAACACGTATACTGTAAAATGCGAACTGGATCGATTCCCACTAGAACTGTTACAACAACTCAATTTCATTTCCTGGAGGCTCATGTTACTTTGCTCTATAACAGATGATGACCGGTGAAACACATTTAGTAAATATGGGTTTGAATTGTATGTGTTGTTGAGGCTTGATTTACTGTTTACATTCCTCTGATATCTATAGATGTACTTCTGGTGACCAGTAGACTGTAGGTATGGACTCAATATAAAAAACTTCCTTCTGATAAACATTTTTATTTTAAAAACACAGTAAGACTATGTTTTTGAGAGTTGATATTTTTTACAGTTTATGAGAGTGATCACTTCAATTTGTATGTTTTACCAAACACAATAAGCCCAAAGTATTTTTTTGTATAGTTCAGGTCAAAACAAACAATACAACTGTTTGTGTCATGATGATTTTGTTTTCCCAAACTCCCAAAGTATTCTTGATTTGAACCCAGAACCATGGATTCGCTCTGGATGGGCACGGATGTCGCTAAAGCTTCCTAAAAGTTGCTGATGAATGTATTGGTGTGTTTTCTATGGTATGTTTATTCCCGTCAAGTGCTTGTTGGGTGGTATTGTTAGACGGAAGTCGAGCAGAATATCTTAAAACGTGTATACAAGGAAAAAAAAACACTGTTTAAATTCAGGCCTAAATCTTATGGAGAGCTAGCCTTGTTTTTTTTCTGATTTGTAGTCAAGTCCAAGTTCAGTTCTTTTGGACAACCAATGTTTGTACATGTATACCCTGCGATGATACTAATATGTAACCTGGAAAATAAAAGTTTCACCTCACCTTTTGAAAAAATGTCTTGACCCTTCTTGTGTTTTTACTAAATGTTAATGTTAAATGTAATGTTTTCATTTTACAACATAATGCAGTATGTATGTGTGTTATCCAAATACTTGTTAGCACAACCCTTCATTGAGCAACGATAATACAATAATATCCACAAATTAAGAATGCATGCTTTTCAGACATTTCAAAATGTTTTTTAACTCCATCAGCCGAACCACTGCTGAGCTTCAACAATATCCGCTTGATAATCAATTTAGATTCTGTCAATGCAGTGGACGCTCGAGACCGCCAGATGGTACCCACATCTCGCGATTGTAGCAAACTTCTCACACCAGGGCCTGGCTACAGTAAGCCAACTGTAAAAGCACACAACGCCATTTTGGTTCCATTGATACCAAATGAAGCGTGCAGTTGCCCAATATGGTCATGTGCTGTAAATACTACTATTGGTGTTTCACTTACGATCATTATTTTATTATTTACATGACAGAAGTCTACATTACACACGTGTCATTTTGCCTATAGTGCGTCATTCTCAGTTGTACAGGAAGTTTGGAAAAGCCATCTTCAACGCGTCTGAAATCAAATGTTCATTAAGAACCCCCTTAGACATATTCGTTTATTTTTATAAAACAAATAACAGAACAGCGACACTGAATACGTGACTTCAAACGGCGTGCTTGCCAAAAACTTACATGACATAATAGTGTACAGTGAACAAGTCGCATTCAGCTGGCCTAACAGCCTATGCCTACTGTAGTTTGCGGCGGGTGTTTCGTGTGCGCGATTGTGCGTTCGCGCGTGCGCTATTGTGCATTCACTGCACGTTCGTGTGTAAAAGTGGAAAAGACGCCAACGTAGCCCGCAGCGGCCGCAGTGAATGTACTCTCTCTCACTGCATTACCCCTTTCTCGGCGACCACAGTGCGTACAATACAGTGGCTTTAACATAGGTTCGAGATATCGAGAAGTGAGCACGCGGACGCTGTCAGCCACCCACCCCCTACGCGCGCTCTCTCTCTCTCCCTCTCTCTCTCTCGCTCTCTGTGTCTCTCTCTCACCCTCTCTCATTCACTCTCGCGTTTCACCCTCACACCTTATTAACAGCGCGTGCAACAACAACACACACAGACACACACACGCGCACACACACACAGCCCCTCATTCTGCATCTAACATTCGAGGCACGATGACGTCTAACATGTGTGTACGCGGGCGCGGAACGATGCCTATTTTCACGTAGTACGGAATACTGGCCTCGCCGCGAAGCTTCGTCAGTGAAAAGCGTCTATATTTTACTGACTCGTGTCGCGTCTTGCCTCTGGAGTGCCGCGAGACAGCTGAGACGCAACAGAACACGTTCAATGCCGTTGGAACATGTCCTATGTTCCCTTCCAAGGTAAGCCATTAGAGCGGGCATGCATCATTTTCCCCCCCTTCTCCTCCTCCTCAATCCACTGCATATTTCTCCCCTGTCCTCCCCCTCTAAATATCTCCTTTCCCTCTTTCGTTCTCTCCCTCTTTCCCTCCCGCGCTCTCCCTTTCCCTCTCCCTCTCTCTCTCTCACTCTCTGTCTCCTTCTTTATCTCGTCGTCTTCATCAATCTACTTCCCGCTAATGCGTTATTACACAGCCAGAGGTGGACTTGAACGCGCCATAGCCGACAGGTGTATTGAGGGAGAGGCGAAGTCGCTATCAGATAAAAAAAGAAACCCGCCACTTCCCTCGAATCAGATAGTGCGCGCGCGAACGCGTGTGTGTGCGTGCGTGTGTATGTGTGCGTGCGTGCGTGCGTGCGTTCGTGCGTGTGTGTGTGTGTGTGTGTGTGTGTGTGTGTGTGTGTGTGTGTGTGTGTGTGTGTGTGTGTGTGTGTGTGTGTGTGTCACAGTGTTGTAGAGAGCAGTGCATGCGGCAATTATAGTATTGCGATAAGGTATGCACGCGGGCACTGCTGTTGCACGGGTTATTCCGCTACTCACGGCTTTCTTTGGTGACGGATCTGTAAAACCCACCGATTTTAACGCCTGTGAAATTATGCAGCCGGGGGGGGGTGATACAGCCGACATTGTAGGCTACTTATTGAATGCAAAAAACTTTGCACCCCCCCCCCCCTCCCTCCCCGCCTCCTGAAAAAATGAAGCGCCTGTAGGTTAGGCCTATATTTAAAACACTACATTCTCCAACTGCAGTGGGTTTTCTTTCCTTTTACTTTCATTTTTCCAAATTGAGTTCATATCTCGCGATTATATGTCTGTGAGAGGCGATTTAACCTACGTTTAAGGAAGATTCTGTTAGTATGGCACCGCAACTGTGACTAATGCTATAGGCCTATGTGCACGGCGTGCTGCAGTGAGCTGCCTCCCTATCCAGCCAGCAGTCGAACCGCTCGATGTATGAGCGTCTCTAGTTGGGGGGGCCCCGGGTCTCTAAACATCACGCCAGAGTCAGCTGGGTGGTGGGAGACGGCGTGAAATGGGAGGTGGAACGCCCACTCGAAAGTTTCGGAGGAACCTTCAAGGATTTTGGTGGTAGTCTGTGTGAGTACCTACCTATAGGGAAGGCAAGGCATGCCTGCTCGTGTGTGTGTGTGTGTGTGCGTGCGTGCGTGCGTGTGTGTATGTGAGAGAGAGAGAGAGAGAGAGAGAGAGAGAGAGAGAGAGAGAGAGAGAGAGAGAGAGTGAGAGTGAGAGAGAGCATGTATGGGGGAGTGTACTGTATGTGGTGGTAACAGTGAGAGAGTGATAACAGGACTGATTTAATACCAAGCGGTGACAAAACACACTGGGTGCGCTGAGCACGGAAGTCGATTGCATAATGTTGGAGAGGTGCTCAGAGACCCACTGGAAGAATCACAACCTGCTCAGTATAACGCCCCCCTAAAACCTGACAGCCAGGCCTGAGAATATACTGCATTACTCTCTATGTATCCTACTCTAGGCATCTTCTTTAAGGAAAATCACACCTTGAGATGAAAAGGGATGTAGTGTGTGACACAATAGGGATATGGATTGATCCTGGTCCAAAGCTCAATTTTAACTGCACAAAGTTTGAAAAATGTAAAGGATAAGATGGACTCCAATTACCCTCTGTTGTCAGGTTAAACTCATGCTATTGCTTTTCGTGGTTACCGGCTCCACAATCTGATTGTAGCGAGTGGAGGCAGCCAAAAGCTGGCCAGTCATATTGCCCTGCCTGTACCAGAAGTCGGGGAGATGGCATTGTAGAAAAATGTTCATAGTGGTGGGGGATTATAGCTCAAACAGGGTGCTTGTTTTTCCCTTCAGGGGAGTAACGAGTGTATTGTGCGTACAGTGCAGTAGAGGTGGTCATGAGTTGGATTTCGAGCTGATGTGGACCACCACAAGGTCACTGTTTATTCTGTCATGGCTGTGGTGGAAGGATTTAAGTGTTGGCGGTGGTGGGCTAAGGTTTGAGAATTAGGGGCAGCGCTGGGAAATAGTTGAGGATGATGACATATTGGGGCTTTGATTTAGTTGAATCGGAGAAGACGCCGGTATAATCATTCCTCATTCGGTCAAATAAAAGGTATGAATTACCTGTTGAAAATGTTTTATATTCTGAATATATAACGAGTGCAACATGGCAACTGTACTAGACTCTGGACTACAAATATGAATGACCTTAAAGCTGTAATAGGGGACAGTGCATCTAATAGGGACATGTATGTTTTTAAAATGGATGTGGTCCATTTTAGATATCATAAACAGACTGAGCTGGAATACTATAGGAGACTGGACCAGGGCTACTGAGCTGGAGTGGACCGGGTGGGCTGTGTGATTGGCTCAGGGACTTTGCTGGGCCAACAGGTGTAAGTTGTAATGGCAATTAATTCAACCACGATGGTGGCTTCTGCTGTTAAGCGGAATCCTTCCATCGGTAAAGCGTAGCTTTCGTTGCTAATCCATAGCTGTTCGTCACTAATGCACAGCTGTTGTCACTACACAAAGCCTTTTGCCGCTGAACGTAGCTTTCGCTGCTACGGGTAGCTTTAGCTGCCACGTACAGCTTTCACCACTAACACCTAGCATTCACTGCTAACATGTAGCTTTACTTGCTACGCTCCCAGCCTGTGTCGATATACATTAGCAGCTCCATGGTTACTGGGAAAAGAATTACGTAACACTCGTTATTTATTTTTTATTTATTGTTACCACGGTGACTCAACAGTGTCAGCTGAGTCTCATGCATGTTGAGAAGGCTGGGTATTAGCGTGACATTGATTTGGGTTGAGAGACACACACACACACACACACACACACACCTCCAGTTGCAGATGTAGCCTCGGAGCCCACATGGCTGCTACGCTAAGCTAATACTCTACGCTAAGCTAATGCACTCTGCAAAGCTAATTCACTACGCTAAGCTAATGCACTCCGCTAAGCATTTGCAGGCATGCCAAGAGCCCTCCCTCACATGGGCCGGCAGTCAGTGGGAGGCAGGCAGCAGAAGAGATGGGCCTTCCAATCTTGGCTTGGTTTCTCTCTCTCTCTCTCTCTCTCTCGTTCTCTGCAGCTCACATACATACATTCTTGCGTTCTCTATCGCTCACTCTTTCTTTTTCTGTCTTTTCTTCTCTTCTGTGTCGTAATCTTTTCGTCTTTCTCGTCTGTTGCGGTCAAGCCAATCCTTCTCTACTTGTGTACATGCAGGTTCATGCATGTTCATGGATGCTCATGCACATGCACACACAAACACACACTCACTCACACACCACAGACTCACAAATCGCTAAATATGCAAAGATCTCACATGCAAAGATACATGCACTCACACATACACACAAAGCCCATCACATCTACACAAATGCACACACTCACAACTGTCTCACACATACATATACACATACAAACATGCACACACAAACATACACACACCTGCTATGCCCTGCCCCCTCACTTAAATTTTCTCTCCCACACCTCTCCCCCCCCCCCTGCTTCCACCATCCTAGCATCTCTCTTTACACCTCCACCCCTGCACCCCTCCTCCTCCCATGCTGCCTTGGCTACATGGGCGGTGGAGGGCAGATGGACCGAGAGGAAGTCACCAGCCAGACAGCTTGTTCTCTTCCCTCCCCACTCCTCTCCTCCCTGCTCCTCTCCTCCCTGCCTTGCTCCTCTCCTCTCCTCTCCCCCTGCCCTGCTCCTCTCCTCTCCCCCTGCCCTGCTCCTCTACTCTCCTGCCTCCCCACTCCTCTCCTCCCTGCTCCTCTCCCCCTGCCCTGCTCCTATCCTCTCCTCCCTCCCCACTCCTCTCCTCCCTGCTCCTCTCCTCCCTGCCCTGCTCCTTTCCTCCCTACCCTGCTCCTCTCCTCTCCCCCCTGCCCTGCTCCTCGCCTCTCCTCCCTCCCCACTCCTCCTCTGCTCCCTGCTTATCTCCTCCCTGCTCTTCTCCTCCTTACCCTGCTCCTCTCCTCCCTGCCCTGCTGTTCTCCTCCCTGCCCTGCCCCTCTCCTCCCTGCCCTGCTCCTCTCCTTCCTGCTATGCTCCTCCTTCACCTCTCCCCCCTACCCCGCTCCTCTACTCCCTGCCCTGCTCCTCTCCTCTCTGCCCTGCTCCTTTCCTATCTGCTCTGCAACTCTCCTCCATGCTTCTCTCCTCCCTTCTCCCCTCCTCCCTTCTCATCTGCTCCCTGCCCTGCTTTTCTCCTCCCACCCACTCTCCTCTCTGCTCATCTCCTCCCGCTCCTCTTCTCTGTGCTTCTCCCAGCTTCTCTCCCCCCTGCATCTCTCCTCCCTGCAGTGCTCCTTACCCCCCTGCTCCTCTCCTCCCTACTCTCTTCTTTATTCCTCCCACCTCCTCTCTTCTCCATTCCTCCCTGCACCTTCCTGCTCCTTTCCTCCACTTTCTTCCTCACTCCTCCTCTGCTCCCAGCTCCTCCCCACTTCTCCCCTCTATCCACTTGTACAGCACCTTCATACAGAGGTTCTGTCATGCTTGACCACACTTAAAGTGACAGTACACCCCCCCACAGAGACTCTGCAGCAGCCATCCCCTCCACTTGCTTTCCTACCTGTTCTCTCTCTCCACATTCTTATATTTTTTTCTCTCACTCTCTCTCCCTCTTCCCTGTTCAGTTTCCCTGTCTTCTCCCCCCCCCCCCCCCCTCTCTCCCTCTCTCTTGTGTGACATAAGGGTCTGTCTTACACCCCTCCACCGCGGAGGCTGTGCCAGAACCCATCATCTGTTGGGCTATTACTGTACTGAGATCTCTCTGGCCCTGTGTGCAAGCTAGTTCCTCTGTCGAGAGAGGGAGAGAGAACGCAAGAGACAGAGCGAGAGAGATTTCATTCATTCTCCAGTGGATAGTGCATTGGAGGGGTTTTTTTCTCATCATGGCAAATTAGTGGCAGAGTTGGACTGTGAATTAGCAGGATGTCTGACAAGTGATCTGAACTGTAGAAACCCTTCTGATCTTGATAGATCTAAAGTGATCTTGCAGTTTCCCCACATCACAGTGAATGAGATTTCCAGTGTTCCACCTTCCAGTTTCGGGCTGGGAAATGAATGCATGAATACATTGAGGTTTCACCGTGTCAGTGAGGCAATGTGCCACCTTATTCTGTGAGACAAAAAAAGTCACTTAAAAGTTCAACCACCTCTCATATACAAATAACTTACATATAGTTAGCAAATGTACCTTTGCATCCTCGAATCTTAATAAATATGCATATAAGGCGATGTGTGTTTGTGTGTATCTGTGTATCTGTGTGTGGCGGTTGGCCAATCCATGCGCTGTGCTTGGCAGAGAAAAAGGTCTCAAAGGTCGTCTTGGCATTGGATAACCCCTGACCTCAACAGTGAACCACAGGTCCAACTGACTCGAGGGGAGCTCACTGCGTTCAAGCAGGTGGAATACATACTCGCGGATACCAGCAAAGGGTGACTGTTGTGTTCAGATATTGTGTCTGTTACATCACCGCTGCTTCAAATACCACCAACAACTAATAGCACTGCAATGATCGCAGGAGATGTTAAGTGCAACTGAGAAAGATCAGGCGCTGTGCTATTAGCTCTGGTTGCGATCGCTAGCCGTCCCACCAGGCAAGGTCAGTGTGTACTCTCCCTACCTCTGTTTTAACAGAGCTAGCGGGCAAGGAAGGAGCTACGATGTGTGTGGCATGAATAAGCCTGGCCGGTGTGGCCCAAGTTCCCTGATGTGGGGGGAAGTGTAGCATAGTGGAGTGGTTAGCGTAGCAGCTGAAAGGTTCTGGTTTGCAACCCAGTCTACCCAGTCTGACTGTGGGCATCCTCGAAGGATGTCCTAACCCCTACCTGAAATTTAGAAAATGCTAAATGATTAAACAGCACAATGACCGGTTTCTATCAGGGAGTTATTATGTGGTGGAGGATTTAGTGTTGTTCCTGTGGCTCTGTGCATGGTGAAGTTGTATTTCTGATTTGCCTTTCCTTGTTGTTTCCATGGTCAAATATGAAGTCCAGACAGTTGACATCAGGCGCTCCCCGTCCTGCCACATCTAATAAAGTATGCGAGATAAACGCCACATAACCATTATGTGGATTTGTAGCATCCCCCCACGTTATCGATGCTTTTTCAGTGGTTTCGGTATTTCAGCGGTAGCCTACTGTGTTTGGGTCTGTACACCAAACTGCCTTTGTTTTTATTTGACCAAAATCTGTCATCTTCCCACTAAGAATTGTTCAGTTCTGATTGTGGGGGTAAAAAGACACAGTCCCAAGGAAAAGGAGTTAAGTTACATTCTGTAGTGCGGCGAGCACGAGGGAGGGTGGGTGTTAAGTCAGTTTCACTGCAAAGATGCAAAATAACGACTCGATTGGTTTGTGCTTTGGGGGTTTAATTTGTCAGGATTCACTTACAACACAGAGCTTGAATAGTGCTGCATTCTCTGCATCAGCCAATCAGATAACTGCTGATCCGGGATGATTGCCCGCACCCTCGCCGGAACATGAAAGCGATTGGCCGCTCGGCCTTGTGATCCGATCCTGTGACAGCAGAACAGAATTGTCGAGGGATCTGGGGAGTTTCAGTTTAGTTTTAAACCCCAGGTAGTAAGATCAGTCTACTCTATTATGTGTTTTATGTATTGTATATTAATTTCATGAATTATGTAGTGGTTCAAAATTATACTGAAATGGTCTCCCAAGGTGGCCATTTCAGTATATTTGGCACATTTATTACCACTGTCCAACTATTGTTCATGTAATGTAACATTAATGGTATTAATTAAGAAAAGTATAAATGTAGTGCTAGACTGCCATTGATTCATCACTGTGGTCATCCTTGGAAACCCGCACGCACACACACACACACACACACACACACACACACACACAGAACCCCCCCCCCACAAATAAACATACACACTTATGATCACATACCAATTCATGGTAAGTCAGCTGAAAGACCATTGTACAGTGCAGGTTGAATCCTGATGATGTGATTGGTTGTCAGGTTTGTGGTCTGTGATGGACTGAAATTGCCCTCTGTAAGCCTGGACCTGCTCCAGGTTCTAATCAGTGTCCACAATCAGAAGCCCCAGACTAGTATTTTCTCTCCTCATTTTGTGGTGTGTGTGTGTGTGTGTGTGTGTGTGTGTGTGTGTGTGTGTGTGGTTGTGTGTGTGTGTGTGTGTGTGTGGGGGGGGGGGGGGGGGGGGGGGCGGGGGGGTTCGGCCAAGAGGCCGAAACCAACTCAAACATAAAGGGGAGGCGTGCAGCAGATGAGGTTATTTACAAATGCAGTGAAACCTTGGTACTCCAATTTAATTCGCTCCAAAAGGCTGTTTGAGTTGCTAATTGTTCGAAAATTGAAACAACTTTTCCCATAAGAATTAATGTTAAATGTATGAATCTGTTCCAAAGCCCCAGATCATTGCATATTTCGACCTTGACACAGTATTTCATGTATACAATCTTACATTTAACCTTATAGACAGTGACAAACTAACAAAATAACAGTAATATCTTAATCACTTCTTTATTATATAAAATCATCCATATTGTCGTTTTGGGCATGCTTTAAAGCGAAGCCACATCAGACACACTCATCCCGTGTTCATGCTTCCAGATGCTTCCTTCTTCAACTCGATGGTTGTCCGCACTGTGTTCTGCTTTTCCTGAGCCCCAGCACTACTTATCCTCTTTGGAGGCATGGTTGAGGGCTTAGTTATACAGTAAATGTACAGTATGTTCAAATGGTAAAATGATGCACAGAACAAAGACCGTTGGAGCGTGAGTCTACTCCGTACAGACTCCAGGGCAGACTGATGCTCGACCCCACATGACCAAAGCATACCAGTTCTGAAAATGTGGGTTCTGGGACAGAAGTCACCCACAGTGTTTGTTTGTGAAGCGATTTGTTCGACTTGAGAAGTGTTTCAGTACAGAGGGTTCACTGTGAAAGGTAAATCTCCCCCCCACTCTCATAAAGGTGGTGTGGCCCAACATCCCTCTTCAGGTATTTCAGTGGCCAACTGTGACCACTCCCCTTTGTCAGGTGGACAAGGAAACCGGTGTAGAAACAGAGTTGTAAGACAATGAAAAAAAACATCAAACACATTCAAAACATAACACCATTTTAAACTGAGAGATGATTCCGGAATCTGTGTTACGAATCAAATAAAGCTATGCTCTATGAAACAAGTAAGGGTTTCTTCATAATGGACTTTGACCGACTGGTGTTGTATAATTACTGATGTGAGGTAAGTCATAATGGAGTTAGACTGGTCTGGTTTTGTATAATTACTGATGTGAGGTAAGTCATCATGGAGTTAGACTGGTCTGGTGTTGTATAATTACTGATGTGAGGTAAGTTGTAATGGAGTTAGACTGGTCTGGTGTTGTATAATTACTGATGTGAGGTAAGTCTTAATGGAGTTAGACTGGTCTGGTGTATAATTACTGATGGACTTTGACTGGTCTGGTGTTGTATGATTACTGATGTGAGGTAAGTCATAATGGAGTTAGACTGGTCTGGTGTTGTATAATTACTGATGTGAGGTAAGTCATAATGGAGTTAGACTGGTCTGGTGTTGTATAATTACTGATGTGAGGTAAGTTGTAATGGAGTTAGACTGGTCTGGTGTTGTATAATTACTGATGTGAGGTAAGTCATCATGGAGTTAGACTGGTCTGGTGTTGTATAATTACTGATGTGAGGTAAGTCATCATGGAGTTAGACTGGTCTGGTGTTGTATAATTACTGATGTGAGGTAAGTCATCATGGAGTTAGACTGGTCTGGTGTTGTATAAATACTGATGTGAGGTAAGTTGTAATGGAGTTAGACTGGTCTGGTGTTGTATAATTACTGATGTGAGGTAAGTCATAATGGAGTTAGACTGGTCTGGTGTTGTATAAATACTGATGTGAGGTAAGTTGTAATGGAGTTAGACTGGTCTGGTGTTGTATAATTACTGATGTGAGGTAAGTCATAATGGAGTTAGACTGGTCTGGTGTTGTATAATTGCTGATGCGAGGTAAGTCATCATGGAGTTAGACTGGTCCGGTGTTGTATAATTACTGATTTGAGGTAAGTCATGGAGGTAGACTGGTCTGGTGTTGTATAATTACTGATGTGAGGTAAGTCATCATGGAGTTAGACTGGTCTGGTGTTGTATAATTACTGATGTGAGGTAAGTCGTAATGGAGTTAGACTGGTCTGGTGTTGTATAATTACTGATGTGAGGTAAATCCATCACAGCATGTGTTTGTGTGTGTTTGCATGGGGTGGTTGTGCATGTATGTGTGGGTATGTGCATTGCCCGTGGCTATGTATAGCACTGTGTGTGCGTATGGTTGCGTGGACGTGTTGTGCATGTGCAGGGTTGTTTATCAGGTCACGGGAGCAGCAGCATCCACTCAGCTAGTTAATGATGAGCTCTGGCGTGCTACTGCACCAGCATAGTGTTCACCATACAAGAATATATATATATATATATATATATATATATATATATATATATATATATATATATGGCAATTATGTACTGATTATGTCACTCATTATGCCACGAGTACAAATGAGTACAAACCTTTTTGAACATCTTCAGTTGTGATTTTCACCTTCAAATGGGAATACAATATGTTTGGCGAAAAGGAAACTTTTTTGATGCTAAATCTCAACCCCATAGAATAAGGTGGTTTAATAATTGCATTATGGCCTATGACCATTGAAGAATTGTTTGTGTAACTTTTTTACACAAACATTTCTTCATTCAAATGGTGACATGATGGTCAGGCAACAATTTTTAATTTGTAAGTACTTTTTGTTCACTTTATTCTGAATAATTTCATAACATTTGATTGATAATTTTTTTTTTGTTATCTTGTTTATGTTCATCATAGTCTCTTTAAACATAGAGCATTATAACCTTGTGTTAGATCTCTCTCGCCCTGATGACGTTGTTCCATCCAACGTTTCTAGCAGTGTTTCCCCTGGGATGGAGCAGCAGGCATGGTAGTGTGCGTGTGTGCGAAAAAGAAAAAGAAATTCACTTTTTTGTCAATCTCTCTGAAGTCACTCAGGCAGAAATCATGTTCACGTATGAGTTAATGTTTAAAGTTGTATCAACGTTAGGTAAAGTGGCGTTATGTCGGTGCATTCCAATGAAATTGCCAGCGAAGAGATATTATTGATGATATAACAATGTTTTGAGGCCAATCGAATCCAAATTGAGGCAGCTAATGATAAAACAAGTGACCATAGGCAAATGTTATTCACACCACATATTACAATTTAGCACAAAATCAAAGTTGAAATTGACTAAACCATGAATATTAAAGTATGGTGGGGATGTTGACGAAGTCAAAGTATTTTGATGGCAATCATTTAAAAAATGGCAGTTAAATTGTGCAAAAACATTGTTGTAACTTTACCTTAAAAACATTGTTGTAACTTCACCTTATAAATTACAGTGTTCTCCATATCAATAAATTCTACTTGTGTTCACTGGGATGAACGCTCTTTGTTGGAAAGATATTCGATACTCAGCAGATTGAATACAGTGAATTACAGTGATGCAATGTGATGTGGTGAAGTAAAGCAGCGATCCTCTACGTAGAGCCATCGTTTGGTCAATTTCTACACAATAGTCAAATTACAAAGTACCCTTCACTAAACAATAGCCTAACAAAAATGCAATTAAACCAGAGACGTCTAACACTTCAAAATGTTCCCAGTGGAATAAAATTGCTGTTTAGAAGTGTATCCCACCAGCTCTTCAACAGTAAAAAGCAGGTAAAGAACTGTGTGGTCAATGGAGTTATAGTGTCGGTGGAACGCACATTGACTGTATATCATCCAGGTTAAACCAACTTAACATAGACTGTATATCATCCAGGTTAAACCGATTTAACATAGACTGTATATCATCCAGGTTAAAACGACTTAACATAGACTGTATATCATCCAGGTTAAACCGACTTAACATAGACTGTATAGCATCCAGGTTAAACCGATTTAACATAGACTGTATATCATCCAGGTTAAACCGACTTAACATAGACTGTATAGCATCCAGGTTAAACCAACTTAACATAGACTGTATAGCATCCAGGTTAAGCCGACTTAACATAGACTGTATAGCATCCAGGGTTAAACCGACTTAACATAGAGTGTATATCATCCAGGTTAAACCGACTTAACATAGACTGTATATCATCCAGGTTAAACCGATTTAACATAGAGTGTATAGTATCCGGATTAAACCGATTTAACAGACTGTATATCATCCAGGTTAAGCCAATTTAACATAGACTGTATAGCATCCAGGTTAAACCGACTTAACATAGAGTGTATATCATCCAGGTTAAACCGACTTAACATAGACTGTATATCATCCAGGTTAAACCGACTTAACATAGACTGTATATCCATCCATCCATCCATTATCGTAACCGCTTATCCTCTACGAGGGTCGCGGGGGGGCTGGAGCCAATCCCAGCTGCAACGGGCGAGAGGCGGGGTACACCCTGGACAGGTCGCCAGCCTATCACAGGGCTAACATACATAGACAAACAACCATTCACACTCACATACACACCTATGGTCAATTTAGAGACACCAATTAACCTAATCCCCAACCTGCATGTTTTTGGTCTGTGGGAGGAAGCCGGAGTAGCCGGAGTGAACCCACGCAAGCACGGGGAGAACATGCAAACTCCACACAGAAAGGTCCCGGGTCCCAGGTGGATTCGAACCCAGAACCCTCTTGCTGTGAGGCGACAGTGCTAACCACTGCACCACCGTGCCGCCCAGACTGTATATCATCCAGGTTAAACCGACTTAACATAGACTGTATAGTATCCAGGTTAAACCGACTTAACATAGACTGTATAGCATCCAGGTTAAACCGACTTAAAGTGATGGTTCGGAGTAAAATTCACCCTGAGGTAATTTCCACCAATAATCCAGCCAAATACCCCCTCAGATGCATTTTTATGGACGGTCAATATTTATCAAGTTTAGGGGTATCAGCCGAATGGCTTAGTATTGGAGTGTCCGGTACTGTGTGTATATCTCGTAAATTACCACACTAATAATGCATGGATTGTTACCCAACTTCTGTAGTAGTACATATATGGTCTGTACTCACAAAACGAGGCATTTTAAAGTTTGTAAGTACACCAGGAGTTTATTTAAAAGAGCACTTTTCTGATAGCTTCAACTAGCTGTTGCTAAGGCTACCGCTGCGTCGACGTCTCTTCCGTCTTTCCGGATAAGTTCGTAAAAGTCCTCTTCAAAACTCACAAGTGTAAGGAAAAGGTTAGTGAATTCAACACTCCATCTAATTTCAAGTATTCAATTATTCCAGAGACGGAAGAGACGTCGACGCAGTGGTAGCCTTAGCAACAGCTAGCTACTTACAAACTTTAAAATGCCTCGTTTTGTGAGTACAGACCATATATGTACTACTACAGAAGTTGGGTAACAATCCATGCATTATTAGTGGGGTAATTTACGAGATATACACACAGTACCGGACACTCCAATACCAAGTCATTCGGCTGATACCCCTAAACTTGATAAATATTGACCGTCACTAAAAATGCATCTGAGGGGGTATTTGGCTGGATTATTGGTGGAAATTACCTCAGGGTGAATTTTACTCCGAACCATCACTTTAATATAGACTGTATAGCATCCAGGTTAAACCGACTTAACATAGAGTGTATATCATCCAGGTTAAACTGACTTAACAGACGGTATATAATTCAGGTTTAACTGACTTTCAATATGTGTACTCTGACGGAAACCATTGCAGACTTTTTTCACACCCAAAAGAAGTGCCTACTAAAGGAATATACACTAGTACTTCTTTTTAGTTTCATTTTGGACTGGCAGGGCTTCTCATTGGAGCCTGCCAGACCTGTACTAGTATAGGACAAACACAAGTATTTCTTTTGTTAGCAAACAACTAAACACCTGGGCTCCCATAGTTTGTATCACTCATATACTAGCTTCCGCTAGTAGACCAACAACCACAATGTGTGCAGCTTGTCAGTGTCGGCGGATTGTGATTAAACCTTATTTATAGATGAGATGGTGGAAACAGATCTTCTAGGCCTGTCCGCTAGTGTATGAGACTGAGGTGGACAGGAGGAGCCATCTTGGAAAACATTGTCAAAGAACCCATCTTCATCTGGGAAATGGGAAAAGAAAATATTGGGAACAATTGCCATTAAATGGGGGAAAAACACAACTTGTTCATTGGTTTGCATGGGATGATTCGCTCTATAGGTTAAACACATGCTGTTGCATGCATAGCCTCTTATCAGATGATATGGGTAACCAGCCGATTAAGTGTTAATAAGTTTTACTGCTAACTATGTTTATTGGCATTCATCCATATTCAATTCAATGTTACTTCATTTCAGACACAAAGGTCCAAATCAGTAAAATATGTATTAAATTGTGTATTTGAAAGCATGTTCATGAATTACATTCTAATGCTTTGATAGCTTTTGTTTGACTCACGTAAAAAAATTCAAACATACTTCTAAAACTTGGGTCTTCATTCAAGTTCCAAGTATTTCTCATCTGTCCCCCCTGAAGTCATGAGACATCTTTAATGGTTAGACAATCCACCAAGTAGTCTAGTGGTTAGGTTAGTGACTCCCAGCCGTATGTTCCCCGGGTGCAAATGTTCAATGTGCACAGTCAACCTGTAAACATCCTTGAACAAGATTCCTGCTCCTCAATGACGCTCTTAAAAAAACAAATGCTGCCTACAAATCAGGGTTGATATGTTGAGGATTCCAAGTGGAAGGGTTCTGGTTCTGTCTCCAATGCAGTTAACCCATAGAAAGAAGAAGAAAAAAAATATATATATAAGCGTCACCCAAGTGAGTACAAATACATGAAGAGTGAATCATGTTTTTTTTTGTATGTAATGTAAAGTCAATGTTTTCTTGTGGATGTAACGCATACGCGTGCAGGGTTTGGCTTGAGGAGTGCTCTGTTGGATTCTGAGGAAGCCCGCACATCTTATCTGTTCCAACTGGACCGTGACATTTCAGCATGCATGCATTAGCATCTCCACAGTGGCACCACTGTATGCACACAATCATATCAACCCAATTTCCCATTAGAAATGGAAAACTCTCATGTGTGTTAGTGTATATATGTGTGCACACATGTGTTACTTTGTGTGTGTGTGTGTGTGTGTGTGTGTGACTGTTTATGCCATGTGTTGGCTGTCTTTCTGCCATTGGTTGTGTGTATGTGTGGGCGTGTACTTCACTGTTCCTGTGCATGCTTTGGTGTGTGTGTGTGTGTGTGTGTGTGTGTGTGTTTATGTGTGTAGTAGTAGTACACCTCTGCATAGAGAGGACCCAAAGGTTAGCTGGCTCACTCAATGCCAGACACTATTTTTAGCGCTTGTTTCAAAAAGCACGCATTGTCGAGTTATGTGCCGCTGTATCTCAACCAACACTGGCGATTTACTAAATCTAAATCATGTGGTTGCTGAGTTGTTAAAAGTTATCATGAGAACAATAAACTAATGTCAGAAGAAAACACTGGGATGCCTGTCAGTGCATGTGTGTGTGTGTGTGGCTCTGGCTACAGCGAATAGGATTCAAAAGGTCTGTCTCACTTTGAGCATCAGTTCGCTATCCTGGTAATAGGTCAACACAGACCGTCATAGTGTGGTTGATCTACACCACTGTCAAATCAGTAGAAATGGAGAACAATGGAAACGGGGCCCAACATGTTTATATGTCATGCTCTGGCGTCAGTCTCATGTTTGGATCATCTGGTAATATTGTACCTCGTGCAACCTGTTCTGATCTTCAACATTTAGCAGGAGGAAAAACTGCACGGAGGAACGCAGCTCTGAAGGGCTTCTTTGAAGAAGGGGGGGTTTTCGGCTGTGTCGACAGTTTTTGGTTTTAATCAAGGGCCAAAAAAAAAAAGTGAGCTCTCCTCGTCTGACTTGTTTGAGTTAGTCAGGAGCCTCGGAGACAAACACAGAAGGGAAGCAGAAGGGGAACTGCTGCAGGCCTGGAGATGTGGACACGATGATTAGGGATGGTTTCCTCTAAAGCACAGTCTCCGTCCAGCTGGAAGAACTCTTGATGCAGTAGATGTGTTGAAGAGCGCTGTGTGGGGGGTGGCAGGATAGTCTAGTGGTTGGTAACAAGGTTCTGGGTTTGAACCGCAATGCCCACAGCCCACCTGTGGGCATCCTTGAGCTAGATGCCCTTCCCCCCCCTGTCTGCTCCTTAAGCATATGCAGAGACTGTAAGTCACTTTGGATAAAAGAGTCAAAATTACAAAATTGTTAAATAGTATTAATTGTAAGGAGGAAGCAGTAACTTTTCACTGACACTGTCAGCAAGTGTGAGCACAATTCCCTGTTTCCCCATTTAGAGGTTTATACGCGTAACGTTTCTGAGAAACTATTGGATATATTCTTATTAAAATATATCGGCGCTCAAAACCAATTTGTTCCTTCTACATAATGCAGGATGGTAAAGGCTTCTGTATTGGCCGTTTCTTAACGTGAATTGGATTGTGCAATTCAAATATTACAGCTGCACAGGATCGTAATGCAGTTCACTCATTAGTCATTGTGCATAAGGAGGATTACACTTGCAAGCTTGTGGAGATATTGAAGAGGAACTGTTCAGAATTACACGGCAAGGCCTCACAAAAGCTGAGGTGGCCATTCGATTGGCTAGCAGCTTGACAACATACTTACTGTCCCATGGAGAATTCAATGGTTCATTCAATTTTTGATGGATACAACAGCTCTGTGTGATCAAAGTCACTGCCAACTCATTCAGCTGAATTCCATATCAGACCCGGCCATACTTATGGTGCGTTTTATTATCCATCCCTCTCGGACGTCCGAGGACATTGCCTAGCGACACGCATGAACACGCCCCTTTTACTCGGACGGAGAACTTGCCTGCTCGGTTGAACTCACAGGAGACCGAGCCAGGGTTCCGACTTCCGAGACAGAATTTACGATGGCTGCGCCCAGTGTCACCTGTTATGTGGCGTCCGTTTCTATGGAGACGGATAGTAATGCTATCTAGCTAGCATGCCAAAATGGTCTACTATCAAGCGACTCCAACGCTTTCACTTCACTAAATATACCGAAATATGAACATACATTCTGCGTCTATGGTACTGTTCCTGGAATTCTTCCTCAAGGTTGTGTAGGTGAAGCTCATGCGACATGCGACTACCGCGACAATAGCTTTCCGGGTGGCGTCCATGTTTTTCTCCAACGAACTTTGCTCGGAACAATAATAAAACGCTTGAAGTGTCTCGGACCTCCAAAGTGACGTCACCACCGAGATCCGAGAGGGTTCGACGGTTATAATAAAACGCACCATTAGGTTCTTCGTTGGAGATAGGGTGTTCAAGAGGATCATGGGTAATGTAGTCCAGGAAAGGGTATTGCTTTCTCTAAACCCCCATAGAGGCTTTAGTGTGAATCAGAGTGTTGACGAATAAGGAAAGGGAAAGGCTAGTGTTTGGTCTCTAATCTGAAATCGTCGGCTGGTGTCACTTTGGGTTTCCCTCTCGGTCGCCTGTCCTTTCTCATCAGCGCCTTCTGCTATTGGCTGTCACCGGGACAGGCATTCTGTTACAATGACGCTTTACCTGATCGCTTGAGACAAGGCATGGCAGTGATGTCAGCCCCCCGACTGCGACACCCAGTCGCTCAGCCTGACCCCCTGCAGGAATAATAAGCCTCCTAATGGAGAAGCACTATGGGCAGATGTTCATTTGAAGGCTGTGGTCATCTTCAGTGCAAGTGCATGTGAATACATTTACTGGGTTTCTGATTCTGGTTGGGTCTTGATAGCTATCATCTAATTGTACTGTGTGCTGCGTTATTGACCTAAATTTAATCAGGGAAATATCCATAAACATTGCTGTCTTGGTCCAGTTCAAAAACAGTCACTCACTACCATGACACACATTTGTACAGTTATGCACATTCACAAAGCTAGACATCTACATTTGTGTGGAATATCTCTGGCACCATCTCTGATATCTCTGCTTTGCCCCGGGAGATCTGACCTCACGACCTACATCAATCACAAGTGCAACACAAACACTGGTGACAGTGGTTTCTTTTTGATTGAAGCAACTCCAGATACTCCCCCTGAATATTGAAATGGTGTGTGGTGCGGGCTGGTGGTTATGCTGATATCGGATATATCTGAAGTATTGTCAGCAGATAAAACTGGTTTCTGAGAACGCTATGTTTGCGAGGACATTGTGATTACGAGGACAATATGTATATGTGGACGTTGTGTTTATGAGGACCTTGTGTTTATGAGGATGCGTGCTCACGAGGACCGTGTGTTTGTGAGGATTGGGTAGTTTACGATGACCTCTGTTGCGTGTCGCTGTGGGGGGGGGTGGTCTGGTCTGATTAGCGTGCACAGTGGAAACACGCGGTGGGTGAGCCGGGGCCTCAGCTCGTGGGGTTTCGCAGGTTGAGTGAGCAAGGGCGGCTGGTGGTGACATCACTTGGTAGTGTCTGCCATCGTTATGAATGATGACTTGAATGAAGAAGGGGGAGCGGAGTGCTTAGGTCGCGCAAGGTGACACATGCACAGCCGTTAGCCTTGACGGGGGAGAGGCGCGTGCCAAACACTGGGCATCCGCGAGAGGCACACACATACGCACGCGCACACATTCACGCACACTCTCCTGAATACGCACCCACGACAATGAGTGGGAAAGAGTTTTGTAATGCGTTTATTCAGAATGCACGGCGTTCATGCGCTCTGAATGTCACTTCAGTAGGTCGGTTGGTGCATTGCATGCTTGTGCATTATTTTAAGTCTTTTTGTGTTCGTTTGTGTAGGCATGTTTTGGTATGAGGTTGGCTTATACATATTTTATAATCATAATAATATGACTATATAATATATTATTATTATTATTATTAATATTGGCGGCACGGTGGTGCAGTGGTTAGCACTGTCGCCTCACAGCAAGAGGGTTCTGGGTTCGAATCCACCTGGGACCCGGGACCTTTCTGTGTGGAGTTTGCATGTTCTCCCCGTGCTTGTGTGGGTTCTCTCCGGGTACTCCGGCTTCCTCCCACAGACCAAAAACATGCAGGTTGGGGATTAGGTTAATTGGTGTCTCTAAATTGACCATAGGTGTGTATGTGAGTGTGAATGGTTGTTTGTCTATATATGTTAGCCCTGTGATAGGCTGGCGACCTGTCCAGGGTGTACCCCGCCTCTCGCCCGTTGCAGCTGGGATTGGCTCCAGCCCCCCCGCGACCCTCGTAGAGGATAAGCGGTCACGATAATGGATGGATGGATGGATTATTATTATTATTATTATTATTAGTAGTAGTAGTAGTAGTAGTAGTGGTAGCAGCTGTAGCGGCTATTAACAATGACCAATATGGTGATATATTTGATATTGCCCATATCTTGACAAAATGTATAATAATATACAATAATAACAATAATCTTTATCATGAGTTGAATTATTACAGGTATTATTGGTGTATTATAGGCTATGTAATTTGCTGTGTAATCTGTTGTATCTCCTTGACTGTAAATTCTATTATAGAATTCAAATTCCAACTCCCAGTCCCTTATATACTGTATATCCATTCACATACTGTATTTCCAAAAAAATGGCTGCACTGCAGTTTCTCCTGTTAAAGGCAGCCTTTGTGACATGGATAACATGCTCATTTCTATTGCGGCATCAATATAAATTCAAGGCGTCGTGCACGTGTGACTTCTTCCACCACATTAAAACAGTCATTCATGGCTGTAGACAGATACAGCAGGCGGGAGGCGACGTGTCGCAGGGACGCTCTCACATCTGAGACACTGTGTCAGGGGCTGTGTTCTCAGAGTGCTCCGCGCACCCCTGTATCACTCTGTGCATTCACGCTTATCTGTGATTTACACACCATGCGTTTCTCGAGGAGTCGACTGTGAAAGAGCGGGGGGGGGGGGGGGGGGGGGAGGAGGGGAAATGCCGGGCGAAGTGGCAGATACCACCACAGAGTATATGATACTGTTTGTTGTTGTTTTGCTTTTGTTTCATACACCACTGGGTCTGAAGGCACAGTTCCTTAATAGTGTGTGTGTGTGTGTGTGTGTGTGTGTGTGTGTGTGTGTGTGTGTGTGCATGTGTGTGTGTGTGTGTGAGGACGTGGATGTGATAGGAAGTGACAGCATGGCGATGATATGCCTGGAAGTCATTAATATCTCAGAGGTGCTGAGTGGCGGGCGTGCTCCCCACTGCCTGAGTGCTGGGTCTCTCTAAGCCATGGGTAGAAAAAAAAACTGCTGTTTCCTTGTCAAAAGTTTCCAGGCCGTACTCGTGTTTTCTTTGATACCGTAATGACAAAGGGCGTACATCTTCTCGTGGTTTTGCCCCTTCACAGGCTGCCGGGGTCTTGGATCAAACAATAGATGTCCCCCCTCCCCCCAAACATCAACGCCATCTAAATATGCACCTATGTTTTACATATGAGAAGACCAACTAAATCGTGTTTCTTGAATTGTATAGCAGAACTAACTTTAAGGCTGCAGGAAGGTTCCCAACTGACTGAAATGACTCAGAAGTATCCAAGTAGCAGCCATGATGAGAGCTGTTCGAATTCACCATTTTCCCAGGAAAGATGCTGCAATGCTTCCTTTCATATATCCTTTAGCATAGGTTACACTGGACCATCCTTTACAAAACGGAAGGAGATAAAATGGTCCTCGTGGCAGGAACATTGAAAACGACGCACCGTTCATCCGTTTATAAAAACAAACGATCAACATGACCGACAAAGATGTTAATGGGATTGGGATCCATGTCAATAAACCTGAGTGGACAGGAGGGTGAGTGTGAGCCACCATTCTCAATGTGACAACCATTTCCCTTCCCTTTTTTGACAGGGAGCCCATCAAATGTTTTACAATCTAAATTCCAACCATGGTAATTAAGTTATCTATATCACCAGGTTGCCCACGTTCATAAAGCCTGCATGAAACAACACGATAAGAACACACGGGGCCAAGTCTCCAAGGTGCACTTTCAGAACGTTGTAATTTCACCAGGCAGACCCACGTCCATAACATCTGTCCATAATGACAGGGCCTTATGTCCATGGTTGTCTTTCACTAAGTTCTTCTGAATTCTCCTTCACATCTTTCCACATCTATGACCTCATAACGTTTTCCATCGAGGTCAGAAAAAGTGGTTCGGAAAGAACACAGGACGTCATTTACTTTACTGTTTGACCGTAGCCTGAATATCAAAAGGGTTGAAATATTTGTGTGGTGGTCTTTCATTATGATTAAAAGGAAATGGGTTCTGAACACGGAGCCAGCTGATTCATGGAGCTACGTTTATTTTATTTGTGATAAAGCACACAGGTCTGTGTGTGTATGTGTGTGTGTGTGTGTGTGTGTGTGTGTGTGTGTTTGTGAGTGTGTGAGAGAGTGTGTTCGTGCGTGCGTTTGTGTGAGTGCGTGTGAGTTTGCGTGTGTGTGCGTTTGTGAGTGTGTATGTGTGCGTTTGTGAGTGACTATGTGTGTGTGTGTTTATGAGTGAGTGTGTGTGTGTGTGTTTATGGGTGAGTGTGTGTGTGAATGTGTGTGTGTTTGTGAGTGAGTGTGTCTGTCACGTCTCTGTTGTGTTTGTCCCTCGGGGTCATTCATCGTAAACGTGCAGGGTAAGAAACAGCAGACAAAAGGATGGTTATCAGGCCGCCCGCCATCGATTTGCACGTCTTTCCCCTGACGGCATGGCGTTCCCCCATTGTCCACACATTCCCATGCCCCCTTACTCCACTGTGGACTCCCAGGTTCCTTCCAGGATCAAGCCTCCACTGTGAGACGTCGTCTAAAACCGGGAGCCATAATGTGCAACCGTGCAAAGGCTCCAATCTTCCCTTCTCAACCAAACTTGATTCAAGACAATGAAAGCCGTCCCACTCACATCCACAGAGCTCAGTAGACGCTCGGCAGAACCAATTTGAGCAGCGATAATGACGAGGGCCTGCAAATTGTCTTCGGGGTGCTCCTCCTAGCGTGGAGTATATTTAATCTAAAACCGTTTTGGGCGCTTTCTCCCGGGTTCAAAAACAGCCGTGATTGGAAAAGTAAGGCAATGCGGGGGGAGCAGTGCGGAGAACAAATGTTGTGGGCGGGCCCTTCTCCAACGGCCCCCGGTCCATCTCCGCGCCGCGCAGCTACAAAGGGACGCGTCTTTGGTGTCGTTTGTTATTGCTTCCTGTCTTTGACCCGGAGAAACTGAAAAATGAGCATCTGTTGAGAAAGTTGGCATCGGGACATTTTTTTGGACAGCGGTCTTGGGTTGTGGTTGGGGGAGTTGTCTGTTCACTGTCTGAAACTTCAGCTGCATTATCTTTTCATCCAGCTCTCCCCGATACTTCCACTGCACCTCCTCTACACTCCTGAACCCGTCAGACCGTCCGTCCCGCTGGTTTCTCTCCGTACGTCTGTCTGCCAGGCAGAGACGAGACGAGACAGGCAGGGTTGAGACGAGACGGCTGTTTTTTTTTTGTTTTTTTCCTGTGTGACTCGGGACGCCGTGAGATGACTTGCGAGATTTTTTTTTTTTTTTTTTTGGGTTTCCACGCGTCGGGACAATGACGGACGGCCCGTTGGGTAATAAGACAATGACACAGATCGTTGTCTATCTCTGTATCCAGGACACGCGACGGCTATAATTAAGCTCCCTCTCTCAGGGACCACACGGCTTGACCCGCTTTCTCTCGGCGGGGAGCCGGGCGGCGTGGCGACGCGTAGGAAAAACACACGCAAACAAACAAACACGATGGGCGCCGGAGCGCGGACACTCACCGGCCAACGCAAACAACGCTCACAAACACACGGGCGTGCACCCTGCACCGGGGACACAGATACCCTGTTATTCTGTTCATCTGCACCGGAAGGTGTATGCTAAGGTTCTGATGGAGTTACAAAATATTGCGTTGTTTCATGCGGCCATATAATGCAAGTCGCTGTACGTAGTGGATGTGCAGAGCCTCTACAGTCACTCTACTGTAAGTCTACAAGCCTTTGGATATTCCTCTCGTCATCTGTGGACTGGAGTACATAAAAACATACGTGTGTGTGTGTGTGTGTGTGTGCATGTGTGAACACATCCAATCACATTGTAAGAGATAGGGAGTGAGAGAGAAAGGCGAAAAATGGGCATGGGAGTGAAAGGGAGAGGTGAGAGCAATGACAAAAGAGTGAAAATGGTAGAAATAGTGAGAGAGATGAGCAATGAGGAAAGGTGGACAGTGGGCGAGAGAGGCAGACAACCGTGAGAGACAAAGAGAGAGAGGTGAAGAGCGCGCTCGCCACTCTCTCTCTCTCGTTCGCTCTCTCCGGCCCTCAGTGCTGGGTCCTCTCCAGGAGCCTGATTGGGGGGGGGGGGGGGGGGGGAGGAGCCATGTGGCACAGTGGTTATCAACCAGTAATCACAATCCTTCTACGAGATGCACAACCTTGTGTGAACCCTGCATCTTCCTCCTTTGCCGCTGGTCCAAACCAAAACGTCAGACCGTCTTCCCCCTGAAGAGACCACGCTGTCGTTGGTCTCACGAATCAGACTGAATTCTGGTGGCAGACGGGACCGGATCTCGGTGAAGGGGGCAGTTCACTTCCTTTTGCGTGATGTTTGAGAGGCGGCGGTGGTCTGTAAGTCTGTGTGACTACGGGGAACACAAACTAGGCCAGCGGTACTGTCGGGGTATCTCTAAAGGTTCCAACACCATGACACACACTTCCCAAAGCTTCATCAACATGTGCAAATGAGTTTTCCTTGGTAGAATACCCCCGTAATGAAACAGGGAACAGGACGTAACTCTGCCACCTTGAAGCTTCTGGTTTCAGGCTCCCTCCCCACCCCCCCGTTAGATTACCCTCTCATAGCGTCATGCCAAAGGGGGGGTGTGTGTATCTCAGAACACAAGGGGGATGAATGCAATTGGTCTTTAAACATTGTGACAACGGGCTTTGGCGAATGCTGTTGTATTTTGGTTTGAAGAACTCCGGAACAGTCCGTTGACCAATCGGTAAGTGATAGCCCATCGTGAAT
>JAXIVH010000002.1:9898148-9900648 GCA_036785325.1 Urophycis tenuis | reverse complement strand
ACTGTCGTGCAGAGAGGAGCTACAGAGGAGGTGATGCGTGGCATGGCTAATGCGGATGCTAACGAGCTAGCCCCCGGGCTCCTTCACAGAGGGAGAGAGCATCGCGTATCACAGCCAATGATGTTTTGTCCTCAGCAAGTACACACCCACCCTCCTCCTCCTCCTCCTCCTCCTCATCCTCATCTAGGCCCCCGTGGAACCTGGCTGCTGACACTGTGACCCCCACTGAACCCCCCCCCCCCCCCCCACCCGCATCTCTCTGCCCCCCCTTGTCTTGCTGACTCAGCAGAAAGAGAAGGACTCTGTACATGTCAGCCTCTGACTCAGAGAGAGAGTGTTTTCACTATGAGTGGAGCCCTCTGCATCCTAATGAGCGGGAGCACACACGCGTAGTTACACGCAAGCGTACACACACACACACACTGGCGCGCACAACACACACACATTCACACTGACACCACACACACACACAGGCACAACCTCCCTTCCTAACACAACAGCCCATCACAAGCTAATATGGATATCAAATGATGCACTTAAGGTCATTGTGATCACTTCTTTGTTCATGAATTAACAGGAAGTGAACTTGAGTTGGTTGATGCATTATATCGTAGCAGATAGTGCTAGCTTTATTTTCAGCACCGGGGTCCCAACCCAGCTGTGTGTGTGTGTGTTGTGTGTGTGTGTATGTGTGTTTGTTTGTAAATTAAAGTTAGGCCTGTCTCCTGAAAGTAATGACAACATCGATGGAAGGCTGACCAGTCATCCTATTGGTCGGACGCCGCTTCCTTTGAAAACCTGCCAAGGTGGCAGAAACACAAAAAGACCCCATAGAGAGAGAGAGAGAGAGAAAGAGAGAGAGAGAGAGAGAGAGAGAGAGACAGAGAGAGAGAGGCCTTGAGATGGAGAGAGAGAGAGATAGACAGAGAGAGAGAGGCCTTGAGATGGAGAGAGAGAGAGTGAGTGCTAGGGAGAAGAGGATACAGAGCGAAACAGAGAGGAAGAACAAACACACAGGAAGAAGAAAGGAAGGAAGGGGAGCGGGAGAAAGAAAGACAGGAAGAAAGGGTTGGGGGAAAAAGGAACGTGCAGCGGTCAGCACTCCTGCCAGCTCCAAATAGTTCCTCCTCATGCCGTGCAGGCCCCCCCCCCCCCCCCAACCCCCCGTTCCCCCCTCCGCTGGACAGACTGACAGCCCAGGACAACCAGCCGGCTTATTGAAATGCTGTCCGCGGTGCTCCTCTCACCCCTAATGGGCCCGGGAGGAGGGGGTGTGTGTGTGTGTGTGGGGGGGGGGGGGGGGGGGGGAGGTTGAAGGTAGGGGGTTGAGTGTAGGCAGGCCGTGGATGACTCAGCCCCCCCCCCCCCCGCCCCCCTGGGTGGATACCTACAGATCATACCTGCAGGCCTGAAGCCCTCGACGTTTCGCTGAGATTCAGCAGCCATGCTGGAGCCGAGGTCTATATGGACTTGATAAGACACAGAGAGAGAAAGAGAGAGCTAGAAAGAGAGGCAGAGAGAGAGAGGGAGAGGCATATTCAGTATAGAAGTGTGTGTGTGTGGCACTGGCGCCTTGCGTGTTTTTAACAGGGAGACGCCGTATGAGAATAACTGGTCATACATAGGCCGTCTATCTCTGTCTCTTCTCCGATCATGCATCCACCCACTTCCTCATCCATCCATTCACTTTATACAGTGCACCCGTACACACACCCACACACCCGCCCACACCGCCCGCCAACCCCACACACACCCACCCTTCCATCCAGCTCAGTCATTGTCCTCTGGCTGTGTTAATACAGCAAAACAGCCCATATTCCTGGCCTCGATTTTCAGCGTAATACGTGATAAAGGTTATCTTGTTGGTGTGCGCGTTTTGTGTGCGTGCAAGTTTGTGTGTGTGCACAAACCTCTGCTTGTACCACGCAACCACTTCAAGTGTCTTCAAGTAACACATTTCAACTAACCCACTTGAGGGGAATTTGTGCTTCTGTACCGAGATGCGAGGTGGGTGTCTGCGCCATCCAGTCATGCTTCACGTGGGTGATTATGCTGATCGTAGTCCACCAGAAGAGCTATCGCCACAAAGTTCAAAGGCAACTGGTGATCTTTACCATGTGAAGATCACCAGGTCTTTGCCACGTGAAGATCATCATTTCTTTACCATGTGAAGATCACCAAATCTTTCTGATGTGAAGACCATCAGATCTTTACCATGTGAAGATCACCAAATCTTTCTGATGTGAGGACCATCAGATCTTGCTGATGTGAAGACCATCAGATCTTTACAAGGTGAAGGTCTGTGTTGGTCCCAGGAGCAGGAAACACCGAGCCAGCCAACCACCAGCCCTCGCAGCCCTTGTGTGGCCCTGACGTGTAGTTACATTTTTAGAGAGGTATAGGGTGCCCTCTGTGGGCTACACAGGTGATGTAGAGAGCCGGCGGCTATACAACACTGGAGCATAATTCAGCCTTAATAAACCCTGCCACACTGGGTGTA
>JAXIVH010000002.1:9893302-9897948 GCA_036785325.1 Urophycis tenuis | reverse complement strand
TCCCGTGGTTCTTTGATGAGCATGTGGCAACGGCATGAGCACATGCCGTGTTCCAACCCTGCAACCAAATGTGCCCGACTGATCCTGTTCCTTTCTGTGTCTTCTCCTCTGTTCCTTCCTCCCCACACCTCCCTCCATGCATCGCTCCCTCCCTTCCTCTCCCTTCGACTCCCTCCCTCTCCCTTCCTCTCCCTTCCACTCTCTCCTTCCCTTCCTCTCTCCCCCCCTCCGTCCTTCCCTTACTCCCTTCCACTCCCTCCTTCCTTCCTCTCTCTCCCCCCCCTCCCTCCTTCCCTTCCTCTCCCTTTCCACTCCCTCCTTCCCTTCCTCTCTCTCCCCCCCTCACTCTCTTCTCCCCTGCCTCTCTCTACCCCCCTCCCTTCCTCTCTCTCCCCTCTCCCTCCCTCCCTCCTCTCTCTCCCCCCCTCCCTTCCTCTGCCTTCCACTCCCTCCTTCCCTTCCACTCCCTCCTTCCCTTCCTGTCTCTCCCCCCCTCCCTCCCTCCTTGCCTCTCTCTCCCCCCCCTCCCTCCCTCCCTTCCTCTCTCTCCCCCCCCTCCCTTCCTCTCCCTCCCTCCCTTCCTCTCCCCCCCCTCCTACCTCCCTTCCTCTCCCTTCCTCTCTCTCCCCCCTTCCTCACTCCCTTCCTCTCCCCCTCCCTTCCTCTCCCTCCCTCCCTTCCTCTTTCTCCCCCCCCTTTCTCTCCCATCCACTCCCTCCGTCCCTTCCTCTCTCTCCCTCCCTCCCCCCCTCCTTCCTCTCTCTCCCCCCCCTCCCTCCCTCCCTTCCTCTCCCTTCCACTCCCTCCCTCCCTTCCTCTCTCTCCCCCCCTCCCCTCCCTCCCTTCCTCTCTCCCCCCCCCCCCCTCCCTCCCCTCCAGATGCGAGGTGTGCTGCCCCCCCCTCTTATCATCACCACCGCCATCACCGCTCCCACCTCCCCCGCCGTTCCACGCTCCCTCCTACGACGCCCCTGTGCACAGCGTCCCATCTACGATCGCCCCTCGCACGACCGTCCTGCCTTCGAACGCCCCTCGCACGACAACCCGGTCTACGATCGCCCCACGCGCGACCCCTGGAACCCACGTCTCTGCGTGATCTCCGGAAATCAGCTCTACATGTTGGACCAGGAGGAGGTGCCGTTTGCAAACACGCCACCCTACACGCGCGCACACACACACAGACACGTGTTAGCAAGCACATTAGCAAGCTGCGGAACACATGGATACATACATGAGAGAGACATGAGAGAGAGACACACACACACACACACAAACACACACACATGTTAGCAAGCACATTAGCAAGCTGCGGAACACATGGATACATACATGAGAGAGACATGAGAGAGAGAGACACACACACACACACACAAACCAACACACACATGTTAGCAAGCACATTAGCAAGCTGCGGAACACATGGATACATACATGAGAGAGAGACACACAGACACACACACATGCACACACACACATACACACACACACACACACACAGACAGACACATACACATGAGGCCCGTTGAGTTAAGAATAATTTCAGATTGCCAAATGTCTAAATCAATTAACCATGAGAAGGAGAGGGTGAGAGGGGATCTGATGGGGAAAAATAATACACATGTTCATTGTTGTGGAATTTTGTGTTTTGCAATGTTTTGACATTAAGCAGTCATAATCACGCTTGCAGTAACTGTTGACATGCTGTTGGTTTCGGTCCTGACCGCTTGGTAAGGACTCGGTAAGTGTGTGTGACAGTGACCTGCAGTACTTGTATTGATGGCCATATATACATAACACGGCCATTGTGCATTTCTCTTAAGTCATGTGAAGTCAAATTGCAGCGACAGCACTGGCTACTTTGACAGTCACAGTGACAAATTGGAGCTCGGTCTCGAATGCTGACACTCAAGAGACACAGGTAAGAAGAACAGACTTCACTTGCCCACAAAAAAAAAAAGGCAGATAAAAAAAAAAAAAAAGTGTCAACAGTGACAGAACACCGCTATCTTAACTACAAGCAAGACAGACAATGCAATACCGCAGACAGGGCCAACAAACCCGCGAATTACCCGAAGTGTAATGAGACATGGGAAACACCGGGGTAATTAGGGAGAGCCGAAACACCTGGTCGGGGGAAAGGATAATGTTGTAATAGAATGTTCAACGGAACAAACACGAAAAACAGCCTCTGACACCTGGGGTGGGGGGGGGGGGGTGGGGGGGGGGGGAAGTGCGCTGGAGCGGCCATTCAAGTCGGAATTCTGTGTCGGAAACTCGCGGCGAAATGCATCGAGCCCGGGGGTCTGTCGACAGGAGCACACCTGGCCTCACACCCATTGGGCCGGGACGCACCCCCAACAAGCAGAAGTGACCTTTTGCTACATTTTTTACTTCATGTAGGATTAGTGTTGGGGGGAATGTGCTTTAAGGATTTTCTTGTAGTTGCCGTTTATGTTTCGATTCGAGTTGAATTGATACTTGCTTGACAGAAGTCTTTGCAAACATGCGGGACTCGTCTCATCTTGTTGCTGGTGAAGTGCAGAGACTGAAGGTCAGCAAGGGCCACTTGCGTCACGAGCATCTGTTAGCTTCACGTAGCAGTTACTAGCTTCACATAGCAATCTTCTAATTTCATGTAGCAGCTACTAGCTTCACGTAGCAGCTTCACGTAGCAGTCACTAGCTTCACGTAGCAGTTACTAGCTTCACATAGCCTCTTCTAATTTCATGTAACATCTACTAGCTTAATGTAGCACTTGCTAGCCTTCACATAGCAGTGACAAGCTTCCGTAAGAGCTGCTAGCCTCCCATAGTAAGCTTCCCATAGTAACTAGCTTCACAGAGCATCAACTTACAGTAACATAAAAGTATAATCAATGTGTTCTCTTATTTGTTTCTAACCTTCGGTGACATTGGTGAGATGATTTTTAATGGGTCATGGCTGTGTCTGCTATTTCTGCCACAGTTTTTGACACAGCTTGAACGCCTTGCACAAGGGCACTGTGTCAGGGGAGGGAGTATTTTCAGTCATTGAACCCCCATTTAAACAGTCCCAGTGGGGGTTGTTCCGCCTACTGTTTAGTATGACACTGTGTCACAGAGGCATGTGGTTTTGCAACAGATGAATATAATTTAGTTGGTGTGTGGCAGGTGTTCATTGTTATGGTTGTGTCTGAATCTGTGTCTCTTCAAGGTTAATTGTTTCAAAATTAATAATAATAGTTCAATATTTCCTGTAGCTGAATTACAACCAATATGTTATTCCTGTACTTTACTGAAATGTCCAGACCTTTGGTTATATTTATATTACATTCCTGTAATGATATCCAGTAATTTACCCGACACTATAAACCAAAAGTCACTCGCAGGCTGAGAATGATCATAAAACGGAGCGTGGCTATGCAGGCTGCACCTGTTGCTGTCCCTGTCATCTCCTCTGATTTCCTGGGCCAGGAGGGGTACTGTTTCCCAGCTTTCCACCTGACAGCCCTCTCCCAGTTGAGTTCGCTCGGCGGGCCTCAGACAGAGAAAAGGAGGAACAATGCCAGAGATCAGCCTCGTCTTCGCTCCTCACGCGATAAGCATGTTGATAGAAGTTCAGTGTGCATGCACCGGGGGCTGCCAATAAGCTCTAATCGCTCCGAGGATCGGAGTGCTCGCCGACGCTAATAAAGGAGCGTTAAGCGAAGGTCAATTAATCAAACGCCTATCCCTGTTTATTGAGCCAAGAAGAGCGCACAGCTCCAGTCTCTGACTGGGACCTGAGCACTGGGGCGGGCAGATGAGCTGATAGTGGGAGGCGGTAAATATTCATGGCTGTCACTCACCTCACGAAGGGAGCACGGTCCACGCTCTCTCCCTTGCACCCTCTTGTCTGTCTTTCATCACTCTGACTCTTTCTCTCTCTCTCTCTCTCTAGCATGCTCTCTCTCTCTCTCCCTTTCTCTCATTTCTCTCACGGCTGTCCATCACATTCATTTTCATTAGTTTCGGGCCATTTGGTGGCTTGGGTTTAAAAAGAAAAAAGAAGCATTCACATGTCTGAAGCGGAGGGAGGAAGGGTGATGAGGTGCCATCCTCTCTTCTCGACGCTCCCGTTCCTGAACCCAGACACCCGTCTCCAGCCCTGGAATCTTCTATCTCGGGGGTGCAGCCTCCCCTTTCATCAGAGTCTCTGACCCTCATGTCCCGCCATCCGTCACTCTCAGCGACTCGGGTCCACTCTCATCCCTCTACGTCGGCCACGTTCTCTTCCTATCTCCTCGCTCGACTCCGGTTCCATCCATCTTTCCCCCTCCGGCCCCTGCAGCCGCCGCCCCCCCCCCCCCTCTCATCAAGTCCCCACCTGCTTCACACACCTGAGCCTCCACCCTCCAGGTGTCAACACAAATTGCTCGTTAACTTCCTTTACATTTACTGTTTTTCTGTATTTTTCTATCGCCGCAACCTCACCTGAAGTCACTATTGATATATATATATATTTTTTTTTACAGAATTAATACATTTGAGTATTATTATAAAAATGGGGTTCTGTATAATTTCTTCCTTCTTAAGAAGAAAGCACAAAGCAGCACACACAATCGGAGGTAACGGTGGTGACAGATACCGCGAGCGAAGACGTAGTACAAGAGCAGCACAAAGCTAGCA
>JAXIVH010000002.1:9875802-9888302 GCA_036785325.1 Urophycis tenuis | reverse complement strand
ATTACCTTTTGTGGCGTGTAATGAAATTAACTTTTCAATCTATTCACCTGCCACAGATTATCCTCTCTTTCATACTTTAATATGTATTTTGATGGGGCACGGTGGTGCCATTATGGACAGGACAGTGAAGGCGCAGAGGGGGAGAGGGTAGGAAAGGTATAGGGACTGACCTAGTAGGATCGCAGGTGGGAGTCGAGCCTGGGTCACTACGAGGTGTGTTGCCAGCCGGGGTGGTCAGTGCAAAAGCAAGGGCTGGGTGAGCCACCACACAGCCCATAGCCACCGAGGACATTTTCTGTGGTGCTCTTGCTGTGGTGTTGCCTTTCGTCTCATGGTTCTTCCTTGTCGTTGCGTTGTTTTGTGTTGCGTTGATATTTTTGTATTGTACTTTTTATCTTTAGTCTATTCTTTCACCTTGTGTTGTGTTGTAGCGCACATGGGTCATAAGCCCGTGGTGTTTGTGGTGTGTGTGTGTGTGTGTGTGTGTGTGTGTGTGTGTGTGTGTGTGTGTGTGTGTGTGTGTGTATGTGTGTGTCATGACTATGCTCTACTGGCAGTGTGTATGTGTGTGTGTGTGTGTGTGTCTCATGAATATATTCTACTGTATGTGTTGTGTGTGTGACTCGTGACTGGGTTCTACTGCAGTGTGTGTGTGTGTGTGTGTGTATGTGTGTGTGTGTGTGCGTGTTGAAGGTGCAACATCTGTGGATGTCTGACAGGACATTTTGGAGTCTGAAGGACACACTGGCCTTCTGGCCAGCACAGAGAGTGTATGTGAGTGTGTTTGTGTGTAAATCCACTGTGTCTGATGTTTTCCCTCTGTGCACGCACGTCTGCCTCTTTGAAGTAATTTGGAGGAATTTATCGGTGTATCATATTTTAACATTTCCTCTGAGTTTGCCCGGGTGTGTCAGAGTAGTCTGTGCTTCAAAGCGACTGTGTGTGTGTTAGAGTGCAGTTGTGTTCGCATTGGAAACAAAATCAGTCAGCCAGTGTCTGTTTGATCACTGCATGGTTTAGCAGGTATGCGTTAAACACCTGCTCCGTCACTATCTACATGTACTCAAACACACATGCACGCACACGCGCACGCTCACACACACACACACACACACACACACACACACACGCACACACACGCACACACACACACACACACACACACACACACACACACACTCTCTCTCTCACACACACACTTTCACACATTAATACATTAGCATACGCACACGTGCACAAACACAGTCCACCACCATGTTTAGTTCCTCTTCACAGCTGGGTGCGGGGGAGGGAGGGAGGGTGGGTGGGTGGGTGGTGGGGCAGCAGCACCATATGGACCAGGTAGCATGGACCACTGCTCGGCCACAACACCCGTCTCCCCTTCCCCACCAGAGTGCCACCACTCCCACCGAGCCCACCGCCACCCTCTGAACTCTCCACCTACATCCTAGTGTCTGCCCTGGTGCTCCGGTGCTTTGGGGGGTCTTGAGGGACTACGTCTACTCCTCCAACCCAGGCCTGGACATCCACCAGGGGGGGGAGGCGGTCGATGTGAACTTTATGCAATGTAGTATCACCCGTGTTGTGGTTCATTGGGAATTGGTCACCCACTTGGCCGTGAAGCCAGGGAAATAGACTCCACCCTTTCAATTGGCTTGACGCAGTTGAAGGAAGTTGAAGTTGATGCAGTTGGTGCAATTGAGTGTCCCTGGTGTTTATTTCACTGGCGCCGGCATTGTCGAAGTGAATCTTTTTATTGTGTTGTCGTGGTAATTTTAACGGTGACGGTGGATAAGGAGACCTTGATATTAGGGTGAAAACGGCTGTTTTTATCCGATTTGGAAATTTCCTCATGCACATTCATGAGACCACTGCTGTCCACGCCAGCTGCCACCTACTCCTCATGTACCAGCGACGTTCACATATTTCGCCCTGCTGTCCGATTCATCTGATAACTTTTAGGGTGTGAAATATGTATCTTAGATGCAAAATGGTTGCCTGCTTTATTCAAATGACGCCTATTAAAAGAGAAAATGCATTTGAAGCGCTTTGGGAGGATTAGCAGCCGCTGCCAGCCTCTGGCCATGTCCCGCAGTCACTTTGCTTGCAGTGACGGCTCTGGGCAGGACCTCACAATACATCCATCAGGACCTCACAATACATCCATCAGGACCTCACAAAACATCCATCAGGACGCATACATCCCTCAGTTGTGTGTCGGCCAATAACGACGTGATCACAACGACCAGAGGATTGTGTCACTCGCACAGTCGCAGCAAGTAAGCCCAATGCACAGCCCGAATAGAGGGAGATTCTCATTTCATTGCATTTAACACAACACAGCCCGTGCGTTCTGCATTGTCTAGCACTCTGCGCCCCCCCCCCCACCCCCCCCCCCCCCCCCCCATCCCGGTGCTCAAGCACGGTACTGCAGTCTTATTCCTGTCACCTTACGGCCAATGATAGTGGCATGGCTCTAGCTATCATAACTCTGAGGAGGGGGTGAGCTATCCCCATGGTTACGACCGATGCCAATGTTGTGTTTCTCAGCGAGCCAGCTTCCTCGAGCATGAGGTTTGTATACCGAGCGTTGCTGTACAGAGCGTCGAGTGTGTTGTCATCAATCTCGAGGTCAGATACTGAACAAAAAAACAATGCAACCAACTCTTAAAGTTGTTGTTATTGCTGTGTTTTTGGCTGTACGGGTCAGTCGGACTGCAGTGAATCAGACAGCTCAGAGTGTGGCGCACTGCATGGCGTTTCACAGGTGATACCGAGAGCTCTCTGGGACGCCGCCACCGACGTTCACCTGCGTTAATCGGGGCTCCACGCAGCCACACACACCGTGGCTTCAACACACCCACCTTACGTTCCCAAATTGCCTTTTTCACAAGGACTTCCTATTGAATGCCCCCCCCCCCGTCCAGATGTGGTCCTGTCACTGCAACCTGGCCTTCTTCCTCTACTCAGGACAAAGCTCTACCCCCCCGATCAAAAGCCCTGCGTTGTGTCTCTCTTCCCTCTCCATTCCTCTCCCTCTGTATTGATTTTGTACCCTCTTTTCTCTCCTGGCGCTCCGTCTTCCACATTCCTTTCTGCCTCCTTCCCGACACATCCCGCCTCTTCTCTTACCTTGTCGTTTCGTCATCACTCTCTCTCCCTCTCTCTCTTACTCACTCGTTCTCTCGCTCTCTCTCACTCACTCACTCACTCACTCACCTCTATCACTTTCTCTCTCTCTCTCTCTCTCTCTCTTACTCACTCAGGCACTCACTCGCTCTCTCGCTCTCTCTCACTCACTCACTCACTCACTCACTCACTCACTCGCTCGCTCGCTCACTCACTCACTCACTCACTCACTCACTTTCTCTCTCTCTCTCTGTCTCTTACACACTCAGGCACTCACTCGCTCTCTTGCTCTTTCTCACTCACTCGCTCACTCACTCACTCACTCACTCACCTCTCATTTTCTTTTTCTTTCTCTCTCTCTCTCTCTCTCTCTCTCTCTCTCTCTCTCTCTCTCTCTCTCTCTCTATCTCTCTCTCTCGCATGCTTATACTTTCCATGGCTTTCCATGATGGGATTCTTATCAATCCTCATTAATATCATATTGATTTCAACCACGTCGGTTATGGTCATTACACGTTTAAAGCCCCATCTCGAGAACAATTAACAGCCACAAGTAGAAATCGATGGTGGGGGACTGGAGGGGCAGAAAGGTCCATGATGAGGTCTTAAACAAAAAGACTGCAACAGGAAAACAACCATCTAAAATGAAGTTGATTATGTTTTCGATCATAAACTAACCACTTCAAGAATTGCTATTGGCAATTACCACACTGGCTCAGTTGGGTGTTCGGGTCTCGATCCAATGGCCTCCTGCTGGTTTTGTATGCAGTGGGCCTGCCAGGCCTCCCTGTTTACCGGCAGGGCTACTGGATGTGCTTCTGGTAATGGGGAGTGTGGAGAGCAGCCATTATCACAGCCAGGAAGTGGTGTGTGTGTGTGTGTGTGTGTGTGTGTGTGTGAGTTTGATCAAATCAGGATTGAGACAAGCTTCCAATACAACGATGGCTACGACCAGATTTTGCTGGTTGGAGGTAACAATGTGGTAATATGATTATAATTTGTTCATTTCTGTCATCAAATTCATCAAATAAGCAGTTAGTGAATATTCAGCTGACGGTTGCTAGAACCCTATGCACAGGATTGTGTGAAGTAGGCCTGCACGATTAATCGAATTTTCATCGTCATCGCGATGTGAACGTTGGCGATTAGCACATCGCAAAAGCTGGTCTGTAATGCGATAAGTTCGCCACGCACACTCGGGCCATCCTCATCCTTAAATCATCCTTAAATATTGTGGTTTGCAGTAACCCGACCCACCCTGTCAATTTAGGACCGACCCAAATATTTATTTTTCTCTTTTAGTCCGACCGACTAAAAGAGACTTAACTTGCGTTAAGACCGACCGTTGTTTTTTTTACTCTACAAACAACTAATGCAACTACAATAAAACCCTATTAATTATATTTTAGAAAGTATCGCAAGTATAAATTGCCTACATACACACGTAGGCTTTCTTTTATATTCTCTTAATTTCATCAATGGTTCGCGCTTGTCTATTATGATGGCTGCGGCTGCAGTAAAGTAAATGTTCACGGTCACCGTTCAAAGTTATAGAAGGCTATAGTTATAACTTTGAGTTCAGGCACCGTAGCAATAGTCCTTAATAAAACAATGCATTGAAATATCTCGACACCGCTATAACGTGACGTGTCGACTGACGTCAAGGAGACCACTACACTTTTACGGGTTGGAGACGCAGTCAGTGACGTCACGATATGCAAATTTGTTTAAATTCATACCGACGTATTCACCATGACCAAAATTTTACTCTTTTCTTATTTATTATCGCAAGTCATATCGTCATCGCAATATTGAACAGTGTGATCGCACATCACACATTTTGCTGATATCGTGCAGGCCTAGTGTGAAGCCAACCTCCACGTTTGCCATCTATTGGTCACTCCTCAGTCGAGCTCCCTTTTCACATTGGACTTCAAACATAAACTTGACATCTTCCTGCTGTAGTGCGCCCTGATCAGACAGCATATTATTCCGTTTCGGAGGCGGCCAACATCACAACAACAGCTGTGGTCTCCAATCGTCACGGCCATGCCCCCTAACCAATCGAACACTGCCACGTGCCAGCTCAAACATTTAGACCCCCAGACCTCCAAGGAGGGACTTGAGGGGCAGTTTGGTTTGCCGGTCGGGTGATTCACCAGGATAGGGTAGAAAAGTGACAAGGCTCGTTTCAGAGAGAGAGGAGCTGGCTGGCAGTGATGAATAGACTCCAAAAAGGTAGGTGGTGAGTAGTATGATAATGCTCCTTAAGTAGATGCCATTTTAGTAAATGATTATCTTGGTGTACTGTAATTGGCCAATATTAAAGAGATTAGGGAAATATCTCCAAAAAATGTAACAGAATGCTGGTAATTTCACCCCACTCTGTCCTGACTTCCATTCCAGCTGGGGTTTGTTTTTTAACTGCGACTTTAGATTTCAGTTGGTGGTGTGGCTCGCCTGAGAGAGGAAGAGGAGGAAATGCAGGCTTCAACTGACAGAAGGGAAAAAAAATACACACACTCAACATGTAATCTGCATCCTTCTCACAAGCATTTAGGCAAAGCGCTATGTGTGTTTCTGTTCTCCATGGCAACCGGCAGAACTAAACCGCCAACCTCCACACTGGATGGAAATGAAACATGAACTCTGTCTATCCTTCCCTAATTAACATGAAGAAGAATTTGGGTAGAGATTATGTATAATCTCTGTGTCTTTTCTAATCCTTTACCCTCCTCCTTCTCCGCTACACTTCTCCATGGCGACAGAGCTGGCACACACACACACACACACACACACACACAGCCGCGTTATATAACCGCTCGGGCTAATTGTCTTGTCTATTGATAACCCTGTAAAAGCAAAATGGCCACCGCCGAGGTACTAAATGATGTATGCTCCGAAATCAATGGGCCGCTGGGATGTGATGTGTAAACCAAAGCTAACTGTATTCATTGGGAGTAAAGCGCATTCAATTAGCCGTCTACTCTTCATGATCTGAACGGCAGTGTTGAGCCAACTCTGGCCCGCTGTTTCTCTCTATTTAAGCAGCGAGCGCGAGGAGAGGCGAAACTGACCTCACGCAGCTCCATCATTTCCTTATTACTTTTTCCGCCGTTCACCACAATGCGGCCACTGTGCCTCGCATGGAAACGCTGTTGTTGCTCTGGCCTCCCGTGTCAACCATTCAGATGTGTTGTCCCACCACAGGGACCTGCCTGTGAACACCAGCTGGAACGGGTGAATACGAGCGCCAGAGTTGCAACAGGAAATTATGTGGAAATGCTTTAAAAATGTCTGCTCACCATTTGAAAGCAGAACACAGCGGTAAAGAAACGTTGTGTTATACCTCCGCGGTTCATTTCCTCTCCGACAGATACGTTACGTGAGGTCTCCTGAGGTCTTTTGAGGCGCTCATGACGCCAACGACGGCCCTGATTTCTGTTGATAACACCACTGGCGTGTCCTCCCTTTATTGCAAGTGAATCTCCCCAATCCATCCTTCAGATCAGTAAAGAGAAATCGTCTGAAGTCGATTCTGTCTGTGGAGAGGGTTGAACCGCTGTGGCTAATCCCATCAGCTACTTCACATCAACACACTTGACTATTTTCATAACGAAGCCGCCGGCTCTCTGAAGCTAGGGCTCAGGGCGCACCCCCCGAGGGCGGCCGCGCAGCTGCGGCTGGACATCAGCTTCTGAGGCGGAGCGCTGTCGTCTCGGCATTGTCATCGCGTCGCTCATGACAGGTTTATCCCCCCCACGCGGCGCCTCGGTGTCTTCGCTTGCCCGCTATCACAGCCAAGACACAGGTGATGCTCGGCTGTTGTAATTAAGCAATATGGTGCGCGTGAGAGAGAGAGAGACAGAGGGGCAGCGGCGTTACACTGAATATCAGGGCAGCCGTGATTATCTTCGGCACTCGAGGGCCCGCGACCTCGTACTCCGCGACTGCACCACTGTGCTGACATCGAGCACGGCAGCAGAACCTCGAGTGTGATATTACTTTTTACACCGCGCTTCTTACAAGGCCGCTTATTAGTTAACAGGAAGAAGTGACACCGGATTATGATTTGTTGGTTTATTAAATCATTTATTTGGCTTCGCCAACACAAATAGTTCCCCAACTGGATTGGGACTGGACTGGACTGTTGCCAAGCAACGCGTGCACATTTCCCTTGCCCACAAACTTGCTGTTTTTGTGTAGGTTTACACATTAGCACACAGGCCAACTGCTCTGTATCATGTACAGTTATCCGGATGCTTCCACGTATCATGGAGGCGGTGAAATCAGAGTCCGTTGGTGGCCTGTGTGACTCTGTCACCGCAGCCATCGTTAATGTCATTAACGGTTATTAAAGGAACCTGTAAAGCGATCCACGTTGAGTTAAAAGTCCCAATGATGTGCTCTATGCCAGCACCGATGCCTCTTGTCCCGTCAAATGACTTACCAACTGTTGAATAAAGCCGTTTATTTGAGAGTCAGCAATGTGTTACAAGACAAAGCTGGCGGCGGATGCTGCCGTGTCAGAGCTATACCGAGTGGTGCGATGGCTTGACCTGTGCGCCCAGCTTGAGTGAAACACGCCACACAGGTGTGTGACCCCCCCCCACCCGGCACCAGGGTCCAATCATCCACCCCACACACGCCACAGCCTGAATTAGTTACGAATGAGCCACCGTTTCTAAGTGGATAAATGCATTTTCTGGGGAAGGCATGGACGTGGCTTCAAACAGACCACCGATTCCTGGCTCGCTGGTTGTGGTTATTTAGTAGCCGTGTTCGAACAGCTTTCCTTGGTGCAGGATGCATATGGATGCAAAATAGCAGTTTGAGATTCCACTCATGTTAAAACATTTCAGCAAGGCTGTAGCCCTTGTTTGACCGCCTGCGGTGGAAGGTGAGAATATCTTTCAGAGGCATGAGTGACCTCCATGATGCCACTTCTAAACATTGGAGAGTGAACCTTTGTAAATTAAAGATACAGACCCAATTCTTTAAACGCTCCAGCCAGCACATCGTTTATCCTTAACGATTATCCTGAGTAATTCACGCATATCCTAATAAAAAAAACATCTTGGCTGATAGAACAATCATTTCATTCATCGTGGCACTTCCATCATTAAAAAATAAACTAGTGGCTTGTAACCTCTAGGTTGCAAAAGGGCCCCGACATAAAGGCACAGCGATTACATAAACACATGCTGGTAGCCAAAGGTATGGATCGTTTCCGTTGGCAAACAGGGAGAATTCTCTCGCTATCTGCAGAAGCAGGAGGGTCCTCTACAGTAAACAGTATCGTGAACACGCGCCCACATGTCCATTTATAGCCATTAATACTTTTGAACGGGTAGTGTTGACATCATGAAAAGGGTGGAGATTAAGTTGACTACATAAACGTAACACTAATGCCCCCCCCCCATGGATTATTACAAAAAAAAAAAAAAAATGGAGCCATGCTTCTTGCTCAGATACCCAGAGAGGTATAAAGCAGCAAACGTTTGGGATAGAACCAAGAAACAGTCATCTGGAATGCAGACACCTCGGCCCCGCAAGGCCGTCCTGCGCCCCCCCCTGCACCACACACCAACATGCGCCAAAATGAGTCCAAGGCTTGCGTCACCAGCCAGGGAACCTCGCAGCGCAGCGGTGTGGGCATTCATCAAACCCGGAGCTGATGAATGATGTTGGGCCATCATTAAGAAGGGATGAAAGGCTTCATCCTCCTTCCCCGCACTCTATCAAAGGCTTCACCGTCCTGCCACTTTGATATCGCACGTGTTCCAGCTGTCAGAGCCACCAGTGACACGCTGTTTAGGCTCACCCATGCACATGAGTGAACTTTCATGAGTGAGCGTGTGTGTGTGTGTGTGTGTGTGTGCGTGTGTGTGTGTGTGTGCGTGTGTGTGTGCGTGTGTGCATGTGTGTGTGTGTGTGTCTGTGTGTGTGTGTGTGCCTGTTATGAACATGGTTGCCAATTTCAGCGACTTGAAGTGCACCGACTTATGTATGAAATTTTAATGCGCACTCTTAGACACACTCACCCATTCACACACACACACGCACACCCACACACACACACACACACACACACACACACACACACACACACACACTTCATACATAACTGTTCTGCCCCATCTCACTCTCTCTCGCAGACACACTCAGATAGCGTCCCTTCAAATAGTTCCCACAATTCCCCACACAGCCCCCCCCCCCCCCCCGGGGGGTCCGAGGCCCGGGGAGGTCGTCAGGGCAGAGCAGACCCGAGGAGCAAACTGTCAACGCTGTGTTGGGACCCACTGGAGGGTTAACACGGCAGCACGCGTGCAAAGGCGCTGTGTTGCGTGTTTGTTTGCACGTGTGCGCACCCCCAAACGTTCACTCACAGGCCAACACGTGTCCACAAACACGCCGGACGTACGCGGCGGTTGTTGTCGTCTGCACACTCACCGAGAAATACACACACACACACACACACACACACAGGCAGACATAGACACACTGATTGCATCCCCACGTGCGCACACACACACACACACTGAGCTCCATATTTGTACATTCAACAAGATACAAATATTCACTTACACGCACACGCTCGTGCGCACACACAAACACACACACACGCACATGCACACACACACAGCTGTGACAAGACTTCATCAGCACCACTTACACGCACACACACAAACACACACACACACGCACACATGCACACACATACAGCTGTGACAAGACTGCATCAGCAGCGTGTCCAGCTGTGGTTGAGCGAGCGCTACCAGTGCAGTGGGTGCTCTCCGCTGCAGTGCTTCGGCGCCTCTCCTGTTGAGGTAAACGTCTAAGGCTCGGGGACGTCAGGATGTGCGCTGTTCCTCATGCACTTCACCGGCGTCGTCTCACACACACACGCGCCCTGCTGACAGACAGCGACGCTCGGGTCGAGATTCACACTCGTTAGTAGTCCTTCATCACCCGTACAGAGGGGACGTCCTCTCCTCTGCATCATGGCACTGCCGTGGCCCGCAGAGAAACTCACTGTGTATTACCGGGTTGATGGTCCGACTCTCTCTCTCTCTCTCATTGTTTTTCATTGTGTTTCTCTCTTTATCTATCTGTCTCTGTATCTTCCATATCTCTCTTCCCCCTCCTGTACCTTTCCCTCTCCACCTCTCTTACCTTGCCATCTCACTCCCCCCCCCTTCCTCTCTCTCCATCTCTCTCTCTCATTGTTTTTCCCTGCGGCCCCGCTTTTATGAATTCGGGGAGCCTGGGGCCGTCCGTTGCGATGGCGCAGAGTGTGTTTTTATCTTTCTTCATCCTCCTCCCCGTCTCTGCGTGCGTCCCCCCCGCCTGTCTGTGTGTATTTATTTACCTTCCCCAGCAGTTTGGGCTCCCTGTGGGCCCCCCGAGTACTGAAGCGCGCCGCGGCCAGCCACGACGCTCCAGGAAAATACAAATTTGATTCACCTTCGGTCGTGATAAACACCTGTCGTCCCGGGCTAGCGTTACACTCGAGGTGTCTTCCTGGGCGTGTGTGCGTGCGTGTGTGTGTGCGTGCGCGCGCGCACAAATGTGTGCATTTGTGACGTGTGAGTGTTTTGTACTCTTCTGTACTGTTCTTTTTATTATGGAAAAAAAAGACGACTATTATTTTCCTTGACTCCGCATTGACATTCCCTACGCAGCCTCTGCAGTCGTAGCGCCGCCAGCCCCCCGCGCTCCGTGGACAGGGCGCCGTGACAGCTGACATTCAGCCCGTAGTCGTACTAAGTGCCACATTCAAAACGGGGGAAAAAAAAAGTTCTGAGAACACAGAGTGCTCCTCCGCTGATGATCCGGTCGTGCCACTTAAGCAACGCACGCATGGGTTTGAGGCGAAGATAAACAGCCGACGCGTGGCCGGTGGGGCTCTCTCTCTCTCAAGCACCGGTGATAACGTATTATGCCCGTGAATGTAAACTTCTCCGCCGAAATGGTCGTCGTGGGTCCACGCCGCGGGGTCTCTAACCAGTGCTTGCCTTTATGGGCTCGGCGTCTCCCGACATGTCCTTACGTAAACACAAGTGCGCGTAAACACAACAGTGGCCGGCGCTGTCGGGCTCCGCTGGCATGGAGGAGACCTGTGGCGTTGCCAGGTTGGCTGATGCGGACGTATAAATCTTTTTCTTTTTTACTGTTCTTGCTGGACACATTTGGCATAGGATAGCTTTGTTTGTAACTAGCGATGGAGATGTTGAGAACTGAACACAGAGAAGTGTTTAGTCCTTCAGCTCTCCCGCAGGGGCTTGCGGTGACAAGTGACGAAGATTCACCTACCTGCGTTCCAGTAGTTAATTCAAGGCGATTCCCCTCGACCTCACTCCCTAAACCAGCGATGCATCAGTGCGCTTTGTACAGGAGCTGTAAATTATTTTTCACATAATTAGAGATACACCCACGAGGCAAGTCTGAAGGTCGTAATCGGACCAAATGATCAACAGTCTCGTCGCCTTTAATGAAGCTGAAACACCTCACCATGGTCACTAACTTCTGCGGCTTGTTTCCTCGGAGGGATGGTGATCAAGCAATATCAAGGAGGATGTAGAAATTAGTTTTGGAATGCACCCCCGGGGTCGTCCCAGCACTCACCCCGATCGCAGTGTTCCCAGACCGTGATAAAGTATAGCACAGTGTCAACTCGGAATGGCTCTTTCTAAAGGCAAGGGCTGTCGCCAGGGTCCCCTGAAAAATGTTGAAAGACTTTACCCAAGAGTTGAAACACTTATGAAGCATGATTTCAAATCCATAGTCTCCTAGCTTACTGTAGGTTTTAAAAACAAACCGTAAGGGAAAAGATAAGGAACAATTTGAAGTACAACTTTCCCACTGGGAAAATTCAGACTGCGGACGCCCATTCTATATACACTCTGAAAGATTGTAACAAGCAACACTTCTGTGCATCTTGGGCTTTTAAGGGTTACTTTATGACTTATTTAACTATGGCTTTAACAATTTCACCATTGTGGCCGCTTTTTCATGTTTCATGTGAATGCTTGCTTGTGTGTGTGTGTGTGTGTATATGCGCACATGTGCATGGATGCGTGCATGCGTGCATACAGAAGTCCTAACATCTCTCTGTACACGCACGTGGCCATGCGCCCACTGACGCAGCCCTGCGGAATGCGTGAGCGCCCCCCCCCCACAGGGCTGCATGTCCTCTTGACCTCGTGTGCACTGACTCCCCTGCTCTCTCTCTCCCCCCCCCTGTCTCCCCCCCACCACCTCCCCAGGTTCACCCTCTGCTGATGCGCGAGAGGCGCTCCGAGTCCCACCGGAACAAGCTGCTGCGGCGGACCGTCAGCGTTCCCGTTGAGGGCCGGCCTCATCCAGAG
>JAXIVH010000002.1:9835802-9868302 GCA_036785325.1 Urophycis tenuis | reverse complement strand
GTTGAAACCGGGCCAAGTCGCCCTTAATTTGCACCGTCCAATACAGCTGCTCCTTGATTGGCGATGAGGAACGCGTGCCCGACACGACCAATCAAACACTCTGTCAGCCACAGAGGCTCTCGCCCTGCCGTCCGGACGCGTCCAGAGGCACACTCCAGGTGAGAACGGCAAGCGGCACTGAAGAGCAAACTCAAAATGAAGAGAGTAATATTGTCGCGAAGTAGCTAGCCGTGGTGTGACATCCCTGTTTTCTCTCACTCACCTTGAATAAAAGCCCTTGTTGTTTAACCTCAGACCAATTCACGGTTGCCCTGTTTTTTTCCTCAAGTGTGCCTTATTGCTGTCAAATAGCCAACAAAGTAGAATATAAGTTACATTCATCTGGCGTATTGTCTTAACATCTTTTTTTTTACTGCAGTCCTCACATTTTCTCACTCCTTTTACCCCAAACACCAAACTGGCTACAGAGAAACCAGCCCTGTGTTGATTGAACTGTAGATGGATTGGCTTTATTCTTTGGACAAGTTGAACAGCTCTTCAAATACCTTTTGAACTAAAGTGATTTTGGGAAACAAACGTAGACCAAAACCGTTTTTCAAAGCTGTTGCTGCAATACAAAGGGTTGTGTAGGCCAGGCTGAAGTAGTTGCAGCAAACTTTTGGCGCAGAAAGGTGCATTCTGGGAAACGCTAAACCAATGTTTACCCTTCCTTTCCATTAGCTGCTTGGAGATAGATGACGGTCATTAATGAATTTGGCCTTTACTGTTTAGCATTCACATCCTAAATTGACTTTGTCTGAGGCTGCTCAATTGAATAAGCGTATTATCTAAATTACTTTCCCCGTGGCGCGCCACAGCAAACACAGGGAAGGCTGGCTGCCGTCAACATTTGACTCGGTACAATGTCAACCGGTCGAGGGTTTGTTTTTGAGTTCTTCTGGGTATTTTTACCTCTCTCTATTTGCCTCTTCATCCATTCCTGCTGTCGTCCTTCTCCTGACTGAGTTTGTCTGAGGTGAAGATCGGCTTGCAGAAACGCCTTAATCTGATATGCCAGAGCAGTGTGTCTCAGAACATCCAGAGCCCACATGGGGTTGCCTGATGTGCACATTGGGGTTGTGGGATATTTCGGACTTGTGGGCTACAGATAATTAATGGAACGTTGACTACATCTCTTGAGTCGAGCCGGGGGCTAACTTTGGGCCCCAGAGGTTCCAGGTTTGAGTCCTAATATCATCCACCCTCCTTGGAAGAAATATGCTTGGATCTCACTGGGTTTCATTTCATTTGGCTTGCATTGATGATGCTCGGTGATAGGTTGTCTTTCCATACACCATAAAAAAATGTTGCCAATTTACCAAAACACAGTGTAAGTGTAAGTAAGTAAATGTAGTGTAAGTTAATATTTTTTCCCATCAATGTTTTATGAATTGCCTTGTAAAGAATAGAATACAGTGTTGTCTAAAGTCTGCCATCCAGAAGAATTGTACTCTGAGATCAAGTGTGTAATTTTTAGGGTGAATTTCTTATATTTCACGTGAATTACTATATTCTGACTTAAGTTTACTGAAGATGACATTGCAATTCATTGATAGCGTGGCCCCATTCCCCATTGGATAATGAAATGAACAGAGAATTATTGAATAAATATGCTTTTATTTTTTTCTTCAAGTTAATTACTTTTTGGCAGCCGTGGCATCCTGTCCCCTGATTCACAGAAAGAGTGTTTCACTTTCACTGACACGCGTTCGCTTCATCTGACCTCAAAAGCTTCTTGGATACACTTGTCAAGAAATCATTAAGAACCCACCTGCTGGTACAGTGGCTCTCAGGCTATTTCACCCCCTCTAAAATCTGCATTTCAGCCAAATACCCCACTACCAGCGCAAAGCACTTTTCAGGCTGTGTAAACCTGAACATTAAACGAGTACTTGTACAGTGGGGGTGTAAACAGAGGTGTGCGTCACTTATGATTGGTGTCATTCATCAGAGAGGTTTACCGAGATTTACAGAACTATTCACATTTACATAATTCAAAGTGGTTTTTTTTAACATTTTTTTACTTCAGTCCTTCAAGTCGGGGCAGCCATTTGAGAAAATACTGCGCCAGTATACTAAAACAGGCTGATAGAATCATGTACTTTACTGAAGCATAAAATGAAAGGGGGATCACATTGAAAGTGGAATAATGTCTCATCTGACCCGTTCCGTTACAGTGGTGGTGGTGGTGGTGGTGGTGGGGCTGGCTGGCTAAGTTACTACGTCAAAGAGTTTAATCCTTTTAGAGGAGGAATTTGGAGACGGGGGGAAGAATTTGGATTAGTTTTAATGTCGCGTCAGTGAGAGCTGAATGGGATGTAGCACTGCATTCCGGGTTACAGCGTTACAAAAGACTGACGGTTATTAAAGCCAGTGATGCTGTCAGGGTCACGTCTGAAACCCCACCTCCTCCTTCCCTATACGTCTCCCCCTCTTCCCCTCCGTCTCCCTCCGTCTGCTTCATTTTCCCCTCCGAGAGGCTTGTTCTTGTCTTTCGCTGTGATTTGCTGAGTCATGCTGCTGGCTGGCTGTCAGGACAGGAAATGAATACAAACGCGTGGCCGCTGCAGGGCTGTCTCCACGCGTGACGGACACAGGGGCTTGATACCTCCCGTGGAGCCTGGGGTTAAATCCCCTAAAACACTCTGCGTGTATAAGTATTTCACGAGAGAGACACACGCCAGCCCTAAGCCTGCTCTGTTGGGGAAAAGGCTGTTATTAAGAGGGCTGTAAAGAGGAATGTTTCTTAAGTAGACTTAAGGTGTGTGGAAATACGCCGTTAGCGCGGCGGCTCTGATCGGTGTAGAACACCTCGTTGGTAGCATCTCAGCAGAGCTGAATTTCAGTCGGATCGTTCCGTTGCAGTCGGTTGATTCCCGTTGGTTTGTCCCAGACGCCGTGATCATGAGCTCCTCGATTGATCGCGGTTTGAACATCTGGTCTCGGCCGATCAACGGCAGCGTTCAGGGAAGCCACGTTGATTGAAGAACAATATTGGCTCGTCAATGTGCACGTTAACGTGAGGGTTACGCAGTCCCAACAGAGGAGACGCGCTCCTTCCCCCCAGGATTACAATAAAAATACGAGGAAAATATGCGAGAATGGGGAATGATAGTTCAGTTAGTCAGACAAACATGCTCGTCTGTCATCGTAACAGCACATATCTGGGCGAGAACACAAACACGCAAACACTTCTCTCTAAATCCACCGCCTTTCAATGCCAGTGTCACAATAACTTCACGCCTCTCGTTGTGTTTTGTCTGCATTAGCCAACATCTGACAGCTCACATACCATGTTAACGTTGCAGTGTACATCTCTGGTAAAACAGGAAACAGACTTCTCCGCCCCCCCCCCCCCCCCCTGCACCCGACTGTATGCAAATGGTTACATAATGCAGGCGCTCAGCGAGGCACGCTGCTGTTATGATGCTTTAATAGCACCCAGAAGGTGGGGAATAGCAAGAGAACGCCGACGTGACCTCAGTTTGATTGGCGGCTCCGGTGCCGGCTTGCCGCCCTCAGAGGTCCCGAGCTCGCACGCCACACCTCCCCACCACTGAGACGCGCTCTCTCTCTAGTGGGTGTATGGGAGAGGATGCCACACACACACACACACTCACACACACACACACACACACACACTAACACACACACACACACACACACACACACACACACACACACACACACACACACTAACACACACACACACACACACACACACACACACACTCACAGGCATATAATCATGCACACATCCTTGCGCAGACACTTTTCCTCTGATCCACCGTCACCGGGGACCTTCTGTACCTGCAGCGAGATGATGAATGGAGCTCGGTTAGTGTAAAAGACCCTCTGTGGACTGTAAGTCTGGCCCAGGACTGTTCTGACCCACTTCAGGGCCAACTCAGGACTAGAATAAACCATGACTAGTTCTGATTAGAGATGATGAATTGAGCTAGGTTAGCGTCAAATGCGGTCGTCAAGACCAGTGTCTTCATGCACTACTGCTCCAAACAAGGATGAGATAAACCCAGGACTAGATAAGAATATTGTTCTTTGAGGATGCTTGCAAGGTCGGGTGACACTTTAAGGTAAGGGTACAATAATTAGTAAGTATAGTAATAAGCATTAACCATTAAGTAACCGTTAATTAAAAGTTAACATGTAAAGTAATCATTTACTGATGATGTTCATGTTAACTAAGGTCATAGTGTTCATGTTAACTGAGGTATCCTTTTATTCATTATTAAATAGCTAACTCTAATAAATAATGTATAAATGAACACCTTGGTGAACAATGAACAAACAACATTAGTAAATTATTACTAGACCATTAGTTAACCGTTAATTAACTGCCATTAATACCGGTTAATTAACTGCTGTTAATTAATAGTGAATTGTCAAACCCTCATTGTAAAGTGCTACCCAACATCATATTCAACTTAGTGAGAAGCATGGTAGAACAGTTTTAACTGCCCTGTGGCTTGGAAGAACCAGCCTTTGACACAGTGAACCCCAAACTCAGTTCTGAAAGCGTGAGATATCTCTGTGGATTGTGTCTTCTGTAATGGCCTCAGACTGAATGCGTTTGTGTGCTTTGTCTCTACCGGAGAGCGTAAAGGAGACAAGATGGAGGCTGTTTGCTGCTTTGCGCTGAGTTTGCTCCAACAAAAGGATGTAAAAATAGATATAGAAGCAAGAGTTTATCACAGGAAACTTTGAGGTTGGCATGGTGACAGTGCTGTCAATGTTCTGCCAGTGTCAGTGAAAGTGAAATAGAATGAATTTAGGTTGTCATTTAAAGTTGTCTGTTTTTAAGTTAGAATGGAGGCATGTCAAGTTCATTAGCCCTATGATTGCCTCTTGGAGTTGAGTCGGGTTGGATTTAGGCTGTAATTCCACAGACTATTGATGTTTCCATGATTAAATTAGAACGTTCAGTCACCATGTGAAAACTTTGAACCATGTGGTTTTCTATCCGAGAAAGTTCTGACTGTAGTTAACTGCATGTTGGTTGTACATGCAGTAAATGAGAATGAGAACTTGACTGAGTGACATCAGCGTAGTTGTGTTTGTTTGACCGGTCATGGACAAAAGATGGTGGATATTTGACGTTATTTCAGCTTGAGCCTTAAGGTTGCCCAATACCACATTGGAAGCATCAATAAGGAGAAGTAGAGACAGAGAGAAAGTATGTGTAAGAGAGAGTGAACGCTAGTGAAGAGAATAAGAGAAGGAGAGAGAGGGAGAGGAAGAGATGGAGTTGTGCATAGCAAGAGAGGGAGAGTGAGACAGAGAGTGAGACAGTGAGACAGAAGTCTCACTGTGGGATTTATCACGAGGGATTTATTTAAGGTACGGGGAGGCAGTGGTGGAGAGAGAGAGCAAGATTAGAGACAGGTGTTGTCAGGCCAACAACTCTACTGTGTGTGTGTGTGTGTGTGTGTGTGTGTGTGTGTGTGTGTGTGTGTGTGTGTGTGTGTGTGTGTGTTACAAAGAGTGACATGATCTCCTAGAGAGATTGCAGTTGTTTCCCTTATTTTGCCGTTCTCTGCAGAAAAGCTTTTATCAGGTGACCTTTCAAATGTTAATTAATCAAATTGATTTAATTTATTTTGTCCTCGGTTTACTTATGATTCTGTTTATACATTTTACCCTGTTGTTTCGATTTCATGTGAAGTACCTTGTGTGACTGCTATAGACTAAACCTGCTCTAGACTATTGATGTAGAGTATGGTTGAAGGCCGACTATTGTAGGATGAGTATTGTTGCACAATTATTGTCGTGGGGTATTCTTGTAGAGAACGTAATGTTGAAGAGAGCGTGGTTGACGAGAGAGTGCTTCTGTAGTGCGAGTGTAGTTGTCGAGATTGTTATGAAGAGAGTACTGCAGCTGGGAAGATTTGAGTTGAGCATAGTTGATGCAACGTGTGTTGTTTTAGTGAGAGTACTCTTGCAGAGACAGTGTTGTTGCAGAGAGAGAATATTGTTGCGGGGAGTATTTTGGAGACAGAGTTGTAGCAGAGAGTCCTGTTGCAGAGAGAGAATATTGTTGCGGGGAGTATTTTTTGGAGACAGTATTGTTGTAGGGAGCACGGTGTTGGAGAGCAAGAGTATCGTCCTAGTGAGGGCCACGTATTGTGGCAGGTGAGGTGTGCAGCTGGTCGGCCAGCGTCCACAGAGTATGGTCAGAGTATGCAGGGTGGAGGTGGATGGGAGGCTGCCAGCGCCCATTCTCTCTGCCACCCCGTCTCTAGTTCCAGCATATGTCAACACATTGTATTGGATGTCCGCAACTGTAGGAGTGAGTGTGTGTGTGTGTGTGTGTGGGTGTGTTGTATGTGTGTGTTGTGTGTGTATGTGTGTGTGTGTGTGTGTGTGTGTGTGCACATGTGTGTTGTGTTGTGTGGGTGTGTGTGTGTCTGTGTGTGTGTGCGTGTGTGTGTGCGTGTGACAAATTGCAGAACAAAAGTGTCATTGGAAGGGGTCCACACCAGCTCCTCTGGGTTGTTGTTGTTGTTGTTGTTGTTGTTGTTTCTTTTCACTTGCTTTAAGTCCCTGCCCTTCCTCCCCTGTCTCCCCCAGGGGTTTGTCCCCCCTGATCTGTGAGTGGGAGTCAGGGAGCTTGACACCCGTTTGTTAGTTTGGCGGTGGGGGGGTGGGGGGGGGGGGGGTTGTAGCGAGGCTGACACCCTGTGGTGGGGGGAGGGTCCGCCTCCCACCCACCAGGTCCCACCTGCAGTGTTAACTGCTCCTCTGTTGGTCGTGGCAGGCCGGGCAAGGTCGGGCCCGGCGCGTGACAAGGCGGTGCAGCGTTTTTACCCAACCGCGCATCGGGAGCACAACAAGAGCGCGTCGCTCTGTGCGTTGCGTTGCACTCTGCGCATACGAGCGTCTCTCCAGGCCACGCGTGTCTTCCTGCAGCTATCGCTACAAACACATTTTGTGTGTTCTCCCCGGTCGATACCGATGTTCTCGTGAAATACCCCCGAGGATCTGAGGACGCCGCTTGATTTTTACTTCAAGTAAAAAGGCGTGCAAACGGGGGGAAATTAATCACAGCCTCGTGAGATCCTGCTCGTCTGTTTTTTGACGGGGCTGGGAGTTGCCAAACGTGGTTGTTTTTTTCAGATGTATTCACAGTCCTCCATCATCACAGACAGGGCTCTGCTCGCCCACCTTTCAAATGATCTCCTCAGATATGTTAGCCCAGACGCGCGGCGGCGTCTGGCCTAACAGGTGTATTAATGTGAGAGACTCCATTATCCCGATTGAAGCCAGAGAGAGAGGCCTGATGTTAGAAAAACACTGTTTGTGTGAGGGAGTCGCATGGCCGCCTCAATTGCAGCATAATGTTACATATTTGGCAAAACACATTACATGATTTAGTTTATGCCCTTGCCAATATGGGGCATTAAAAACGAGAGACATATTAAGAAATGTAAAAAAAAAATGGATCAATGCTATGAGTTTTTGACTCCAAGACAGTTTATTGATCTTAGACAGGTAATTTGGGAAATTAGACATGGAAAGGGGACAGAGGTTAGCAGAGGGATTAACAGAGGGAGAGGATTGGAAATAGAAAGATTACAGAGAGACAGTTTACTTTTCTATCTTTTATTATAATCCAAAGTTCCTGTTGTGAACATTATGAGACTCCAGATGGTGATGACAACAAACTTTGTGGATCGTCAACCGACGTCACGAGAACACACAAGATTAATGAACTGGGACAGACTAAAATTAGACAGAGCAAACACGAGCTCGATAGACAACCCTTCCAGAAAGATCTGGAGAGCCGTCCCAGAACCGGCGCGGTGCAGCAGTACGCGGACCCGGTACCGCGGGGCAGGGACACCGGTCTGGAGGAGTGTCTCTGTCAGGACACGGGGACTCAGACAGGTGTGGGTGTGACAAGTGAGGACAAACAGGTGAGGGGTGGACAGGGGATGCCAGCGCACACAGGTGAGAAGTGGTGATGTTAGACAGGTAAGGTTACACTGGTGATGTCAACAGGGTGGGGGTTCAGGAGAGGTGAGACTCGAGAAGGGGAGGATAGAACAGTTGAGACCAGGACTGCTGTGTGGTGGGGAGTGGTGAGGTTAGGAGAGAGAGGTAACGGTTGATGTCACACACATGTGACGTCAGCAAAGGTGAGGAGACAGGCAGGTTGACAGTTAAGGTTGGACTGAGGCCGGGTGAGGAGCAGTCAGGTCAGGTGGAATCAGGGGATGTCCGGATAGGTGAGGTTGGGTCATGTGAGGTCAGACAGGTGATGTCAGGACAGGTGAGCTTAGCTGGCTGTCGTCAAGACAGGTGAGGTTCGCCAGGTGATGTTAGGGCATTTGAGGTCAGTTGAGGTCGAGACAAATTAGGTGAGACAGATGAATTTCGACAGATGAGGTGAGACAGGTATGGGTAGACTGGTGAAGTTAGACAGGATGGGGAGGCTAGAACAGGTGAGCTCAGGACAGGTAAAAGCACATCACCACCTCGGCGGCCCTCTCTCGGGGTCACAGCTGAGGATTGTGGGAGTTTTCCCACCGCTGTGTTCAACGTGTTGACGTGTTGATAACACCCTGAGGGCGGCTGACATCTGAGGGTGAGATCCCTGGTCAACATGAGCAGGCTGTACTGATCAGAATGAATCCATTTCTCTGATGTGACTGGCCATGACATGACCGAAGGTAAAGGAAAACACATTCCTTCGCCCTCGGCCCGAGAGTTTACACACACAAACCCTTCTCTGCCAGCCTGGCTCAAGAGAACCTAGGCAAAGGGGATTCACCCCACTACTATTATCCACCACCCCTTGGGAAATTAAATATTACTTCATATCTAGATGGATGGACGGATTGACGGTTGGACAGACAGATGGATGGAAGGGACGGCTGGATGGACGTAGCGACAGAACCGACACTAATGGAGTTTAACTTTGGCCCCGGGCAATTTAGATTTGGTACCATGGCAACGTGCCAAAGTGGAAAGACGAGCGCATTGAAGGAATTCATTCCCAGAGACCACTCACCGGCCCGGGGTTTTACCAGGAGAGAGAGAGAGAGAGACAGAGGAGGAGGAGGAGAAGAGGAGGAGAACCGCAGGATGAGAGAGAGACAAGACATCAGGACGATTTGTGAGGAGGAGGAGGAGGAGGAGGGGGGGGGGGGAGGTAGGGGGGGAGAGAAGAGAGGAGAGGAAGAGGTGAGGAGAGAAAGAGAGGGGGTGGGCGGGAGCAGCGAGAGGGAGTCAGGGTGGGAGAAGAGGAGAAACAGAGAGAAGGGGAGGCGGGGCGGTGGGGGAGAAAGAGAGAGACAGGAAGAGATTACTAGCACGCTGGAGCGAGCGTAGGTTCACATCCCCAATGGTAACCATGGAAATAATTATAGAGCCGCCACACACAGACCGAGGAAGAGAGTTGGAGAGAGGCTTTGGAGGAGGAGAAAGAGTGAGGGGGTGAGAGACCAGCAGAGAGAGAGAGAGAGAGAGAGAGAGAGAGGTTGTAGAGGACGGCGAGATGAAAGGCGAGGAGTGGAGCGGGTTCATGCCACAACAGAGCGAGGGGGAGGGGGGCGAGGGGGTAACGGGAGGGGGAGGAGCATGGGAGAGGGGTGACAGGGGGGGGGGGGGGGGGGGGGGTGAACAGAGGCGGGGGACAACAGACCGCGGGGGGTAAACCAGCCTCTTCGTTACCCCCTGGTGCGGCACCGTTAAAGCCCAAAACCGACCCCGGGGCTCGTCTGCACCCAGAGCCCACCCCGGGTACCCACGGCAACGGCCGGCCTGGGGGTTCGAGACCCCTGGCACCTCCTGGCACCCCACACCTGGCAACCTGCTTTCAAAGAAGAGGAGGGGAAAAGAAAAAAAAAAAAAGTTGTTCCACGCCTACAGTTGTCATGGAAACAGATCTATAATATATTACTTTATTTTTTTTCCCCCTTCTCTGTGTGAAACGGTTTTGTTTGTCTTGGCTGAACGAAGCTGTCGTGTGTGTCGGTGTCTCAAGACGGCGAGGAGGGGAGACTGTGGCTTGGCGTGGCGCGGGGTGCGCTGGCCGCCTCAGTCCGGCAGCCCACGGCGGCGGCGTTGTTGTTGTTGGTTGTTTGGCGCGATTTTTTTGCCTCGATGGCCGGCGCCTGCCGTTGCTGTGTGTGTGCACACATCTGAGAGGTGTTGCATCTGAACATAGTTCTGCTATTAACGGAGCAGGAACACTTGGGAAATTAGGAACAGCGTGCACGTCAAGAGCGGAGGAATTAGCATTGTAATTCTGATTGCTCATGATTTTAGTGATTTTCTTTTGCCCGCGGTATGCGTGGGTGTGTGTGTGTGTGTTGTGCGCAAGTGTGTGTTTGCATGTGTGTGTGTGCAGGCGTGTGTCCGTGTGTGTTTTTTCATGCATGTGTGCGCATCTGTAAGTGTGTGTATGTGTGTGTGTGTGTGTGTGTGTGTGTGTGCGTTTGAGTGCACTTCATGCATGAGCAGGCTGCGTCTCTCTGCTACGTGCCCAGCCCTCCCACACACTTGCCCCCAGCTCCGAACCTTCTACTGCTGAGTGTGAGAGTGAGTGTGTGTGTGTGTGTGTGTGTGTGTGTGTGGTGTGCTGTGTGTGTGGTGTGTGATAATGAGAGGTATGGGGCAGTGGTGTAAAGAAATGGGAGGGAGCAAGAGAGAGAGAGTAGTAGGTTTCTTATTTCTCATCCCATCTGCCTGCCCACCCCTCCTGAACGTTTCATAGAGAGAGAGAGAGAGAGAGAGAGAGAGACGAGAGAGAGAGAGAGAGAGAGAGAGAGAGAGAAGGGAGCGAGCGACCATGAGATAACAGAGAAGAGAGCGAGATAGGAGGCAGAAAGTGAGAGAACATCAGAAGCCAGAAAGACAGAGAGAGAGCAAAGGAGGAGAGAGGGAGAGAGAGTAAAGAGAGCAAGAGAGAGAGAGAGAGTGAGTAAAGGGAGAGAGAGAGTAAAGGGAGGGGAGAGAGTAAAGGGAGAGAGAGAGTAAAGGGAGGGGGAGAGAGAGAGGGTAAAGGGAGGGAGGGAAGAGAGAGAGAGAGAGAGTAAAGGGAGGGAGAGAGAGAGAGAGAGAGAGAGAGTAAAGGGAGGGAGGGAGGGAGAGAGAGAGGGGGGCAGGAGGATGCTTGCGCGAGGGCGTCGCTGCTCTTCGGTGAGCCGTAGCGCTCACCTGTGAGCGTCCCTACAGAGAGGAGGAGGCTGCCACGGCACAGCCCGGCACGCGGGATTACTGGAAGACCAGCGCCACTGCTCACAGAGAGAGAGAGAGAGAGAGAGAGAGGGAGAGACACAGAGAGAGAGACAGAGAGAGAGAGAGAGAGGGGCTCGACTCGAACACCACCGTCGACGTCCCTTCGCGCTCTGTGCAGACATGGGAAGCGGTCCACTCTGGGTTTCCACAGATTGCAGAGCAGAGCGCTTTGCGTCCGGCCGTGATTTGGGGCCGCGCCGGTCCGGCAGTTTGGGCTGATCCCCCCCCCCCGAAAGGGTCCTCCACCGAGCGCCGTCCCTTCTCTCCGGGATTTGTATTCTTTTGTTTGTTTTCCTCCGAGCGTTGTTGGATTTTGTCGCTCGCGGAGACGCCGCCGCCTGCAGCGCAGGCGGGACACACGCACGCCCCCGCCACCCGGCGCCGTTTGATTGGCACACACACACACACACACACCTTCCCTCGCTCTCTCTCTCTCTCTCTCTCTCTCTCTCTCTCTCTTTCTCTCTCTCTCTGTGTCTCTCTCTCACACACACACTCTGTCTCTATCTCTGGTCGTTTCCTCTCACTCTCTCACACACACACACACACACACACACATGCAAATTACATAATGACACACACACGTTGCCGTGTTTGTGTGCACACAACACAGTAACACACACACACATACACACACAAACACACGCGGCGGTTATACACATAGGAGTACAAAAAGGAAGAGACGCGCAAGTCACACACACACCCAGATCGAGTGGCCGCACATACACATGCGCAAAATCCGGAAGAGAAAAGCATTTCTGCAAAAAATCTCCTCCGCATTGATTTGAAAAAGCATTTTCTCGGCATTATTTTCATCACATTATCATTTTGTGCTGCCGATGTGCAAAGAATTGCAAACGGAGCGAAGAACCACCCCCCCATCACCACCACCACCACCACCACCACCGCCGCTCACTGCCACGTTGCCACGGACTGCGCACACATTCCTCTTCTAAAAAGATGAGAGCGATGCGCCTCAGTGGATCTCTCGCAGGTTACCGAGGAAACGGCAGCGGGGTTGCTACTCAGCGCGGGGGCGAGGGTCGGGGGCTGCGAGGGGGAGGTGAGGGCGGGGACGCGTGGGTGAGGAGCAGCCCGTCGCGGAGCTGACGCCGGTGCGGGAGGAAACTTTGGCCGCCGCCGGAAGGAGGAGGTGGTGGAGGAGCGAGCGGGACGCCCAGTGAGCGTTTCCCTCAGCCTCGCCGCCGCGGTCGGAGCTGTCTGTTGTTCACCCCCCCCCCCCCCCCCCCCCACCGGGTGGAGTGTTTTTTTTTATTGGGGTGTTTTCTTCTCTTTTTTTTTCCCCGGCTAATTAGCGCGAGGATGGGAGATGAACTACGAGTGTCCTAGATACCGCCTCGCAGCCTTCCCCCAAGTACCGTTCTTAAGTGGCACTTTGGGGCCTCTTCAAAATTCAGCACTTTTTTTTTTTTTTTCTGGAGAAGAGGGGGGGGGGGTGGTCGGGACTGTGCGCACATTTCCTCCCCTGCACCCTCCAAACTTTCCTGCAGAGCGGTACAAAGTATGCAGGTTCGCCGTCTCGCGGTGTTTTTCAAAAACTCGGAAACGGAGTCGGCGTTTCGGTGGAATAGTTTTTTTGGGAGTTCCTCCATGAATATAATGCCAGTTAATATATTTTTTCCCCGGAGACCTTTTAGGATGGAGAGCCCGGTGTTTGCAGGTGTCCTCGGAGTTGGGGCTGGAGTTCCAATAATTAATTCATAAACCTATTTGTGTGTTGAATATTTAACGGCCGCGGATTGATTTTAGATCCTCACCCGTCCATCTGAGAGTGGTGGCAGGGTGAAAGTGGGCGGTGTTTTGGGGGGAGGGGGGGGGGGGATATTTTTGGAAGCTGCGCCGGGGCATTATATATTTTTTCACCGGCTTGTCTTGGAACTGCAATTTTTCCATCTTTCAACTTCGTTGTTTCAAAGCTTTGGTGCAATATTGTGCTTCCCCGATATCGTTGACTCACCGGGGACTTGGGATCATGTGATCACGGACTGGACGGAGACACGCGTGTGTGTATGTGTGTGTGTGTGTAATCCATCGCACATGGTCACATGGTCACATGGTCACATGGACACAACTACACCACTGCTGACGCCCCCCTGCTGTGCGTTTGGATGAGCACACGTGCGCATCAACCCCTGTGGACCCGCGCCACTCAGTCGTTGGAGATGATGGAGTGCAGAGCTGAAGCCTGGGAAGGGCTGCTCTTCACCCCGTCAGACTGTTGACTGTTCCTTGCTGACTGTTATTGTCTGTTACTGTGGGCCCAGTGGAATAAAGCGCCCTTCACTGATTGATCTCCAGTAGGAGGTCACTGGTTGCCCCACGCCCCCGCCCCTCCCCCCCCCCCCTCGAGACCTGACTGGTCTCCCTACTGGACTCTACTGGACTTGACAGAAGTTACTAGAAGTCTGGACACAAAGTTATCTCAGCCAGCCCTCGGTAGGAACCAAACAAGCACTTGCACGCCCACATACACTATACAGTAGATGCGTCAGTCTGTGAAGGTCCAGTCTGTTGAAAAAAGTTGATGCTCCTGAGAAGTGCATATGCTATTCATCATGGAGGTATTGCTTGTTTAATTCTCGGCCCCGTTGCCCTTGAGCAGTGTGTTTAATTAATTAACTGCTGCTGACCAGCTGGGTTTGGCCATGTGTGCACGTTGTGCATGCATGAAGAGAAGCACGGCATGGCTGCAAACACGCCATGCGGCATGCATGTACCATATCAGATGACATACAATATGCATATGTACATACAGTACCATGTCAGATTCGGGCACCGACTCCTTGGGACCTCGACACTATGATGTCACTCCTCGGCGCCGGTTGCCATGGTTCCGCGGGGGCTTGCGGTGATGTCAGCATTCTGCTCCGTGCCGATCGCAGTGATGTAATCTCGGCCGTCTGAGTTACGTAATGTGAAGAAGGCAAAGTCTTCCCGGGGAGACTTCGGCGCGGCGCGACGCGTGCTGCCGCTGCCGAGTCCCGTTGCTTAGCGCCAAAACCTTTCTCATCGCCGTGACGATCCCCTGCAGCAGCATCCGCACGCTAGGATCAAACCGCTTGCACAACAGCGTTATGGAGGGCTGCAGCTGGTTATGTAAGCCGTAGCACATCCTTACTGTGATTGCGAAAGGTGAGGGTGGATTACCCCCGAGAACGACCCCCCCCCCCTGTACTTGAGATCGAGAGAGAGAGAGAGAGAGAGAGAGGGACTCGGCAATCGACTAGTCGCTGTCGTCAGTGTCAGACGTCGGGCAATCGCCCACCTTGGTTTCGCTGCTTTTGCCGTTGTTCTTCTGGCCGTGATTAGTGCTAATAATACTTCAGTCAAATGCTGCAATGAGAGACATTTCATGGAGTTGGCCTCTCGCTGAGGATGTAGGAGCGAGCGTGTTTGGTGGCTGTGTGTCATCAGCGCCCCTGTGTGCCTGCAGGCTACAGCGCGTACAGTGGGTGGTTTCCTACAGTCTACCAGTGACTACAGTGTAGACGGGGCACTATTGTATGGGTGTCCCGGGTGTGACCGCCCTGGCCCCTAAAGGGTCACCAGCACCCTGAGCTTCACCTCAGAGCACCTTATCAATATATCTGTGCGGTTTCTTAACCAATCAATAGGAGGGGGGTCACTGTTCATTGCAGCTGAGAAATATTAAATGAAATCCTAATTGGACAGGATATTTCCAATCTGTGTCATGTGTCATGAGGATATTACGATGGCCAGACATTGATTGGTGGTGGCGGTACAGCAGCATGCATCATGGTAGGAGCAGGCTGAGTATACTGGGTTCCTGGTTCAGTAGGCAACGAGCAGCCAACTGCTCATTTAACCAACCCCCCCACACACACACACACACACACACACACACCGTTTCAGGCACCATTTACACACCCACACCATCTCCAGCCTTTATCTCTGGCTTTGCCCCCTTCTCCTATTCCTCCTCCTCCATCTCTCTCTCCCCATATCCCTCCCTCTCTCTCTCTTCTCTCTCTCTCTCTCTCTCTCTCCTCTCTCTCCTCTCTCTCTCTCTCTCTCTCTCTCTCTCTCTCTCCCTCTCTCTCTCTCTCTCTCTCTCTCTCTCTCTCTCTCTCCTCTCTCTCTCTCTCTCTCTCTCTCTTTCCCTCTCTCTCTCTCACTCTATCCCTCTACACACACAACCCCTCTCCAAAACACACACACACACACACACACACACACAGACACACACACACACACTAACAGCATCACACACACTAACATGGCAATTTTAAACACAAACACCGTAGCCTTGTTTCTGCCTTGCTCTCTCTCTCTCTCTCTTTCTCTCTCTCTCTCTCTCTCTCTCTCTCTGCACTACATCCCGTTATTTTCTCTGCCTCGCTCTACCTCCGTCTCAACCTCTCTCCTCCTCCTCTGCATCTGTCTTTCACTCTTTCTCTGTTGCCTTCCCAATATATATTTGTGCATTTCTCCCTCTGTGTGTCGGTTCATCTGCCTATCTCTACCTCTCTTCCTCTCTCAAGGCTGGAAGCTGTGTGCCACCCACGCACTCTCTCGCTCGCTCTCTCTCTCTCTCTCTCTCTCTCTCTCTCTCTCTCTCTCTCTCTCTCTCTCTCTCTCTCTCTCTCTATGTCCTCAGTGTTCAGTTTGACATCTGATATACATTCTCAATGAACACACGCAGCTTTTCAACACACACACACACACACACACACACACACACACACACTGTCCACAGGGCAGTTGCCCAGCACATGTAAGCATGTGCACATGTAGCCTGTTTGCAAACGTGGGCACTCTTGTAGGCGTTGCGCTCTACGCACAAAGCCCCTGTTATGAAGACACACTGGGCAGCCGTTTAACAGACACAGACACAAACACACACCTGCTCTGCATCCATCTCTCTGTCCATCTACCACATCCATCACTCATCCATCTACCTCGTCCATCTCTCATCCAGCCATCTCTTTGTCCTTCTACTCACCCATCTCTCATCCAGCCTCTATTTATCCTTCTACCTCATCCATCTCTCATTCAGCCACATATTTATCCTTCTACCTCATCCATCTCTCATTCAGCCATCTCTTTATCCTTCTACCTCATCCATCTCTCATCAAGCCATCTCTCTGTCATTGTGCCTCATCTTCTGTCATCCATCCATCTCTCTATTGTTGTGCCTCATCCTTCTCTCATCCATTCCCTTCCTCTGCTTGGTTTGCATGCATACTGTGACTTTGTGCATAACAGTGGTAGCAGTAGCAGCAGGAGTAGCAGCAGTGGTAGTAGTGGGATTACAGGTATTAGTAGTGGTATTAGTAGTGGTATTAGTAGTAGTAGTAGTAGTAGTAGTAGTAGTAGTAGTAGTAGTAGAGTTGTATTTGTTGCATGAGTGAGATGTGTAGTGCAATTCCTGAAACATGCTTCCGCGTCTCCAAACGTGCATGTGCTCAGCATTACGCCAGTCGGATCAAGCAGATCCACTGGAGGGCAAAAAGCGATCACACGGCGCTCATGTCATTATTGTGGCAGACACAACGACGCACCAGCGACTGCGTGCAGGCGACGAGCTGCTCGCTACGCGGCGTGCGCCTTCCCCTGCGTGGCGCCTGCATGGGTGTGTGCTGCAGGGGGGGGGGGGGGGGGGGTGCAGCGGAGAAGGTGTCTGTACAGGAGGTAGCTCGTACGCAGCCAGGGCTCTCTTTGTTTCATGCCTTGCTCCACGGCTGTAACTTCAACATTACACTACATCGGGAGGAGGAGGAGGAGGAGGAGGAAGGGTGATGCGGGGGAGGGGGGGGGGGGGGGGGGGAAGGTTGCCATGGCAACTAAACAGAGTGCCTGGGTTTGCATCAAAATGAGGAGTGAGTGAGTGAGAAATTGAATTAAATGGACCTATCGACTTTTTTATTTTATTTTATTTTTCACCCCCACTACTTTCCTTTCTGTTCCTGTTGAGGCTAATGCCTTTATCAGACAGATGAATTAAAGGGCTTCATGAATAGCCTGAAACAGTGTGAAGAGCCATTAATGGATGGATCAGAAAGAAAAAAAAAAGAGCAGAAGAATGAGGGATTGCAGCCTACACGCCGCTCTCCGGGGTGAATGTGGCGGCCCGGAGAACACTTGGTGGATCAACCTGCTGGCGTGCTAAACCCACGGGCAATACACCTTTCAGTGGACCGACCACAGGTTCAATTCCCACCTGAGGTCCTATGCTTGTGTGCCATTGCCTCACTCAACCCACTTTCCTGTCTTATCTGGACTTACTCCTTTGACTGACTCCTTTGGCTGACTCCTTTGACTGACTCCTTTGACTGACTCCTTTGACTGACTCATATGACTGACTGCTTTGACTGACTCCTTTGACTGACTCCTTTGGCTGACTCCTTTGACTGACTCCTTTGACTGACTCCTTTGACTGACTCCTTTGGCTGACTCCTTTGGCTGACTACTTTGACTGACTCCTTTGGCTGACTCCTTTGACTGACTCCTTTGGCTGACTCCTTTGGCTGACTCCTTTGGCTGACTACTTTGACTCACTCCTTTGGCTGACTCCTTTGACTGACTCCTTTGGCTGACTCCTTTGACTGGCACGAGGCATGCACATTTGTTCGTGCACTTTTTCAAGATGTGAAATCTTTGCTGTGTTTTGCTGACTTTATGAAGTCTGAAGATTTGGAATCGCTAATGAAAGAGAGAAGGTTGAAAGAGCATCATGCTGGAAAATACCCATATACATATATAATGCAGAAATGATCTGATACAAATGAGAGTAGAGAGGTCTTTATTATCCCCACAGGGGCAATTCATGTTGCGGCGCGCAAGTAAACAAAAAACAACACAAACACTTGAAACAATAAAAACTGAATCGATGAATACTAGATAAAGATCAGACCTAAAGCAACTCCACAACCACGTCAGTGACACATTAAGGCGGGCACAGCTGCTGGGGTGAAGGGAGCGACCGACTCCATCACCGCCACAACACACAACAACGCTGTGTCCACATCCTGAGGGAGGCCAAAGCTCCGAACAAAGGAGCCTGGACGTGGCCCCGAAGAATATCCTCGTCTTTCTTAACCGTGTCCTCTGATAGATGAGCCTGAGGTCCCTCGGATCACAGATCTCAGATCTCTTCTCGAGCAGCGCTTCTGATTCCTTTGGGCTACGCTGCTGCACCACGGACCGACAGCGCGAGATGAATAAAGGATTTTCAGCGGTGACTTGTCTGCCTTCACACTGCCGAGCTTCCGTGAAGGAAAATGGCACTGTTGACGTCTTTAAAAGAGTGCCTTCACATTGGCCTTCACATTGGTGTAGGTGTTGGTCGTGGTGATGGTGGTGTAGGTGGTGGTCTTGGTGTAGGTGGTTGTGGTGGTGTAGGTGGTGGTGGTGTAGGTGGTAGTGGTGGTGGGGGTGGTTGTGGCGTAGGTGGTGGTGTAGGTGGTGTAGGTGGTGGTGTAGGTGGTGTAGGTGGTAGTGGTGGTGGTGGTGCTGGTGGTCGTCGTGGTGTAGGTGGTGGTGGTGGTCGTGGTGTAGGTGGTGGTCGTGGTGTAGGTGGTGGTGGTGTAGGTGGTGGTGGTGGTGTAGGTGGTAGTGGTGGTTGTGGTGTAGGGTGGTGGTGTAGGTGGTCGTCGTGGTGTAGGTGGTGGTGGTGTAGGTGGTGGTGGTGGTGTAGGTGGTGGTGTAGGTGGTAGTGGTGGTGGTGTTCGTGGTGTAGGTGGTGGTCGTGGTGTAGGTGGTGGTGGTGTAGGTGGTGATGGTGGTGGTGTTGGTGGTGGTCGTGGTGTAGGTGGTGGTGGTCGTGGTGGTGGACAGTGCGAGGAAACGCTGGTGGTCCAGGTTCTTCCGAATATGCATCCAATGTTTTTTCCAGGTGAGATGAGATCAGACTAACGGTGGACGATGGAAAGTATCGGCAGACCATGAACCCTCATTGTGACGTGACACCAAAAGGCCTGGATTGATGAAATGTTGTGAATGATGTAAGAAAGCGCAACACGTCCAGAGCCCCTGCAGTGCACCTCAGTGGCACTGCTACCATTACGTAGTGGTTCACCGCGTACAAAAACACGTGCAAAATTCTGCCCTTTTTTTTTTGGTAATATTTTGTACGTGTCATTTAGCAGCAGGTAGGCATAACTCAACAGACACCGACGGGTTGACTGCGTTCATGCTTCCCACTTTGTCGCCTCCGGAAAAATAAATCACTAATCAAAGATCAATTGATCCAGACACAAACACACCAACCGTGCACCACCGGGACAAATCACTCTGTGTCGTTAGGACCTGTGATGTCTTGATGTGTTGTGCTGGTGTACACCTCTGGGGCTGAGCACTAGCCAGCCAACAGTTTTACCCTGCGCCGAGTTTGCCTCCAGCCTCTTTGAACTGCTGTCTCTGAAATCGTTATGTGTAAAAAAAAAAAAAGAAAAAAGGGAAAAAAAATAAATAAAAAAATAAACATTACCGTGCAATAGCTGTGCTGCAGTGGGGAGTGGTAACACAAGTAGGAACAGCCAAACAAATAGCAATATAATATTTACAAACATTATCATACAAATACCACAATGGGGATCTCTATCGATACAGGACGTGTTTCAAATGAAACGGTCATTTTTGTAGTTTATTTCAAGTATCAAACTCAAATGGCCTGCACCACGTTCTCCTGACTTTTACAGGGTCATGCATCTCTTCTATATAGTCGCGCCGAAGGTACGAGTTTTGAGTGTTTAGCTATAACAATCCATGGAGCTGATACATCTCAAAGGAGACATGCAGCAACATGCAGCAGCATACACACAGGAGCAAATGACTGAATGGTAGCAAGGGTACAGATGTGTTCTGTAGATCTCTTGTCTAACGCCCACTCCTGGTGGACTGCTGGCTCTCTCTGACAGCACGATTGCCTTGAAAGGAGAGTCTGCAGTAACGAAGTACGTAAGCACACCGCAGTACAGTCGTCGGGGTGAACCCGTTCCTCGACAATACGCGCAACGAGACAAAGCCCGGTATAATCAAGGTGATATCAATGGTTTTATCTGCGTGGAGGGTCAGTCTATTTCTATATTATTTTCGCTTCATAATGAGGACAGAATGAGGCAACACTGATAGCCCCCCCCCCCCCCCCCCCCCCGCCACCAGTGGGAGTGGAGAAGGGGCTGGTGGAGATATCAAGGTTGAGATCCCGGTTCTGTTGGGGAGTCTGTTTCTAGACACTGAGACTAAATGCTCGTGAGGCAATGGGGAGCACAGCGCCGCGCCGCCGAGCCTTGCTGAACAGCGAGAAGGGGCGGAGATGGCGGCGCTCGGTGTCTGTACTGGTAAACCCGGAGCGGCCGGTTCAGTGCGCTAGAGGAGCGAGCCGCGTGCTCTCTGTGTCGCGCCGTGTGTGTTCCGGGCTGATCTGATGGCACAGTGTTTGGATGAGTTGTGTTATTAGTGTGGTGTGGAGGCTGTGTGGTACGGCTACTGTGCATTATGAAAAGCAGGGCGGCAGCGATTAGTCCATGAATCAGTGAGTTAGTTGGCCGACAGAAAATGAAATTGAATATCATTTTGGTCATAGATAAATCGTTTAGATTAGATTGAATTTTGGTCATTCTCAGTATTTTTTAGATGTGGGAACAAAATGTGTTCTCTGCATTTGACCCATCCTATGGTACATAGGAGCAGCTCCTGCTCAGCGCCCGGGGAGCAAGTTGGGGTTTGGTGTCTTGCTCAAGGACACTGCGACAGGAGGAGGGGAATCGAACCGTCGACCCTACAGTTAGTGGACGATCCACTCTGTCCACCCTCTCTATCCACTGAGCCACTGCCACCCCGATGATGATTCATGATTTATCAACTATAAATAACAAACATTTATTGTTTCAGTTCAACTTAAGTATTTGGTTCATCACCATAGAAGCAATAGTTACATAGGTCTTTGCTGCTTGTGAGACAAAGCAAGGCCATTTAAAGACATCACTTTGGAACGGCAACTTGTGAAGGCGTGTGTAATGACTTGACATTGACATTATACCGATGAAAAGATGTGTCACCAGTTAGTCTGAAAAACAATAACCGTTAGTGGCATGCCTCATGTAAAGTACTGCTGTGTACTGTGTGCAGTCACGCTGCCCGCTGGGCAGGACTGCTGTCACTGTGTGTTGTGTAGCACTGCTCATCTGTCCTGTATCCAGCATGACCCGCAGGTGAGGTGAGGACATGAAGGATAGCATGAATTCTTATTGTTCGGTCCATGTTGATAGGAAATGTGCTGTAAAACAGATTTCCTTTTGTTTCATTAACTTGAACAAGTCTAATTAGCATGTGTTTTGTTGGTTGTCTATTTCACCCAGCAGAGCATGGCGTAAACACTGCTAGGGTTAGGGGTTCGATTCTTCGATTCACTGGGGCCGCCCAGTCTAACAATGCATGTGATGATGGTATTGTAAAAAAAAGCCTTTGAGGTTCATTTTGGAACACCGCAACTCATCCATAATAATAACTTTCAGAATTTGAATTTGCACGCTTTGCATGCTGTTTCAGTTGCTAGGTTGCTAGAAACTGAACAGCCCTTCAAACTCAGACAAGCACCAGAGAATCCAGACTCAACTGACCCATCATGGATCCTCGTCTGCTCTGATCAATCTTACTGTGTGTTTATTACAAGTGCCCGTGAAGCCATTTGAAAGGTGAGCTCACGGTGTGTTGGTGGTTGTGTCTGTGTGTGTGCGTGCACGCGTGTGTGTGTGTGCGCACATGCGTGCGTGTGTGTGTGTGTGTGCGTGTGTGCGTGTGTGCATGCATTAGAGGATGGATATGATAGGTTCGGACAAATATTTAGACATTTTGCTCGGGTTCGGGTCGGGCTCAGTCACATCTGTGTGATTTGAAATGTTTTATTTACCTGCGCGTTAACCCGCACATGTTGCGCTAAAAAAAAAAGCTTGATGCCTGTCGGGCTCGGGTCGGGTTCGGTTACTGTTCTGTCGGGCTCCGACAGAAAATTCCAGCCTTATCCGCACTCTAGCGTGCATGTGTGTGTGTGTGTGTGTTTGTGTTCTTCTCTTCAGTTTTTCCAACATTGTGCCTTTGGTCTTTTTAAATAGAGTGCAGGAACAACAAATATAAATACAAAAACCAACACAACTTTAAGAAACAGTTTTAAGCACACAGACATTAAGCATTAATCCCCTAAACATCCCCTCCTCCCAAAACAAAGCCCTCCACTGGAGCACCGTGTAGAACCCGTGTTGTTCTTTGCAATCTCATGGGAAGGATTTCAGAATAAGAGTATTTTATTTTTCTGCACCTTAAAGGCATTGGCAATGTGTCACAGCCTGCCTAGCTTTGAGCATTTCACTGGAAATAATGACTTTACTGTAGCAGCAAATCAGATGTGGGTTTTTTGAGTGGTGATATTTTGGACACACGTCCACGACAAAAGAAAATCGCCATATCCTAGGAATTCATGAAAGGCCATTTTGAACCAAGTGTCTTTTGAACCAAGTGTTTCTAAACGTTGACTTCATGTGTTTGACTAAAATTGCCATCAAGACCTTTTGCCTCTTATGCAAAAGGTAAAAGAGTGATAAACACACATGCAGTGGCAGAGCAGAGAGAGAACGGACCCCCTTTATACAGAATGATTACTGCAGAAAGGCCGTGGTCAGTGTAAACTGAGGGAACAGAGAGTCTGCTGTGCTTGCTTTTGCTCCCAGTGTGTGTATTTAGAAACACAAATGAACAGAAAACATCAATGGAGAACATTTCAATGAAAAACATATGGCAGAATGTGCAAAATGATACTGCTTTTAAAATGATAACAAGCCATAATGCTTTATTGACTGAACAATATATTATAATTATTATTTCAGTATATCTATATCATCTGTTTTATTCTTTTTATTATGGAATAATCCCATGCCCTGCCTGCAGTATCCCCATATACCACTAGGGTATCACTTGAACACTGTGCTTTTTCCAGTTTAAAGCCGCAGTATGTAGGGTTTAGGACTTGGGCATCTAGCGGAAAGGACTAGCAGGTATTCAGTTGGTTGCAATCTGCAACCTCAGCTCTAGGTGCCAGTGTTGTTGAACACCCACCCTTCAGCGATCAAGTGAGTTTTTTTTCAAAAAAGTTGTAAAAAGTTGATATTACCTAACTGGGAGGACCAGACTCAATATCTCCTACAATGACTCGTGTACTGAAAAATAAATGGTAAAAGGACAACATTTTAGATGTTTTTAGATTATTATTTTTTCTGCAGCACCTTTCTAAGCCCTGTGGTCACTTCAACTGCTTTGACATTTAATGGCTCTCAAAAACTACAACACCACACATACACGTGCACACACACACACCACACACTACACACTCTCTCTATCTCTATCTCTCTCTCTCTCACACACACACACACACACACACACACACACACACACACACACACACACACACACCACACTCCACACTCTCTCTCTCTCTCTCTCTCTCTCTCTCTCTCTCTCTCTCTCTCTCTCTCTCTCTCTCTCTCTCTCTCCGTCTCTCTCTCTCTCACACACACACACACACACACACACACACACACACACACAAACAAAGACGCTGTGAGTCAGGAGAATGTTGAGGACTCAAGCCCCCCCCCACCACTAGCCCGAGGGCCGGTTCTACCTCCTGTTACTACCATTGTAATTTATTTTACTACCATTGTAATTTATGTAACTACCATTGTAATTTCTGTTACTCCCATTGTAATTTCTGTTACTACCATTGTAAATTCTGTTACTACCATTGTAATTTATGTTACTACCATTGTAAGTTCTGTTACTACCATTGTAATTTCTGTTACTGCCATTGTAATTTCTGTTACTGCCATTGTAATTTCTGTTAATACCATTGTAATTTCTGTTACTACCATTGTAATTTCTGTTACTGCCATTGTAATTTCTGTTACTGCCATTGTAATTTCTGTTACTGCCATTGTAATTTATGTTACTACCATTGTAATTTCTGTTACTACCATTGTAATTTCTGTTACTGCCATTGTAATTTCTGTTACTACAATTGTAATTTCTGTTACTACCATTGTAATTTCTGTTAATACCATTGTAATTTCTGTTACTGCCATTGTAATTTCTGTTACTGCCATTGTAATTTCTGTTACTGCCATTGTAATTTCTGTTACTACCATTGTAATTTCCGTTACTACCATTGTAATTTCTGTTACTACCATTGTAATTTCAGTTACTACCATTGTAATTTCCGTTACTACCATTGTAATTTCTGTTACTACCATTGTAATTTCTGTTACTACCATTGTAATTTCTGTTACTACCATTGTAATTTCATTAATGCAAATGTCTTGGTTTCTCTCTCCCCCTCCCGCCCCCCACCGCCCCACCCCACCCCACCACCTCCCACATCCTCACCCTGAGCCACCTCTCAGACACTTGGCTGAAACCCCTTTGAAGTTGTGGGCGCCTCATTGCCAGTGTTCCCTGACTTCGCTGGCTTTTGAAATGGCTGCCATTATGGCTCCTTTGTTTCCAAACACGCTCCCACTCTTACAGGAGCCAGGGAGAAAGTGACAGATCCGCAGAGGAAACAGGCACACAGCCAGTGGGAGGAGGAGAGAGAAAAAAAAATACAACACAAGATTGCCATTTGGAGGAGTAAATTGAGAAAAATTGAGAAAGTGAGGCTGTGTGTGTGAGGGAGACATGGAGATGGAGAGAAATGCAGCACTGGCGAGAGAAAGAGACAGATATACAGACAGGAGAGAGAGAGAGAGAGAGAGGGCAGATTGTGATTGAGAGTAATACAGGGAAAGATAGGGGTGAAGCCCTTTAGAATCGTATGGATGTTGAAGGTGATGATGAGGATGAGGATGAGGATGGCAGGGATGTAAGGGTTAATATGAAGCAGAGAGGAGAACATGAGAAAGACAGGACGACCGAATAACGGAGAAAAAGAGAGAGAGACGGAGGATGAGAGACAGAGAGAGAGAGAGGTAAAGAGCTAGGAGAGAGGTAGATAGGCATAAATGAGTCCGAATTATGTAAAATTGCTGCGTAGGAGAGGACAGAGAAGAGTAGTGTGTGTGTGTGTGTGTGTGTGTGTGTCTATGTGCCTTACAGAAGGGGCTCGGAAATGGAGTGAGTGAGTGAAAGACTGGGTGGGTGTGTGGGTGTGTGTCAGAGAGAGAGGGAGAGAGAGAGAGACTAAAAAAGAGACTGAAAGAGAAAGTAGGTGAGATATTAAAAGAGGAACTGAAAGAGTGAGAGAGATTGAATGAGACAGTCCAAACGAGGAGAGCGACACACGCACACACTGAAAGAGAGAGAGAGACACTTTGGATAATACATTCAAGAGACAATCAACAAAGACAACATCACATGCAGATATTTTTAACTTCAAAATGTTTTCACAGCCATCACAGGTCTTTGACAAGAGAGAGAGAGTGAGTGACAGAGAGACACAGACAGAGAGAGAAAGAAGAGTGACAGAGAGACACAGACAGAGAGAGAGAGAGAGATTGTCCGAGATGTTGGGCAGGTGTAGTCTGGTGTCGTGGGTCCGGTCCATGCGGGTCTCTGTTGGATGGCTGTCCTCTCCCTCTGTCAGGCAACTTTTTAGCCATTTCATACTTCATCCTGACATAGCGTACTCATATAGTCACAACTATACTGTATATGATTTGCTTCACTGCTTCAGTAATTTTTCCACGTTCCAAGTTGCAATGCAAGTTGCAATGATTTCAATGCATATTTGACAAATAAGGGGTCAATCAAATTTTTATGAGGCTCTCCGATCTGTAGAGCTGTGTGTGAATTATGCTTCATGTGCCTGATAACCTGGCATTAATGTGTGTGACATTTTTGTACCCTGCAACTTCTGGGGACCGTGGTGTGCCTTCATCATCAGGATCGTCTGAAAAGATTTGAGAGACCGAGAGAGAGAGAGAGAGAGATTGAACAAGAGACATTCTAAGAGAGAGAGAGACAAGCACACACATGCATGCATACCCACTGAAAGAGAGAGGGATAACTGTTTGGATTAGATGTCCAAGAGAGAATCAACAAAGACAACATCACATGCAGATATTTTTTTACTTCAAATGCTACCAAAGCCATCACAGATCTCAGACTAGAGAGGGAGTGACAGAGAAACAGAACAATGGAGAGAGAGAGAGAGTGACAGAGACGCAGACAGAGAGAGAGAGAGAGAGAGTTTCTGAGATGTGGAGTAGCCGTAGTTTGGGAATGTGAGGCTGGTCTGTGCTGGTCTCTGTGGAGTGGCTGTCCTCTCTCTCTGCAAGACAACGCTGTAGCATACAGCAGTCCTGTCACGTTCTGAACACTGTACAGAAGTCTGTCAGCCTTTAGTCTCAAGTCTTTAGCCCCTAGTCCGTTTGCCCTTAGTCTGGGGTCTCTAGTGTTTGACCGCTAGTCGGTAGCCTCTAGTCTGCAGCTAGTCTAGTCTCACTACATTACCAATGTGTTGAGGTTTGAGGGTCCAATGCTCCATTTCAATACATATTTTACAAGTACTGCAGTTTCATTTTTATGAAGCGGTTGAATCTGTTGTGTGTGAAACATTGCAAAAATGGCTAATAACCTTGTGCATATAATATCACGGTCATAATGTGTGTGACATTTTTGAATTTCTGGTTGGGATCGAGGCATCCCAGAGCCCCAAAAAGGTGGGGCTATGAGAGTGAGTCAGGAGTGAGTGCGTGAGAGCGCGTGTGTGAGAGAGTGAGCTATTGGATCGATGAGTGAAACAATGAGAGGGAGGAGTGAGGGGGGGGTGAGGACGTGTATGACTGAATGAAGGAAGTCCGAGGGCACAGGCTAAGAACGATTCCTGAACTTTCCTGTTGGACTGTAAAGGTCAGGGGAACCTTTACCAGACAGAACCCAATCTATTCCCAACTCAAATCCTTTAATAATTTATGTGTTCTCATCTATGGAACCGCACTACATTATCTATGTGGATGCGGTCTATATGGTCATCAAGGGCCGCCCTTTCCGTTTGCCCTTTTCACTCTATATGTATATATATAAATATTGAAACGCCCCTCTGGGTTAGAGCGTGTTGGTAGGAGGCCGGCGGTGTCAGAGTCGGCCTCGGAGTTGAGGACAGGAGGTTATTAACGGCGTGATTACAGGAGCGCTGCTGTGCGCCAACACAATGATGCCCCGATGCATTCTGGGCCATCTCGACTGCACGCTGTAACATGCGACGTCGCGGTCAGTCGTCGGGGTGCACCGACGCAGAGCAGAGGCTTGTTCGCTTCAGACCGTAGGCGTGTGATCAAGGCGTTTTGTCTTTGATCTTCAAGTTAAAGGGGATAATGTAGTGGCTCGGGTCTTTGACTGCCTAAGAAACATGTGCCGGGTTTGATCCCTGATGTCCGCGGTCTACAGGTAGGCTACAGACATTGAGGACGGACCCCACTCTCTGTTGAGGGGTCGTCCGACTCCCTATCCACTCCCCCGCCCCCTCCCTGATCTTTAACCACAGATTTTACTCCTCTCTCCCCGGCAGCCATCTACAGCACAGGACGCTGTCTTGGCAGACAGGGGTCAAATACGTACTGGTGTGTTAAATTAAATCTTTACCTCTCTTCGTCTTCTCTCAAATATGTTCCTCCTCCTCCTCCTCCTCCCCCTCCTCCCCTCCTCCCCCCCCCCCCCCCCCCCCCCCCCCCCACGTCACCCGTCTCCCTGCACGTTCTGCCTGTCTGATGCCCAGGCAGATCATCCATTCTCCTGGCTCTCCTCTCCCATGATGGAGGCAGGTGTGTGTGTGCGGTGTGTGTGTGTGTGTGTGTGTGTGCGTGTGTGTGTGTGTGTGCGTGCCTGTGTGTGTGTGTGTGTGTGCGTGCGTGTGTGTGTGTCTGTGTGTGGAGGGGGGGGGGGGGGGGCGGGGGGGCTTGGATTGGGTCGACAGGGTAGATGTGGCCCCCTTAATTCAGCTTTCCTAACCTTTCACTCTATCATATCCCTGCTCTCTCACTCCCCTCCCGCTCTCATTTTGTTCAGGCGAGCTTTTGGATTACAGCGGCTGCCCGTTGGCTTGTAATGTCCACAAAGGTTTATTTATTTGAGTTTCTCTGTGTTGCACTCTTTCTTTGTATCGCTGTACTTCACTCATGCCAGCCTCTCACTCTAGCAGCCTCTACTCGTCCAGTCTCTCACTCTGCCTGTACCTCACTCTACCCGGCCTCTACTCATCCAGTCTCTCACTCTGACAGTACCTCACTCTACCATTCTCTCACTCTGCCTGTACCTCACTCTACCAGCCTCTCGCTCTACCAGTCTCTCACACTGCCTGTACCTCACTTGACCTGTATCTCACTCTACCAATTTTTCACCCTTACTAAGCCCTTTCACACATAACTCCCAGTAATTACTGGGATGGCATAGCAGGCACCGCTTCACCAGTCACACATGCAGCTATGTTCGGGAACATTTCCGCCTTGTCTCCATGTTCACACATGGCCGAGCAACGCCAGAAGAGACGGGACCGAGGGACCGTCCAGCAGATGGCGGTAACGTGACATGTGGATGCCCGGTGCCATAACATGTGCGGACTGAGAGGAGCTCTTTTAGAACCTCTCCAGGTGCTTGTTTTCTTTCAAAAGAAGCTGATCACCCAAAAGCAATGGGCTCGTTAAGATGAACAGTCGGCCTATTCATATACGTCCCCAGTGGAGGCTTGTGATTGGTTCGCTCGCCGTACGTGAAGGCGTCTCACGTCAGGCGACACAACCCTTAATGTGCCTCTAACAGCAATGTGACTGCTGTCATTCACAGCACAGCCATACAGGCAGTGATCCGGCGAAATGTTCTAGGTTTGGAGCGGGCAAATTGCCCGTTGCACATTTCTGACCTTCACGGCATTGAGCTAATAGCGGGTTGGCATTACGTTGTGTTTAAGAAGAGAAGAGAGGAGCTTTTGGTCTTTATTGGTCATTCTCAGTATTTTTTTAGATATGGGAACAAAATTTGCTTTCTGCATTTGACCCATCCTATGGTGCATAGAGCGTGATCAACGTTACTTTGTGTTGTGGGCGGAGTGTGCCAACAGAAACAGCATATGGGACAACCTAATCTCTTTGAGGCAGATTGGACTATTGTTGGTATTACTGGTAATGCGTTATCATCACTTGTGCAGAATGTACGATTTTCCTTGTTACCAATAAGCTGGTCAGTTGTGGTAGGAACTCTCTCTCTGTAAAGGCCCTGGCTGATGGTCGGACAATGTTGGGCCGCCGACTCTCCTCCGTGTGTCCGGCACCGTTGGGGCACTCGGCGGCCCCGTCTCTGTGGTTTTCCGGCAGACTTGGTGCGGTGCATCGGGGACAGAAGCCGTCGGAATTACGAGAAACCGCTCGGATCTTTCTTCTGTCCTCAAGCAAATCAATGCACGCGCGAGACCAAAGCGACTTCATCAAGAGGGGCGTCGACAAAGAGATAAGACTTTTTTTTTTTCCCCGATTCGTTTCATTTGATCGTTCATCACTTCAAGTAATCTCGATGAAAAGCGGGCTGTATCACGACACCGCCTTGCGCGGGAGTGGTGTGAACGGGGGGGGGGGGGGGGGGGGGGGGGGGGGCACACACACCCGCTTCTTGTCTCACGTTTGTGTGTATCTGCAGTCCGAGATCTTCCAGCGTCCCTTTTTTTGAAAGACAAACAGAGATTACCATCACCGGCTGTCAGGGGCGGGGAGTTATTTCCACTCACGCGGGATGTGTGCGTGCCGGTCGGTTGGCAGTTGGCCGTTGTCTTTGCGGTGTGTTCTCACTGGAGACGCGAGTCAGGCGCAACAGTAGGCCTGCCGTCCACGTGGTTTGACGTCGGGTGTGTCGGGGGGGGGGGGCGTTACGTGTGCTCACCCCCTGCCTCCAGCATCGTTATTGAACATATAGGAAGTGACAGACAGCGAGACCCCCCGCTGTATCTGTACATTTACTGTAGTGCCTTCCCCCATCAGCCTTTTGATGTACTGTATATATATACATTTGTATATATAAGTCATGATTAAGAAAATACTGGTTTTGAGTCTACTGCCTGGATGTACCTCAATTAGGGGTTTGCTTAGTTATTCGCGAACATTTGGGAACGTTCCAACATTTGTATTGTATTTGTCGGCGCGTTCTCTCTCGTTCTCTCGTCGATCTCTGTGATCTCCCGGCATGATGGCATTTACTGAGCCACAGAAGGTCAACACGAACTCGCTGTTCTCGCCGCAATCGCGAACGGGTTATTTACAAAATTACAGAAGCTACTCTTCCTCAGAATGCTGTGTTTCTGCTCGTTCTTCTGTTTGCCTTGGATTTGGCCGCATTCATTGTTGGCTTTCACAGTGTTGCCCGCCAGATGTTTTTTCTTACCCTGCCGATCAGGGTTTGTGCATTTATGCAGAACAACCGCAGGTACAACCTTGGTAAGACTTGCGAGTGTGCAATCTTTTTTTTTTTTTGCGCCTTGCTCCAAAACTCTCTCTCTCTCTCTCTCTCTCTCTCTCTCTCTCTCCTCTCTCTCTCTCTCTCTCTCTCCTCTCTCTCTCTCTCTCTCCTCTCTCTCTCTCTCTATGTTCCTATGTAAAAATGTTGACTTAAATGGTGTGACTGCTTACTGCTGATTACCAGTGGTCACTTACCAGTACATTCAGTGGTAATACAACCATGCCCTCTGGTATAGTATATGACTGCCACACTGACATTGTAATCACCATTACACCAGTGCAGACCGCGCCTTCAACACTAGTGCAGTGATGTGTATTTACCGATGAGGAGGAGGAGGAGGAAGTCATAAGCGCCTAGTCGGGGATGAAGATCTCAGCGAGGTTTGGCTCGGAGCTGCCGGGGGGGACATCTGGCCGTCGTGCACTCAATGTACTGAGTCCTCCTTCTGGGCCTGGAGAAATAGCTTGCAGGGAGGAGGCGCAGAGCTGAAGGGAGGTAAAGAACGCCACGAGATACGGGTGGAGAAGTGTGCGTGGCGTAGTCAACCGGTGTTGTGTTAGAGGTGACCGGTTTCTAATATCTCTCCAATGTGGGTCGCGGTTTTTCAGTACTAGCAGAACAATGGTTTGACTGGTCTAACTGGTTTTACTGGTCTAGCTGGTCTAACTGGTTTTACTGGTCTAACTGGTTTTACTGGTCTAACTGGTTTGACTGGTCTTACTGGTCGAACTGGTTTGACTGGTCTAGTTGGTTTACCTGGTTTTACTGGTTTACTGTCTAGCTCATCTAACTGGTTTGACTGATCTAACTGGTTTAACCTGTCTCACTGATCTACCTGGTTTTACTGGTCTAGCTGGTCTAACTGGTTTTACTGGTGTAACTGTTATACTGCTCTAACTGGTTTTACTGGTTTAGCTGGTTTGACTGACCTCACTGGTTTTACTGGTCTACCTGGTTTACTGGTCTAACTGGTTTTACTGGTCTAGCTCGTCTAACTGGTTTGACTGGTCTAACTGGTCCCCCCCCTCCCCCAGATCACCGCGCCCGGCGGAAGAGCATCGCCACAGGGAAGCAGCCCAGCATGGAGATCCCTCCCACCGCCCACCCTCAACCCTTCCGCCAATCCGTGAGTACCCCCCCTCCTGCTCGCAGCCCCCGCACGCTCTCCCCCTCCCTCTCCCTCTCCCTCCCCCCCGCCGGCCTCCCCCCCGCCGGGCTCCGGCGCCACAGCGCCACGCCCCCCCGCCCCTTCGCCTCCTCCTCCCCCTCCTCGCCCTGGCCATGGCCGTGGCCTCCTCCCCCTCGCTCCTCTTCCCCGCCCCTCTCCCCCACCCGCAGCCAGCCCCTCCCCCCTCCCAGCGGCCACGCGGGGACACCAGGGCTCGAAGAAGGCGCCGTCCACCCCTCCCTTGCCTCGCTCGCTCCCTCTGGCGCCCTCCTCCCTCTCCCTCTCCCTCCCCCGCTCTCCCGCCACCGCCGCCTCCCCTTGCTCCGCCTACACCCCCTCGCCCGTCTGCTCACACTGGGGCGGAGACTGGAGGGTTGCCGTTCGATGCCCATGGCAGGACCGTATATCGCCGCGCTGCCGCCCTTCGAGGTATGTGGTACAATAACAATAAAAACATTCAAACAAACCGCTCCGCTGCACTCCGGTGCCGTCCCTCTGGCCGCGGCGCCGCAGGCCCGACAGACAGGATGGCTAATGGAGTCAGAGTCACTCAAGCGGATCATT
>JAXIVH010000002.1:9786007-9835602 GCA_036785325.1 Urophycis tenuis | reverse complement strand
CTCACACGGTACGAAGCCAAAGTTCGAACCCAACCCCGGAGCAGGGACTCATTGGGTTTCAATGAGCTTGGGTTGGAAGTCTTGGTTGGTGATGAGGCCACTGTTTGGGGTACATGTAGCATAGCGTCAATAGGGCTAAGTTAGTAAGTAAATCCATATGTAATCTCCATGTTTAAGCTTTAAGCTCTAAGTGTAGGCTCTAAGTTCATGCTTTAAGTTTAATGTTCTAAGTTAAGCGCTAAATGTAAGCCCTATGCTTTCAAGCTTTTAGCGTTTTTGCACTAAGTTTGAGCCCTAGGTTTAAGCTCTTATTTTAAACTCCAAATTTAGGCTCCAACTTTAAGCTCTAAATTCAAGCTCTGAGTCTAAATCTCTGCTTTTGAAAATCTAAATCCAAGCTCTAATTTAAGGCTCTAAAATGAATCTCTCAGTTAAAGGGCTACGTTTAGGCTTTAACTTCAGGCTCTTAGTTTTTAGGCTCTCAATGTAAGCGCCTAAGTTAAAGCTCTGCATGCTCTGCTGCGTTGTGATGCTAACACTATGTGCTGCAGTCGTGTGTATGTGAAGAGCCTCCCCCCTTAAATGTGCGTAAGCTACAGTGTTTTCTTACAGCTGCCCCCCCCCCCCCCCCCCCCCCCCCCCCCCCGGCCCATCTTACTAGAAGCTTAGAGGGCGAGCGTGTAGAAGATTTGTACATTGGGGAAGAATGACTCACTTGACCTCCTGACCTTTTACCCCCCTCCGGTCACGGCGGAAAACAAAAATCAGCGCTACACGTCACAAGGAGGATCAGGAACCCTTTTGACCTCAAGATTTTTAACCCCCTCCATCCCCTCCTTTCTCCGTGTCCCCGTGTTCCCCGTTTCGCCATTCGATGTCGGTGTGCGTCACGCATTAACTGTGTGCCTCATTTGTCTCTGTTTGTCTGTTCGTGTTTCTGCCTGTCTCTCTCTCCCTCTCTGTCTCTCTCTCCATTTTGTTCCTGTCAATCCCCGCTCGTCAACGCCGTCTCACCCCTCACTCCCCCTCACTCCCCCTCACCCCCGCCCCCACCCATCGTTTTTTGGCCCCTTTTGTCGTTTTTTTTTTTTTGGCCATGAATCCACACCGCGAACACCATCTCTTCTTTCTCTTCTTTCTTCAAAACCCCTCCCCCTGCCCCACGCCCCTTCTCCCCCTGCCCTCCCCCTGTGCCCTCGCACTCCCTCGAACTCTGGAAACATGACTTCTCTGTGTCTTCCCTCATTCTCCTTCATCTGTCTCCTCGCTCTCAATATCTCCTTTACGCTCCGCAAACTCATCCCGCTCCTCTCTCTCCATCGTCCTCCGAATGGCCCTTCTCCTCCCTGCTCTCTCCCCCATCCCCCCTCCCTCCCCCCCTCCCCCCCCTCCCCCCCCCTCCTCCTCTCTCTCTGTCTCACTAGGAAACCGAGCTTTCCTCCGTGGGTTCAGCAGACCCCAGTGTGAAAACAGAAAGTGGAGAGGGAGGTGGAGAAGGAGGACATGGAGGAGGAGGAGGAGGAGGAGGAGGAGGAGGAGGAGAAGGAGGAGAAGAAAGATGCTCGGACCACCATCAAGGAACTCCTCCCCCGGGCGTGTCCGTGGATAGCCCCGCCCACTGCACCCCCCCTCAGAATGACACCCACCCTCCCTCTCTGCTACCTCACGTCGCGTCACAACCCACCACCACCACCACCACCACCACCACCACCACCACCGCCACAGCTACACCAACCGCCACCACCACACCAACCACCACCACCACCACCACGACTTCATCAGCCACCTAGTCTGAACGGAGAGCTCCATGGCAACCAAATGTCCTCCCCCGTGACAACCGCACAGGCGCTCGGCGTCATGGCAACAGCAGAGGAAGAGGGAGCAGGTCAAAAAAGCAACGCGTCGGAGAAAGAGGACCCAATTAAAGAGGGATTCAAACAAACAAAAATACTGTGCCTACACTCCTCCAAATAAACACAAAAAGGGGCGTGTTTTGTTTTTTTGTGAGCCCAAAACCTGGCCCGTCTGAATCCCCGACCCCCGACCCCCGCTGGCCCCCGATTCACAAACCCTTTTTATGGAGAGTAAGAGAGAGAAGAACTGTTGTATGGGAGAGAGCTTCACCGCGCCATGCACACCACTAAGGGCTCCTCAGTGGCTCCGCCCACAGGCTTCGCTCAGCATCACTCTTGCAGGACAAGGTGGTGATTGCCGCCCCGCCCCTCCTAACCCAACCCCCCCCCCCCCCCCCCCGATGACACACCGTACACTGTTCTGTAGGTGGGGACAGCGCCGGGGGCACACACACAGGCAGACCGTAACCGCAGTAAACGCGCCCCAAGCCGACAGCCTGTCCCGTGCGCCGCCGCCACGAAACGGAAAGAGAGAGAGAGAGAGAGAGAGAGAGAGAGGAAAGGTTAACGAACGAACAAACAAACAAAACAAAAGCAAACGCTCCGTCGTAACCGACCCCAGGAAAACTTTAGCCCAGCGCCACGGCGACGCTCACAGCCGGCGACGCCCCTTGCCCCACCCCCACCCACCCACCCACCCACCTTCCCCTTGTGCTTACAGGTGCGACCGCCGCACCTGTACGTGAGTGCGCCAGGTAGACGTAGTACCTAGTAGTCCTTCCTTTTAGTGCCTTCGAGCGTTATTCAACAGGGTCTTCATATACCTAGGATATGATGAGGTCACAGCGGGAGGAAGCAGCAATACCATCGCTTTTATATGAAAAACTGACTCAGTGCTGGAAAAGGGACTACTTGTATTTGTTTATTTTTTCGGGGAGGGGGGGGGAGTGGGGGAGGGGGAGCTGAGTTCATGCAATTTTTCTCTTCTCAATCGCAGAACTGACATTGTGATCCACTGGTGCTAAAGATAAACTAATGGTGCCATTTCCCAGGTCCAAGTGTGGTCTTCGTCTGTCTGCATACTCCACCTCACCTCCTCCTCCTCCACCTCCTCCTTCTCCTCCTTCTCCTTCTCCCTGTCTTCTCCAAGGTCATGTCACTGTTGATGTTGTGTCTTTGTATGTTGTTTGTGTTTCGCTCATCGTTGGCTAATTCTGTCTGCGTTTGTCTTGTTTGTCTGATGAGGTCAATGAGTTCAATGAGTTCATGGTCAAAAAAACCAAAGCCAAACTAAACATAGACGTTTGCTATTTCTTTATTTAACCTTTGTTTCACCAGGTAAGTCTCTTGATATCAAATAATCTATATTGCAAGAGAGACCTGGCCATGACGAGCAGCAAACACAATTTCAAAGACGACAATGTATAACAGAAACTGCAATATCGGAAAATCATACTAAAAAAAAAACGCTCTAACAAACACCTCTAATCTCAACTTACGTCAAATTAATGCTCCCCGTAGAAAAGATTGTCTCTCTAACGTTCCATGCTTTGAGGTTATTTAACTGCAAATATCAAGTCCACATATGTATCTGTCTCTTGTTTTCTCCTCTTTTATTCCTCTGGATTCCTCTGTCTTTTCCTGGCGTCCTCCGAAAAGTTAACGATATGAATTAGCAATATAATAATAATAATAATAAGGGACGCTGATGAATTGTCATTAGTCGCGCCCTAACTGCACTTTCTACAGTTGATGGGTTGTGCCCGGGGGGGGGAATAGTTGACCGTTGCAAGGTTGGAATCTCTTTAAATTCCGTGAATAGTTTGTACGTTTATACTCTCTATAGTGTTGCTCTCTTTAGCTTCCGGGTGCAGTAGCTGCACTCGTTGCGGAAATAGATCGCTGGCTATCAACAAAACATCTGGCAAAAGGCCCACCACACCTTTACCTCGAAGGTCCCCGCATGGCGTGTGCTGACTGTCCTCCTTAATTTCAGAGACTACCAAAACCATTAATCGCTGAAGCCCCCCCCGAGCAGAACAGCTATAATACACAGAATAAAGACAGGCCGGGGCTAAAACGCTGAGACATAAAGTCCTCTATCACTGTTCATTTCTGCAGGATGAATACTTCCAAAAGGATGGTACCTTTTCTAAGAAAATGTTTTTAAAAAAATAGAAATACGTGCCCATGCTAAGAATGTAAAAAAAATGTTGCACCTCGCGGTATTTTTAGACGCGTTAACCCAAAGTGTCGTACGATACCGCGAGTGTGTACATTATGAGCATAGCTACCTAGGTGTTATTTAATATGTAGTTTTGTTTGCCAAAATGGACTCAACACCGTTATCCGTTCTTTAGAAGGGTACAAACTGTCCGTTGAATGTGTTGCCCTGTCTTTTCATGTGTTTGTTTGATTTTATTTTTGTTCCGTATGAAATGTCTGCTGTAACTTTGTCCTGATGTGAATTTGTGTCTCCGCTTCTGTTCCCATTCTGCACCAGCTCAGTGAACACTCCCAGTCGAGGCATGCAGAACAAGAACCTCAGATATTTTGGTTTCAGCTTGCTTTAGATTATAGGATGAATGTCATCTCTTTCGGTCCAGGGTCAAAAAAAGACACGCTGCCACGTGCATTTCTTGGTCAGTTGTAGGGAACTACGCTACACAAAGCAAGAAGGCCTCAGATTCAGTGAACAGCTGAAGCTGCGGTCGAATCTAACAATAGCATTGTTGTTTGTGATACTAACATTGAGCCAGAAGTAAAAACAAATCTTTGTCTTCTATTTCCACAGAGCTTGTAGGGCTACTTCTTTCGATGTGTCAAGTATTTTACGAGCAGAGAGGCTGCGAACGCTAGTGAGGCGAGGGCTGGGGGACGATCGCTGGTTGAGGAGTCGTAAATAAAAAATGAAAAAATACCTCAGTGAAATAAACAGTGGAAAGACTCAGGTACACAAGCAATGTCCTCAGAGCTGACAAGAAAACCTTCCTGAGATGAGGATGCCTTCGAACCTGTGGTCAACCCAGGGACCATCTCATCTCCTCACTCTGCTTCGGTAGCCCCTGATCACGCCCCTCCTCCCCTCCCCCTCCTCCTCTTCCTCCTCCTCCTCCTCCTCCTCCTGTCCTCCCTCTTCGTCTCTCCTCTCTCTTTCTCCCCTCTTTTTGTTCTTCTTCTCTCAGCCACTCACAAAGCTTCGTGGAGGACATCCTGGAACCTAATTGGCTGGGCCGTGTGAAGTCCAAAGGGTGGCACAGCCAAATGTCAAGGGCCCTCTCTCGCGACGCGATTGGCTGACGAAGGGGGAACTTGGGTCCCATTGGTCCCAGTCCCTTTGCTCAAAGGATGGTGCAGCGAACGCCCAACAAACCGGATAAGGATCTGCTGGGTGCTCCTTTTTTCATTTATTTATTGACCTTCCTTTACTTGGGCCCTCTCTCTCTTTCTCTCTCTCTCTCTTTGATTGGATCCACTGGAGTTTTTTTTATGCATTTGGCGCTTCGTGATTGGATATATTATAGGACTTTTCTTCGGTGGACAGGCGGCGACAGCGGTGCGGTTATCCGCTCGCCAGCCTGGCTTGCATGTGAAGACTAGCTATGCAGAGAAGTGAATCAGTGGGGATGAATCAACTCTGAGGCCACGGAGGTCAGGTGGGGCTCCAACACGAGAGAGAGGCGTATCGTACTGTAGGTGACACGTATTTCAAAGGTGCTTGACTCTTCTTTTGTTTTTAGACGAAAAGCTGATTTTTAAAGCTTTTTCTGTACTCCTCTCCCTCTCTTTCTCCCCCCCCCCCCTCTCTCTCTCTCTCCCTCTCTCTCTCTCGCTCTCGCTCGCTCTCTCCATGTTACTTTGTAATGACGCCATCTCTTCTTTAGGGAACTTTTTCTAATTATTATTTAGACACTTACTTAAAACTCCTAGTTTTAGACCTACGTGCTATTTTTCATTTGCAATTGTTTTTTTCTTAATTCATAGTTTAGCCGTTCTGTTAAGGAACTCTTTTTTGACTTTGATTTAAAGGAAACTAAATATGCACAGCCTATACACAAAAAATCTGCTTAGAAAAAATATTCAACACAATCTTGAAACTGGACAGAATGTTACTATTTATATTTGTATGATACTGCTTATTCTTACCGTAGTACATACAAAAAAAAATAATATATATATATATATATACTCTACATCGTAAATTTTTCGGAACAGATATTTATTTCTTGATAAAGTCCGAAGCCTCTATCTGATGGAAGTTCATAAAGGATCCATTTTATATACAAACTAAGTTTTTCTTATTTAGACAATCTTTAAAAGTGAACACTGAAGTGTGGTACTGTGCCCTGGAAAACTTTCTGACAAAACAGGAACCGACCTGTACCCAGCTGCTCCTCCTACAAGGACTGACAACAACAAAACGTTGCTTTGACCTGCGTGCCCTCTTCCTCTGGCGTGCCATCGCTCCCCCGGGTGAGGCCAAAGTACACGGACCATGATGGCTACATTTCGGGGGGGGGGGGGGGTGTTTCGGGGTTGTTGTTGTTTTTTTTACCCGACAATCGCCACGGGGCTCTCCGTTCACGGACGATGTTGCGAAGCTCTTTTCGGAGAAGGACGGCTCTCACGGCGCAGTGTGTCGTCGCTTTTGAGATTCCTGTTCCGAGCACGTGTGAGAGGTCTCCTCTTGAGTCTCCAGGTGAACGGGTGAATCCTTGGTTTCAGTGAGAACCTACTAGACAGCAATCGCGGGAGTCGTTCTGAAGCTGTTTATTTCAATGAATAGGCTCAAATGAACACCCCCCCCACCCATACCCGCCCCTCCCCCGCGCCCCTCCCCGTCCCCATCCCCATAATCCTGTGACTTTTGAATCCCTGGTGACAGAGAGAGATACATAAGAGGCCCTGCCAAAATGAGTGAATGTGTCTGTATATAAGTGCGTGTATTGAATCCAATTGTGTGTGTATATACAGGATAAATGTGTATATATAGTATGTCTATACAGGTTGTTATTTTTTAGGCATACAGAGCGTATTTAATTATTTCCCCCTTTATTGTATCTCTCTCTGCCTCCGCCTCTCTCACTCTCTCTCTCTCTCTCTCTCTCTCTCTCTCTCTCTCTCTCTCTCACTCTCTTTCTCTCTATATCTCGATCTCTCTGTCTCTCTCCCTCGGTTTACCAATCCTGAGTGGAGGAGACGGGTTTGTAGGTGAATGGACAGCTCTGAAAGGCACTGTAATGTGTGTGTGTGTGTGTGTGTGTGTGTGTGTGTGTGTGTGTGTGTGTGTGTGTGTGCGTGTGTGTGTGCAGAATCACACACTCTCAGCCAGGGCTGCTGTCTCTTTGCCGCGTCCTTCAAAGCTGTCAGGCGCGTCACTTTAAGCGTGCGCTCACGTCGACCAACTCAAAGCTTTTTTTCCCGCAAGAGATTTGGGTGACCAAGCAATGTTTGTACATAGATAGGTGAGGACGGTTATTTACACGGATCCCGATCCACAAATTGTTGGAAGCTCAAAAAGTTTTTTTTTTTTTTTTTTTTTGGATTTTCAGTTCCTGCTGTGTATGTTTGCGATGGTTGTAATCCAGAGGTATATTTATTCAGACAACCCTTATATATAAATATATATATATATATATTCCTTAAAATTTAGTTCCGTAAATTCCGCCCCCCCCCCCCCCCCCCCACCCCCCCACCCCCTCGACGAGCTCTGCTAACCTTTTATCAGTTGAAGGCCTGGTTCGGCTGGCGAACGCTGCCCACGGGAGTAGGCCTACTTTTGCAATTTTCCATCGCTTGTTTTTGTATTGGTCCTTTTGAGTAAGTGTGCCTCCTCCCCCCCCCCCCCCCCCCCCCCTCTCCTGCCCCCTTTACGATACTAAATAACCTTTGACCCATCAATGGCGCCGGTTACTACTCATCTTCACCCTCCCCCCCCCCCCCCCCCCCCTCCCCCTTGACAAGCCATAGCCCCCCTCCTCCTCCGCCCCTTCCCTCTAGAATCTTCTATTGTTGTTTTCAAAAGGAAAGACATTTGGTGATTTTATGTATATTACTGAACGAGTGGTGAGTGTATTGCAGTTGTATATGGATTTATTATGAATGTGGATATTCTGATCATTAAATTATTATTGTAATAATGATTTTTTGCCACTTTAATTTTGTTGATGAAAATTCCTTTGATGCAGTTGATGATAATTCCATCGTTTATTTCTTTTTTTCTTTTTAAATAAAACCGGAATTTATATTTTTCGGCTGGGTGATTCTTGGAGATAGAAATATGTAAATAAATTAATAAATAAACCAATAAAAAATTAAATTCTTAAGTGGTTGTCAGACTGTTCTGCCTTTCTATGTTATAACTCGCACACGTTCTGCTTCAACAGAAATATATGACCTTAAAACTAACATGTAATAGTGACAACCCCGCATTCTGATATGTCACAACTCACTACATGATTTATCACATTACACAATATTGATATATGCAATAGAGTGCATAACCAGTATTTAAAAGTATTTCAGTGTGTATATGAATGCAAAATACATCTGGAAAATCCATACAAAATACAGAACAGCGATGGATACCGGTACTTAAACTGACTTACCTCCACATGAAAAAAAAAAAAAAGATTGATCACACGCTCATTATTTACAAAGAGCAGGGGACTGAAGTGATGAAGTAGCATGACAGCTAGCAATAGACAGACAACAGAATCCCCTCTGATAGGGGGGAAATCGGCTGTCTGCCCTTTGAGCTCTTGGTGAATGTTAAAGACATTCAACATTTATTTAGACGGGGATACAAAGGAGAGGAATTTATGATCATGGTTTGATTGGTGATCGATAATGAGAGAGTACAGCTGCTTGACCATGATTGGTTGATTTTATGCATGGACATGTTGACATAATCAACACATACATAATCATAAGTGTTTTCCACCAGTATCAAGTGTTATGGACTATAACGTGACTCTAGTTTAAGATACCAAAAAAAAAACTAAATAATAACATGATAATAAATTAAATTATGTTTTGATGGTAGAAAATCAGATCTATATTGGTCTATGTCTGCACACACACAAACACACACACACACACACACATACACACACACACGTGCACACATGTGCCTATCTCTTCCACTATCTATTATTTATCATCTATGCCTGCTTTTAAAAATCATTACTGTATACCAAAGGTGCAATTTTTCTATGATGTTGCCAGTCTGTGCTGTTTAAAATAAACAGCAGAGGGAGTCATATACACAGTTTCTCTTATTTTATACAAAATATGAAATTTACTGTATTTTACATGAAAATGAATAAAAAGTTAAATAGCAAAAATAAAGGTAAAATACTGAGTAACAATTAATTAACAATAATTGCATTATTGATTAATTAAGTTCCCTTGCGTGTCCATCTACTCGTAATTTATTTCCATAGTAATTAAATGCGTAATTTGTTGTTGTTGGAATTCAAAGGTGCTGTATTCCAAAATGCTATCTTGTTGTCATTTGTATATGTTTGCTGCATAATTATTTCGTACTGTACATCTGAATTACTGCGGACCTTGAGTCACAAAGTACAGCATTTTCACGGGGTGTGTAATACCTGGCAACCCCGTTTTCATCTCGCAAGTGCCCTGCGTATTCTCGCGATATTTGGCTAGCCACTGCCTCAGAAATAATGGCCGCCTTCGAAGCAATGGTCGGAAGAGGGAACAACACAAGCAAGATATTAGAGTGTTTTAGCTGACCAGCAAGAGTATACGTACCCAGGCATCCCCTTCTACCTCATTTCCAGGACATATGGGTAGAGGGGGTATTGCCAAAGGACACAATAACAGACTAATATAGGCCAACATTAGCTGGGTAGCTAACAGTGTCTGGCTACTAACACGGTTGTCACTGCCGGGAAACCAGCTCGAGTTGTGGGTCTAGGAGGTGTTGAGTGACTGCTAACTAAATTGATCGAACAATCACTACGATTGCTAAGATGAGTGGACCAGGGCAAGACAGCGAGCCAGAAGCGAAAGTCCTTCTCATCAAGCGTCTGTACAGGTGAGTAAGCGAGGCCGTTTTGCACAAACTAGCCCAGGGATTCTTTATGTGCTAACCAACCTGGGTTATTGTATTGTACTAGCGTTTGTAGATCATTACAGCTGTTGTACCGGATGCTTAAAGCCCCTCGTACGGCTCTGTGTAAGGTAAATAAGTATTGACCATTAACATCCATATCGGGTGATCTCGAGAAAGCAGCCTCACTATCAGTATTTCAGTATATCACTGTCAGGGTTCCCTTATATTTTTTTTATTGGTAAGCCCTGTGTTTGTTCACTAACACCCCAAATGCATGAGTGAGTCTTTTGTATGAACGAAACGAAACGAAAGGGAAGCAAGCAAGCAATGAAGGACAGTGGCGCGCTGCGATGCACATGGTCACCACACTGACTCGAAAATATTTCAGTTTTTTGTTTTTTTTTGCCAAGTCACAGCAATGCTGTTCTCGTCTCTTCCAACGTTACACAGGGCGGTGGTGGAGTCTGTGCACAAGCTGGATGTCATCATCGGCAGCAAGTCATCTTACCGGGAGGTCTTCAAACCAGAGAACATAAGCCTTCGCAACAAGTAAGTCCAGCTGTTTTGCAAAGGATACTATAAACTCTTGATTAGCATCAGTAAAGCCACACAGTGTAAACACTGGACTTCTGTTATACCAAGCCCCCAGCATGCCCTAAAATCTTATGGCCTCCAAGTGTTTGACTTGTGATTCCTCTGTACTGTTTACTGGTGTACATTCCTTCGTAAGTCATCCGCTAGGTACACACCTTTTTGCTTTTATTGCTTTTAGAATAGCAATATATGAAGTCATTCTAACCCAGGTGGATGCTCACTGTTCACTGCTCAGTGGTTGTCAATGTATTAGCTTCTATGCATTACAACACTGTGTTTTGGGAGTGTTTGTTTAAATGTACCACAAACCTTTAATGGGCTTTCTATTGTGTGTGTGTGTGTGTGTGTGTGTGTGTGTGTGTGTGTGTGTGTGTGTGTGTGTGTGTGTGTGTGTCTGCACCCACACGTGTGTGTCTGCGGTTGTGTGCTGACGTGTGTGGGTGATGTGCATGTGTGTGGCTTATACGTGTGCGTGTGTACCGTCAGATTAAGGGAGTTGTGTGTGAAGCTGATGTTTCTCCACCCCGTGGACTATGGGCGCAAGGCGGAGGAGCTGCTTTGGAGGAAGGTCTACTACGAGGTCATCCAGGTCATCAAGACCAACAAGAAGGTACCGAGCGGTGTGTGGAACACCATGCTACAACGCTAACTGCTATAGGATATGGTATCAGAACAATTGACAAGAGGGGTCTGTGCTACGGCGTAAGCTGGCTGTCTTGCACATGATGTGAGCATGTTGTGGCATTGACTCTGCTCGCTGTATAGGTGCAGGGTGGCGCAGGAGCGTTGGGTGTTTGACTCCCAGTTCCAGTCCCAGTCCACTGCCTAACCTGTAGGCATCCTTGAGCGAGATACAGAGCCCTAACCCGCTCCTAAAGGACTAAATGGTGCAATTGGCAAGAGGAGTCGGGTGTTTGATTCCCATTAGTGCCGTCCCCCCCGAATTCCTTTTGAGAAGGAGCAGCTGAGGTGGCTGGCCTGGTAATCCCTGTCAATCGTCAGACGGATCCGTTTGCTTGTGAAGCCACGGCGACGTGGGTGCTGGTGTGATTCATGCTGAACCTGACAGAAAGTGAAGTGTGTTGCAGTTCCCGTTTCTGTGTCAGCTGGTTGTTCTCTTTCATGGCTGTGTTTGTGTGGGCGGGAAGTGGAACACGAGACATTCATCTTGGATTAATTCAGATTCAAAGCTTTTGTATTTGTCATATCGGGGTTTTTTTTCATAAGTCATCTGCCACGCAGCACCCAGTGCACCCCTAGTCCTCTCTTCTGCGTGTTCCTCCCCAACATGTCTTCCATTCCGACATTTTTTTTTGTGATTACTCCCCGTTGGGCCATGTCACAACACCAGTTCTGTTGATGCTTAGTTCTACTTCACACTGGATTTAAGACGCCGTAGTAGCGGCTGATTTTTTCCATCCACAATACGCAAATGAAAACGTAGCTCGAATAATGAAACCGAAGCGCATTCACGACCGAAGTCTGACGTCTGACGTAAACCCACCGTTGGCACTGCGTTCCGTTGCGCACGCGGCCGGCTCTCCATGTCCATCGGCACGGCAGACCAGACGGCAGTGCGAGTGCTGCACTGGAGTGTCGGGGTCACATGCTCGCAACCCCCCGGGGGACGGTTTATTTATTGTCGTGACCTTTCTCCCCCCCCCCCCCCCCCCCCCTCCCCTGCCATCTTGCAGCACATCCATAGCCGCAGTGCCCTTGAGTGTGCCTACAGGACCCACCTGATCGCCGGGGTGGGCTTCTACCAGCACCTGCTGCTGTACATCCAGTCCCACTACCAGCTGGAGCTCCAGGACTGCATCGACTGGACGCACGTGACGGACCCCCTCATCGGTCAGTTGGCGCACAGCACGTGCACTAGGGACCCCTCCCCCCCCCCCCCCCCCCCCCCCGAGACGCACAGGGGCAGAGCCTGCACTGGTCAACACCACACCCAACACGGCTCAATGTTCTTCTGTTTTCTAATTCATCGTCGCTAAACGTTGTGATGCAAAGTTGATGATGGATGTTTAGTTGTTTCAAATGAAATTCACAGATGAAATGTGTTAACAATCAGTGTGGTGGTCAGGGGAGGGCAACATGAAGTAATTCGAACGGGAACATTTTAAGTGAATGTGAGCGCAAGAAAGGATTACATTCGTGGCGCGTTTCAGTAGGTGCTCACATGTAAGGGAAAATGTGTTGTGTCCAAAATGTGGTCCGGCAGGGCGCAAGAAGCCGGTGTCGGCCTCTCCCAAGGAGATGGAGTGGGCCCAGATGGCCTGTCACCGCTGCCTGGTCTACCTCGGAGATCTAGGTAACGCCCTGCTTCTTCACGTGTGGTCCCACGTCAGGTAGCAGCTCCATAATGCCCCTGCTGAAGGGTGATGACGAGCCCCAATCCGGTGGCCTGGCTCCACGGAGTGGTCTCAGCAACTCCCTCGCCTCATTTGTGTGCTGCTGCCGATACTGTTCACCTTTATTGTTGCATCTATGGTTGTACTGCTGTATTTTTCAGTTTGTTGTTCACGATTTCTGTTTTTAGTTCTTCTACTGTCCTCCTAATTGCTGCTGTGGTAAACCAGTCTCCTGTCTGGGATCAATCAACCATATCTCATTGTCTGTCATACAGGCCCCGGTATACGCCCGGGCCTGGGTCAGGATGTCTGTCATTATGGGAATTTAATTAAGTGGTACATTAAGTTGGACCGACACTGATTCCAGTTACCAGTACGGTTCTTCTTCTGGACTCGATCCATGCAGAGAGATAGTTTGTGCACACATAGTTTGTGTGTTCTGTAGCTAACCGCTAGCATAGAGTTGTAATGTTCAGATTTGACCCTCTGTTTTACATGTTAACCACCGATGGGTCAAGTTGGGTCACATATATTCCTTTCCCTCCCCAGCTCGGTACCAGAATGAGCTGGCAGGGGTGGAGGCGGAGCAGCTGGCGGAGAGGTTCTACCACCAGGCCCTGTCTGTGACTCCCCACGTGGGTAAGTTACTTCCTCCTTCCAACCCCCTCACCACTCCCAACACACATGTGCTTGTGTCTACACGCATAGACCAGGGGGAAACATGGCCCCAAGAAGTATCAGGTGAAGCGTTTCAGAAACCACAAGTTAAGGGAAATCATGAAGGACCCCTAAAGGATGTTTTGGTTAAACTACCATTCATGAAGAGTACTGTATTTTGTTCACTAAACGAGTGGATCTGTGTACACAGGCATGCCTTTTAACCAGTTAGGAACTCTGGCTGGGAGCAAGTTCTACAACGTGGAGGCCACCTACTACTACCTGCGCTGGTGAGAGCTCCACTTCCTGTCTCAGCCGACACCCGTTCTATCGCGTCCAATCATATTCCTCCTCACTAATATAGAGTCCAATCACGTCCCTCCTCATTAATATAGAGTCCAATCACGTCCCTCCTCATTAATATCGAGTCCAATCAAGTCCCTCCATATTACGACAGCCTCCGCCACTGAGACTTGACCCTTACTTCCCCCCACAGCAGCATTCGTGCACATAATGTCCAATCACAACGCTCCTTTCTTCCCGTGTGTCCCCCCCAGCATCCAATCAGAGACGCCCTTTGAGGGCGCCTATGGCAATCTGAAGCGCCTGTTTGACAAAGCGTCCAAAATGTACCAGCAGGTGAAGAAGCAGGAGATGAAGAAGCTCTCCCCGTCACGACAAAGGTCTGTGGGCGGATTCTGGAGGGAAAACAGTTGGAACGGCGAACTGAGGAACATTTTAAACACAATACAAACCAATATCTCTATTACCTCAAAAATAGACCAACCCTTCTAAAGGTTCTATAATATATTATATTATATTATATTATATCTATAATATATTCGTAATTTCCCAGCTTGGGATCAATTCAATTCAATTTTATTTATAAAGCGCATTTCATGCACAAAGCAGACTCAATGTGCTTCACCAGAGGTATACATAGTTACAGTAAAAACACACACACACACACACACACACACACACACACAGTTCAACAGAATGCTGTTGAAAAAAGATAGGTTTTTAATCTGTTTTTAAAGATGGCTACTGATGTGGCATGTCTTACTGTGTCAGGCAAGGTGTTCCATTTTAGTGGGGCATATACACAATAAAGTATTTCTATTCTATAATATACAACAACCTTTTTGCATGCATGCGTTCCTTGCGCCAGGTTTTTGTGGCCAAGTCACCAAGCTTGCTGGCTTAACAGTACAAGTAGCCTGTGTACCGTGGTCCAATTCAGCTTTGGTTTCTGTTTTGTAACTTTCACTTTCACCTTTCACCGTCACTCAAGGCAGCACAGTGTTAACACTTGTGCCCGGCGTGTGTGACCTTTGACCCTTCCCCCAGGTCCAGAGACATCAAGCGTCTGTTGGTGAGCTTCATGTACCTCCAGAGCCTGCTGCAGCCCAAGAGCAGGTGAGCTCAGGCGGCCCATGCGAGACATGCCTGTCCTGTCCTGTTGTTAATAACTTGTAACTTGGCGATGGTTGGCTCTTTACGACTTTGCCTTCATCTGCCTGTTTGTTCGGTCTTTCCTATGTTTTCGTTTGTCCAGAAAAGTCTCCCTTTGCACATGTGGCTCCATTTTGTGCGTGAATATGCATTTAAGTTCCTCTCTCTCGCTCTCCCATGTGGCCCCTTTCTCTGGCTCTCACTCAATCCCCCCCTCTTTCTTTCTTTTTTCTTTTTCTTTCTTTCTTGCTCTCTCTCTCTCTCTCTCTCCCTCCCTCTCTCCCTCCCTCCCTCCCCCCCCCCAGCCCGATCGAGGCGGAGGTGACGTCGCTGTGCCAGTTGGTGCTGGAGGACTTCAACCTGGTGCTCTTCTACCTCCCCCCCGCCCCCCACACCGGCGCCGGCCCCCACCTGCCCAGCGTGGAGGAGGAAGAGGAGGAGCCCCAGCAGCAGCAGCAGCAGCTGGCCCACAGCGCGGAGCCCCCCGGCCCCTCCCCCACCATGCCCGACGCCCTGGTGTTCAAGATGGTGGTGACCTGCCTGATGGTCGTGCACAGCCTTAAGAGAGGAGGTGCGGGGGGTGGGTGCTTTTTTTTTTCCATTCGGGTGGAGGTGCGGAGTAGTCGTCGATTTTTAGTTCGTGGGGCGTTTCTACGTTTTGTGTATACAGCGTCCTTCACACACGGCGGTCATTGGGAGTGCCTTCAGAGAGACTTGAGGGTGGGGCGGCAGTAGCTCAGTGGGTAGAGCGGGTGGACAGAGCGGGTCGTCCACTAACCACAGGGTCGGTGGTTCGATCCCCTTGATCCCCCACCTCCTCCAACGGACCACATGTCGAACCCCACAAATGTACTGATTGTAAGTCGCTTTGGACAAAAGCGTCTGGTAAATGCCCTCTTTACCATCAACATCCCATTAACATCCCAGGGAGAAATGTCAAATACGAAAAGAGACCGAAAATGCCAGCGCACATCTGCCACCCATGTGTCTGAACAAAGAACTCAAAGTTCAGGCCGCACGGAGACCAGTCCCAGTTGCCTTCTGACTGACTGTATTGGTCTGCCCGTCACTTTCAGGGTCCAAGCAGTACAGCGCCTCGGTGGCCTTCACGCTGGCCCTGTTCTCCCACCTGGTCAACCACGTCAACATCCGCCTGCAGGCGGAGCTGGAGGACGGAGACGGCCAGGCCCCGCCGCTCCGGGCCCACAACGCAGGTGAGTGTCTGCTCACCGAGCGCCCCCCCCGCCTGGGTCCCCCCAGTCTGTTCAGGCCCGGGGTCCCCCCTCTCCGGTCAGGCCAGGGACCCCCCCAGTCCGGTCAGGCCCCGGGTCCCCCCCAGTCCGGTCAGACCCGGGGCCTTCCGATGGGAACGCTGCAGCAGAAGAAGGAACACCTGGTCCAATGCTTGACCCTTCTCTTGTGTTAAGTGAGAGTTTAGTCCGGTGACCTTTTGAGCGCGGCTTCCCTGCGGGGAGAATCGCCTGGCTAAACTCCCACGCTTGACTGCAGGCTGCGCCACAACTGTTTCTGCCCAGTGGGGGGGGGGGGGGGGGGGGGGGTGCATGGCCTGATTGTTTGTACACAACGATGCTGCATCCTTAAATAAACGTGTGTGTGTGTGTGTGTGTGTGTGTGTGTGTAAAAGTGTTTTCTCAATGACAATAAAGAGTTGTGGATGAGCATGAGTAGAGCCCAACAGAGGAAAGTGCTGAACATATTGTTCTATTTATTTAGACTCTGACCTTTTAGAGTGTGTGTGTGTGTGTGTGTGTGTGTCTGTTTTAACCCTCGCTGTGCCGTGGCTCTTGTGTCTCGTTCCCCTCAGAGGACCTGGAGGCGCGGGACCCCTCACAGACCCTGGCAGACCCCAGCGAGCCGAAGCCCCTGCTGAACGGCTCCCTGGCGCCCGGGCGCGACGCCCCGGAAGACGGGGAGAAGGACCGGGGTCAGGGCCCCCACAGCGGTGCAGAGGAGCGCAAGGAGGAGGAGGAGGAGGAAGAGGAGGAGCAGCAGCAGCAGAAGGAGGAGGAGGAGGAGAAACGGCGGCAGAAGAAGAAGTACACGCGCCTGTCCCACCTCCGCCGGCGCCGCTGCGTCCGCAAGGATGTCCACGCCGAGGACGAGAGCGACCTGAGCGAGGGCTTCGAGAGCGACGAAGAGGAGGAGGAAGAAGAGGACGCCGGCGGGAGGAGCTCTGTCGACCCCGCCGGACCTGCCGTCAACTCCTCCTCCACCTCCTCCTCCGCTGCCAAGAAGGAGACGAAGAGGGAAGAGGTCAGCTGGACCACCGGCTCAGAGGAGGAGGAGGAGGAGGAGGAAGAGGAGGGCGGCACGGCCTTTGACGTGGAGACGGACTCGGACATGAACAGCCAGGAGTCCCGCTCGGACCTGGAGGACATGGAGGAGGCGGAGAGCCCGGAGCTCCCCGAGGGGCGGGCGCGACCGCAGGGCCCGCGGGACGACGGTGAGGGCGGCGGCGGCGCTGAGGAGCAGAGGCGGGAGCGGGGCGGCGACGACGACACGCCCCCCGCCACCAACGGGCCGCTGTTGCCCGCTAACGACGCCAGCATCATCAGCAGCAACCTGCAGGCCATGTCGTCGCAGCTCTTCCAGGCCAAGCGCAGCTTCCGCCTGGCCCCCACCTTCAGCAACATGCTGCTGCGGCCCCCGGGCTCCTCGGCCTCCACCAGCCTCTCCTCCACGCCGACCACCACCGCGGCGCCCACCCCGGAGAACCCGCCCCCGCCCGGGGACGCGCCCGCCGGTGATGTGAGCCCCGGCACCCCCAACGGAACCAACGAAATGGGTAAAGCAGCTGTCACTCAAACTGTACCTACGAAATCAGTAAACCAGCTGTCACTCAAACTGTACCAACGAAATGGGTAAACCAGCTGTCACTCAAACTGTACCAACGAAATGGGTAAACCAGCCGTCACTCAAACTGTACCAACGAAATGGGTAAACCAGCCGTCACTCAAACTGTACCAACGAAATGGGTAAACCAGCTGTCACGCAAACTGTACCAACGAAATGGGTAAACCAGCTGTCACGCAAACTGTACCAACAAAATCAGTAAACCAGCTGTTACTCAAACTGTACTAATGAAATCGGTAAACCAGCTGTCACTCAAACTGTACCACAAAAAATCGGTAAACCAGCTGTCACTCAAACTGTACCAACGAAATCGGTAAAGCAGCTGTCACTCAAACTGTACCTACGAAATCAGTAAACCAGCTGTTACTCAAACTGTACTAATGAAATCGGTAAACCAGCTGTCACTCAAACTGTACCAACGAAAATCGGTAAACCAGCTGTCACTCAAACTGTACCAACGAAATCGGTAAAGCAGCTGTCACTCAAACTGTACCTACGAAATCAGTAAACCAGCTGTTACTCAAACTGTGGGAGTCCACAGATCTAACATGTTTTATTCATAAATGTAAATGCTGTTTTTTGTCTATGATGATTTATTAGGACATTTGGATGAACTAAAAGTATGTGATTTACAGCACTGCACTTTCTTTTCAACAGATTTGGACTCTGATTCGGAAGGCAGCCAGCACAGCAACCCATCGGCATGTAGTGAAAAAACCCTGTCGGAGAAGCTGCAGATCCTGACCAATCAGGGCCTTATCCAGGTGGTGAAGGTCTTCATTGATTGGCTGAGAACCAATACAGATATAATCCTCATGTGTGCCCAGGTGAGATCACAATATGTCGTATTTTCTCCATGCAGCAAGCAACTCACTTGTCAGTATTTGGCTGTATTTTTGTACCCTAATATGGTTCAATGTTTTCTTTTTGATTATCTTGGTGCTATCACTATTCTATTCTACGGAAATTAATATTGCTGTTATTCAGACTCTGAAGAGCTGATGACCATCTGATCCCCTGTTGTCTTGCTGTGTGCTCAGAGTTCCCAAAGCCTGTGGAACCGACTGTCAGTCCTGCTCAACCTGCTCCCAGACGGCAGCAAGATGCTGGAAGCAGGTGAGTCAACGCTCCCTGGCGGAGACTCCTGTAATGAGTCTGAGATGCAGCTGTGCGTGCAGAGCTCTGGGACGCAGACTTTTGTTCCGGGGTCTTGTCCAAACAAGCTCTCGTGTGTGGAAGCAAATCACCGCCGTACGGTTTAGAATTTTACAAGCCATCGATTTTTGTACATGGAAACGTAAGCGGCATTGAATTGTGAATTTATTCGTTTTGAATTCGCCTCTTTGACGTTAAAATATGGCATTTCAAGTTGTAGCATTTCAAAAACTCAATGTGAAATCTACTTTTTTCAATGTCCACTAATTCAGATAAAAACAGTTGCAGATATTCAAAATACGATGTTCATTACTCATATTTAAGTGGTGATAATTCGATAAAACCAGGCATTCCAGACCGAAGCAATCGAGACAGAATGACAGAATGTAATCGAACTAACTGCTGTCCTCATAGCTGTGATGTTGTGTGTTATGAGGGTTTTTGAATCCGAGACAAGCCCTGTGGTTATTGAGCTCCTGAGTTTGAATCTCCCAGAGTCGTTCTCCCTGTGGGCCAGTGTTGGGTTTCATTCTTGAGATGTCTTCTTTGATCATGGATGGTGAATTGGTCAATGTTGGCATTTTTCTTTATTTTGAAATGCCGTATTCAGAGTTCAAGAGGACTAACTCATTCAGATAACCTCAGTGTTGTGAATTATATGCTGTTTATGTTGCCATATGCAAAATTCAATGGCTTTTAAAATTCAGGACATTATGTCAGTGATTTGCCTCCATACTAATGCTGATGTGGTGTCAAACGATTGTCTTCAATTCTCTACCTTCCTTGGTTCTGAATCCTGTGTGAACATGTACGGCATTAGGAGGCAGATCCAGGACATGCTATGCATTCTCTCTATTCATCTAGCATTTGGCCGCTTGACAGACTCTTTCATGCAAAGCATCCTGGGATTAAAATGAACATTAGATGCATCTCATTGAGGAGCAGACAGGCGTTAGGGCATTTGCCTCAAGGGTGGGGGATCGAACCCAGAACATCCTCACCACTGCTTCACACAAGGCACATGGTGCAGAGGAATATGTGTGCGTGCGTGCGTGCGTGCGTGTGTGTGTCCGTCCTTAGCAACGCGTCATTGTTCCACCCGCCTCATGCATGCTGTTGGTCAACATTCCAACAGGTGAACTCCCAGCATTCCACCCTTGGAGGAATGCAGGTAGACATCCTTGACCTTGTGGGCCTGTGTTGTCTTTACAGATCTGTTGACCATGCGCCCAGCAATATGGGTTCTAATGGTACCCAGTAATATGGGTTCTAATGGTACCCAGCAATATGGGTTCTAATGGTACCCAGTAATACGGGTTCTAATGGTTACAGGCTCCCTGTTCCTGGAAATAGTTTGAGTCACTTACTCCTATTCCATTGCCACTTATAAATCACATATTATTTCTCAAATACGCGATCAGTTTAATCAAGGTGAGAATTATTGGGCCATGTTGGATTATATACATTATCATACATCGGCTGTATCATAATATAGCCAGACAATATATACTCTCCCATTATGCTGGTGATGCTAGATCAAACCAAAACATATCCACGCCTTATTTACTCGTACTATGTAAGCAAACACTTAGTTTCTCCTTTTTCCCTGTTTGCTTGTAAGACGTGTCTCCAATTGAATAACAAGTCATAAACTGGAATAAAAGTTGCTTAATTCAAATATGGATTTAAATCACGCAAACAGGAACTCTGAGATACGAGTCGTATTGAATGTACAGGCAAATGTACATTCAATAGAGAAGGAGAGTGTTCAACAGAGAAGGAGAGTGAAGCCAGGTGAAGAGCATGTGGGTCATAATGTAGGCCCGTGAGGACCCCCCCCCGCCCTGGAAGACTGTAACCTCTGGCTGCACCACGGAAGCGGTCGGCAGCGGGCGAACCTCCAGGCTGACGCGGTCCCTGTGCCTGTGTTTCAGAGCTGGCCCTGAGCCCGGAGGTGGCCGCCCTGCTGGGGGAGCGCGAGCAGCCCGGCCTGGTCCAGAGCCTGCTGCTGCCGGAGGACGTGGCCCTGCGACACCTCCCGGCCCTGAGCCTCGCCCACCGCCGCCTCGACTTCTCCCGGCCCCGGCCCTCGCTCAGCCCCCTGCAGGAGGTGGGGGCACGCACACACATACACGCACACGCATACAGACACACGCACACACACACGCGCAGGCACACACATACACGCACACGCACACACATACACGCACACGCATACAGGCACGCACACGCACACACACACGCGCAGGCACACACATACACGCACAGTCGCACACACATACAGGCACGCGCACACACACACACACACACACACACGCAGGCACACACATACAAGCACACGCATACAGGCACGCACACACACACACACCAGACACACACACACGCACACACAGGCACACACACACACACACAAACACGCAAGCACAAACACACACAGGCGCATGCGCACTTGCACACATGCACACACACACACAGACACAGGCACACATACGCACGCACGTGCACGCCCCTATGGAAGTGCAAAAGGGTCAAAACTACGCCTCACTTTAGACGTGCATTTGTTCATAATTACTTGCTCATAGACTCAAGAGGGGCAGCGTGTTTGATTGTCATGAAAACCGTTCAACGTGCTATTTAACATGCTAAATAGCGCGTTAAAAAGCCGTCCTAAATACAGCATTTTATGCCGTTCTGGAGTTGATGAAAAGCGCAGTTAACAAATGGCGTCATGACAGCAAAACGCCGCTAAAGGCTGCGCATGCATGTGCACACGTTGGCTGCCCGGTTCCTGTCATGTGCAGCAGAGCCATGACAGGAAAAGCTCAACGGTCACTAAAGCTCTATGGTGGAAAACCGCCCGAGTGTAACTTTCTGCTCACTTCCTGCGTGTCTCTCTCTCTCTCTCCCTGTCCCCCCAGTGCGTGGTGCGTGTGTGCTGCATCCGCAGTTTTGGCCACTTCCTCACCAGTCTCCAGGGCAACGTGCTGCACTTCAACCCGGAGGCGGGCATTTTCACCAGCATCAGCCAATCGGAGCAGGACAACCTGGTGCAGCAGGCCAAAGCACAGTTCCGCATGGTAAGTGACCGCTCACCACCGCTGCTTTTGACTCGTACTGTATTTATTGGTTCCATCGAGTTGTGCTCAAATCAATCCCAGAGAAAGGGCAGGTTCGCCCCACTCACCGCGCTGCCATTGCGTCATGACTTGGTGCGTTACTGTTGCTATGGAGACCGGTTGACGCTTGTGTTTGCTTCTTTGGTCCAGGCGGAGGAGGAGGCTCGTCGGAACCGCCTGATGCGGGACATGGCCCAGCTCAGACTGCAGGTCAGTGTGCCGTTCACCTGGTGGTGTTCAAGCGTGGACCACGGTGTACGGCGCCCTCCAGTGGCAAAGTGTAAAATACAGCCATGGGGAAACCTTGATGATGGCCTGTTATTATACATGACATTATATCCATTGACGTATTTGAAATGCTTAGTTGGGTGGGGTGGATCCATGTGTGTCCGATTTATATTCCAAACGTTTTGTTGGCATACTGCGTGTTAGCTGTAGAAACTATTTCAACAAGGTAGTGAGGATCTTATTTGTGCTGCAGCTTCCTGCCTAACCCTAACCCTGCTCCTTACTCAGTGAAACTATGTGTGGCAGTGTTATAGTAGCCCCTGCATATTTTCATGTATCTTTGCGTGTAATGCCCGTGACGACTGCATTGTGACTCTCTCTGCCTGCAGTTAGAGGTTTCCCAGCTAGAGGGCAGCCTGCAGCAGCCCAAGGCCCAGTCCTCCATGTCTCCCTACCTGGTCCCAGACACCACAGCTCTGTGCCAACACCTGCACCTCGTCCGCCAGCTGGCCAGTAGCGGCTGCTTCATTGTCATCATCCCACGCACTGGTAGGTCCACCGAGGGACCCCACCTTCTTGGGGGCGGGGGGGCCAGTCTGGCGCCCGGTTACCCCAATTAACCCCAACACTAACCCTGTCTGGGATTAACAAAGTACGTGTTATCTTGGGTACCTCAGTCTTGGATCACACGGGCACAAATCACTACCTAGCCCAGTAACTAGTATAGTGGGTGTTCGAACCCCCAACCAAAAGGTTCTGCGTTCCATCCTCAGGTCCCCTGTCTACCTGTAGTGCTCCTTGTAGCAACATCCCTCCTTGCTCCTCAATGGCATGGATCTGAATGCACTGTAATGACGGGGAATAGTAATATTTCAGTCTCAGCAGGTTCAGCCAAAATGCGGCAGTTCTCTAACTCAGTGTTTTTCAACCAGTGTGCCGTGAGTGATCGTCAGGTGTGCCGTGGAAAATTATCCAATTTCACCTAATTGGTCTAAAAATATTTTTTGAAAACTAAGTAATTATTATCTGCCGATAATATGCCATTGTCGAGTGTCTGTGCTGTAGTAGTGACTGGCAGAGTAATCATGTAATATGTATTATATATAATATATTATCATTTGTTTAACATTTTTGGTTGGTGGTGTGCCTCGTGATTTTTTAAATGAAAAAAATGTACCATGGCTCAAAAAAGGTTGAAAAACACTGCTCTAACTGGTCTCTTAACTGGTCTCTCTGTCCTCGTGTGTCGTGTGTCGTAGTGATCGATGGACTGGACATGCTGAAGAAGGAGAACCCGGGAGCGAGGGACAGCATTCGCTTCCTGGAGTCCGAGTTCCGCAAAGGCAACAGGTGAGGAGGGGGGGGATGCGTTCTGATGTTGTTCCTGCTTGTCGGTGAAGCCGTGCCCCCCGGGTGGCCCGCCTCCGACACGACGACTCAACGGGCCTGCGTCTGTCCTCGGTCCAGGTACATCCGCTGCCAGAAGGAGACGGGGCGGAGCTTCGAGCGAGACAAGCTGAAGCGGCAGGACATCGAAGCCTGGTAAGCCGGCGGAGAGAGACGGTGGCTGCGGACTACAGGATGGATACGGACAAATATTTTGAACTATCGGTCTCGATCACAGGCCTGTCGGCCTCGGTCACAGGCCGACGGTGGCTCAGTGGTTAGAGCGGGGGGAACAGAGCGGGTCGTCCACCAACCGTAGGGTCGGCGGTTCGATCCCCTCGATTCCCCTCCTCCAACTGTCCACATGTCAAAGTGTCCTTGAACAAGACACTGAACCCCAACTTGAACATGGCAGCCCACTGCTCCTATGTACAATAGGATGGGTCAAAAACGATTTGTATGTTGCGCTAAAAATTAAAAAAAAAAAAAGCTTGATGCCTGTCGGGTTCGGTTACTGTTTCTGTCGGACGCGGGCCGGGCTTGGACAGAAAATTCCAGCCCGATCCTGAGAAATGAAGATGGAAAAAAAAAAAACCCCAAGCAACCAATCTCACAATGGTGTCAAAACATTTTCCCACTTCATCATCGTCACACACAAAAGCACGTGTCTTTGTGCGAGCAGCCAGGTATGAAGACGAGCAGTGCGCGTCAAATGTACTCGTCACGTTTGTTGTTGTTGACTCGAATGTTGTTTATTCTCTTCCCTGATTGGCTGCTCTGTTCCCAGGCATCTGTATAAGATGGTGGACAGCTGCCGCCAGCTCACCATCTCCCAGAGCAACGGAGACGATGACACGGCTGGCATGGTAACCATTCTAACCAGTCACGTTGTGGAGGAGCTCAGCACTCGCTCTGCGGCCATGAAGGTCAGTCGCTCACGTATATACCGGCCTGTCAAACTGTCACAAAACCTGTAACCTATAAAACTCTCGTCAACGGTCCATTCATTCACACGCGTTGAGGAATGAATGATTCCAGGTGGCTTCAATGTTTTTATTTTTTATTTTTGACCTACCACATGTCAAGTATGTGAGATAGTTGCATCATAACCGGGTTCATTACTGTCAGAGTAGCAGGCACCACAGAGTTGTCCATAATGATGGAGAGCTTGTGGAGACGCCCTCCCATCCACTGAGCTCCAGGTGGGACGTGGACAGGCCGAGTGCAGAGCCTGAGACTCCCACCAGTTCTAGGAGGGTAGAGAGGAGGACCCGCTGGTTCACTGTGTCGAAGGCTGTCGAAAGGTCCAGCAGAATGAAAGTGAAGGAGCAGGGCGTCGGGCTGTGTCTAGCAGTGGGAGGTTTCTCTGTGAGGAGGGCATCCTCAGTTGACTGTCAGTGGGGAAAAAAAGGTGTTAACGAGATGGGTGAGGGAATTGACTCGTCTCTCTCTCTCTCTCTCTCTCTCTCTCTCTCGTCTCCCCCCTCCCCCAGGCGGCAGTGCAGGCGGCGAGCGCGGCGGGCATGGAGCTGAAGAACATGGTGGAGTTCTACCGGCAGTGGAAGGAGATTGGCTGAGAGGTCCGAGCGGGGCGGGGTCTCGGCGCCGTGGACCGCCGATCGAGTCAAACGCTCGCTCCCTCTCTCACTCTCTCTCTCTCACTCACTCTCACTCTCTCTCCCACTCTCTTGCTCTGTGTGTATCTCCGTCTCCGAGGTGTAAACGACTCAAAAGAAAAGGAGGAAGGATGTGACGAAAAAAGGAAAAGGAGAGGGAGGACGGATGGAAAGGAAGGAAGAGGAGAAACGGAGTTAGGCTGAGGAGGGCTGTACAGGTGAATACAGTGGAGGAGATGAAGGGTGAAACGGAGCTCAAAGCAATGGTAGATCTCTCCCCCTACCTCCTCACTCCCTCTCTCCCCCCCTCACAAAAAATGATCCCCCTCCCACCGTAAACAGTGACCCCTAGTGGTCAGGAGGAGGAAATGGTGTGGCTGGGAGGGATGCTACGAATCTTTGAAGTGCTGCCGGTTCACACCCTAACCAGGCATATACTGTATATGTTAGCAACCAAGAGTACATGCGCCGTCAAGAGCGAATCTCTTGCACACACACACACACACACACACACACGTGCGTACACACACACATACACACACACACACACACACACTCAAGCACACACACACGTACACACTCTCATGCTCAGATACATCCATCTAGGTATATAGTAGAGCTGTGTTTTTTCGCTTCCTCCTTCCTGTCCCCGGTGTGTTTGAGAGCAGGGAGCTTCCTGTCCAGCGTCCGGTAGCCAAGGGCTTTCGCTCAGGGCCGAGCTGGAGGAGGAAAAGTGTGGGGTTTTTAAAAAGAGAGAGAGAAACACACACACACACACACAGACACTGTTAACTTGACAACGCCGACGGGCCAGGCTACCGGCTGGTCGTCTCAGGCAGGGCCTCGTAACTTGACTATGAGAGGGGCAAGATGGCGGGTTTCACTGTGTCCTGGATGGTCTTTCCTATGTGGCTCATCTGTTTTCTTTCTCCCAACCTCCATTATTTGCTATGTATTTTTGTTACTGGTGACTAATGTATTGCTGTTTGTGTAGGATAAAAGAGTTATCTATATATATATATCTATATATATATAGATATATATATATGTTTATATATCTAGATATATAGATATCTATATCTATATATCTATATATATAGATATAGATATATAAATAAATGGTGGGTTGTGCCCGACTGTGGTTTTAATTTGGATTTTATTTTTGTACCCAAACAATGTTCTTTATTTTTGCTTGTTTTCTGTTTTTGTAAGCAGTCGCTGAATGAAATGGTAAAGAATGTCAGGGGAAGGGCAGAGATTGTTGTTCTGTTTAAAAAAAACAAAACAAAACAAAAAAAAACAAATGACATACTCTTGTGAATGAGACTGTAGTGCTAGTGACTGGGTGGGTTCGTAAAGGTGTTTTTGTTTGAAAAGGGGAGAGATCGTCATCGACACCCATGCTTTCCCTGAGGGAAGAGGGGCCGGTACGCCAACCCTCAGGAAACTGCAGTGGGCCTGGTACTGCTCCCTGTGAACCCCTCGATGGCATGCCCATCCACCATCACCGTTTCCATAGCAACTGATGATCTGTTGTCCATGGTGCAGAGGAAAGGCTGTGTGTGTGTGTGTGTGTGTGTGTGTGTGTGTGTGTGTGTGTGTGTGTGTGTGTGTGTGTGTGTGTGTGTGTGTGTGTGTGTGTGTGTGTGTGTGTGTGTGTGTGTGTGTGTGTGTGTGTGTGTGTGTGTGTGCGCGCGCACGTCCTCACATTGAACAATAAAGAGAAGCCCGTCTAACATCCTCATCTGTGTTTCCTTGACTGGAGGGTCGTCTCAGATTGTGAACCGCTTCGGAATCCAACCGGTTTCAGTGCAATCGCAAATTAAACTTCACTACCCATAATCCACCCAACTTTGCTCGGAGCTCATTATGCCCAGTCTCTAAAACCCGTCTCCCTTGAAAGCTGGGTCTCGGTGGGCCGTCCCTTTCATGGTCACCTCTCATGCCCCTCTCTGCTGTGGGCCCCATGCCCTCCAGTGACTGAGCAAAGCGCTCCAGGCTCAGTGTAGCCAAATCCTCAGACCGAATGGACTGAATAACCCCGATAGGTCTCTGGCAAACGCGCCAGACTTCTTTTGTTGGTTTCTTTGTGGAAACGGTGGTCAGTGTTCTCCTCTAGGCTCACACCAACTCACACTGGAGTGTGAACGGGTTATGGGCATCAAATGTCTAAGGATGACGGATAAAATAATTCAAATACATAATTAAGTTTTCTTTTAAAGGTTTCTTAATTAGAATGTCGTTGAAAGGGTCCTTTTTGACAGTTGGAAAGTGTCCTGCCAATGTGGATTTTATGCGCAAGTGTCTTTTGGTTTTGACTATCTTAAAACCATTAAACCAGCTTAATCGTGTACTTTAGTGCATAATATGATGGGTGTTGAGGTTGAAGTTGTGCTGGAATGTTCCAGAGGGCTACAATACAATAATGTAGCGTGTTGAACACTCAACTGCTGCCCTCGTCCTCAGCCATGTCTACTGGTCGTTATAAAAAAGGATTATTACCCCAGGGTGGGGTCGAGCCATAAGGGTCCTTTTTATTTATTTCCGAGAGTAGTGGAATGTGTCCCTTGTGGAAGCGAAGTCGATGGTTTTTGCCCCCAGTCTCATTTTTCACTTCTACTTGCGTTTTGCACTGGACTATTTTATACTACTCTCCATACTAAAATATTTATTTCTCTAGTGTATTAATATTTATCTGTCCACCTCGCCTATAGGCTTATATATATTCGTCCATAGTGTATTCACCATATTCATATTGTACCTTATTCTGTTTATAACATTTTACAACTAACATTACTTGACCCAGAGAATACAGTCTACTTACACCATATCTGCACTGCCTACTGCTATCGCGGCTCATGCTCACAGTCTCCTACGGTACATATCGAAATATCCGTCACCTCTGATCTACTGTCAATATTTATACTGCATATCCACTCCACTATACATATGTACACAGGCCTACTCTGCACTTAACTGCACCTTTTTGCACTTCAGATTGAATACTAAACTCGCAGTGAAGTAGTGCACTCCTGATCAACACGTGTAGGCCAGTTACGTTCGCGACCCCGAAGCCAAAATCTAACCCATCATTTTTTGTTTAATGCACGGCATATATTTAATTATTTAACAGGTGTGGCTGGTTATATAATATATGTTGTGTTGAATTCCCCGATAAGCTGCCAATGAGAGGGGTAAAGCGCCTATGTTCAGTCGTAAGCCAATGAAAAACGGAGTAGAGGCCTATACGCCTCGGGTAAGATAACTACACAACGAGGCGAGAGTCCTCCACACCACACGTGCTTCCCACGGCGCGTGTTATTGTTGCCGTAGTAGTCCACGTGAGCGTCGAGCGGCGCTTCCTACTGGCTGCCCGGGTGTTCTTGTGTGTCCGAGGCGAGGCGCGGCGTCAGTCAGCTGGCCCGACGTACCGCGAGAGGCAGAGAGACGACAGAGAGCTGCCCCCCCCCGTGCCCAGCTCGGCATCCAAACAGTGGGAATACGAGTCATCCCTTTAGTTGTATGGTAGCGGCGCCCGCGGACCCCGCCGACACATGACGGACACGGGCGGTAAGTTGTGGGAGTTTGATTTCTTCGTGGATCCCGACGAAGTTCGCGTGCAAGCCTTGTGTCAGAACACGACACTTTGTTTTGTCCCCCCCCCCCCCCCCCACAACAGTTTTGCTCAAATAAGTTGTCGTTGTTGTCTTTTGAACGTTGCTGTTATAGGGTGTTTTTATTTTTGTTTTTGAGACAACATTGAGGAAAGTTGACAAGGCAACGACAAAACAAAACGCGAGACGCGAATCGCATCGGCGTGGGGACTGATGAGGAATGTCGCTTTTGTTAACGGTTCTGTAAACGCAATGTTTTGTGATTTTTCTCTTGTAGTTTTTTGTGATTCTCTTTTTTTTGGTGAACGTTAAGGACAACTTCATCTCACGTGGCGTTTATTGGACGGTGGTCGACTCACTTGGCCCACAGGGTGTCTGTGTCTGTTTAAAGTGGGCTATAATCCAGTGCAGCATGTTGTTGTGACGGGAGAGGGGAGGGGGGCTCATGTCCTGTCAGGAGGAGCCCTCTTCTTCTTCAGTTGAAAGCGTGTTTGTGTTCTCATGTGACCGCAACGCGTAATTCTTTCAGAACTTGGGCCCTTTAACATTGTATGCATGTTGTTATTGGTTTAAATGTGTATAATATGTGTCTTGTCGATGGCTAATCGCCTGCCTTCAATTTCTCATTGAGGAACTAATTGAATATGGACATTTTCAAATATAACATTACTCTTAACCACTTTACCCAAATATCACATTATCCCACTCCTAATGCACAAATCAGATTATTATTTAGATTTCTCCAAGATCAATTAATCCTCTGAAGAAGACAGTCAGACACCAAACAGCATACAACCATCAGCCAAATACAAAAGGAAACCTTGGTTTATGTCCCCTGTAGATAGAACGTGTTGTACTGGGAACTGCCGGTCCTTGCAGGGCGGGATAATGGCTACTAAGAAATGTGATTCTTTACCTTGCATCATATATGTAAATCACACACCTCTCTGAAGATATCGCCAAGCGTCTGCACGCTAGCCACTGTGCGTGAGGAACATTCCCAGCATGACTGCTGCTGACCGCCCCAGCAACCACCTGAATAGGCAGTCGGTCTGGTCATTTTGGAGTTTTTGCTAAAAAAAAAAATCTCCATTCACATTTCACATTCAAACTGGATAAAGGCAGGTGAGCCTATATACATTTGTGTATGTTGAATTACAGTCAAGATATTGAATTACGTTGTATAGCTTTATTAAAACTACAGGGGCAGCATGGTGGTTGGTGTCTGTGAGACCCAGCTTAAAGGTTACGCCTTTCAACCCCATTGTGCTTTATCTATCCATGTGCAAAATGCCTCACCCCAACTTGTTCCTTAATGCAACCATAGAAATCCACCTACAGACAGACTCCACCCATCATTAGCTGAAGTGACGGTTACATGTTACTTTGACTGAAGCAAATATGTTTATCAGGGGAAATGCAAAACACGGGCTGACAAACACAGACTTATCTCACCACTCCGGTCTCCCACCACTAGCATGTCAATATTTCTCCAAGATTGACTTAATCCCCAAACCAGCAACAGATGCGTCCTTGCCAGTAACTTTGAACTCTGCAGGCAGTTCTCAGAAACGGTAAACTCGGGACAACTCCCTGTTTTCCACAACATGTTGTGGTTTCGTAGGGCGTGTGTGTGTGTGTGTGTGTGTGTGTCTGTGTCTGTTACAGGTTTTCTCACATGTTCCTTAACATGTCTTAAGCGTCTTTGTCTTTTGTCCAGCCTCGTTCGACAGCCACATGTTTATAGAGCGATGAGGGAGGCACCCTGGGGTGCCTCAAGAGTTTGTTTAACCCTCTGTCTCCAACTCATGCCCCATCAGGTAGCGTGTGTATTTAAGCCATCCACGTGTTGTTGTAAAGATGGCTGCTAAGTTAGGATACAGGATAGTCCCATCGGTGAGGGTGTTCGGGGTTCGAACCCCATTGCCTACCCGTAGGAGGTCTTTGAAGTTTGGATAAATGCTTTTCAATTAGCAAGTAGTAGTTAGCAGTTAGTTTTGCTCAAACTACACCATTTTGCTTTGGATGAAAGCATATTCTAAACAACCAGTGACATTAAAGACAGGAAGTTGAGTGGAGTTCATGAGAGCCATGGGTGTGGGTTTGTGTGCCTATGTTGCACATCATCAGTGGACTTGAAGAACTTGTTGTTGACAGGAACAACGGGCCCCAACAACTGGCCAATCAGAAACCCACTTCCTGGTGCTACAGGGGGGCTATGGGTGGGGGTGGGCCCAGTGGTGTCATGTTCTGTGACTAAAAGCCCTGCAATCTCAGGAAGACGCCTCATTATATAAGGGTTCCTGCACGCTCATAAATACAGAGCTTCTGGTACAGGGATGAATGGCGAAAACAACCATGTTCTGCGTACTGCTGTCAGTGTTGTTGTGGTGACTGCAGGACGCAGACGGGGTGAACACATGAGCGTACTTTGAAAACATGCAAAAACAGCCTTCACAAAGTCTGCATTGCATTACAAGTTTCGGTCACGCTATTAGGGGCTAAAAAAAAAAAGAAACCCTCAAACCCCTCTAGTCCATTTATTGGCTTCTGGGCTAACTTTCCAGTGACTCATTGTTCTCTGTATTGTAACTCTCCCCTGCAATCGGTTTTCAGGGAATCAATGTTTTTCCCTCGACGAACCTTCCCTTCCTTATACTGGACAACGGCAGGACACACCGGGAACAAAACACTTTTTTTTTCTCTCAATCATGCGCAAATATTGACCCGTCGGCCTCTCTCCGGTCCCATCGCCTTTCCCAGACCGTGCACCGGGAAGGAATGTTTCTGCTCGCCATTGCCCTCCTGCGTACCCGATGGCGTGTGTGTGTCGACGGTGTGAGAGAACGCGTGTGTGTGTGTACGTGTACGTGTGTGTGTGTGTGTGTGTGTGCGTGTGTGTGAATGTGTGTGTGTGAGAGCATGTGAGCGTGCCCTCATTCTTGTCCCTTGGCCTTCTCCTCCTCCTCCTCCTCCTCCCGGGGTCTGGTCCTCCACAAAGCCCACTCTGTCACCAGAGACTGCAGCTGGGAGATGCTCCCTCTCAGCCGGCCCCCCGACTTGGTATGACTTGCCACGATAGAGTAATCATGCTTGTCGCTGTGGAGGATGACCGGCGTTTTGGAGGAGGATGACTGCCCTGTCTGTACCGGGAACACTTGCGGGGGGGGGGGGGGGGGGGGGGGGGTCACCGGTTGCCGTGTGCAGCACTCTGGGGGGGGCGTTATTGTGTGAGGCGGCTTGGTCCGGCCAGGTCACCATCACGCAGGGATCCGTCTCGCCCAGCTTCACTGGCCGCATGGCGTGGATCAGACCCCTGGGAAGGGAGGCGGGGGGGGGGTGGTGTCGTCATGAGAGAGAAGAGCAGAGATGTTATTTTAATTAAACACACTGCAGATTTAGTGTTTTTTTTAAAGTGGAGGGGCCCCACTGTTTACCTTTCTAGGCAGCTGGAATCACGAGATCCCTATCAAGCGAGAATTCATCTCACCAGGCTTCAGGTCGAGCACTCGAGGCCTAACAGGACCAGTCGGTGTGTCCTGCGAGGAGCAGAGTTGGCTACATGACAGACAGACACGTGGTCGACGGTGACGGATGGATAGGCAGACAGTTCCTCCGATCACCAAGTGACTGCCTTTCGCCAAACAGTTTCCCCAGGATGACTTCCCAGATGGCTCTGTGTGACAAACCATCTGGTGCCTCAGGTTAGCCCACTGCCTCACTGTCTCACACGCTTGGAAAACCCCTGCTCTAGACTCTAGAGATAAGTGTATTTCCAGTAGATACTTGTAAGCCTATTTACTGGAAGCTGTTCTAGTGTCATGCTGTGTCTCAGCCAGAAACACTAGATTGTTACCCCTCGGCCTTTAGTGCCCTACTACAGTATTAGAAAGGCTTCAAGAGTTTTTGCATTTCACCCGTGTTCTACCACTTGGATGGGATAGATTAGGAGAGGAGGAGGAGAGAAAGGAATGGAGGAGAACAGAGAAACGGAGAGAGCGTCAATAAAGTGTCTTGAGCCTAGCGAAACATGTGCAGGCTGAAGTTAACGCTGTTCCCATGACATGTGTTGTGTATGCCACTACTGACAGCACTGCTCCTGGACAACATGTGATCACGCGCACCTAAGAGTGGTCACGTTGTTAGCGCAAGTGTTTGTATCTGTGCTCCACTGTCAGCCAAGTGTTTTCTGTTCCTTAAAGTGCATCTTTGGTGTCTCACCCCTGTTGGTCCACACACTCACTCACTCTCGCACATGCACACTTACAATCGTGAATGAGCACACATGTAGAGGGCATTCTTTCTAGAATAAGTAAACTTCCTTCATAAGTGTTTCAATTCAGCAAACTAAATTGCCTGCAACCACTTGCTGTCCTAAAACCTAAATCCGATAAGCAAAACAAACAGGGCCCACCAGTAAATCCATATCTAATCCATCTGACCAAGGCAATGCTTCTGAGATTGTAGCATGCAGAGGCTCGATGTAGGCCCATAAACAAAGGCATTTCAATGCCAACCCCTTTGCCAGCCCTTCCTCCCAGCACACCCCCACCCCCCTCCAAATCTGCCATCAGAAGAAGGATTTGTCTGTGGAGCGCTGGCCATCAGGAACATGCTGTTACCATGCTAGCGCTTGCGTATCCACGGCCCACTGCTGCCGTGACAATGGCAGGCTTTCTCAGCGTCGATGTCTGCTTGGCTCTCCAGAGCCCCAGACAAAGGGAGATTGTCCCGCCCCGCTCCAACAAAGACATTGCGTCCGCGTCCCTCAGCTGAACAGAAATGAACCCGTGTAGACCGGTGACCAGTTGTAACCTCGGCAGGCAAAGCTGAAGTTATTGGCTCAACGGAATGTCCAAAAATGGCTGCTGAAATAGTCTGTTTCTGTCAGGCGGAAGACTCAGTAATCCTAAAGATAAAAAAAATCGGTGTATAATTTGTATTCAATTATTTACTATAGCAACTATAGCAACGAAACTAGACAGGCTGGTTGTTGCTTCAAAGAATGTTCATTCAAAAGTATTCAAAATGCATATGAGCCCACAGTTCTACAGTACACCAGAACATCATTGCATAATGGTATTCATTCATGAGAAAACCACAGCCAGTTATGCTCACATTATGATATTATAGGCAAAAACACACACACACACACACACACACACACACACACACACACACACACACACACACACACACACGTAGGTAGTAGCATAACCCTAATCAACCCTGCTGGGGTTGAGGGATTAGTTGAACAAATGCCATACATCCATGACACAGTTTGGAGATGTGGGGTATAAACCCGTTCCCCCGATGCAGTCTCACCGTGCAGCGTTCCTTGACACTGCACGTGCAGCGGTCGACATTCCGGGTGAGCTGCACAGGCCTGCTCGAGACCTGGGAACATTCCGGGGCACGCCGCCGGTACGGCTGTGTTGTGAGCGGAAGCGGTGACACTGCCGGTAGAAGTGTCACGTGAAGTGAGACGCTTTCGCGTAGAACGGACCCATCACAAGACTCCACCGAGGGTGTGTCCGCATCCCGGACTGGTCTTCTTAATGAGCCGATGCTTTTGGGCGGGGCGACAGCAGCTCAGTGGGTAGAGCGGGTGGACATAGCAGGTCGTCCGCTAACCGTAAGGGTCGGCGGTTCGATCCCCGTGATCCCCCCTCCTCCTCCAACTGTCCACAAGTCGAACCCCACAAATGTACTGATTGTAAGTCGCTTTGGACAGAAGCGTCCGCTAAATGCCCCCTTAATAACATCACCACAGCTTCTTTTGTCGGCGAGCTCCTGCGATCACCTCCAGGAAAACGGGTCCCGGGAATATGGTGGCGCCTCTCAGTGCGCGCATTTCATGGCGGCTGGTGTCCACAAGTGTTGTGCGTTAACGCCATTCCGCTGGATACCCCCCCCCCCGTGCCCGTCTAGTCCGGCGTCGCTGTGTGCCGCGCGTGAACGGGCCGCGAGACGGAACTGTTGCTTGAGCGTAGCACGCAGCGCGTGTGAACAGTGTAACATCACCAGCGGTGCCTGCAGTGTAATCCCAGTAGATTACCGGGAGCTATGCGTGAAAGCACTCATCTACTGTATGTGTGTGTGTGTGTGTTTGTATCCCAGTGTTTCCTGTGTGGCGGGGCGGTGTGGCCGGCTGGGGCAGCGCCGGGGGCTGGAGCCAGGCGTGGGGCTGGGGCCGCTGCCTGCGCTGGGAGCCGGCGGGCCCCGGGGACGGCGCCGGCGCCCAGGCCCTGGACGGCCCCACGTGGTGTGTGCTGTGTCGCGAGTGTCGCGTGAAGCTGCGCGAGGCGTGCCAGCGGGGCCAGGGGGCCCTGCGGCTGCGCGCCGACATGCTGAGCCTCAAACTGCCGCAGCTCCTCGACACGCACCAGGTGCCCAAGGTGAGGGGAAGCTCCTTCCTGTCTTTTCCGGTCCCGTTTGCTGTCTGCCCTCCCTCCTCTCGTTGCAGTCGGTTCGACCGCGTGGACGGTCCACGCGGGAAGCGACGTGCATTGTGTAGGAGGTTGTGTGTCGTGTATTGAGACGCTCACTGTATTTGCGTGTGTGTGTGCGTGTGTTTGTGTACATTCCAATAACAGGCTATTTGTACTGTGTGTGAGTACAAGTGCGTATTTGTCTTCTAATCAAGGCATCATGTGAGCATGTCTCAGATCATGCCTTATGTTTATCTGTATAACCCTGTGTGACGTCTGACCCCTCCACCGCCTGACCCCTGCTGTTTGACCCCCGACCCCCCCCCCCCCCCCGTGCACCGCAGGTCTTCCGGGAGGACGGCATCATCTCCGGCTACCGCGACCCCCAGAGCTCCGCCAAGGACTGCCTGCTGAGCAGCTTCCAGCTCACCAACGAGACCATCAACATCTGGACCCACTTCCTGCCCACGTGGTGCGTACTTACTTCCGTTTTGGGGGCTAGGGTTCCTAGGAAGGGCGGGGCCCGGGGCTGGTGATGCTGTATGTGAAATGCGCCCCACAGTATGGTGTTGTATGTCTGAGAGGCCCTCTCTTGGCCTCACATGGCCCGTGAAGAGGAGCACGCTCCATCCTTCCCCCACGATATCTTATGGATTTAGAGAGGATACAATTATAACGTGATGTTGCGACCGACTGCTGTCGAGAGGAATGATCGATGCATGTAACAGATAGCGATGATAATACCTGAGGTCTCGCTAATGAATGAATGCATCTCAATTCACTCCAAGCAGCTTCGGATAAATATGAAAGATGAATAATAGCCAAAGTCAGAGAGAAGCAATCGAAAACTTTTCTTGCAACAATGGTCAATTCACTGTGCTAAACAATCAGCACATGTTACTATTACTAGCTAACATCTTATTACTAAAAAAAAACAAACACCTCCATCATAGATGATAAAGCATGCATAAAAATAGGCCTCAGTATTTATTGAATTGTTATGCATGTGTTATTTTGGGTTTAGTCATTCACATATCCATTCATGGTTAGGGAACCACCACACTGGAGCAGTACCGTCCATAACTCATCAATAACCCATTCATAACCCATTCACAACCCACCCACAACCCATTCATAACCCATTCACAACCCACCCACAACCCACCCACAACCCATCCACATCCCAACCACAACCCATCCATAACCCACCCACAACCCACCCACAACCCATCGACAACCCATCCACAACCCATCCATAACCCATCCATAACCCACCCATAACCCATCCACAACCCATCCATAACCAGTGTTGGGGAGTAACTGAATACATGTACCGGCGGTACGTATTCAGAATACAAATTTTAAGTAACTGTATTTCATTACAGTTACAATTTAAATAGTTGGTATTTAGAATACAGTTACATTGTTGAAATCAATGGATTATATGAATATACTTCTCTGTTTCACGAGCTTATTCACTCTCTATATAAATGAAGCCAACCCCATGCATTACCCAGAAGCCCATATATGAAAACAAAAAAAAACTGATCGCTATTTGTGTGTTCATTCGCAATGGAGTCGGAGGAGGAGCAGCAGGAGCTAGAGGACGTTGATCTGGAGCCGGAACAGGCACAACAGGGCAAGGGCAGGAATGTGTTTCTATCTTGGAAATCCAAATAGTATTTCACATTAAAGAAAGAAGGGAGAAAGGAATATAACTGTGCAGTGCAACCTCTGCTTGCCAGCAACCAACCTCCTTTCAGCGTCCAAAAGCGCCACCTCCAACCTAAACAATCATCTTAAAGGAAATTATATTTTTAATTAGCCATGGATAGTCCTCTGCTGTAGTTTTATTGGTCACCTTGCTAGTTTATAGTTGTATCTATCTGCGTAGTTGACGTGTGACTTAGTACGTTTACATGCAGCAAGAAATTCAAATTTCTAATCGTATAAGACATCGTTTGGACTTTTTAAGTGCATGTAAACACCGTAATCCGACCTACTTCGGACCTACTTCGGACATCTCAAAATCGGATAACAACACCTAGATAATTCGTTCATAGTCGGACTTTTAACTGCATGTATACTCAGCAATCGGATCTGAATCGGATTTTGCATTCTGCGCATGCGCATCGCCATTCTGCGCACGCGCAGAGCGCCACATAGCGTCCAGAGTCAGCCATGCTCCGGCTGTTAATCCGATTCTCTGAACGGCATGTATACTCGGACAAGTGATCCGGTCTTACGCATGTCATTATCTGATCCGATCAGAAATTCGAATTTCTTGCTGCATGTAAACGTACTAGTGACGAAGCTAGACCTATTTGGGGAGGGCTCAAACTTGCCTTAGCCCACACTATCATTTCGTCATCAAATCTAATTCTACCAGATTTTTTTTTTTTTACACAAGCAGTGAGAGTCCTGACGTAGCCACGGGTGCCGATGCATGGGTTCATGCTGTTTTGCACAACATTAAAATGTTTTCGCGTAATTTTTCAACTGTGATCAAATACCCCCCCCCCCCCCTCCCCTCCCCCGCTGTGGCCTATGCCAACACCTATGCACTTAGCTCAGTGAAAAAAAAAAGTTATGTTAGATGTAATAACGCATTCTGTATAGAAACTGAATATTTTATGTTTGTCTATTTTCCCACTATTAACAGCTAAGTAAATAAAGAAACGGAACAGTGGAAATAGGTCAATTCGTCTGTTGGTCATATCTTTTGCATAAACATACCCTTACGTCTTTGTTCCTCTACAGCAAATTATAATATAGTGCACATTCAGGGAGACTTAGGCACATTCAGCCAGTTGGTACAGAAGAACACACCAGAATAGACCTGTTTAGAAAGCAGGATTTGATGCCACATTCCTACAACTTATAAAATGCAATTCAATGTGGATGTAATCAAGGTATTCAGAATACAATACTCAGATTGAGTAATGTAACGGAATACAATGTAATTACAAATTACATTTTTGGGCATGTATTCTGTATTCTGTAATTGGATACATTTTAAAAGTATCCTTCCTAACACTGTCCATAACCCATCCACAACCCATCCACAACCCATCCATAACCCATCCACAACCCATGCACAACCCATCCATAACCCATCCACAACCCATGCACAACCCATCCACAACCCATCCACAACCCATCCACAACCCACCCACAACCCACCCACAAACCACCCACAAACCACCCACAACCCACCCACAACCCATCCACAACCCATCCATAACCCATCCACAATGTATCCGTAACCCATCGACAACCCACCCACAACGCATCCACAACCCACCCACAACCCACCCACAACGCATCCATAACCTATCCTCAACCCATCCTCAACCCATCCACAACCCACCCACAACCCACCCACAACCCACCCACAACCCACCCACAACCCACCCACAATCCACCCACAACCCACCCACAACCCATCCACAATCCATAACTCTGTGCTCTGCACCGGGCCTGTGTTCGTCCCCGCCTCGCAGGTACTTCCTGTGGCGCTTCAGCATCCTGTGCTCGACGCTGAACTTCCTGACGGACAGCTACACCTGGCCCCTGCTGGTGTACATGCTGCTGATCTGCGTGTACCCCTTCACCTCCAGCTGCGCCCACACCTTCAGCACCATGTCCCCCGAGTCGCGGCACATCTGCTACTTCTTTGACTACGGCGCGCTCAGCCTCTACAGCCTGGGTATCTCCACTCTCTCTGTTCCTCCGTTCCCTCATTCACGGGCTCCTCTGTGACGCTGGTGATGCGGTGCTAACGCGCTCTGCTGTATTTGTACGGACAGATGAGATGCATGGAGGGTGGGGTGTGTTGATGGATGGATGGATGGATACTTTATATAGGTGGATGGATCCACAGCAAGATACTACCTGGATCCACATCGAGGCGTTTTCATTGTAACCAATCACATCGATGAGAGTTTTTTCGTTGAATTCAAAGTCCAAAGCTTTGAGAGGTCGCTACTCAGGGTGCTCAGCACACTGTCATAACGTCCTGTGCCGACCAAAAAAAAAAAGCACATCATCATGAGGGTCATGAGGTAGTTGGTCAAGAATGTCCACGTGTTGTCATGCATCGCGTGTCACCTGCAATTCCTCATTTCTAGAAGTTCTGACATTGCTCATCACATCGGTTGTTCAACTCTAGCCCGCATACATCCTTCTGGTTTCAAGCATTTAGCGTAATCCTGCGTGACTCACCAGTTGATTCACTGAAGATGTGAGAGACAAATCATGTGGGTACAAATCATGATGTAATCTGCCCTTCAGGAGACAGGATGTCAGGACCGGTCAAAGCTTTTCTTTTTTTTTTTTGTCCATCAAAAATGTACCAACAAATATCAAGATGATCAAACATGATACCAAAAGATTATTACTAATTTAGGACTCAAAGATGAATCTTAAATTAGTAATGTGTTGCAAAATCTTGAAGGTCAGGTTGACATTGGTCGTGTCATTGTTTATCAATGGTTATCGAAATATAATCACAAGATAAATCTTGAGGCCGTTTCAAAATCAGAAACTAACTGTAAATAATCAATCCGGGACATCGTCGGGTCGCACAAGGCCGGAAACCACGAGGACCCGCCTGCTCCACTTTCTTGGCTAATTGAAAGTCAAATACGCAACGTAGCAGTTCCTCTTCGTCTGGCTTCGTGTGGTTACTGTTCCACGCCAGAACACTCTGCCTTTCACAACGCGCTGGCGGGACGACGATCGACGCGATCGACGCCGAAGCCGTTGGTATAATAATGAGAATGAAACGGTAGACCGTTGGGATTCAGGCCTGCGCACCAAAGCACTGTTGAAGATATGTTAAGACCTCCACATTTGCATTATGGGCATCAATTCACGCCGTGTGTTCAGGGTACTGCATGCAAATTGAATAAGGAAACACACATGTATCAAAGTGCATAAAGGAAAAGCATTTGTCTCAATTTATATTGCATCTAAGAGCTTGAGAAGGATGGATTACATACGGTTAGTTTCTGATTTTGACTTATTTTGTGATCATATCGATAACCATTGGTAAACCATAAGGGTCATCTGATAACGACCAATGTCAACCCGACCCCACATTTTGCAACACAATACAAATTGTTGATTAATCTCTGAGTGCTAAATTTGTAATAATCTTTTGGTATTAAGTTTGATCATCTCGTGCCCGAGAGTGCTTGGCTCCCTCTCTCTCTCTCTCTCTCTCTCTCTCTCTCTCTCTCTCTCTCTCTCTCTCTCTCTCTCTCTCTCTCCACGCTAAGTCAGAGTGAGCGCTGTGTCTTGGCCCAGGCACTGTGTGTTGCTGGAGGCGCGGCAGCGTTCGGATCAGTGTTTGCTTTGTCTACCGACTCTCCGCACTGTCTGCCCTTCAGGGCAACGCGCTTTGACTGTGAAGTTGTTTTTGGACACATGACAAATCTCATACAACTATTGACTTTAGTCATTGAGGTTAAGCTTTCTGCCCTAATTGTATTTTTTTTAGATAAAAAACAAAACAAATTGTGTTACTGCTATAAATCGCGCACGGGTTTGTTTTGTTTTTCCAGAACTGTGAACCGAGTTGTACCGTGTTTTCATGGGTGTGACCGGACAGCCCTTTTGAATTTGTTTGCATTTTATCTGCCCCGGTCTGTAGTGGAGTGCAGGCTCTGTTAGAATTTACATGGAGATAACAAATACGACATGATATTCAAATCGCCCTCTTAACAAATGGCGTGTGGGGGTATTTACACGTGATATGGGTATCACACTGGCAGGGAACGTGGCTCCCAGACACATTTGGGATAACATTGTTATACGCACTCTATGCTAGGCGTGCCACGCATGATGATTAGAGTGGGAACACGCATTTTGTGGACGTACGCTGTAATGTATAGGCGGTCATGTCGTAACGTAACATGTGAACACAGCAGTCGTCGGTATTGATTGTACAAGGTAAATGAATATGCCTTGTGGTAAAACAGCCACCCTAAACATCAAGAAGAATAGCTGGAGGCCTGCATAGTGCTGGGCGGCATGGCCAAGGCATTATATCAGGGTGCATCTTAAAATGACCGGGTACAGTATACATCAGTGTGACACTAGGAGGTGCTAGAACGCAAGAAACGGCACACATTATTTTGAACGACATAGCTGGGCGCCTTTCGCTCCAGACAAGGACCGTCAGTGTATTAAACAAGGACAAAACATATCAAGATGTTCTTGCTACTTATGATAACCGAACAGCTGAACCTCCTTAAGGACTCCCAATTATCATGTGGTTTCTTTCCTGTGGCTCCGTCATCCGTACAAGTGCCTTTGCTTTTTTCCTTCACATGCTCTTGAGCAGCTCTCACTTCAATGAAACCTTCGGTCTCATTGAAACGTTGGACAATGTAACAACCAATCAGAGCAGAGCGCCACTCATAACAACCCATTATATGGAACACAAAAACAACACTATGAGCCGGCCTCGAGCGCGTCCCGTTTTACATGGCAGGTCTGCTGTGACCGTGGTGAACTTCACCCAGAGTGGAGCACAAGGCCGCAGACTTCCCCCACGTGACCGAGTGAACCCGATATTTCAGATATCAGATTTTGGCCGAAATTCGCAGGGCAAATTCATACCGGTATATGTTCTATACCATTTATACAGGCCACCGCCAGGCCCACATTCACACTCACATTGAACACAGTTGTAGTAGGCGGACATATTGATCCATACGCTACTTTCCGAGAACCAAACGGAGCCAAAACTTGGGTGATGTTGGTGAGAATAATGTCTACTGTGTATCACTGAACGCATCACTGCACACACGGATTCAACACCCGAGATAGGTAGCCTAGGTACGCAGTGGAGTGAAGTGAATGCACTGCGCCGACGGTGGAAAGATCATCAATGGACTGGTGTGGTCTGACTTTGGTCAGCGTTGATTGGATGAAGAAGGTTCATACTTGCTGGAGAGCCAAGAGAAGGAGCTTGTTTGACTTATCAAAAGGTGCAGGGTCGTGCAATTTCCCTCAGGGATCATTAAAGTATTTCTGTCTGTCAGGGTCTACAGGTCCTGGGATCCATGTCTGATCCTAACCCCCTACCTGCTCATTAATAACGTGTATCTCCATTCACTTCAAGTCAGTTTGGATGAAGTGTCTGCTGATTGGTTGACAGGGTTTTGATGTTTAATTCTGTTTGTTGTGCAGGCTGTGCCATCTCGTATGGGTCCTACGTCATGCCTGACAGCTGGGTGAACAGCTGGCTGCATCAACACTACGTCCCCATCGCCGTGGGCAACACAATCTTCTGCACCAGCCTCTCCTGCTACTCCAGGTGAGACACACACTGCATTATGGGTACCCGGGCATAGGGTAACGGTGTGATGATAAAGGCCAGCTCACCGGTTTTGAGGAGCTGTTCCTAGCTGGGGCACATCGAAGGCGATTGCCGTGACAACACTGTGTGGCTATTCTTTTGTCTCAATATTAATAACCTTTATTGTTTATCTGTAAATATAACCCTCTCACAAAAACCTCACGTAAATGGCAAAATGTGTTTGTAACGCAAAGAAATACTGAATGCACGACACCATCGTTGATGATATTTTAAGAAATAGATATGCGAGTTGTTACCATGACATGTTTTATTTTGTAATTAAAATGACATACAACATGCAAACAGTTACCATAGACTTGTAAGATTTTACAAAATACACACGCAGCAACATGAAACGCTGTAGCTCAGTAGTAGTTATAGTGAACCACCATTCCTCCACCGAGCCATGTCGTTCCTCAGGAGAGCAACACGGTTGATACACACGCATGGGTTGCGATTGGTGACGCATTGATACTCAAAATGCGTCTGTGAGTCTTTTGAGGCTTTGAGTTTCTCACGGCTTTGAGCCAGTCAGAATCGAGGACCGGAACAATCGTACCATAAGGGGCTTTTTGTTGTACAAGGGCATTAAAAGCAGGTGTGAAAGTGTGTGTGCTCAACAAAACATCACCGCACAGCCGCCAATCCCAGTCCATGTTCCTCGAAAGCCCGTCGGAGCCACCCGTCGTCCGCCGTCGCCCCCCCCGGCCGGTGAGGTGGACGACGACGTGTGATGATGTGATGTGATGACGTGTTGATTGGCTGAAGAAGAGGGTGGAATGAGCGATGTGATCCGTCACTTCAAGGGGCGACATCACCGATGACATAACATGGGCGACATAGCATGGGCGACGTCACTGAAGACAGAATGGCTGGAAGCGGTACGCCCTGGTCTATTGTGAACGCAAAAAGCCCTGCCCAAAGGTGTCCGGACGCGGTGGTCTGGTTCAGGTTAGCGTCGGGGTGGCTTTGGCTGATCAATGACCTTCATTGAGCACCTCCCTTATTGACTCAGCTATAGGTGGCTATAGGTGTGCGCCACCTCCCTTATTGACTCAGCTATAGGTGGCTATAGGTGTGCGCCGCGCTGAGCCGAAGCTTATCTCCGTGCCGGAGTCTCGTGACCACCGCCCGAGTTTCTCATCGTTTGTTTTTATTGGGGATTATTGGAGTGTTTTTGCTTGGGGGGGCCCACCGTCCAAACCCAAATATTGACCCGAGTGAAACGTCCGCCGGGCTTTTTCCCGCTGGTGCCGGTCCTTCATTTGAAGAGGGTCACGAGGCCCGTCTGCCCACGGCTCGGTCAACAAACACGGGCCTTCTTCTCTCTGGGTCCGTTTGGTCCGTGGGTCTGTGGTGAACAGGGCCACCACGTCTCCACGGTGCCGTCTTCGCCAAGGTTCGTTTGTCTCGCTTCTTAATCGCCGTCGGCTGTATCTTCGTTTTTGTTACGATTCCGTAACAAGGTCGTGTCATTATTTGTGTTCATATGTTTATTTGTTCTTGCTGGCCAAGAGCCAGCGTAGTTTGTGTTTTGTGGAGATCAGGGGAGCGATGGGTAGATCCAAAATGGAGACTCTTTAGTTCAACCTTCCATGTCTGCCACACGGCAGCGACCAGGGGGCATGAACTGATGTGTTGGAGAATAATGACATCCACGATGATTTGATGTAACCTTTTAGCTGATGTCAAGTTTTGGCACCTTTTTATCTGATAGCCATTTTTCTGTTGAACTTGGTATTTGCAAAGTGAGAACTGCCAGAGTGTGTTAGCGCTTCCCTAAAGCAGACCAAACTAACTAGGACAGACCTAATCTCCCCTCTGGCAAAGGGACACAAAACAAGAGATATGTACAAGACAAGACAAGATGTTGTCTATCACACCAGCAGGGTTTTTAAGTGTGATCACATGTACACCTACGTATTGCCATTCACCCAGGGCAAACTCTGTCACTGCACAGGGTCACAGCGACCGTGTTCGCATCCACTGAATGAAGCCAGGGCAAGGGCACCGGAGAAACAGGAACAGGAGAAAGATGTGTGAACATGGGTCAAGTAGGCCTTGGGGGGGGGCTGTCTAAGCTGTGAGCACTGTGAAACCTCCTGTTATCTAGCAGTCTGCCCATTCCCCACCAAACCGTCCCTGGATGGAGGGCTCCCTTTGTGTGTGTGTGTGTGTGTGTGTGTGTGTGTGTGTGTGTGTGTGTGTGTGTGTGTGTGTGTGTGTGTGTTGCTAACACTGAAGCGCCCTCTCTTGTGCTCTGCAGATTCCTGGAGATACAGTTCCCTCAGCGCAGTAAAGTCTTCCGGACCGGAGCCTTCGTGTTGCCCTTCCTGTTTGACACCGTCCCACTGTTCTACAGAGTGAGTGGGTCGCGCTATGGTGGCCACCACAGGACAAATGTCCTCAATAACACAACACTTGTGGGGCCTGGTTTACTCTGGGTGTTAGGTGTCGTGGAAAGGTTAAAAGGTGTATGTGTTTAAGGTTTTTGTTGTGTCTGTTCCGTTTGGTTTGGGTCCTTTTAAAGCAGTGGTTCTCAACTGGTGGGTCACGACCCAAAAGTGGGTCATGGGCCTTTGTCCGGGCAAAAAAAGATGTTAAGAAAAAAATCCTGTGCTTTTATTTCGAAGAGGAGTGCCGTCTATTTTTATTTACCCGAATAAGTGACTGAATAGTTTAATAGTACAGCTACTAAAGTGTTATGTTATGTTAAATACATTTGAAAAGTTGAAAATGTTCCTTGATTTGGGTCGTGGCTTGTCATTAAGGGGTGATGGTGGGTCCCGAAGCCAGACCAGTTGAGAACCACTGCTTTAAAGGGCCTAACATATTCAAGAATTGGTAGCAGTATTAATCTTGTAATTTTATTTTTTTGGGGAAAATTTCTTTTTACTTTCCTGACAAGTATTTGGAACATTAAATGAAGCTGCATACAAACTAAAATGATTGGGGCCCATTTGTTGGGGACTTTTGTTGACTAAACGTTTTGCATTGTGCTCAAATATGCACTTATCTTGAATAGAACAGAGTGTTGATCCAACCTGTTCTTTGGCCTCAGTTCATTAATTGGGACTGCCCGGGTGTTTGAGTTGTTACACAAGGTCCACGTTCAGATTAGTGCTTGAGCTGGATTTCTCACTCTCTCTCTCTCTGTGTGTGTGTGTGTGTGTGTGTGTGTGTGTGTGTGTGTGTGTGTGTGTGTGTGTGTGTGTGTGTGTGTGTGTGTGTGTGTGTGTGTGTGTGTGTGTGTGTGTGTGTGTGTGTGTGTGTGTGTGTGTGTGTGTGTGTGTGTAGCTCCTCCTCTGCTGCTGGGGGAGCTGTGGCTCCAGTGAGGCCCTGGTCAACCACAGTTACCACCTCCTCTTCGCCTTCCTCACCTGCTTCTTGTTCGCCTCGCACCTCCCCGAGCGGCTGGCCCCAGGGCGCTTCGACTACTTTGGTGAATATTCTTCCACATCTCTGTGTGGGAAACCAGTGGGAAGTGTTTTTGTAATGTAATTTTGTATTCACTGGGGGTGGCACTAGCTCAGTGGTTAGAGCGGGTGGTTTGATCCCCCTCCTCCACATGTCGAACCCCACAAATGTACTGATTGTAGGTCGCTTTGGACAAAAGCGTCTGCTAAATGCCCCTTTAGTACAGAGTTTGAACATCAAGGTTTATATGCCTCCAAACGTAGTCATTCCTGTTCAGATGTATCAACCGGAAAGACATTTTCATTTAACAAAGTGTCATTGTGGAAGAAATGGGTTTGTCTCTTCATCTGTCGTTTTGGGTATTTGCATAGCAACGTAGTTGGCCTGCACATCTCTGGCTCTGAGTTTGAAACCGTTGTGTGCCGTCATGCGGTCACATGGTCTAAGCCCCGGAACCATCTAACCAACCCACTGGTCCCCCCCCCCCCCCCCCCCCCCCCCAACTCCACCAGGCCACAGCCACCAGCTGTTCCATGTGTGCGCCGTGGTGGGCACCCACTTCCAGATGGAGGGCGTGATGGCGGACATGGCGTCGCGGCGGGCGTGGCTGGTGGCCCACGGCGCCGTGCCCTCCTTCCTGGGGACGGTGGGGGCCCTGGCGGCCGGCGTGGTGCTCAACCTGGGCATCATCGCCGTGTTCAGCGCCCCCCTGCTCTGGAAGCCCCACCTGAGGGGGCGCTGCAGGGGGCCGGCGCCGCGCGCAGCAGACCCCGCCCACAGCGACTAGCGGCTCTCTGCCTTGTGATTGGACGATCTAAAATATTCTCTAAATATTGTAATATAACGGCGAGGGGTATGCGGTAGGACCCAACTAACGTTGACTATTTTCGATACTAACATATATCTTTTTTTTTTTTTGGTTCGTGGAAGTACACAAAGACGCGTTAAATGATGTTTGTTTATTTGTTGTTGTTTTATATTTGTCAAGCTGAAGACCCGGGGCGACTGAAATGCATTTCGCGGGGAAATCCACCGAAAAAGGTTGCAGCGCCTTCGACAGACATACCTCCGCCATCTTGGTCTCCTTGGTTTTTGAAAGCCTCTGGGTTTAATGAAGCGCTCTCGTACTAACGTAAGAAACCTCAGACAAAAGACTTGAGAGAAGGCGTGTCCACCAAGCGGTCAGCGGCCTCAGCAGACCCCAGCAGGCCGCGCGGCCGGACCCTCACACTGGGGGAGAGAGTCATTCAACTAGGGATTAGCAGGGATTTATTTAACTAGCATATAAATGTAGCGTTTATTTGCTAGTTACCATTTGCTTACTCTGGGCCATGAAAAAAAAGTGGTGCATATTGTTCGGAAAGAAAATACTTACGTTAACGGCGTCTTGTTATTTAGTTATGTCCGTTATACATTTCTGTCAGCGTTTTAGCCGAATTGTTTCGTGCGGTCGGTCGATTAACTTCTGATCTGCATTCCCAATCTGAGTGACATCTACGTAATATAATGCAGATTCGATTTCCCCCGTCCCTAATATATATATTTGTACAGGTATTGATTCCGCTCTGCGCTTACTCAAATTGATTTCCCCCTCGCCACGCGTGCTGGGCTCTGATTGGCTGTCCCGCTGCGAAGCGCAACCTTCTACCTCCCTACGTAAGATAGATAAAAAATAATAATAACAGTAGTTCTGTGATTAAGTAGTTAGTTGTGTTGCCATGGCGACGTTGTGTTTTCTGTCGGTGTAAACGTGTCTCCTTCTTGCCCCTCCGCTGGGAGTTTCTGCCGCAAAGTGTAAGGGGGGGGGGCAAAGCTGCTTAAGTGTGTAACACTTTTATTCACATTATTGAGTTGGAATCGGGTGAAGTCTGTGGGTCTTGGTTGTTAGAATGGCCTTCTTGTGGTTGCGGGGAACACAGGTGCATTGTGGGATGTACAATTACAGTTTGTCACGTCGAGGTGTTGGGATCATTCACTAACCAACGTGTCCTTGCTTTTTGGGGTATTGCAGTTTTTGTGGTGGTCAATGCCGGTTTTTGACTAAGTAGTACCCTTCACTGTGGGTTTTTGTACTGTTTTATTGTTTACATTTTGTCACTGATACTGTGCCATCTCTGATTGATATTGCATATCTAATTGAGCTGAGTATTTTACGCTATTTATATGTATTGCTGATGTATCCTGTATAACTTCCTACGTATTTTGAATACAGTCTCTTTTTAAAAAATGTTTTTATTTTGGAACGATAGTGCCCAATGTGAACACACACACAAAACAAAAAGTGAACTCTCTGAATGCGACGTGGAGCTCTGCAGGCTGAGGGTCAAATGTACTGTGCATCTTTACACGAGTGTTAAAGCCCTCACTGGCACAGAGACCCATGGACGTCTGCATTGTTCTGCACATCTAGTGACGTCTCACGGTCCTGTTTGATTAATATTATGTAATGTTTGGTCATTACAAGCCATTAAAAAAAAAAAAATCCTCATACACACGTCCAGATTGATGGATGGAGTCATCAGGAGTCACTGTTTTTAATGTTTGAAATATAAACCCCTTAAGATCCTCGTAGAGCACAAAACACATCTCTTTGTACCCTAACTGTCTCACAACACACACACACACACACACACACACACACACAGCCTTTGTGTTTGTTTAGTTGAAGCTCAGCACGTGAGGAGGGGTCTTACTGCGCGCGAGGGAACATGTAAGTGATGTGTTGGTCCCATAAGGAGCTGATTCTGTCGAAGGCTTGCCGTCTGTTGTTTTAGGTGGAGGTTAGAGAGCGTAGTAGTGTATGATGTATCACCTAGAAATAGAACACCCGCACGCACACACACACACACACACACTCAGTGGAACATGTTTAATTGTGTGTAACACCCCCTTGTATATGACATTCAGTACTGAAGGATGAATGTGAGTTCAGCATCGATAGTGTGCCTAGATACTTTGCATAAACATTTCTTTTAACAAACGATGATTGAAAATGTGCCAAAACAAAGCAAAAAAAAAAAGCCTGTAAGACTGAGACTGTTATTCTTGTTACTACTAAATCTGATTAATACATTTTCTATTGAAGGTCTCTGGAGACTGATATGAATAAAAAATACTTACCCCATTTATGCTTCGGCAACACATTTGTTTGAAGCAGTGAATGATTTATTTCTTTTATTCTCGTGGCTTTAATTACACAGCTGTGTGTGTGTGTGTGTGTGTGTGGAGAACGCGCAAGCATCCATTAAGTGGTGTTCTGTGTTCACCAAGCCTCGTCAATGGGCTGCACACATGGGACAGGCTGAATGGTTCTGGGTTCAAAACCCCAGTGTCTACAGTTGTCCTGTATAAGTAGTATGTGGGGGCAGCAGTAGCCCAGTGGACAGAGCGGGTTGT
>JAXIVH010000002.1:9751993-9785807 GCA_036785325.1 Urophycis tenuis | reverse complement strand
CTACCAATTAACAAGTTACTACTTTATATTCTCCAGTCAAAAAGAGGTCTGTCGTTATCATTGTCTGAGTTCTCACAACCATGTCTCCTTTAGTCTGTCCTTAAATACATCACTGTCTGTGAGTGTGTGTGTGTGTGTGTGTGTGTGTGTGTTGTGTGTGTGTGTGTGTGTGTGTGTGTGTGTGTGTGTCTGTGTGTGTGTGTGTGTGTGCGTGCGTGCGTGCGTGCGTCTGTGTGTGTGTGTGTGCGTGCGTGCGTGCGCGTGCGTGCGTGTGTGTGTGTGTGCATGCACTTGTCTGCATGTGTGTGCCCCCTGTGTCTCACTCCACGTGACCCATGTGACCTAACCCCTGGCCTGCTCCGCTCCAGTACCAGTGACCCCTCCCTGATCCGCTCGGTCCCCTCCAGCCAGCGTGCCGCTCCAGACAGTCACCGCCGGCCCCACAGCGGCAGCGGCCGCCGGGCAGGCCAGAGGATTTTGGGGCCTGATTTTATGGCTCCCATTTGTTATTTGTATGGGCCGATAATAGCGCCATCACTTATTTGGATGGGACGCATGGATGGCATTAACGAGGTTAAACCTCGTAGGCCAGGGGGCGAAGATGACAGCTAATGAGATTAGGATCGAGTGAATAGGAAAGTGATCTACCGCCTCCTGAAAGGAGAGAGGCCTGGATGCCTTAATGCTCCAGTTGTGGTCACAACAGACTCCTGGTTCAAGAGTGCGTTAGCGTAAAGCGTTGCACTCCGCCGTTCTTAATTACTACCAACTTATCGACCAATCAGAGAGCTTATAGAGCTCTGAGGAGACCTTAATATACACACACACACACACACACAGGTACGCACGCACGCACACACACAGGCACACACACACACACACACACACACACACACACACACACACACACACACACACACACACACACACTCACACAGACACGTCTCCTCTCATGTCTGTGAAGGTACCATGAACGCACAAAACTAGAAAAACATTATCGACTCAGTCTGCTGTCTGCTGTTATATTACAGTAAACATGTGATTCACTTTAGTTGTTCAGCAGATGCTTTCATCCAAAGCCACAGTTAAAAAAAAGATGAAAAATATATATATATATATATATATATATATATATATATACATGTCTTCGTATAAACAAGAGTTAAAATGTATATAGTCCTACCTAACTTTGTTTAATTAAATAGTATGAAACCAGTTAGAACTTATCTACAAACGTTAAGTCTTAATATCTATAGCCAACATCAAATGATCTGACACCAGGTCCGGGTCACCCTACAATTAATGGTACTTGTAGGTAACCTAATATTAGCCAATCAGAAACTCTTTCGGTTACAGCCTTGCCCCCCGCATGCCATTAAGAGTTGATCTTACACACCTGCAAGGTCTTAACAACAACACAACAAGTACATTCTGTAAGAAGGTCTTGGGGCCATTAGAGACTACGGTATGGATATTGTTTCAATTTGTTTTAAATTGAAGTACTAAAATGCTTCTGTTATGCTAGTTACATGGCCCAACCCCTTTTTTAAATTGATTTATTTTATTGTGTGAATGCTGTTCTGCCTTACCTTAGGTCTCTTATTTCTACAGGTCTTGTATTTTTTCTAGTCTGAGATAAGTCCAGATGTCTTTTCTAGACTCGATCTCAGCCTTATTCACTGAAATTCAAGAAATGGTCTCCATGGTTTGACTGCTTGTATCCACGGCTGGCTGTTGCATTACAATGCACATGTGTTCAATGCAGTGGGAACGGTGGGTCTACCATTGTATTTGATTGTGGTGTGCAGTACTCAATAAAACCGTTTTTTTTATTGAGTACTGCACTGAGTATCGTGGCGTCTGGTCCATTCATAGGGTGTCCTCTTCAAAGCACACCTCATCAAATGTAGATGACCATCTCTCAACGTCGCTGGCCCTTTGTCACCGTCTTAAAAGGGTTCAGTTTGCGTTTCTTAACATAATGGGGCAGTGCCCCATTATGCCCTTCTGCAAAATGTTGAAGTGTGAAGCGTATCAAAAAATGTGAGATGCAAGATATATTTTTCTGTGAGATTGTCATAACTTGTGTTCCTGTAGAGGCAGTCGGTGTCACATGAACAATATGTCTGGGATTGTGTTCATCTCACTTATGGAACCTCCCCTCCCCAAAGTTTCTTGCAACTAGAACAATTTGTTTTGAATTGGGGAAAAACTGTTATGTTATAGGATTTGTTTGAATTTCTTTTAATGTGATCCATTAATAAAAAAATAAATAAAATAAGACCGGATATGTGGACTGGACGAAACAGATATAATCTGTTTTCGCCAAGATTTGATTTGCAGTAGTGGGAGAAACAACTGCAAAATGTACATGATGTTGTATCCTTACTATTCAGACCTGGCTGATGAGCTGGCTGATGCAAGGTAAAATCTTTAATTTGGAGTAAAAAGGTAACACTTTTTTTTTAAAGTTGTTTTTTGATATTCTTATCAACAAATATTTAATGACTGTAGACATGGGCTTACAAACTAAGTTCATCTTCTTTCAATATTGTGCAACACCACTCTAATCTTCAGTCAACAATCGTGTGTTTGTAATTATTGCGCAACTAATGGTTAATCAATCATTATCACCACTATTTCGGCTTCCTGGGGTTTAATCATTTTAAAACCCTAATCACAGCACATATTTTTTAACTTGGTCTTCTAAGAGTGGTTCCAATTTCTCTGTGAATCTCTTGACACCTTTTGAGCACAAAGGCTCCATAAAGTGCGTGTCTGTGTGTCCCATTACCAGCCTTCCCCTAAAAATATATTAATCATTGCAAAACACACGTCTTTAATAATGTGGGTGTCCCTCCCAGTAGACCCACCACTCCACTCTGGTCCTCCCAGTAGACCCACCACTCCAACCTGGTCCTCCCAGTAGACCCACCACTCCACTCTGGTCCTCCCAGTAGACCCACCACTCCAACCTGGTCCTCCCAGTAGACCCACCACTCCACTCTGGTCCTCCCCAGGTAGACCCACCCCTCCAACCTGGTGCTACCAGTAGACACACCGCTCCAATCTGCATCTCGAAGTAGACCCAGCCTTCCACCCTGATCCTCCCAGTAGACCCGGCCCTCCACCCTGATCCTTCCATTAGACCCGGCCCTCCACCCTGGTGCTCCTAGTAGACCCGGCCCTCCACCCTGGTGCTCCCAGTAGACCCGGCGCTCCACCCTGGTGCTCCCAGTAGACCTGGCCCTCCACCCTGGTGCTCCCAGTAGACCCGGCCCTCCACTCTGGTCCTCCCAGTAGACCCGGCCTTCCACCCTGGTGCTCCCAGTAGACCCGACCTTCCACCCTGGTGCTCCCAGTAGACCCGGCCCTCCACTCTGGTCCTCCCCAGGTAGACCCACCCCTCCACCCTGGTGCTCCCAGTAGACCCGGCCTTCCACCCTGATCCTCCCAGTAGACCCGGCCCTCCACCCTGGTGCTCCCAGTAGACCCGGCCCTCCACCCTGGTGCTCCTAGTAGACCCGGCCCTCCACCCTGGTGCTCCTTGTAGACCTGGCCCTCCACCCTGGTGCTCCTTGTAGACCCGGCCCTCCACCCTGGTGCTCCTAGTAGACCCGGCCCTCCACCCTGGTGCTCCCAGTAGACCCGGCCCTCCACCCTGGTGCTCCCAGTAGACCCGGCGCTCCACCCTAGTCCTCCCAGTAGACCCGGCCCTCCACTCTGGTGCTCCTAGTAGACCCGGCCCTCCACTCTGGTGCTCCCATTAGACCCGGCCCTCCACCCTGGTGCTCCTAGTAGACCCGGCCCTCCACCCTGGTGCTCCCAGTAGACCCGGCGCTCCACTCTATTCCTCCCAGTAGACCCGGGCCTCCACCCTGGTGCTCCTAGTAGACCCGGCCCTCCACTCTGGTGCTCCCAGTAGACCCGGCCCTCCACCCTGGTGCTCCCAGTAGACCCGGCCCTCCACTCTGGTGCTCCCAGTAGACCCGGCCCTCCACCCTGGTGCTCCTAGTAGACCTGGCCCTCCACCCTGGTGCTCCTAGTAGACCCGGCCCTCCACTCTGGTGCTCCCAGTAGACCGGGCCCTCCACCCTGGTGCTCCCAGTAGACCCGGGCCTCCACCCTAGTCCTCCCAGTAGACCTGGCCCTCCACTCTGGTGCTCCCAGTAGACCCGGCCCTCCACCCTGGTGCTCCCAGTAGACCCGGCCCTCAACCCTGGTCCTCCCAGTAGACCCGGCCCTCCACCCTGGTGCTCCTAGTAGACCTGGCCCTCCACCCTGGTGCTCCTAGTAGACCCGGCCCTCCACTCTGGTGCTCCCAGTAGACCCGGCCCTCAACCCTGGTCCTCCCAGTAGACCCGGCCCTCCACCCTGGTGCTCCTAGTAGACCTGGCCCTCCACCCTGGTGCTCCCAGTAGACCCGGGCCTCCACCCTAGTCCTCCCAGTAGACCCGGCCCTCCACCCTGGTCCTCCCAGTAGACCCGGCCCTCCACCCTGGTCCTCCCAGTAGACCCACCTCACTGTTGGACAGCTGGTACCAGGGCTGCTTGCCGTAGGTGAAGATCTCCCAGAGCACCACGCCGAAGCTCCAGATGTCACTCTCGGTGGTGAACTTCCTGTACATGATGCTCTCCGGGGGCATCCAGCGAATGGGCAGCATGGTGCGTCCACCCACCTGACCAGGAAGCAGCATGTGATTGGTTCATTGATCGATTTTGATGATGCCGTTAGCTCATTATACTGTCAATTAATTACACATTATTTAATCTCAAGTAGAGACTTACAGATGGAGGCAGATTCAGATTAAGGGAGGGATACGAAATGAGGGCGAGAGCGAAAGATAGCAAGAATGAGATATTGACATAAAAGGGAGCGAAAGACACAGAAGACCCACTGACCCGGTAGTAGTCTGTACTGTAGATGTCTCGGGACATGCCAAAGTCCCCGATCTTCACCACCAGCCCCTCGCCCACCAGGCAGTTGCGCGTGGCCAGGTCTCTGTGGACGAAGTGCAGGGACGCCAGGTACACCATGCCGGAGGCAATCTGCCCCGCGATGTGCAGCATCTGGGGCAGGGTCAGCTGGCCCAGCGGGGGCATCTTCACCTCCTCCAGGATCCGGGCGTCCGGACCGTGGGCCCTGGGCAGAGATTTATAAAAAAATAAATTATAATCAGAAGTAACTCTCAGTGAATGTTGAGGTGATTGGCGATTGTCTGCGTGACGTGTCTTCGGTTGGGGTCAGACATCTTGCTCAAGGCGGAGGGAGGACACGAAGGTTCGCTGTTTTCACTGTTTAGCGACAACATTTAACTATTAAGGGGTTGGGGGCGTCCTGCTGCTGTTGGGTTTGAGCTTTTTGTCTTGCATGGAGTCAAACAGGCTGACCACTGGACCACCCTGCTCCAGTTGAGGTCTGAGCACTGTTAGGAAAAATATTATCCAGCAATGGTACGGTTAGGTTGATCTGATGTTCTGAAGAAGGACATAGTGAAGATTGTATTCCTCTTGGCGACTTCAAGTCCGGCTCTCTGGAACTTGGAGACATAACATAAAGTGATTGAAGGATACACCTACGTCATGTCAAATCTGCTTAGTAACATGTAATCTTTATAAATTATAAGCCAATCAGAATGGGACACTCCTGTCATGCTGTTCCGATTTGGGACTTGTATATAATACACTGTGTCTCCGGGAGCAGGGAGAAGCAACTGAGGAAGATTCACGCACAAATCTCTTGCTCGATGAAATCCTCTGCTTCTCCTCGTAGGCCTACGAGACCAATAAACAACTTCAGCTTAAACTATATAGAGTTCCTGGCACTTCTTGTTCTTCGGCATCAACAACAATCTCCTCACTATCAAGCACCCTTATAGCATGGAGAGGTATAAGGGTGTGTCGTGCCATACATGACACATAATTGAGTGCCTTTAAAATGCCAGCACATGAAGGTGATTCAATATACATTTTTTTTCAAGCCATCATATTAGGAAAATATAGCCTTTTCCCCTCATGGCTCTCGAGAGTCCAGTTGAATTTGCAGGGCGGGTTGATTGAGGCGTAGGTGGCCAAGGCGAAGGTTGTTTTTCTTCAGACATTTGTCATTTTAAACAATTTACGTTTGAAGTTAATGGCTGCAGTGCCAAAAACGAACCGCAGTCCACAGTTCCATCGTTCCAAAGCGTTTTACACTAAAGACTTTTGAAGTGTTGTTATTGTTTTCTTTCAAATTCATGTTGGTGTTAATGACAGTGATAACATCAGCTATTGACAAGTCCTGTTGAACATCTCTGATTGGTCCTTGAGTGAACGGTAACCGTGGGTGACCTATAACCCTGACCTCGGTCTATCCAATTAGCAGATTGGACATATATGAGATCTTAAAACCATTACAGCTCTACACCATCATCACCCAGCCCTCTAACAAAGAACCAAATGACAGGAGTCATACAGCTTGTACTACGCCCTCAATTGATTAGCAATAATGCAATTGTGGAGAAGTACTTCTCCAGTGTGTTTCTCCAGACTTCCACAGTTGTCCTTGAAGGCCATAAAACATTTTAAAAAAAAAACATGCACTCCTTGCTTGGGAGCTTTGGAGCCCTAAATGAGCCTAATATGTCTCCATCCATCCTAATCGTCCTCTCCCCTCCTTGGTCCACCCATGGTGGGACACCCCACCCACCCTGTCCTCCACACCCCCTCCACCCTCCTCACAAAGGAAGTTGTGTCAGTATTAGTTTAAAAGGCAGGTGGCAGGGAGGGAGAGCAGCTGCCCTGTGAGCCTATGAGACCTTTTGCCAATACTGCCTCGTGGAAATGTGATTTTGGTCCGCCCACTATGTCTGTCTCTGCCATTGTGGGGAGTTTTTTTACCCAGGTGTTCCCAAGTTAATCTAAATACGTCTCCACGTCTGGAGCCTCCGTTGGGCTTCTGGCAGTGGGGGGGGGGGGGAATTATAGATTATGGGATTGAATGGGAGCATTAGCCAGACATATTGCACAGAATTATGTGGACATTATCTACTCCTCATCCCACAGTCTCTGGGATGGAAGCAGCTGGTTAACTCTGTGGATGAGGGAGACTGAAGGGCAGGTAGGACCTCCTTGTGCCGTCTGTGGATGGTTGAGGTTAGCTCTGGGAGTCAGGAGCATCTGGTGAAGGGACTGGAACCTTGGTGAGATGAGGTTCTATGAAGGTTCCTTCATGGTTTATTCAACCATGTTTCACAGGTATTGTGATGTACGCAGAATACAATCTGACGCTAACGCGCTGCGTAATGTTTGTAATGAGGTTCATGTTTAATATAATAAAAGTGCAAAAAGATGAACATGTTCAGCTTGGTTGGGGGAGGGAGGTGGGGGTGGTGGTGGTGGTGGTGGGAGGGGGGGGGGGGATTTAATTTCAGATGAAGGTGGTGCTTAGATGCTCATAGTCAGTTGTGGTGGAGTTTGACCCAAGATCTCCCCTCAGGCCAAGAGTATCACCACTAACACACTTCAGTTATATTTTTCACTGTCCACACTAGACTTCAGGGGCAGTAAGGAACACCAGCAGGTCACAGTAAGGAACTAAACTTTCGACCAGAGTTCCTTCTCAAGGTTTCTTGCCTTGGTTTCTTTTTTCAGAGGCCCTTTGGAGGGCTAAGTGGTGTCATAAAATGTGGGCCCTTTAAGCCCATTGAGATTGTCACTGTGATTCGGAGCTTTGCAAATAGAACTTGAGTTGACCTGACGACCGCCGTAACTCTCCGACCGCTAAACTAATGAACCTGCGTTTTGTACTGCATTTAGCAATAGAATGCCTATCCATTGCTGTTTTGTTTTTTTGTATACATGTCTTGGTTCCACACCTGAGGAAGCGGTTGAGGTCTCCGTGCCGCATGTACTCAAACACCATGGCCAGGGGCTCTCCGTCGGTGCACACGCCGTAGAACCGCACAATGTGCTGGTGCTGGAGCACCGTCAGCAGCTCCGCCTCCCTCTGGAAGTCCTGCCGGGTCGACTCGTTGGCGTCCTTCAGCGTCTGCAGGTGGTGGAGAGCCGGACAGAGGGGTGTTCGCGCAGCCCGTTGTCAACGTGGTTCGAGATTGTGTTTGCGTTTGACTGAACGACGCAACGCATTTGAAATCTCTAAAGCACTCAGCATTCGACACGCTGAAAGACACGTTCACAAAATGGCTAGAAGAACTGTCAGCCCTCCTAATAATAGCGATGAAAACGCCCATGATGCCAGAAGGAAGACTGGATCACTGCGGTACCTCCCTCCCCTTCCTCCCACTACCCTTCCCTTCAGTGTATTTTTATATTGAATAAAACACAACCATGCAATTAAAGGTATTCCTAATTTCTCATGGAGCAAACCCATACATCCCAAATCACTATTCTCTTCTATTGTGTAGAACATCATCATTCTGTACTGTGACATTCCCATGACAACGCAAGGGCCATCTCTCCATGTTAAGAATGCAGAGCCATCATCAGTGTAGCCATACGCCAATCCACCATATGCACCTTGATGGCCACCAGCATCTTGTCGCTGTCGGGGCTGAGGTTGGCACACTCTGCCAGGTACACCTTGCCAAACGCTCCCTCGCCCAGCTCCCACTTGAGCACTATGTCCTGCCTCTTGATGTGCTGAACACCTGTTGAAGAAGACAAAGGTGGTCGAGTCGGGTCATTAGTGGCAGGAGCCATAAAACATTTCTGACTCTAACTCCGCCGTGAAGCACTAAAGGTTTCTACCCAGTTCATGGCCAGCGGGTACCGCGGATGGTGTTAAGGGCGGTGCAGTGTGTTGTGTTTCTGGCTCCACTATGAGCTTGTTACGTCCACTTCACCATGGAGTACTAAGTACTATGGCTAACACTCAAGCCAGAGCCGGATTTAGACGGCTGAATGGACACTCAAGCATGTGGTGCGGGTTTGGGGGGCGGGGGACCCTGCGTGGCGCTAAAGAAGAAGATGATTGGGCTGGAGGCCCTTGTCCACTCACACATGTCTTTGTCCTTGATGATGCCACAGAAGTACTGAGGGTTTTCCACAAAGCTGGAGAGCCCGGAGTCGTCTTCGGTACATGGCGGGTTGGTCCCGAAGTTCATGAAGCGCAGTGACACCGCCAGGTCGTCCTCCGTGCCCAGAACCGATGACCCTGTCGACACGCACACTCACAGCTATAAAGACGCATTTACTGTTATCGCTATGGAGGGGAGAGATGCACATTATCAGCTCCCGGGCCATTTATGGTCAAACGAAGCAATCCAGAGGCCATTTATGAAACTGCCATTTCGCCCATCGACTCCCTGGTGTATTTTCCTTGATCCCATGGCGACAGATGATGACAGACAGTAATAATGACTATCATCAACAATGCAGAAATCAAGGCATCATTGAGCCAAATAGGTCCAAACCACTGTGTCGGAGGAGCGGCCCCGTGGATGCAGTCAGGGTGTATTAAAAGCTCCAAATTGTAAAACCTCACTCAGCGTGGACCAAACCACAGAACCCCAAGAGTCCAAACCCCGCTCCACAGAATGGAACAATAGAGAGAGTGAGAGAGAGCGAGAGAGAGGCAGAGAGAGAGAGAGAATGAATGGGAGAGGGAGGGGAGGGAAAGAGCCATGCAGGAGGGGAGGGAGGAGGGGTACACTTAGGCAATCAGGCCCACTTAGGCACTTTGTGAGAGGTGTACGGGAGTGGGGGCAGGGAGGAGGGGTGGGGGCGTCGGCAACGGTGGGTGGGATGGTGGTGGGTGGGGGGCATTCAGGAGGACCTATAGCAGACCTCCATCAATCCACCCATGCATCCATCCATCTTCTTTAATGGACCACAGTGCAGCCAGAGTGGCCCTGGCCAGGGGTGGGTTTCTGACGCAGTTTTCTTGTGCATGCAGTAATTAAGGCACTTAAGACCCGCCGACAGCAGGGATCACAGTGTGCAAAGTTACAGCCGAATGAAAAGCCTGTGTGAGTAGGCTTCTACTGCAATGTGTGCCCAGGTGCCCTCAACATGTCCCCCACTGAATCCTGGACAATCTACGAAGTGACCGGGGGAAAAAAATACAACAATTATTTGGCAGCGTTCGCTTTGGGCACAGTGGGACTCTGGGGTTTTCAGAGAGAATTCAGGGCAGCCATCAGGTTGAGAGAGTTTTGGTCCTCCGTGTCCAAAACACCTGAAAAAATATAGTGGATCTGCTGTTTGGATATATTTGTTTATGGATTTTATATGTCTTTATCCTAAATCCTAGACATTGACTTGAGCCTCCTGTCTACCCAATCTACATACAAAAAATAAGATTTTGCATCCCTATATCAAATATTGCAACTATTCCCCCAATAAATAAAAGCACAATATTAAAAATAGAGTATATAAAAAATGTAAGCAGTATACATAAAAGTATGGTAGTATGGTGTACAGTAGTACAGTATAGTGAGTATACAAAATAATGGACCCCCTCTGCTAAAGAGAGGGGCTTCAGTGAGCAACAAAGGAGCACTCTTGTGGTTTTACGATGAAAGAGTCGCGTGCCGACGTACGGTGAATGCCAAACTTTGAATGCTGTCCACATCGGTGGATCACCACCAGCATGACGAGGAGGAAGGTGCACGCGAAGATGGCGAGGCCGACCGCCACAGAGATCTGTGCAGACAGGAAACAGGAGCGTCAGGAAACCTCTTTCATCAACATGCCATCTTTGACGAAAGAGGTCCTCTTTGAATTTCAGAAATATAGAAATAAATATAGAGATTGACTTTGAAATATACTTGCTGTCTATAGTGTCTATATTGCTTCAGTATGGACTAGCAAAGAGGCAGACACAGAGGGGGCTGTGTGCGTTTAGCACTAGACGTACCACAAACATGCGACTCTCCTTGCTGGCCGTGACAGGCTTGTTGGATTTGGTGGTAGAAACTAAACAAGACAAAGCAGAAGTACCCCCTCAATACAAGTGCCATGTTTGACAAGCACACAGAAGGACAACATTGGCTTTTGATACAACAAAAATTGATTGTTTGAGTGATTATTTTTTAGAGCAATCCATCATAAAGACTAGCATGTGGAGAGAGGAAACACAGAAACATGTTTGAATGGGAGGTGCATGAGACAGGCACACATCCAAGCTATTTAACCCTGCTTAACATTCCAGCAAGGGACATTAAACGGAAAGGTGGGAATAAAAGCTTTCCTGGAAAAATATCAGAAGTGGCACGTTCAGAGGCCATCGCAGGCCTTATGCTGTGGGGTGTTTTCCTGTGCACACCAGCCGGGCGTTTCGGTACAAGTATTCTGCGCCTGCCTCACGTCTCTCCGCTCGATTTTCATTGAATACCAGGGTTGCAGGTCAACGTAACCGGTGTACGCAGTTCAACCCCATCTAGTAAACGGCCCTAATAAACGCTCTACGGTCTGTCCTGCCCATGAAACACACTGTATTGCACTCATCATCACGGAGAGAGAGAGCGGCGACTCACCGGGAATGATGCCCTCGGGGTCCAAGGGGTCGAAGGGGTTGTCCATGAAGTTCCCCGTGGCGTTGGCTTGGTCGCGGCCCAGCCGGTTGGAGACCACCAGGGTGTAGACGCCGTTGTTCAGGTGGGTGGGCTTGTTGAGGAACAGGCAGCCGTGCTTGACGGAGCCGTCGTCCGAGTCGGGGATCAGCTGGGTGTAGGTGTACATGCCCTCCACCAGGGCGCGTCCGTTGTACAGCCACCGGATGGTGGGCTCCGGGTTCCCGTCCACCGCAAAGGGGAAGCACCAGTGGTGCTGTGACTCGGCGTCTCGCAGGAACAGGATCTTCACCGGGACTGTTTGGGGGAGTCGGTGGTGGGAGGGAGATGTTAGACTTGGGGTTAGAATGGATCCTTGATTCATGGAGCTCCGTTATGTTCCCGAGGGGGAAGAGGATCTTCTCAAAGGATCCTGGCCAGCACTGTCAACCAGAGCTGGTCAGACTCTGCGTGAGATAGATTGTATTCATCAATCCAGGGACTTCTACAGTTTTACTTTAGACGTTTGGTCACAGTCTCCTCACAAGTGTGAAGATGCTCTTCCATTCAGGTCTCTGGCTCAAAAACACTTTGGCAAGAAGAGTCTGGCTGAGGGAATCGAACCAGCCCGCACTCGGGTTGGCAGGCAACCTGCTCTACTACTAGAGCTAGAGAAGACCATTTAGGGGTAGAGGACAAGCAAGTTGGAAAAAGGATGTTGGTGCAATTCCCTAGTGGGCCAGGATGCAAGGCACTTAGCACCAGAGTTCTCTAATGGGGAAAGTTAGTGGCCAAAATTTTGAGACTGTGGCTGTAATCGTATGTGTGTGTGTGTGTGTGTGTGTGTGTGTGTGTGTGTGTGTGTGTGTGTGTGTGTGTGTGTGTGTGTGTGTGTGTATGCGTGTGCGTGTGCGTGCGTGCGTGCGTGCATGTGTGTGTTTGTGTATGCACGTCTGAAAGTTTCAAGTGAGTTTCAGCAGCTAACTGTCTTCCTCTTAACTTTCCAATCCTGAATCGTGGTACATATGAAAGTACATTTACATAATACAGTCATTTGAGCTCAGCTGTAATAACCAAAGAGCCCTAAAGACCTAGGCTAAACATAAAACCACTTCCAAATCACCAGCCTACATGTGGTTTTTTTCTTCTTTTGCTGCTGCATGTGCACTTTAAGCATGTTCAACATAATGTCACAGGCCGGCGCTCAGCGTCCATAGGATCCCGCCGGAATTTCTACCAATCAATGTTCTTCCATCTGTAACTGTACTGACCCGCCATGAATAATTCACCCCGGTCCTCCTTATCACCCGTGACCACAAGAGCTACCTGGAAGCAGCCGTGGAAGTGAAGCTACAGGAAATGGCCTCCTTTAGAGCCAAGATGGAGGAGAGGTGGAGAGACCCTGGCCCATCAGTTGCTCTTAACCCCTGACCCCGTGGGAGGAATGTGCTGGGCTAAGGACAAACCTGAGTGATCTCCCATGTCTTCTCCGTCGGTCCGTGATGAGTTTTGTTTAAAAAAAATTCTGCCCGCGCGGACAGAAAATTAGCCTCTGCTGATGATGGCACTAAGCCATCTCTGTTTAGCCAGTGCAGCTGTTCTTATGCTAGTACTAGGCTACCTATACACTGAGAGCGAGGGGCTTTTAAGGGCTAATTTTATAGAAGAAATGAATGGTTAGGCTGCTTAGGCTGCTGCCCCCGCGACCCGACCCCAGATAAGCGGATGAGGATGGATGGATGGATGGATGAATGGACCTTACCAAATGGTGGATAACATAAATGTCTAAAAAGACATCCAATGATTTCTGTTCCTGGCCAAACGCAAATTACATTGATTACTTGCTAGATAAATAAATTATCTAAAAAAATACTAATAATGAATGAGTAAAGCATTTGGTGAAATCTAATTGTTTTCTTGGGGATAACAGATTCTTGGACGGTGTTAAAACGATAAACCCCGGTATGTTGGAAGATGGAAAATAAAAATCTTCCAAGCAGGAAGCTTAAGAAAATGAGGAACAGTGATTTACTCGTGTAGCAGCAGTATAGGCAGCACCCTCGCAAAACAAAAAGGCTTAAAATAGAACAAAAAAGCTCAGTCTTTATGTTCCACGCTGAAGTGGTGAACGTTCACTCGTGGCATCTTTCAAAATGTCTGACATGTTTTTCCTCCGGTACGTTGAAAAGAAATGTCAGAGCGATGGCAGGTTTTTTTTTCCTCGCACCGACTGTGGCGAGCAGAAGGGATTGGGGGAGGGAGGGAGGGAGGTGAGGAAGAGGGGGGAGTAATGAGAGCCACTGTGGACTCAGCCCTATAAACACTGACTGTTGAACGAGCTAATTAAGCCTAATTAAAGGGCTGGCGGTTAACGAGCGTCCCTTGGCCCGCGGAGGGCCAATGCGGATGGATTAGGGAACGCGCTAACACACTTACCGCCTGCCAATCAGGGCCCGGGCGCCAGGGCTTCCGGAGTCGCGCGGGTGAGGATCCATTAGCGCCGAGCTCCAATGCGATGTTAGCGCGTGCGGGTTATCTGGGCTCCCTCCATTTTCCTCGCGCAGGTTATTATCCATCCCCTGATACCCGGGGGTGCTTTGGCTCCTGTTGATTGGTTTCCCCAGACTCCCCTTTTTTTTTTTTGGGGGGGGGGGCTTTGTCTTCTAATAAGTGTCAATGAGTTGATGGCGGTGATGAGCGATATTGTTTTGGCAACATCGTCGGTAATGCATCGCTAATGCATCCTGCCTGTCGGCCGGTCCGCAGGGTGCCGTCGCCAGCCGTTGTTCAACTCTCAGCACACATTAGCGGTGTCGCCAAGTCGGGAACAGCAGCGGTGAAGTCTCCCCATCCCCCACTCCCCGGGTCAAGTGAACGCTGTAATCACAAGCGTACGGTCCCACCCCACCGGAGGTGAAGGGGAGGTTGTCAGGGAACAGGGCTTATGGTTGGAGGGGGAAGGGGAGGCGTTTCTACTTTCTCCTTTGTGGTTCTCTCCGCGTGGCCCGGTGCTAACGGAGAGCCGACCTCGATCTGCACAAAGTGACGGAAGTGCGCGGTCCTCACTGGTTCACCAAAGCCACGAGTGGCAGCTGATAAAAAAATGCTGTTAAAAGGTTGCCGGGAACACTGCGCTTATTATTTTTAGCAGCCGGTTTTAACAGAAACCCGCCGCAGAGAGCTTTTCCCTTTATGCTGCTGTCCACCCTGCCTGCAGTGGCGAGATGGGGCGCAGTTTGCTCTCGCCCCCACCTCCATTAAGCTTGACAGCACCTCATGCATCCCCCTGCCCCCCCCCCCCCCCCCTCCCCAGAGACCCCGCGGGCCCCCCGAGGCCCGGCTCCGGCTCCTGTGCTACGGGGGCCACTTACACTCGATGTCCAACTGCACCATGTCCTCGCCCGGCCCAGCTTGGTTCTCCGCCTCGCATGTCAGGTTGTGGAGGTTGTCTTTGGAGGAGACCTCCAGGAGCTGCAGCACCAGCTCCAGGGTGGAGCCCATGACTCTCCTCTGAACGGGGGGGGGGGGGGAGGTGGTGGAGGATAAGGAGGTCGAGGAGATGAAGGTTAGAGGAGCAAAGTGATGGAGAAGAAGGAGGTGGAGTTGGTGGGGGAGGAAGATGAGGTGGAGGAGGGGGGAGGTGGAGGATGAGGTGATGGAGGAAGTGGAGAAGATGGAGGATGAGGTGATGGAGGAAGAGAAGGAGGTGGAGGATGAGGTGATGGAAGTGGAGGAGGAGGTGATGGAGGTGATGGAGGAAGAGGAGGAGGTGGAGGATGAGGTGATGGAGGTGATGGAGGAAGAGAAGGAGGTGGAGGATGAGGTGATGGAGGTGATGGAAGTGGAGGAGGAGGTGATGGAGGTGATGGAGGAAGAGGAGGAGGTGGAAGATGAGGTGATGGAGGTGATGGAAGTGGAGGAGGAGGTGATGGAGGAAGAGGAGGAGGTGGAGGATGAGGTGATGGAGGTGATGGAGGAAGAGGAGGAGGTGGAGGATGAGGTGATGGAAGTGGAGGAGGAGGTGATGGAGGTGATGGAGGAAGAGGAGGAGGTGGAGGATGAGGTGATGGAGGTGATGGAGGAAGAGGAGGAGGTGGAGGATGAGGTGATGGAGGTGATGGAAGTGGAGGAGGAGGTGATGGAGGTGATGGAGGAAGAGGAGGAGGTGGAGGATGAGGTGATGGAGGTGATGGAGCAGAGGAGGAGGTGGAAGAGCGCCATCACAGGTTGCAACAAGAGCAGAGAAAAGATTTGAAGACGAAGGGAGGGGGTGTGTTAGAAGGTGATTTTTATATTCTTATATTTGTATGTTTGTTGGTGAATGTATCCTGCAGTGTAGTTTTGTTGTCAGCCTGGAAGGACCTTTGCCAAGCAGCGCTGTCTGAATGGTGGAGAGTGTACAGACTACAGATCTACTGCAAATCTGACACAGTGGTCTGCCACTCACAAATACTTTTATTTCCAATAGACAGAAAATAGGACCAAATGGAGATACAAAATGTTTTCATCAGTAATACCTGAAATACATGTATTTATATTTACAAAGTCAAAATATACAAAACATATGTATTAAAATACATTCTTTAGAATGTACTTGTAATTTATGGATTGGTTGCTTTTTATAATATAATGAAATGTCAAATTCAAATGAATGTAAAATAAATCTTTTGTCTTTTATATTTATTTAATCTTCTGTTTTTCTTTAAAAAAAAAATTGCGGCAGTTGATATTTCTGTGCTATTTCTAAGCTTTATTCACACAAACGGTGACAACAGAAGGTTGTGTTGTGCATGCATACCTCGACCGTGTGGTTGGAATGGAGGTTCTCCGTACGCCAGTTGGCCACGGGCGTCGGGGTCCCGCTCACGTGACACTCAAACATCAGGGTGCCTCCTTCCTGGATCTTAGTGGCGGACGGGAGAATGGCCACTTCCGGGAGAGCTAGAGAGAGAGAGAGAGAGAGAGAGAGAGAGAGAGAGAGACAGCGAGAGAGAGAGAGAGAGAGAGAGAGAGAGCGAGAGAGAGAGAGAGAGAGAGAGAGAGAGGAGAGAGAGAGAGAGAGAGGCAGAGAGAGAGAAGCAGAGCAAGAGAGGCAGAGAGAGAGGCAGAGAGAGAGGCAGAGAGAGGCAGAGAGAGGCAGAGAGAGAGAGAGAGAGAGAGAGAGAGGAGAGAGAGAGAGAGAGAGAGAGAGAGAGAGGCAGAGAGAGAGGCAGAGAGAGAGAGGCAGAGAGAGAGAGAGAGAGAGAGAGAGAGAGAGAGAGAGAGAGAGAGAGAGAGAGAGAGAGAGAGAGGCAGAGAGAGAGAGACAGAGAGAGAGAGAGAGGCAGAGAAGAGAGACAGAGAGAGAGAGAGAGAGACAGAGAGAGAGAGGCAGAGCGAGAGAGGCAGAGAGAGAGGCAGAGAGAGAGAGGCAGAGTGAGAGAGGCAGAGAGAGAGGCAGAGAGGCAGAGAGAGGCAGAGAGAGAGAGAGAGAGAGAGAGAGAGAGAGAGAGAGAGAGAGAGAGAGAGGGAGAGAGAGAGAGAGAAGAACCATCAGTAAAATGGCAGTTGCTCGTGTTACCCTAGTCTCCCAAATCAGACTTTAGATTAACATCTTTATATTAGGAGGGTAACCTGTCAGCCGCACATCACACTAGCCACATAATCACAGCCTAATAATCACATATTCTGTGTACGTAGACAAATGACAATATTTTTGTGTGTTTTTTTAGTGGTGCTTGTAGAATTGGCAACTATTTGGAAATCTTTGGAAAGTAATTAAAAGTTTAGTCCCCTCACTGGGTACTTGAATCTGGGTAACGCTGGCAAACAGCTAATTACAGTTTTCTCACTGTATCCCTTTAATATAATACCAATTACCTCAATTCATTAAAAAAAACATTTCTGTGTAAAATCAAGGCGTGATCTAAGGGAATTAATTAGGCAATTAATAAACCCTCAAAGAAGAATTTGTTTCCATATTCAAATGAAATGTATTCCTATTTTCAATGTAGGATTCACATTACACATATATTGTAAAAAAAAAAAAATAAAAAAAAAAAAAATTAAGTATTAAATGTACATTGAGTTTTGACACAGAAGAGTTCCAATTATATTTGTTTGAGAGAGTAACCATCCCCGTACTCCTCCACAGCAAAGCTGAGCTCCAAACTGGATGCTACCCTGCAGCGTTGCTATGAAACACCTCTCTCAACCATGAGTCTCACTCACTGCAGTTGTCCATGGACAGGACGTTCAGCGGTACTTCCTGTCCCATGGAGAAGCAGGTCATTGGTTGGTTGTCGGGGTCGCCCCGCCCACTGCGCTCCCACTGCTGCAGCCAATGAATTTCACAGGAGCACACCAGGCGGTTGTCCCTCAACACTCTGGGCAGCGAAAAAGGAAGATAATTGCATTCAGGGGAATATATACATTGACATTACACTATTAAGAGACTCACGAGGCTGAGAAAAATCAAACCTTATAATAGACATTCTTTCTAAATGACGCTAGCGTCAATATGAATAGCGCAGAGTAAAATATGGGGCACATAGTTAACATCAATCTTTTTCACGTTATAGTCAAATATATCTTTCATAAAATCTAATGTTCTTCTGCGATATCAAGGTGTTCTGTGCAACCGCATGTGAAATGAACGTGTAAAAATGCATTTCATGGAACAGATTTGATTGTTTATATGACACAATTTGATTTTATGATATGATTTTGAGCCAAACTGTGATTTTAACTGAAGCATTTTATGCATCATTTCGATATATTAACATCAAATTCATAATTGATTCCTCTGTAGAGGAGAAAAATAGGACAGAGTACTTTGTGTTTCAGCTTGGCAGTGGAGCCGCTGGTTGCCACGGCAAACATCCAGTTCTTGTATGTAATTTAAAGATGGTATTTTGGGGGAAAAACAGCTCTTTGCAGCAGGTACTTGAAGTCCATCAACCTTTTTGACTCATCCCATTAGCATCTATAAAGCTCTGAAAGGCGGGCTTTGTGTCTTTTCTGCTGTGGTTTTAATGCCGTCTCTCTGGTACAGCTGCCACTGTAAGACACCACCTCCGTACCAGAACGGCAGGGGCTGCACTAACCCGGCTGCCTCTGGGAACACAGCAGAGAGCCTGGCCGTGCTGAAGGGACGTGTATTGTTGGGGTTTTGCATTAGGGGACCTGTTGGCTCGAGTCCTGAGCGGTTTCAAACTTTGAGCGTGCATTTGGTGATATGGTGTAATATAATGATTGTGATTCCTCTATGAATATGAACCGCAAAAAGGAAGAGAAGGATTTTCAATGCTATCTAATGAACCAAAGGAATCACCACACACTCACAATATCTCCTCACACACACACACACACACACACACACACACACACACACACACACACACACACACACACACACACACACACACACACACACAAACGCACAGGCGTGGATAATTCTTGTGATAGATAGTGAATGGATAGTGCTAGTGAGCGATAGTGTATTGATAGTAATAATAGATAGGGGATGCATGGATAGTACTAGTGATAGTGAGTTGATGGATAGTACTAATGATAGATAGTTGATGGATCGTACTAGTGATAGAGAGTTGATGGATAGTACTAGTGATAGATAGTGGATGGAGAATACTAGTGAAATATAGTGGATGGATAGTTCTAGTGATAGACAGTAGATGGATAGTACTAGTGATAGATAGTGGTCGATAGTACTAGTGATAGATAGTGGTCAATAGTACTAGTGATAGATAGTGGTCGATAGTACTAGTGATAGATAGTGGATAAATATTACTAGTGATAGATAGTGGATAGATAGTACTAGTGATAGATAGTGGATGGATAGTACTAGTGATAGATAGTGGATGGATAGTACTAGGGATAGCGGATAGATGAATAGAATTAGTGATTAATAGTTGATGAATATTGCTTGTAATAGATAGTGGATGGGTATGACTAGTGATAGATAGTTGATGGATAGTATTATTGGTAGATAGTGGATGGATAGTACTAGTGATAGATAGTTTAGTGCTTGTGATGGAAAATGGATGGATAGAACTATACATTGTAATGCTCGTGATAGATAGTATTTGGTGGTGACTCACAGGTTGAGTAGAGGGAGAAAGTGAAACACTCTCCAGCTGATGTGCTCCAGGAAGTTGGACGCCAGGTTTCTATGACAACAGAGAGACAGGGAATCGGGTTCAAATGGCCGCCAACATTTGGTTGTATCCTTCCCCTGGATGTATCCTTGTTGAGACGCTGTTGTTCTCAACAAAGCAGATGAACACAATGACAAAACATACACACAACATACAAATAACAATAAAAGGGGGAAAAAAACAGTCGGAAACGGTTCTTCAGAGCACCCACACAACATCAAATCTAGTCCTGCTGCTTTCAAAGACAACAACACATTTATTCATTATTTTGTTAAAATGCGTTCACCCCTCAATGAGACAGAGCCCTGAAACGTCCTTGTTCGTTTGTGTTCCCGAGGAAACTGAACGTGACCCAAACCTTGTCATTATTGCATATGATGAGCCCTGATGTATAAAACCGACAAGTAGGAGCCTGAAGTGGTGTGCTGTTTATCTGTTAGGAAATGAATGCAAACATTTGTCCGGCCTCACGGCTGAAAACATGGGAAACCGTCGTGCGTTTTGGAAAGACGAGCGATAACAAGTTTGTCCCGCTCTACAGGTGTTAGGGTAGAACTGGGAATGTGAAGCGTACGTGGCGGCTTAGAGGGCGCGCCCTGCGGTGTTAGTGCGGTGTTGTTTTTTCAATGACAGACACTTTTACTGTTACTCGTTTGCATTGAATTACCTCCTTTTTCATTTTTTAAGTTGATCTGGATCTGAAGATGAATAGCATTGGTAAAGGGTAAAACATGCAAAACTATAAATGTTCAAAAGAACAGAAAGGTGACCGAGGAGATTCTATCCCTCTCCATAGTGCAATCATAGTTCACATAGATTCTTTTTTTTACATTTAATGAAAAGTCAAAAGTAAATTGTGTTAGGCCTACAAAAAAAAAATCAAGCAGTTGGGGCAGCCAGTAACAGGAACCGTCTGACAGGGGGGGAAAGAGAAAGAAAATAAAGCGACTATTACGCCACGCATAGCCTAGACCTAATTAAAGACGTGGGAATACAATGGCTTTCTTTGCGTTGTTTGAACGGAGCCGACCGCTGCACTTAAGTCTCGCTGATATTCAATTGCTCGCTTCGGAACAATGCGTCCCTGCGCTGCGACGCTTTCTCTCCCCGCCGGAGAAAGAAAAAAAAAAAAGAAATAAAAATAAAAAGCCCCGCTAACGCTCATCTGTGCGCCGTGCCGCGTGTTCCACGTGGAGAGGCACTGCGCGCTCCCCTGTGCGCCCCTGCGTCCCGTGCATTAGATGATTACCTCCCCTGAAAACACCTCGCCGGGGGTACACCGCCAAAGAGCACCCTTGCGTCCTACCGATGATGTTTTCATCCACAATTGATTTGATTTGATCTTTGTAGTTTTGAGCTGTGTATGGTTGAGATTAGATTTTGTTTTGATGCGTTGATGTCGTTGTTGCGATCCGCACGGATATAAAGAAAATGTATCATGAACCAAAAGTGGGAATGTGTTGTTTTTTTTTTGTATCACAATTTAAAAAAAAACGCAGCTCTTTTGGTTTAGCTGCGTTGTGTATATAGCAGTACATTCACACTGCATGCAAATCTGATTCCTACCCGTCATTGGCTGTGTGGGGGGTGACAGGGCAGGCACCAGCAGGAGGAAGCCTGAGGAGGCGACAGCAGGGGAGGGGCCCCGCCTGGAAGCCGATACATATGGAGTGCGCGTTCGACCAGAGACCGGGCCGAGGGTCAACCATTTGTTTTCCTTGCCCCCCCTGAAAGTTCATGTCAGATGGTCGGGGAGGGGTGTTGGTGTCTGATCCATTACCAGCTCGCCCCCCAACCCTCACCAAGAGCTGGGCTGACTCCCTTACCAATCCTCTGGTGCTGGTGCCATTGGGGGGGAGGGAGGGGTGGTGTAGGGGAGGGGGGGGGGGGGGGGGGGGGGGGGGGGGGACAGCCCGCCTCAGGCCCACGGAAAGGAGAGGAGCGTGTGTTTGTTCGGAGTGGCCGCAGATTGAATGCAGGGGTGTGCAAACAACTGGGTGGGTTTCCCATGCAGGGGCACCGCGGCCAAGCTGTCTGATAATCTCAGAGACACATCTGTCACCGCTGACCCCCCACCCACCCCCCCCACACACACACACACCACCATCATCATCATCATCATCATCATCATCATCATCATCATCATCATCATCACCACCAACACCGTCCGCTCAGCTCCACCTCCTCCACCCCCCTGCACTGCCCCATTCCCCACGCTCAGATATTGATTAAGTGATAATGGACCCTTAGTGGAGTGTATTTATTATGCATCAGCTGTCCATAATACGCCCGGGCGGGGGGGAGTAAAAGGTGACTGTTGAATGCCTGTCTCAGATTTCTCCCCCCCCCACCCACCCACCCCCACCCCCATGCCACCCGCCCAACACACATACACCCCTGAAATCTCCATCCCCTTCGCTTACACCTACAATGCCCCCTGCCCCCCCCCCAATACACACACACACCCCTCTGATATGCTCCTGCCTAATGGGCCCCCGTCTCCCCTCGCCGCTCGGTTTTGCACGGCAACCGTCGTGAAGGATTTAAGACTTAAAGTTGGCGAGGGGACGGGTTGGTTACCTGCCAGGTTGCCATGGCGACTGTCAATATGCTGGCTGTTTACAGACTGGACAGTACACACGCCCCGGCTTGAACGAAAAAATAAAAAGGCCTAACCTTTAAGAAGGAGAGGCGTTTGAAAGAATTGCCCCTGTGCTGCTTTTTGAACATTGATTTTCATTGCGATTGTGTAAAGAAGCGCTTTTTCTCGCATCAGATCAGACGGGAATGCATTCAACCAGGTAAGAAAGTACATTGCGGGGGGAAACAATCAGAAGATGATGAGTGATGGCGGATGGTGCTTGCAACATCTGCATTCAAAGTCCACAACATCTGCATTCATGTCCCTCACCGAAGGAACGCCATCGCATCGTCCCGCAGATCACATCTGTGTATACCAATGTGTGGATGGATCTGTGCTCCACGTGAAACATACCGACAACGCGATCAGGTGTGGAGAAATGAAACTGGCCAGAACTCGCCTCTAATCGAGCTCCCTCCCGAGTTCCCTGGCACGGTGCACAACACTCACGTGCTCCCGCTGGAGACGGTCGCTAGCTTAGAATGACAACATGGCAACGTGGGTGTCAATTGCACTGGGTGACATGAACTAACAGCCTGATGGGCTGTTTGATTGACAGGTACAAAGGGGCTAATCCCCCGCCCCCCCCCCCAAGCAAACACTCACAACAAAACAGATCGTTGGGGTTCGAACCCAGAACCTTTGACTGGGAGCAAACACCCTGATCACAGCTAGACTCTCCGGCCTCCAGAGAGGGGCCGAAGACATGTTCAGGGAGTTGACGTGCTGTGGTTGTGTTTTCTGTTGGGGTCTACTTACACATACTGCAGCTTGGGGTTGTGCTGGAAGGCTTCAGGGGAAATGAGGCGTAGTTTACAGAACGTGACCGTGCTACCGGAAGTGAAGAAGAAAGACCAATGTTACTCACCAAATTGAAACAGTGCTTGACAAGGGAAACAACAAGGAAAACAACACAGAAAACAATAATCATAAAAACTTCAGTGAATCTTCAAGAAAAGTGTCTTTGTTCCAAGAAGGTTGTTTCATACAATGCATACACGTCTGAAAACCCTGTCTGATTTTACCTCCAGGATTAATATAGCAGGCCCATCTTATCTTACATTATTACTTTCCAATCCATCACCACTGGGCTGGCAGAACTAATGCCACCTGCATCAAAAGCATGCAATAAAAACTGACAAAACTTAACTTGAATTTGAAATTAAATGAAACCACTGAAATAAACCAATTGCCGGACGAGACAGCGAAGCCTCTATCTCATGTAATGTACCGTTAATTCCCTCCCACTTGCTGCATGCTATGTGGAGGCCAATGAGTGGTTCACACTGAACGTACAGCACTCAACAATGTTCTATACACCATCTATACCTCATCTGCGGTGAGGACTGTTTGTCCTCACCGCAGGACTGTTTGTCCTCACCGCAGAGTTGAAGTGTTACTCACAGGTTTTTCAGTTCCCGGTAGTGGACGAGGTCTATCTCGGTGATGTTCTCCAGTTGGTCTTGGTTCTCTATGTATCTGGTGGGTCAAACAGAGAAGAGGAGGGTTAGTTCGATGAATGAACGCGCCGCGGCCTTCCATTTCTCCCTTCCCCTTCGGCCTGCAGCTTCTCCCGCGGCCTGAGTCACACAAAGGGAACTCAACAGGCGTGCGGAGGAGACAAACACAAACGGCTCCAAATGAGGAATGTTTTAAAAAAAAAGATGTCTTGATGCAAACCTCTGAAAAACGACAAAGAAAAAAAGATGTGTGAGGCAGTGAATACAGAGAGAGAGGCCGCTGAGGCGAGGGTCGTGCGAGACAGGGAACACAGAAGACGGGCGCTTTAAGGAGCACATGGGTGATAGACCGTTGTTATAGACACAGGTCGTTAAAGAGCACGTGGGGGTTAGACAGTCAATAAAAAAGAGAAAGGTCATCGCCAAGCCAGACCGCTTTGGCCCGGGAGTCAAACCGCCCAGAGTCTACCACACAATCTCTCCCCATCCCGAGCAGCCATCGGAGTGATGCTTTCAGGACACACGCGCAGCCCTGCGCGCAACACAACCACATCGTATAATCACCATAACAAACGGCTCAATCAATGCTAAGGTGTTCCCACCTGATGGGCAATAAAGCTCCCGTCCCGGCCTAATGCACCGCGGGGAGGCTGAGCAGGAAAAACCTTTTCCTAGCGAAGGTGCCAGACAGGCTAGCGGGAAAACCCTCCCTCCTCCTCCTGGGTCACCTGCCACGGTTCCTGGTCCTCCTGCTCAAGATAGAAGCACTCTGCTAGCCGCAGCGCTACACCGGTGCGGCGGAGAACGGCTCCATGGCCTGTAGTACCGCGGGTTCTCCTGTAGTGCCGTGGATTCTCCTGTAGTACCGTGGGTTCTCCTGTAGTGCTGCGGGTTCTCCTGTAGTACCACAGGTTCTCCTGTAGTACCAGGGGTTCTCCTGTAGTACATTGGGTTCTCCTGTAGTGCCGCAGGTTCTCCTGTAGTACAGTGGGTTCTCCTGTAGTACCACGGGTGCTGCGGGTTCTCCTGTAGTACAATGGGTTCTCCTGTAGTGCCACGGGTTCTCCTGTAGTACCACGGGTTCTCCTGTAGTACCGCGGGTTCCCCTCTAGTGCTGCAGGTTCTCCTGTAGTGCAATGGGTTCTCCTGTAGTACCACAGGTTTTCCTGTAGTACCACGGGTTCTCCTGTGGTACAGTGGGTTCTCCTGTAGTGCTGCGGGTTCTCCTGTAGTACGATGGATTCTCCTGTAGTACCACGGGTTCTCTTGTGGTACAGTGGGTTCCCCTGTAGTGCTGTGGGTTCTCCTGTAGTACAATGGGTTCTCCTGTAGTACCTGCTCCTCTTCAGCGTGCTGGCGAAGTTCAATCAAGAGCCAGTGGGGGTTCAGCGCTAACATTAAAAAGGGCTTTATTTCAATTAAAAGTTTTGCACGAGCACACATACTAGCATACATACTAGCGTTTATAATTGAGACGTTACACTTTGTTCCACAAGTTGTACTCAGCCAAACTGGTCGATAACTCTGGATAAATTGTGACTGCTGAGTAACCTCGATGTAAACGATGTGTCACACGTTGTACGCGAGCTCGACATGTGATGTTACCGAGGTAGACCCCTATCCAAGACGTTGAGGTGTTGTCCCATCAGGCGGCCCCGTGGGAGCGAGAGGCATGAGGTGACGTTTCCGCGCTACGCCTGCGTTCCACACAAGGCCACAGGCGTTGCAGTGTCGCTTCATATCGTTCTCCATCGCTGCTTTGTTCTCAGTCTTCATTCTCCATTGCTGCTCACTGTATCTAATTAAAGTCGATTTAACAGTTTTCTTTGATTTCCCTTCCATGTTGGAGCGGGCCTCGTCCAATACATTTCATTGCACAGTGTGACAATAAGTGATGCTGCACATTGGACACAAAAGAACCTGAGATCCTGGATCTTGAATGTGCGCGAAACTTCCCCCACTATTCAATATCACTTCCTTTATGTTGTGTAAACAAAGGCAGCCATGTTAACGAGCTTGTCAGCGCTGTTTGTACAGCTCTCGGCGGCAGGGCGGTCCAGGGGAGCCGCAGCTTCACGCGCTTCTCCTGAAAGGCCCAGCTGATCAAGGTTGTCTCCAGGCATGCAGAGCCAGCCTGTTTATCCAGGGAAGGAGTGTGTTTGTGTGTGTGTGTGTGTGTGTGGGGGGGGGGGGGGGGTCCTCACAGTCTCTGTTGCATGTTGGACTTAATAAATCGATGGGTGGATGGATAGAGAGAGAGATGGAGAGAGGGGGGAGAGGAGGAGAGAGAGGAGAGAGAGAGAGAGAGAGAGAGAGAGAGAGAGCAATTGAGGATTTGTATTCTATCAGACTCCCCATTAGCCAACATAAACGTATGCTATGGTTTGATAGATACATTGGTGGATAAGTAGTGAAACAGATATATGGATGATAGCTAGATAAATGCCATTGTGTTGCTAACAGAAGATAGACAGACAAACAGTCAGACAGCTAGACAGCGCATGTTGCCGACAGACAGCTACGCTCTGTGTGTTGCTGACAGCGGGTAAACACTTGTACTCTGCTAGGATTGACCCTTACAGCCATAATGTGGTTACCGTGCAGTTGGGCTCAGGATTTCCCATTAGCCCTGCTTATTGGATAGAGCCAAGTGGGTTATTGCCTCTATTGTTCCCTTAAAACTGCACAACTCCTGACAAATTAGGTATTTCGCCCAGCTGGGGTTTGGGGGCCAAGATGGCCGCCAGGTGAAGGAGGCCCATGGCCCCCCAAGCCGTGTCGGGCCGCCGTGTCGCCATTGACCGGCATGTCCCCCCGCATGGCGGGAAGCAGACACTCCCTCACGCGCGCGCATCGATCGACCGGGTCTCTGAGAATGTTGCAGATGCACCTGGGGGGTGAGGGGGATGAGGGGGGATGAGAGGGGGGGGGGGACAGAGTGTTAGTCAGCGAATGAGAGAGTTGAGAGATTGACGGAGAAAGGCGAGAGAGTTATTTTGCTGAAAGGAACCAGACCGAATGGAGAGGAAATTGACTTGGGTAATTTGCCACAGATGTTGTTGCTTCTTTATTAGGGGCTAATTGCACGGCTCGCCGCGCTGGAGAGCAGGAGGACGGCGCCACGCAGCCCAGAGGGACGCTTAGCTTTTGATTTTCCCTTTATCTTTCCCTGCGGCGGACGGGTTGCGTAAGAACTTGAGAATCACAGCTAGCCCCGTCCTTTGTTCACACAAAAAGTCTGAACAAAAGTGGACGCCAGCATACGGCCAGTGGTCCAACGCTAAACGTGTCTCATTTAACACCTTCCGGAACTGGCGGTTCCTATCTCTGGCTCGGGTCATGTGTGTCTGTGACCAACAACAGGTGATGTACACTGATTTGATGTTTGTGTAGAAACACATGCACGCACACACGCACGCACACACAGCCACAGACATACACACACACACACACACACACACACACACACAGACACACACGCACACACGCACGCACAGCCACAGACGTGCACACACACAGACACACACACACACACACACAGACACACACACACACACACATACACACACAAAAACACACAAACACACAGACACACACACACATACACACACACGCACAGCCAGAGACACACACATACACACACACATACACACACCGCCAGCATTGTTGTGTGCGTCTGTTGATTGGTCTGACTTGGATGACGAATCACAAGCAATCAACTGTACTGCAGCCGAACACTGTTTCACCACTATGTTGTCTGGCTGCTTCCGAGGACGTAAATTATTGGACATTGCCAGGTATAAATGCGCCGTTCATATGAGTTTATGATTGGTCGGGGGGAGGTCAACATATGGTCAGAACAGACTGAGGCTGGTCCTGCCGACCAGGTCTTCCTAGAAGCCTGGAATGGAATAGATTATAGCTGATGTCTGGTAACTAAAAAATACTTGTGCAGAGGGGCTGCAACAGAAACAAATTCGTCCAATTTTAATTGAGGGAACGTATAAAACATATTTTTCATTTTCCAGTGGGCAGCGGATGTCTGACAGAGTGTGCACATTGCTCATGAGTAAATCAGCGTGCATTATACATTTAAACCTTCAAATTAAACAGCTGAAACGAGCACACCACAGTGTTTCAGCCCTATGATACGAAGTTAACCAACCGCAGGGCGCACTGTGCCAGATCCTCGATTAAAGTATTGAATTATGAATGAATTGGATTGAAATGAAATATAGCAATCCATAATCAATTTTCGAATAAGCTATTGACGGCTCCCATGTTGGTAGATATTGAACTATAACCTGATACCATGGATACATCATCACTTAGAAAGATTAAAAACTCATAAATCTCTATTACGCTGGTGTTTTACGTCCTCAAAGTGAAATACATAATTGGTTGATACAGCTGCAGTCTCTGTCAAAACAACACATACAGTATATATACTGTTGGTGGGTTCATCCTTGATACAATAGTACTGTGGTGGTGATAGAAGCAGACAGCTCAGTAATCATACATGGTAATGGGGGGAGGGGGGAATCAGCAGTGGAGAGCAGTAGCGACATGTAGTCTGGACACTTTCCATACAGGATGTCTTTTTTGTCATTGGTTCAAACCATAGAGAAGCTGTTTTGATCGACTGCATGAGAGACCTACAAAGGAACAGGAAGGAGAGCATGTGTTTCCACAGATGGGTCTGTGTTTCATTTTGCAGGGCTTTGCAGTTTCTCCTAAAAGGGACGTTGTTGATGTGCAAATGTACATGGTTGACCGTTTAAGGGCTGCTGAACCTTCACACTCTCTGTTGTTTCAGATAGCAACACTCATCCAACACAATTTTTATACAACTAAGCACCTTTGTGTGTGTGTGTGTGTGTGTGTGTGTGTGTGTGTGTGTGTGTGTGTGTGTGTGTGTGTGTGTGTGTGTGTGTGTGTGTGTGTGTGTGTCTGTGTGTGTGTGTGTGTGTGTGTGTGTGTGTGTGCGTGTCTGTGTGTGTGTGTGTGTGTGTGTGTGTGTGTGTGTGTGCGTGTCTGTGTGTGTGTGTGTGTGTGTGTGTGTGTGTGTATGTCTTCAACTCCCTAAGGGAGCAACCCTTCTGAAAGCACACCGCCCTGGAAGATGACACCCTGCGAGCCAGCGAAGTGAGTCCGCTGCGTGACTGTGCCTTGATGCGGCGATGCTAGTAGGTCCCCGGCCACGTGGATCAGAAACACGGACCCAGCCAGGTGCCGTCAGCCACTCTGAGCCAGCCCTCATTGTATCACCGGCAGTAAAGCGCCATATTGATAAGCCGAGCACAAGCGCTCTCCCGATGCTGTTTGAACGCACCAGCGGCGGCCACACTCGCCTTAGGAGTGCTGACTTACAACTCCCAAAAGGACACCTGCCAAATGTACTGATTGAAAGCATACAGAAGTCCAGGCGTACATCCAATAAAAGTCTCGACTTTCACCTGACAAAAGGACCTGTTTAAACCATTCGGAGATACTGACCCGCACTACAGATCAGTCAGTAAGACAGCGAGTCAGTCTCAGTGCCAAGCAACATGAGTTACACTTACTACGTACTTATTTATACGGCAGCTTTGGCTTACACTCAGCAAACGTCCTTATGCAAACCAAACAGTAGATACTGGTGTGTATAAAAGTAAGAAGTACAACTTAGTCCAGACAGCAGTACCAGTGCCAGCAGCACCAAAAAAAAAAAAGGCAAGGCAAGTACCTTTTGCAAACAAACCTACTTTTTCACATTATTCTGATTCACACTCATTGAAAGTACTAACCAACGGAAGCGCCTAGTTAAACCACAGAGAAGGTGACTCACTCAAAAGTACTTAGTTAAACCACAGAGAAGATGACTCACACAAAACGACTTATACGTGGGTTCCTGACTCACACCGAAGAAGAAACTCAATTAGACCACAGAGTTTTGACTCACACCCAACAAAACCAACCAACCAACCAACCAATCCAACTAACCAACCAATCAACCAACAAACCAACCAACAGAGACACTTATTCAAGCCACAGATCAGTGGCTGACACACCGAACAACACCTGACTCACACCCAAAGCCCATTCACCCGCGCACACACACTATTGACTACATACAACAGCAGTACCAACTAAACGCCAGTGATTAACAGCAAACAGATGCACCGACTCAATACAAACAACACAGTGCGCCCGCCAAGCGCCAAGCGGCGAGGAGTCCCGACTCCCACCGAACAACACAAACAGTAACTTAACGCCAATAAAAAAGTAAACCACCATCAGGTGACAAGATGAGACCGAGCTGCCTCACTGATCCCGCACGAGATGGTGGATGCACTTAACGAAAAGCAACCGACTTCACCAAAGACGGCCGCGGCAGCTCTCTCACACACACACGCACACACACACACACACACACACACACACACACACACAGGCACACAACCCCCCCCCCCCCCGCACACCGCTGCGCGCCGCGGGCGCGTATGAGCGCCACTCTCTCCGCGTGGCGTTTACTCACATCTCGGTGACGTTCTCGCTCTCCTGCGGCGCCAGGGCCGGCACGCTGGCGATGCCGTTGGCCTCCAGACACTGCAGCATGGCGAAGGAACAGCGGCACGCCGCCGGGCAGCCCGCCTGGCCCGGCCCGGGCGCCACGGTCACCAGCACCAGGGTCAGCGCCCGCAGCGCCGTGCCCATCCTCCACGCCGTCCCGGGACCGTCCCGCGCCGCGGCACCGGCCATGTGGCTCGCGGGGGCGAGGCGGGCTTCTCTTCTTTCGCGGGGCGAGGAGTCCTCGCTGTCTTCCACAACTCCGGCACCTCAGGAACAAGCGGTGGCTGGTCGTGGTGGTGGTTGTAGTATTTCTGCTAGTCGTACCTCGGGTCTGGGTCTGGTCGCCAGTGGGGTCTGGGCTGAGAGAGAGAGAGAGAGAGCCAGAGGCAGGTGTAGACCACAGTGGGGCAGCTCTGGTTCTCTGAGGGTCTGAGGGCCCAAGTTGGGGGCGGGGGGGGTCGGGGGGGGGGGATGTGGCAGGGTTCTTCTCAGGGTCTGCTGTAGAGAGCCGGGTCTGAACTGAGCTGCAGCAGGAGAGGCAGGCAGGCTGCATATAGGCCTCTGGGGAGACGGCTGGTGGGCTGCAGCCTCACTTCTTACCCTCCCTCTCTCGCTTTATTACCCTCCCTCACTCTCGCTCTCTCTCTGTCTCTCTGTCTGTCTCTCTCTCTCTCTCTCTCTCTCTCTCTCTCTCTCTCTCTCTCTCTCTCTCTCTCTCTCTCTCTCTCTCTCTCTCTAACGCTCTCTCACTCTCTTATGGTTGCTCTCTTCTCTCCCTCTCTTTCTCCTATGTCCCTCTTTTCTCTCTCTCTGTTTCTCTCTCTCACTCTATCTCTTGCTCTCCCACTCTCTAATTGTTGCTCTCTCCCCCCTCTCCTTGCTATGCCTCTCCCTTCTCTCTCTCTCTCTCTCTCTCTCTCTCTCTCTCTCTCTCCTTTCTCGCTCTCTCTCTCTCTCTCTCTTTCTCTCTTTAACGCTCTCTCACTCTCTTATGGTTGCTCTCTCTCTCTCTCCCTCTCTTTCTCCTATGCCCCTCTTTTCTCTCTCTCTGTTTCTCTCTCTCACTCTATCTCTTGCTCTCCCACTCTCTAATTGCTCTCTCCCCCCCTCTCCTTGCTATGCCTCTCCCCTCTCTCTCTCTCTCCCCTCTCTCTCTTTATTAGCCTCACTCCTTCTTTCTCTCTCTAATCCTTACTCTATCTCTTTATCTCTGTTTTTACCCTCCCTTTACCCTCTCACTGTCTCTAATTGTATCTATCACTCTCCCTCTCCTTATTGTCTTATTGTCTCTTTATCTCTTACTCTTCCTTCTCTCCCTTTTCAATATCCATCTCCTTCTCTTTTTCTTATCCCCCTTCTCACCCTCTCTATTTCATTCTCTTTCCCTTTTCTTTCCCTTGTTACTCTCTATCCCTCCCACCTTTTCTGAAACCTCTCTCACTATGTGTTATTCTCCATCCCTCTCTCCCTCCCTCTCTCCCCCACCCTCTCTCTCTCCTCTCCATAATTAAGGGAGGAGCTCAACAACAGTTGCCATCAGTGTGTTCAACAGTCACCAGACACCTCTGGGAGAGGATTGGTCTGTGTGTGTGTGTGTGTGTGTGTGTGTGTGTGTGTGTGTGTGTGTGTGTGTGTGTATGTGAGCAAGCCTGTGCGTGCATGCATGTGTAAGTGAGATTGTGACAGAAAGTGAGAAAGTGAGAGAGAGAGAGAGAGAGAGAGAGAGAGAGAGAGAGAGAGTGTGTGTGTGTGTGTGTGTGTTTGTGTGCGTGCGTAAATTGAAGAGTGTGTTGGTTTGTGTGTATGTGTGAAACAGAGAGGGTCTGTGTGTGTGTGTGTGTGTGTGTGTGTGTGTGTTTCTGCGTGTGCATGCTTGCGTGTGCATGTGTGTGTGTGTGGCAGTAAGATATATTTCTGGGTGTTGGGGGTCCTCTGTCCTAATGGTGTAATGAGTGGTGAGACGACCCCAGAAGTATGGGAGGGTGTTCAGGACAACGTCATGCAAAGCCCTCGCACACACAGAACCGCCGTGCACACAAACATAAAGCCTTACTTTTTGGACAAAAAAAAAAAAAAACAGTTTTTGTAAAGGTGTATTCAGACCTGTTCTTAAAGGGTCAAGTAATTGTGGGTTGCTCTATTATATGAATATACACTGGCATACTGTGAATCCAATGGATCTCAAGCCTTTAAAAACGGATGTAAAATGAAAGGAATTCAGTTCTTCAGGAGTTGAATCATCCATTGATGATTGTCAGAATGTCAGAAATCCTAGGCGACAATATGCACCTCTAATGTGAAATCAAAGAGACTTTAGCATGGCCCCAAATAAAATGTAATCCCTAGTAATCCCTAATAGTCAATCACATCTGAAAATCTAGTTTCTTGTTTATATTCAGGCTCTTAGATTTGCCATCTTCATAATATGAATTGCGGAGTGTTGAGGGGTTTAAATCGTGTTGCGCCACCCAAATGCATGCTGGTCCACGAAGACCCATGTCCACTGCCCGGCCCCAGAAGCCACACCAGCGTTTCAGGGGTTAAAACGCCCAGGGCCATTTCACAGCTCCTCACTAAACACTGTCATGCTGTCCACAAACTCTGTAACTGGCAGACACACATTGATTACAAAAGACGTAAGTGCCTTTTTGTCGTTGTTTACATTTGTGGCAGGCCCACTTAAGCTAACCGTTGTTCTGAGGATATGCTACAACAAACTCATTTTGCCAAATGATATTGGCAACGAATGTTTTCCTGAAGCCAGGAGAGATGGCTACGATTGTTTGTTCACCCAGATCGGTTGTTGTCCTCCAAGCCTTTGCACCCCTGTTGGATACTGCAGGCTGTGAAGCAGCTCAAGACGTTTTTTACCCCTGAAAGGCTGGCCTGACTTAGCCTGTGGAGAGGGATTTCGGTGCCAGGCTGAAAAGTGAGGGTCAGTGGTATCAGGAGTTATGTTTGTGGGACCAGCTTGCATTTGGGTGCCACAAAATACTCTGCGGCACATTGAATGAAGATGGAAAATGCTGAAGATGTCCATTCAAAGTCCTGAATCTGAGTGTTGGACTGGGTTTTCAGAATCAGAAATACCTTATTGATTCTCGTTGTTGGGACCTTTTCAGCTGTGTTTTTCTATTCAGCCATAAAAATCTACTTTGGGCCGGGCTAAAGTCTGTTAAATGTTACATGAGGGGTGGGTGGGTGTCTACCAAGATGTCTGATATGAGTGGCATTTAACCCCCAAAGAGCTGATCTGACAATCATCTGAATATGATATATTTTCAGACCTCGTTTGCATCTGTAAAGGGATAACGCAGACTAACACACTTTGACATTGTTGTGTAACGTCTCACTCTGTAACGCGGTTATATACACATACCCCGCGTCACACGTTCACGTTTCTTTTTACGGTCGTTAAGGCGTCGTTTCGCATAGTGATCACGCAATGGCCACGCAGTTGCTTGGACGCAGTCATGAGACCGTGACGGTTCTGCGTGGGGTTTACGTGTCGAAATG
>JAXIVH010000002.1:9746993-9749493 GCA_036785325.1 Urophycis tenuis | reverse complement strand
GTGTTGGTCTATGAGGCAGTGGGTGCGTGCATGTGTTCATGTTAGTGTTTGAGTGAACCCGTGCGTGGTTGCATGAATTTTCCGGGTGCGGATAAGATAATGCTAATGATAGGTCACATGGTAGTAAGATGGTCACTAGTGATGGGGTTGACGCCACCCATCAAGGCAGCCGCCGTGGCCTGCTGAGGTCCTGACCACTGCTCTTATCTTTGACATTACAGGGTTAAATAGATTTGAAAGGCAACCATTGCAATTAACCCTTTGCGTCGCCATCCATCAGGGCGATGTATGAGAACATAATCGAATTGAATACCCACGGACAAATGAGGGTATAATTAACTGTGAAATGACCCATTATTTCCATATGATATGGCCGCACCAAAGGAGACACGTGTGTCATGAACAGGAGATTGTGTTTAAATTGTCTCGGTAGATTGGAATAATGAGGACAACAACAAGTACAAGTATAATAATATAATGTATAATATAATAAAGTACAGTAAATATACATTTTCACCACAAAGGACAGAGGCGTTTGATCAGCTTTACTAACTTTTAACAAAAGTCCAGCATAGTGTACTACGCTATGAAACGCACTTTTTGCATTCTATTGTAATACGCAGGGCGAAGTCAAAGTGGTCAAAGTGTCCAGTCAGACAAATCATTTATTCATAACGTTCAATTATGCATGAACAAACATGTTAACATACAGTCAGCACATGTGTATGTTTGTTGTATGTTGATGTATGCGGACGTTCCATCGGAAGGCTCAGTTGCTTGTTCTTGTGTAAGATGTCCGATATCAACATTGGACTCGAAAAATATTGTGATTGGTTTACTGTTGTCATTGTGTTTCCATCATCTTGGTCTCATCCTGGTGCCTCAATGTTCTGACCACAGAGCGTTGCCACAGATATGGCTCATCTCATGGCTCATCGCCTCTCAGCCATGTTTTTACTCTCATCCACAACATATATATATATCATTATTATTTTTATTTTTTTTGAGAACAACAAGATAGATAGATAGATAGATAGATAGATAGATAGATAGATGATAGATAGAGAGAAATACTTTATTGATCCCAAACTGGGAAATTACAGTGTTGCAGCAGCATTACACACAGTAACAATACAAAGAATGAAAGAATAAAATGCAATGTAAAAAATGTATAGATAAAAATAAAAATAAGAATAAAAAAAATTGTAGTGCAAGATAAAGAATATATATATATATATATATATATAAGGTGCCACCTCTAGGATGTGTTTGAGCCCCACTGTGTCTGTGAATAGTGCACTCCTTGTTTGTCCAACCTATCCGCGGAGCTGCGGGGGGCGGAGGGGAAGAGGGGAGAGCGGGGGGAGAGAGGGGGAGAGGGGAGAGCGGGGGGAGAGAGGGAGAGAAGGGGGGCGGGGGGGGGGGGGGGAGAGAGAGGGGTAATTAGGCCTTCAGATAGCCCTGACGACAGCGGTTAAAACGGCGATTCAGCTCCTGCGCCGTAATGGCGGTCGGGACATTACGACCTTCCTCGCGGGCCGGGGCGACCATCAGAGTAATGGGGCGGAGCGCCATGTGTGGCCCGCCGTGGCCCCTGGGTATAAAACAAACTGGCCCCATTCATACAGGGGGCCCAGCCTGCTTGATGGATACCTCTAACCCCCCCCCCCCCCCCCCCCACTGCTGTGTGTGTATAGGAGTGTGTGTATAGGAGTGTGTGTTTGTGTGTGTGTGTGTGTGTGTGTGCGTGTGTGTGTGTGTGTGTGTGTGTGTGTGTGGAGCTAGAATTAGAAGGCAAATGCTAACTGTCACCTGCCAGCCTGTTGCTAACGCTTGCTATTGCGCAATAACAACAATCGTGAGACCCAGCGTTTTGTAAATACATGTAGTGGTGATAACCTGGTTGCGGTGCCAATGTCAGGGCTGTGTCGTCCCAGGGTGAGGTGGCGGGGGTGGGGGTAGAGGGGGGTGGGTGGGTGGGGAGGGGGAGGGGGCGGTGGCCTGACTTCTTAGGACGGTATCGTTGAAGAACATGCACAACACTCACAAAGCACACACAAAAAGTGCACGTGTGCACAAATGAATCACTTGCACACACACATACGACTTGAGCTACCATACACAACTCTCGCTCACTCGCACACAACTGTTGCACGCATACACAAATCGTGCACTATACAAAACTGTGAACTGTGCGTGCGTGTGTGTGTGTGTGTGTACGTGTGTGTGTGTGTGTGTGTGTGTGTGTGTGCGTGTGTGCGTGTGTGTGTGTGTGTGGGGGGGGGGGGGGGGGGGGGGGTTGAACAAGGTGACAGACGAGGGCTAGACAGGAAGCGGAGGTTGCAGGATGATTGAGCTGAGGGTAGGAGACTCCCCCAGTGATTCTGGCAGGCATGTCCCCGCCGTCCCACACATACAAGCATAGGCGGCGCGTTGGCCTTTGCATTCACATCAGCGCCGTCAACGTGGCGCTGCAGAGACAAAGACTGGCCTGGACACT
>JAXIVH010000002.1:9739784-9746793 GCA_036785325.1 Urophycis tenuis | reverse complement strand
GAGAGAGAGAGGGAGGAAGAGAGGGAGCGCAAGAGTGGAGAGTAAGAGAAAGAGAGAGAACGTGAGAGAGAGAGAGAGAGGCAGCGCGGGGGAGAGAGAGACAGAGAGAGGCAGACAGACAGAGAGAGAGACAGACACAGAGAGAGAGAGACAGAGAGAGAGACAGAGAGAGAGAGAGAGAGAGAGAGACAGAGAGAGAGAGAGAGAGAGAGAGAGAGACAGAGAGAGAGGCTACCTGCTTGTTGGTATGGGATGGGGTCGTAATAGCAGCTAAAATGGAATCTACATTACAGGCCCTAACTGAGTGGAGCACTTCAGGGCCAGGCCACAAGAGTAGCAAATGATAGAGGAGGGCTGAAGTGATGCTCCAGTCCATCCACAACACAGCAGAGGAAACTAGGTAGACTAGATAGGGAAAGGAGGAGCAGGGTGAGGAGGGGAAGGGGGACGTTCAGGGCCCCTCTGTAGCTCCAGGGTTGTACAGGAGCACTGAGAGGGCCGGCATGTACCCAGAAGATAATCATTTCATTAGTGCAGCACGCAGACGCATCCAGCTCACGTGAGCCAAGATAGATAGAGATAGAGATAGATAGAGCCAAGGTAGATAGATAGATAGATAGATAGATAGATAGATAGATAGATAGATAGATAGATAGATAGATAGATAGATGGATGGATGATGGATGGATGGATGGATGGATGGATGGATGGATGGATGGATGGATGATGGATGATGGATGGATGGATGGATGGATAGATAGATAGATAGATAGATAGATAGATAGATAGATAGATAGATAGATAGATAGATAGATAGATAGATAGATAGATAGATAGATAGATAGATAGATAGATAGATAGATAGATAGATAGATAGATGCATGAATGAATGAATGATAGATGGCTGATGATTGGTGGATGGATGGATGATGGATGGATGGATGATGATACAAGAGGACAGAAGGGTGTTTGGATTGGTTGGGTGGTCTGAGGGGGAAATAAAGCAACAGGCCCAGGAGGCAGACCCGAGCCCCCCAGACACGGGCGACTATGGATCTGTGTTATTGACCAACAGATTGGTTCATGGATTACTTCACTGGAGACCCCCATCCCCCACTGTCTCCCCCGGCCCACACCCGTCTGGAGGCGCGTGGCCCCGGACACTCACTGCTGCAGTTCCTGGAGTGTCCAGCAGCGCCGTGGACACGTCTCCTGTCTTTCCTTGAGCACTGGCCGATTCTGCACCCCCCCCACCCCCACCCCCCCATCCCCCCCCCCCCACACACACACACACACCCCACCCCCATTATAAACATAACAGCAGTATTTCAGTCCAAAGTGTGCACACAGAAGTGCACAGCTTCGCTTGTTCTTTCTCCCCTCCCTGCGTGGCTCTATTTCCCGAGCATGTATGTGCTCTCGTCCCTGTCGGTCCACTTAAGGGCCTTTGGTTTGCAAGGAGGCCATTGTATTTCCTTCATCGCCTAGCAACCATCACCAAGGCCGGCACTCCATTGTTGCTGAGCACCCGAATTGCCTGTTTGTACTTTTCTAAATTGTACTGTAATTTCACAAATTGGTGTTTCAGCATTAGGGAGGAAGCTGCGCTGCACATCGCAGGAGTATGAAAATTGGGGCGAGCTTCATTTAGTGAGTCACATTTATGTATTTACGCGGGCAACAGTGAAGACCAAAGTGGACGGCGACGGCATTGAGTCCAGCGGTTGCAATCAGCAGCAAAACAGCACACATGTACTTAATATGTTCTCTGCGTGGTGGCAACCTGTATGCTTTCTGTAGGTTTGTGTGTGTGTGTGCGTGTCAGAAAGAAAGAGAGAGAGAGAGAGGGGGGGAGAGAGACCAAGAGAAAAATGGAGAGAGATAAAGAGAGAGCGAAGAAAGAGAGAGGCAAAGAGGAAAGAGGGGGAGAGAGAGAGAGATAAAGAGAGAGAGAGAGAGAGAGAGAGAGAGAGTTAGAGAGAGAGAGAGAGAGAGAGAGAGAGAGAGAGAGAGAGAGGAGAGAGAGAGGAGAGAGGAGAGAGAGAGAGAGAGAGAGTGGGGAAGGAAACGAAAAAATATATATTTTTGGTATTTTGGACAGAGACAGACAGCGAAATAAACATACAGACAGACCAGTTGACACGTGTAGGTTTATTAGTGTTCACTAAAAATGGACTTTGTGGAAATGTATACAGTGACAGAAAGACAATTTAGACAGGTTAAACGACACTGACAGATTGCAAAAGACAGCGAGAAATAAAGGGAAAAGAGAAAATTATGTGGTGGGAGGGACTTTTATGTTGAAAGGGTAGTGGTCTAGATTTTTTTTTTCCTTTTTTTCTGTGACGTCACTTTTACACAATTTCCTTGAAAAGCACCTGTGTGAATGTGTCTGTCTGTCAGTTCAGACTAAAAGCAAAATCCATGGCAGCAAAACATATCTAGCAGTGTGGTCTCCACTGGCCAAGGGACGAGGAAGAGGCGCTGTCTTCCCCTTGAAACCAGGGACATTTCTGGACTGGCCCATCATTTCAACCTCAGAAAAACAATTCAGTATTTAGCATTCTTCTGTCTTTTTTTTCTGCGGCAGTTTCTTTTTTGTGTGTGCACGTTTTAATTGGTCGGAAGCTTTTTTAGTGTAGTAGTCTCTGCTTTTTTTTTTTTTTTTTGAGCAAAGAAAATTACGCTTTTTTTCTTCTCCTCAAGCACCCACAATCAGAAAAAATCTTCTGGATGACCCCAGGTGTCTTGTAAGTACAGCAATTGTGTTCTGCGATACAAATACAAGTCTTCTATTCTATTCTGTGTGTAATATCAAGCATTTCTATGTGTTTGTGTACATAGAGTAATGTATTGTACAAATTAATAACTATGGTATGTCCATTTTATTTTTGGTTTTATGATTGCTTTTTTTTGGTTTCATGTAAGAATTTGTTCCCAGTTTGGTCTTGACCATGCTTGTGTCTCCAACTGATATTCAGTTGTGTCATTGATTGTGTGTTTCTAACTGATTGTGTCTCCTCAGCCACCCTGAATACTGTTACCACAGGCGTAACACGCGCACAAACCAGATTATGTACTGTCGGTAAACCTGATCTCTCAATAATTTGACACTTAGAGCTGGTAAATACACATGCACACATAGGCGATCATTGAAACATACGCGTGCATTGAAACGAATGCGTACGTTCACGCGCACAGATAAATATGAATTTGCAGAACAGACACAAAACACCCACACACAATACAAAATGCAAAAATGCAATTATCCAAGACCATTTTGCAAGAATGGAATTTGTGGTATATTCAAAACATGGTACAAACATGCATGTGTACATACATGCAAATAGCCACTATTGTACGCATTGATGCCTGCATGTTCTCCCATGTAGTTTGTGCCTGCGTCTAAACGTGTGATTTTCATACATATAATTTTCAAGGCTATCGACCAAGCAGCACTGGACATATCTAAGTATGATATTTCGGTATCCATTCTCCGTATATAAAAAATGACCACCTTGAATAGGAGACAATCCATGTCAAGCGGTTATCCATCAATGCACTGATACTAATATCTTCAAAGATATTGAAGATATTATTATTATCATCATAATGTATTCATTGTGAACACAAATGAATACGTTCTTCTCCGTGAAGCCAGCCTCCGTGCGGACAGCAGCAGAGCGGAGGAATTAGGATGTAGGAATCAATCTCCAGGTGATGGAGAAGGCTTCTCAATAGGCGAGATGGAGGTATTGATTGTTGTCGTGTCGTGTTGTGTTGTGTTTAATGCTTTCTTTTAGAGGCAGTGTTGGAGGTTGTCGCTCCGCCGGCAGCCTCCACCTCCACTGATACACTACCCACACCGCACCGCTAACACCACCCCACCACACCGCTGCCGCGCGACGCTACATCACTTCTACACCGCACTGCTACCCCCACCACCACCACACCGCTACGTCGCCAAGTCTCACCGCTGCCACACTGCTAACCTCACCAAACCTCAACGCTACCAAACCTCAACGCTACCACACTGCTAACCTGACCAAACCTCACCGCTACCTGACCAAACCTCACCGTTACCTGACCAAACCTCACCGCTACCACACCACACCCACCACGACCTCACCGCGCCCCGCCGCTACCAGGCTACACCGCGCCACACAGCACTGTGCTGCCGCACAACAACAAATCACCGCCACACCACAGCGCTACTGCACGTAGGCCTACTTGCCGCCGCCAATATGCATTCAAGGCGATCTTAAGGTCTTATGTAATGCATCGCTAAGCTGCGCTCATACAGGCAGAAATGTCTCCATGCACTTGGCCCTTCATCGTGTTGATGCTATGGCAGGCTAACAATCACACCAGAAAATGCTGTGTTTCTTAGTGTGGATCAAAATATGAAAGTGGAGAGTAATTGTTCCCTCTATGATAATTGAGGTGATTGATTGTGTGTAATTGAGTGCTTGTAATTGTGTTTGTGTGTGTGTGTGTGTGTGTGTGTGTGTGTGTGTGTGTGTGTGTGTGTGTGTGTGTGTGTGTGTGTGTGTGTGTGTGTTGTGTGTGTGTGTCTGTGTTTGTGTGCGTGTGTGTGAGTGTGTGTATATATATGTCTGGAAGTTTGTTCATCAAGCATGTAAAATATATTGTGATTTTGTTAATATGCTAATATAAAGATGATATAAAGATGATATTTACGGACCAATATTATAATATATATATTATATACATTTTCGCATTATGTAACAGGTTTATTTTTTTTGTACTTCAGATTTTGATGTCACAGCAAATGTACTGGGCAGACATAGGAATCAAAAAATAGATCACAAAATGTAATCGGGTCAAATTTAAAGATGCAATGAAATGCATTTTCTTCTATAGTTTGTATTCTGATATAATATGCTCAATTCTTGATACACTGCCCTTAAATGCCTTAAATGTGAATATAAACGTGAATATTTGTGCATAATTACACAAATGATACAGCGCTCTTTCATATCTACCAGAGCTCATAGTTGACCACCTCTCCACCCACCCTCTGTGTTTGTGTGTGCGCGCACGACGCACGTGTGTGTGTGTGTGTTCGTGTGTGCGTGCGCGTGCGTGTGTGTGTGTTTGTGTGTGTGTGCGCGCGCGCATGTGTGTGCGTATTTGTGCCTGTGTGTGTCCGTGCCAAGGCAAAGAGAACGCACAGTGTGTCCGGACAGATAACCCATCAAACCTTCGGCCCTCTCTCCCCCCTTCCTCCTCACTGCTCGGCCTTGCACTTTGTCTTGGAATGGACGGGCACTGTGAGGCTTCACTGCTCCATTGAATGTCTCCGGTTCTGACTGTTCTCTTGGAAGGTGGTTCAGCCCCATTCAAACAAGCGCACTTTATAACGGAATATTGCCTCGTGTTTCCTGTAAACCTCAGGCTTGTTGTGCACATTGAGAGCACAATAAAGATTGTTTGTTTGTTTGCCATCAAATGCCGTTGAAAAACGTGTGATTTTCCCCTCAGAAATCTTGATGTAACATCTCTGTGTTCTGTAACAAATATATATTAAAGTAAATAAGAACAGCTGAACTGTAGGCACAGGCAGGCTTCATTGTTACAGCCTGGAGTGCGCTGCGGGCTTTTCTCTCTGTTGTTCAGCAGGTTGTTCAGATGGTTTCTGGGCGGGACGCCAGCCCGACCGTAACCTCGCGGGACAAGGATAAGAACACCATGGACTGCTGGGGATGTTCCGGCCTTCAACGTATATAAAAAAAAACGACGACGGAGAACCGCACTGGGAATAAGTTGTTGGGCGATGACAGAAGGTTTGAGCAGAAAATGAGCATCCAAGGTTTCACGAGGCGACCTCAGACTCCTGCATGAGCAGGAACTGGGAGGAAAGAGGAAAAAAAAAAGTTTTAGATTAGCCCAAGGGGGCCACCTTGAGTGAGTCTTGTCTCTTAGCAACCGAGCCAACTGGTAGATTGACACTGATTGGAATGTTTTTTTTTTTTTTTGTCAAATCTGCCCAGTGTCTCATTTTAATGAACTCACAGCTAGTGGTAGTTTCAGCTGCCGCGCGGTCAGCCGCCCCATTTGTCATGCTTGACCGTGGATTAGTTTTTTGCCTTGCGAGAGCTGTTTGAAAAATAGGACACTGATGTGGGATGATTGAATGGTGACGCTTGTTATGTTGGATGATGGTCGACAGCAGCATGGAAGACTAGTGATTTTGTTGTTCTGTAAAGTAAGCAACAACAAGTCATTGTCTTCCTTGCGGCTTTGCGGCAAAAACAACCAAAAAACTTTTCTTTTTTTTTTCTGTCAATTGATTTAAGAGAAAACTGTAATGTGAACCAGTAAGCCTGTTTGTGAACATTTTAGCTGTATTTTATGAAACTGCATTTTTTTTTAAATAAACTGTGCCAAAAAATGACTTGTCTGATTTGACTCGCAGAAGGTGTTTCATCTTCACTTCACTTTTTCGTGTTGACTGTTATTAATAATAATAAGACATGCTCAAACATTCAATGTTTTTGTAAACAAATAGCTCTTTGTTGGTTTGCCATATTAACCAGTTTTGTTTGAGATTTCAAATCTTGTGGAACGAACATTTGCATAATGTACCAAGTTGAAGTGCAATAAAAGGAGAAAATATGAAATATATGTAGGCCTATGTCTAATATCAATCATTTAGCATTAAGGAGTCGAAAAAGACTTGTTCATATCTTTAAAGGTATAAATCAGTGAAAACCAGGTGCTCTTGATATTTACAGGTTCAGGGACTTTACTATTTCTGTGTCATGTTCGGTGAATTATTGCGGCTGGTGAAATGTATTCTATCGATAGGCTATATCTGTCTTCCACCCTGGCTGGAGATTCCATCTATTGTGGACTGGCTACTCAGGAATATTGAACAACAAATTATAGAAATCTGTTTTGAGCCCTGCTTAATGTTTTCAGTTCATATCGACCAGCTCCTTTGATGACCACTGCTCCTTGAATTGGGCCTCACAATCCAATCCAG
>JAXIVH010000002.1:9587284-9737284 GCA_036785325.1 Urophycis tenuis | reverse complement strand
ACCTACATGTTTGGTTGGCTATTTTCAGTTCTTTACTGCTCTCTCTTTTTTTACAACTCTTGAATGTACATCATCTTTAATCCTTTAACCCAATCATCTGTAATTATTAGATTAGATTAGATTAGATTAGATTAGATTAGATTTGAGTAATTCCCAGTATATTCTAGATATTGGAACAAAATTTGTCCTCTGCATTTTACAAATCCTATGGTACATAGGAGCAGTAGGCTGCTACAATGTTCAGCACCCAGGGAGCAAGTTGGGGTTCAGTGTCTTGCCCAAGGACGCTTCGACATGTGGACAATTGGAGGAGGGGAATTGAGGGGATTGAACCACCGACCCTACGGTTAGTGGACAAGCCGCTCTGTCCACCCACTCTAACCACTGAGCCACCATCACCCCTGATCTATGAACCTATAATCACCATAAACCTTCCATACCAACATGTCACACTGAGGCCGTCTTTTGTTCAGACTTTTTTCTAACTTTTGCACTGTGTCCTTGAAATGCAGTAGAGTAGAGTATCTAAACCCATCCACCCCTCAATTGAGCCAGGGATTTTTCTCTCTAAATCAAGTTGGTCTTTAGAAAAAAAGCATGAGAATCAAATCTGTGATGAAACTGATGGATACAGTGAAAATGTTACATAGAGCTGTACTACCTAGGCATATATTAATCGTCTCTAACTCAACATGTTCATAATTTTTCAGTTAAACATCACATGGTCCCAAGGACAATCAGTATTTCAGAATTTCATCAGTGAATGGCTTGTGAAAAGACAATTTTGCTATTAATGAATTCATATTACATATTGGTACCCTCTGCCCTGTTTATTGAATTATTATTAATTGACTATTTAATCACTACTAATGGAGCCTCTAACTAATATCATAAGGTCTAGTCTATGCTTCTACTCTTGACCAGTTAAAGTGTGGTAGATGTCTTCAGTGAGATGAATAACTTCTAATCAAACAAAATTCATCTATATTTGTGTGATTGGATTTCGTATCCTGACCACTTAGAATTTAGAAGGCATGAGTGAAAAAAAGAAAGAAAGGCCTAGGCCTACATACAAAAGCCTATTGGACGTCGTACACTGTATTATATATCTACTGCAATCTCTTCTACGGTGAAGAAGAAGAAGAAGAAGAAGAAGAAGAAGAAGAAGAAGAAGAAGAAGAAGAAGAAGAAGAAGAGGACGAAGAGGACGAAGAGGACGAAGAGGAAGAAGAAAATTCCCCATAAAATCTGGTTGACAGTGCAGCACCATGTTCAGAAAAAAAAGCGGTGAAGCGACAACGCCATCTACTGGTCTATATCTTTACCCTTAGAAATGATACTGCGATCCTTATTCTGTTAGCCACCGTATTACCTTTTGGTGTGTATAACAGACTTAATCCTGTTGTATGTTTATTAGATTTTAAATATAATGTCGATGTAGGTGCCGATTTTACATATCAATCTTATACTTTCAAGGTTGCCTCTATAAATACTTAATTCCCACAACCTGGCAACTCCGCTGGAACGGACGTGCTCGAAGCGAACACATTTCCGGAGCAGCGCGTCACACGCACGAGAGCGGCATACACACACACAGAGACATCATGGCGGACGTTTTAGATCTTCACGAAGCAGGGGGCGAAGATTTTCCTATGGATGAGGATGGTGATGGTAACTTTTTATTAATTTACAGTCGGTTAAATGTTTTGGGTGAATTTATTTCACACGATGTGGTGCTCTGGGTCTTTGTGTTGTGTAGAAACACGCTACAGAAGCATCGGGGTGCGTGGTTTTGGGCCTTAGCATGCTAGGTTGCTAATGTGCTATATTCTCCTTTCAAACAAGTTCTATATTGAAGCTAACGCTATTCGCCTGCCTCCCGCTCGACCCGTTATTATTATGATTATTATTATCATTGTTATTTGGATACGAGGTATAACTTATTCAACGTAACGGGTGTACACATGGTTTGTTGTATTTTCTTTGTGGCAATGTACGTCCATGTAACAAGCCTGGGAATATACCTGCTAGTTTGCGAGCTATTTACGCTAAATATATTAGCTTCGTCAAAGTAAGTGAAGCGTGATTGGAACCAGATTATCAATGTTGCATGCATTGCAATCAGTTCAGGGTAAATAAATTGTGCTTATACACGTGCTATAATGTTATTCTATTCTAGTTTTGCCTTTGCACTTATGCAAAAGTTGAAGCAGTTGGCTCAAATAATGCATCTGTGATGTTTATGTGGCCACAGGTATTAAACTGTCCAAATGACCCAAAGACTCAAGAATCAACAGCAAATCAACTACAACAAAACTTCTGCCAGCTCTATACTAATGTCCTTTTCTTATGATTGAATCTCCAGAGAGCATCCACAAGTTAAAAGAGAAGGCGAAGAGGAGGAAGGGAAGGGGCTTTGGCTCAGGTGAGTTCCCTCTTCAGTGACCTTGATGTAATGACAAATTCACATCTGGTTTGTGAAATGATTGCCATTAACATGCATGCTGTCTACCATTAGCGGACGAAGGCGCTCGGTCCCGAATCAAAGAGGATTACGATACAGTGGAACAGGACGGTGATGAGCCCGGCCCACAGCGCTGTAAGTATAATGTTAAAGGTGAAATATTTTGGATTTAGTGCCATCCAGTGGAGGATTCCAGATTGCAACCATCGGTGTATCAACCCCTTACCCCTCCCTTTCCAAAGACATGGGTGGCTACGCTGGCATGTAAGGTGCCAGTGTATACAGTACCAAAACGATGTAATCTTCTAGGATAGCATCACATAGTCAAGTGATGATGTTCCTTGATAGATTGAGAAATTGTATTTATTTAGTCTGTAAAACTCGTAGGTCATAGCTTGTATCTTGTATTATGCCATCTCTAGAGCCGTTTGTTTGTTCTGGACTACTATAGAAACACAAACATGGCTCTGTGGAAGAGAACCATTCCTTTGTAGATATAGTGGGCTCAATTCTTCGGTAACATAAACACGATTCTTATTATTTTGGATTATACCATAAATATAACTAATTGATTGCCCCAATATTGCACCCCTGAAATGTTTTTGTGTGCGGACCTTCTGCGCACCCAACCAACGTCACCACAGCCACCATCGCATAAAAAGAAGTTTACATTTCTGAGGTTGTGCCTTTACTCTCTACATTGCTAAAGAACAGCAGACTAAATGTGTATCACACATTTATCATTGAACTGTGTCCGTTTGCCTCGATGTAGCCGTGGAGGGATGGATCCTGTTTGTGACTGGAGTCCACGAGGAAGCCACTGAGGAGGACATCCACGACAAGTTTGCCGAGTTTGGAGAAATCAAAAACTTGCACCTGAACCTCGACCGAAGAACAGGCTACCTGAAGGTTAGTTGATAATGGTTTCTGTTGTTGGGCCGTTTTAGTTTTCGATGTGGTCTCCAACATTGTTACAGAATAATACCTTTTACAGAACGCCTGCCAATTCACCCAGTGTCTTACTGAGTTTTGAAAATGAATGTTTATATAGGTTCAGAACAGCGTGAAAAAATTGTATACCTGCAGGGATGCAAACAGCTTATGACCTGTATTGCACAGCAACATTGCCCGGGAGGATTTATGTGCACTGAGCCCTCCCTACCTTCGCCTGCATTTAAAATACAGCATCATTCCCAACAGATGGAATGATTGGCTGAGGTCACATTTAAGTTGGTTTTGTTTAAAACTGTTGGATGTGTTAACTTGGATCGTCCCTGTGGGCTGGAAATTAAGATAGCTAACAATTTTGTAACATTTCAGTACAGAGTCTGGTTTATGAACCACTCGTTTGTCACACGAGCGCAACTTATTTTTAACTGCGTTTTTCAGGAAGTCTGTAATGTAAAACCATGTGGCTAAGGATGACCAGTCAACCTCAACTCAGTCCTGCTGGGCGCCTTGGTCCTCTCCATTTAGATTAGATTCTTGATTCTAGACTTTACATATGCAAACAAAGTATAGATGCACAAACGATGAGGCAGCACGACCCAAACTCGGAGCCTGTCTGATAGTCAGAGCCTACTCGTTTCTACAAGAACTAATCCCAAATTAGTAATTTTAGGCTATATATTTAAGCATAGGCTGAATGAAAGATAATTTATCTGCTTCTAGGTTATGGATTTAAATACTTGGTAACCCTGTTGACTGGTTGTCTGATGCTACCCCGCCCCACTGTCCCAGCTTGTTTGTTAAATCTTGTCACGCGTAGGCTATATTTTTTTTATATTAAGTAAGGTTGGTTAAATTTGGGACCAGGTCATTAAAGTAAGGCTCAGCGATTATGATAAATATTGCTCTATACACAAACTAAAATTAACAAAACTTTACCCAAAGATGTTCCATGAATTTTTCCCCACCTCTGATTATGGATGAGACCAAATACTTTTGTTTTGTTATCCCCAGGCATTTGATGCCACCATGGCTCTTGGGCAGAACACAAAAACTATTCTCCTAATCTGCCTACGTTATAATATTGCACATACATACACTGTTGCAATTTTAGTTTCTATGCCTTTGGGTAGCATTTTTTTCACATGTGTTTGCACCCCTTTACCTGAAAATTGTACTTAATACAAAGTATTCTAAGAAGGATGTATTCAGTAAATACTACTCCTCTATAGCGCAGAATGTTTTTGCACAGGATATATCTGATATCGACCACTAGGTGGCAGCCTTGTAGTATTTTAGCGCAGAAAAACACCTGCTTGAAACTATGGTGTACAATTAAAATACACGGTAGCTACAGAGCATTTGCTTCGATTGTAACATTCTTAGTCCAAGTTTTAATATTATTTTTTTAATGATAAACCCAAAAACATTGTTTGCCACTGATTTGTATTAGTTTGTCTGCATTGGCATGTTTATTTCACCTTTTCTTTATATACATTTTACTTTCAAATGATTGTCATTTGAAGACATCACACTCCGAGTAGCCTTTGTGTTTTAAGGGCCCCTTGAATGCTGGTTTGTGAGCATTGCCGTTGCTCTGTCCCCACCCAGGGCTACGCACTGGTAGAGTACGAGACCTACAAGGAAGCACAGGCGGCCATGGAGGGTCTGAACAGCCAGGACCTCATGGGCCAGCCCATTAGCGTGGACTGGGGCTTCGTCAGAGGGCCTCCCAAGAACAAAAGGAGGTTAGTGGGCTGCTTTGGATCTTGTTCTGTCTTTGCCAATGTCCTTGGCACAGGACTAACCTAACCATCAAGTGCCTGATTTGTATTAGTGTGTTGTCTGTTGTAGCCACTGTCCAGTTCGTTCAATGATGATTATTTTTGTACCATGATTCTTGACTTTGTGGTTAAACTGTCTTTATCTCTACAGGGGTGGTGGACGCAGGCGTAGCAGGAGCCCAGACAGGAGGCGGCGCTGATCTCCTCTTTTCTCTGCGTGTAATTGGCCAGAGAATCATTCTTACTGGCAACTAACTGGTCATCCGACAACAGGATTATAATTTTAGGCGCTTTTGCGCTTTTATGTTCAAGTTAAATGCTATTATGTCTCTTTGTGTAACTTTGCATTTGGGGTTGGACACCATAAAAGCCGTCTGCACAAAGGGTATCCATATAGCTGTCCAACTGAGCTGCATACATTGAGTCAACTGTGTTTTTTTTTTTTTAATGGTAAATTAGTTTTTTGGTTTTCAACATTCTTTTTGGTTTTCAAAATTCTTGTTGGTGATGTTAAGTGCATTGCATGCCACTGGAATGTTTTGTTTTTTATATTACATGGGTTAAAATTAAACTTTTAAAAATAGAAATTGTGTCATTTGCTTTATTTAGCAACACGCATCATCACCCAGATGACTTCACCCATCAAATCATTCTGCCTGTTGTGTAATATTTGTACACTTCTTCTGTAGAACATCTGAAGAGATGGTTTATATTTGCTTTATTTATTATATACTTGTATTTGGGCACATGGATAAGTAGTTAAGTAATGCTTGATGATGGACCGCCTTGATTTTCTGTGCATCTCCTGTCAAGTAAATCAACATTTGCTGACACACTTCTGAGGTAAGACTACAATGGCAGTAAAGGTAAATTGAAGGATGCATTGCCGTTTTAACTTTGTTTACTCATCTTTTAAACCGTCTGTGTAAATAGCTCAACACTCGCTCAGAATCCCGAAAGTGAATCATTGGTGGATCTGTGTGTGAGCGACGTCTGTTCTTTTCAATGATTGGTCAGCGCTTTTAATTGGGCGGGCCTGAGCGCTGTGGTTGACGTTGTTGTTTTAAGTGGCTGAAGAATTACTTTGCCGTTGGTGGTCCGGTGTGGATTTCTTAATCGAGTGGTCGTCGTGAAAGTACAAAAAGTGAATCTTTCATGGACGCTGTAATGTTGACTGCATCGAGGAGCTCATAAGTCTTGGGAAAACTATTACAAACGATGAAATGTTATCTGCGAGGCCGCTTAAGGTAAGCAGACAAGGGGCACTCTACTAGCTAATGTTAGCTGCTGGCTAGAAGTAGCTACTCGCTAGCCTGGTGCCATGGTCCTGTATATTTACCTTGTGCAATACTTTGATGGAATATGCATTCATACACGATTTCACCAGTTGTTCATCAAGTAAGTTAAATTATCATTATTTGAGTGAATGCATTTTCTGTGAAGGATACCGACAAATACATTTCGTATGATCACATGAGATGTTTATGTAAGTGCTGTGTGTCTTGTAAGGTGTATTTTCGTCTCGGAATATACTCGGCCCCTATTGCTGGCTATATTTCAACTATTGTAGGTCAAGGTATCCGCATTTTAGTGGAACTGCAGCTTATACAGCAGAAGCGATGGTAGTTGCTTGGTTAGCATTGCGTTAGCCTCATACAACTATTGTTCCAAGTTGCACGTATAGCAAATGTCTGTGGTAAAGTTGCAGCGAGTTGGTGAGCATTGAAAGTCCCATTAGGTGTTTGATTCATGATTATAGTCAGCCACCGCAATGACCCAGGTGGAGGTTTCATTTAGTTTGGACACAGTAGTGATGTCAACGAGGGAGCGGCGCAGAGGAATCACAAGACGATGCCTCCTGCGTAGCCCATGAGTTATTATGCGTATGTTAAACATCACGGGGCTGATAATGGGATCCACTACGCGTTTATTTGCTCCCCCGTCCTGTGAGCATTTGGTATCCTAACGTTTCCATCTCGTACTAGTCCGTCGTGAATGCTGCTTGTTTTTAAAGCGAGTGGTTATCCTCATTTATAACATCACTACAACGACAGGGTTGCGTTACGCTTTGCTTTGAATTATTCAGATCCTGCATTTATGGATTCTTTTGTTTGCTGGGACCATACTGTCAACCCTGAAGCAGGACAGAGGTGTACTTTCTTTTAGCATCTTCGGCCTAGATGGGCTGCTTGTTTTCTGCAGTGAAGCCCCCCCCCCCCCCCCCCCCAGGCATTCATCGACTTTATTAGACAAATAAATACAACGTAATATCTTGTTGTGGTATTGCCTCCTTAACAAAACGCCCGGACCTCAAACACTAGCAGGAAGGGATAAGAAACTCGTAACTGCAGGCGTTGTGGAATTTGCAGAAGGGAGGTGTTGTGCTGTGGTCGGCAAAGAGAACGTCCCCCTCCCACCTGTAGTGTTTCCTTTCACTGACTATGCGGGTGTTTGAAATGCCAAACACACACGCCCAAAGGGTGGCATGGAGGGGAGGGTGCCCCAGATTGAGTGTCTTGCAGTGTGGGTGACTGGTCTCAACCAACATACCATTGTTGTTGAAATTGGCAGTGGCCGGTGAGTGTGTCTTAACTTGTGGACACTGTGGAAGGATGGCTACTTTGTTAGTTAGTTTCACTTTGACAAGAGGTTGATCACAAGCAGTGGACAAACACATTGGAGCTGTAAAGCCTGATTTGAGACCGTTGAGTTTCACGTAATGGAAGCATTTGTGTATCACACGACAGCCTCTTGACTCATTCAAGATAATTTGCTTGGGAACATCCATTGATGTGTAACAGTCTTTACAGTGGGACCCTCCCTCGAAAGCTGCTATCACAATACAAAAAAGCTCTGTTTATATCCAATTACATCATATACAGCCTGTTGCAAACCATGTGATGGGCTACAGGGTACACATTCTATTTGTTACACACTGCACTGTGCAATTTTAAGGTGTGGTCTTTGGACTGTTTTCAGCAAGGTAGCTTTGTGTTAAGTGTGGTATGAACTGGCTTAGGTAGGACATGGTTAAAGGTTTGGAGAGAGCCCAGTTATAAAAGGGGGTTAGGGTTGGTGTGAAAAGGGCTTCAGGCCAATATGATGATTGCCACAGCTGAAGTCCTGGCAGCAACTTTCTACAACTGTTTCATGTGGGCCTAGGGTAGAACATCAGTCAAAGGTTGCAGTGGGATAGCCAAAAAAAAGTATGTCTCATGTCCTTTCCTAACCTCTTTTCCTTGTTGGACCTCATCGGAAAATGTCATGAGGTCAAGGAACAACATGAAGGATAATTCATAAGGACTTGGGACATTGGTGATGGTCATGTCCGAAGGGGTGATAGGAGGTGATAAGCGACACCGACGGCACATACACTGGGCTACATCATTACGCGACGACAGATGTTATGGACGTGGGTCTGCCTGGTGAAACTACAACGTTCTAAAGGTGGACGACTGAAAGTGCACCTTGGATACTTGGCCCTGTGTGTTCTTATCATGTTGTTTCATGCAGGCTGTATGAACGTGGGACAACCTGGCGAAAAATTATACTTTATTATTACGGTTGGGATTTAAATAAAAAGATGAATATAGGCTACCAATCACCAAAGGAACGCTAAAAAGTTGTCACATTGATAATGATTGCTCAAGCTCCCCCTCCTGTCCACTCATAGTTCTGGACCTTGATCTTAATTAGTATGATTGTAGGAAAATGATTGTCGTCATGCTGTTTGTTTTTGTAAATGGACGAATGGTGCGTCGTCTTAAATGTTCCTGCCGCAAGGAATTGTGGGGCAACTTTATCTCCTTTCCTTTTGTCAAGGCTTGTGCAGTGTACCTTATGCTAAAGGAGATGATAAATGAAGCATTGAAGCACCTATCTAGAAGAGAAGACCTTTCGGTCTTTATTGGTCATTCACAGTATTTTTTAGATATGGGAACAAAATGTGTTCTCTGCATTTGAGCCATCCTATGGTACATAGGAGCAGTGGACTGCTATGTTAAGCACCCGGGGAGCAAGTCGGGGTTCAGTGTCTTGTTCAAGGACTGTTGGAGGAGGGGAGAGGGAGGAGGGGGTCGAACCACCGACCCTGCGGTTAGTGGATGACCCACTCTATCCACCCGCTCTATCCACTGAGCTACTGCCACCCTTAGGATTTAGATAATTCAAACTTATGGCTGACACTTAGATACTTCTGGGTCCTTTCAGTCAGTTTGGAACCTTCCTAAGCAAACCAGACTGTCCGACAGCAGTTTGTTACGACTGTTATTTTACTTTCCAGGGCTGAGTCATACAGGTGAACTGCTCCACCATTGGTTCATTTTATTGTGTTGTTTCTGAAGGAAGGGCCAAAACCAAGCCCCTTTGTGCTTTGGCATTCAGGCTGCCATATTGGATCTAATGTTTAAGTAGGATAGCATGCTGCTTCAGCAAGCCGAAGGATATGAAATTTTAAAGTCATCCATTCACTGGGCCACCCCCCAACAGCTGGTGTGTGTGTGTGTGTGTGTGTGTGTGTGTGTGTGTGTGTGTGTGTGTGTGTGTGTGTGTGTGTGTGTGTGTGTGTGTGTGTGTGTGTGTGTGTGTGTGTGTGTGTGTGTGTGTGTGTGTGTGTGTGTGTGTGTGTGTGTGTGTGTGTGTGTGTGTGTGCGTGCGTGCTTGTCAGGAGTCCAGTGTCAGTTGCAGAGCCAAGCCCATTAGCAGCCTGGCTATTCCCATAGGTTCCTTGCTGCAAACTGTCATATTAATAAGTAAATAGAGGCTTGCCTCTCCAGGTTAGTAGGACAAACCCATCATTTTAACATGATGTGACCAGTTTGGTCAAAAATGCAGAATGAAAGTTTAGTGGGGGGTAACCTGTAAGGCACGATGTTAACACACCCTGCACCTCAAACCTGCAATGTTTCTGCTCACAATAAAGTCACAATAACAACACGTCTATTGTACATTCCCATCATCCTGTGTGTCTCTTAGCAACAGGACAGGAAGAGATGTCAGTGTGAGGTGGCAGAAACCAGGCCCTGTACTACTACAGTGAGGTGGTGATCAATAGGTAGCTTGTCTCAGGGAGGGAGAGAGGCCCGTGCACCCAGACAGCAACTCATAAAAACTCTGCAGCCCCACCCTCCCCAGCTCAGCTGGATGCCTGCCAGCCTTGTGACACAGCAGCCAGCCAGCGCCCATGGCTGTTTTGTGTGAGGGTGGAGAGGCCCAGAATCACAGCCTCACCTCCATTACTGCCTCCCCCACCTGCCCTTCAGCGGCTCCACTCGGCATGGTGAGTTAGGTGTACTGTTGTAGGCCGGCAGGGCTTTGTTTGGAGTTAGATGTACCGTTGTAGGCCGGTAGGTCTCTGTTTGGAGTTGGATGTACTGTTGTAGGCCGGTAGGTCTCTGTTTGGAGTTGGATGTACTGTTGTAGGCCGGTAGGTCTCTCTTTAGTGCTAGGTGCACTGTTGCACTTGGCAAGTTAGGTGTATTGTAGTAGGCTGGTAGGTTTAGAGTAGATGTGTGCTATTGTTGAACTTGATGAGGTAGGCTGATTGTTGTAGCCTGGTTGGGTTTGGCAAGTTAGGTGTAATGTCCTGTGAGCCAGGTGCGGTCACACCTGGTTTGCAGTGTTGTTGAACGGTCCGATGGTTTAATTGTTATTCCCGTGTTGATCAGCAGGTTGCTCCGTAAAGGCCACGATCCATGCAGAATTTTAGGATGATTGAATACAAGGATGAAGGACAATTAAATATCTAGTTATGGACAAAGCATTGGCAATGTTTTCAGCTCGGCTGTTCTCACACAAACAGCTGTTGTAAAAACCTGATTATACTGCTCTAACTAAGTCATACTTCTGTGCATACTTATATTATATGTAAATGATTTAAGGCTAATTTAAATACCAAACCATTGCATACCTCGAGCAGATACGTGCTCTGTACTGTTTTTCTGTTTGGCCAACTCGCATAACTTTCTGAAACATTTCTTTCCGAGGGCCTTGCCATGGGACGCAGCCAACCAAATCATAGAAAATGGAAATTCTAATTTGCGCATGCTGTGTTTTGCCACCCGCCATCGAACACCCTGAGCCACACAACGCATAACCGCCACCACGCTGCTCAGTAAGGGAGAGCCACACCAGAGCGCTAACTCCGCTTCCACCGGCCCGTACAAAAAACCAAGCCCCCCCCCCCCTCCCCCCTTTCAACAGCGCCGGCAGAGTTGGCACGGGGCGATTCCTGGATCGACTCCTGAACATGAGTCCCGGTCCTCCTCCTCCCATAGCGTCTCCGCGGCTCGGCGGCTGTAATCCCACACCCTGGGCCGGCCGGCGGCCTCTCGCCCCCTGGATGACATCACACGGGGCTTTGACGTACGGCCGCCCTCTGGGCGTGACAGGCCCCGCGGCACGTGGCGGATTCACATGAGCATTAGCCGACCGCACCGGGGGTCGGCCCCCCCCAGGCTTAACCCATCAGCCAGCTTTGGGTTTGAGTTTACGCATGCGAGCTCGGGGCTAAGTGCTCGCGACTCGCCGCGCTTGATCTGGAAATCTGTGGCGGCGGCGGCGGCGGCGGCCTGATCCCGCGGCCGCGGTCTTCAGGGCACCGTTGTGGAGCGACGGTCGTGCCTGTTGGCCTTTCGCTGTGTTTTTTATTTTTATTTATGTATTGGGGATATGTAACTTTCGGAACGGCCGTTGTGGTTTTGAAGCAGCGCAAAGGAAATGCAAATCCTATAAAGGCCTTTACCAATGTGATCATTGGTTTAACTGAAAAAATATACATATACTGTATATATAAAATAATTTATTCTTTACGGTTCCGTTCCATTCAAATCATATTTATTATCACAATGGTGTTTTTATCATATTATCCCTGCGGGTTTTACTTCAGACACTGAACCAAAATGTAGCAGTGGAAAAGTTAAAATGGTTTGGACAAAACAAGCGGTTGCGGAGAAAGAAAAAATCACATTGTGCAGTTTCAACTGTTAATCTTGAAATTGTACTTCCAATGCCACGAGGAAGCCCGACAGCCCACAGATAGAGACGCTGAGACGCTAAGGGCACAAGGCCTGCACATCGATCCAGGAGGAGGGACCTCGCTCACACTTTAGTCTGCACTTTTTTGGTTTCCAGCTCCCCCGAATACACAAAAAAAAACCCCAGTCCTGTCATTTACCACATAAAATACTTGTGTTGTTTGTGTTGCTGTGCTGTAAAGAGTGTTGGTTTAAAAACACAGCACCTGACCCATGCATGCAGACGGGACCATGTCATTGCATGACCAGCCCAAGCACTGTGCCGGAGTCACTGTTGTCTCCACTGGGTTGCGGCAGGCCTCTCCACATCGTTCTGCTCCAGAGGCTGTAAATGAGGCCTGACTAAATTGGGTTTACTGGGACCCACCCCGCCACCCCCTGGGAACAGACCTGGACACTCTTGCGACTGCCGCAGCAAGGAGGACCCGATGGCTTGTAAAAATCCCAAAAGGACTAAGAAACAAAACAGAGTGGGTTCTGGGCTCCTACAATAGCCGCTGGAATTCACCAGCTGTTTGGTGTGGGGCAGACCTAGTGGTGCGCGGTGGCTCATGACTCCTTTCTGATGACCCGGCGGGACGCGGCGCGGGCGCTCTCCTAGGGAATGTAACGTTTTTTTTTAGCGTGATGGGAGTTCACAGCCAGCGTGGCGGAGAGAGAGAGAGAGAGGGAGAGAGAGAGGGAGGGAGAGAGGGAGAGAGAGAGAGGGAGGGAGGGAGGGAGGGAGAGAGAGGGAGAGAGACAGAGAAAGGAGGGAGGGAGAGAGGGAGAGAGGGGGAGAGAGAGAAGCCCAGGAATGCTGTGCATGGATTTCACAGGAACACGCAGCGGCGAGCAAACAGCGAGACCAAGGGCAAATGGTCCCTGCTTACAGCATGACATCACCTTTCAGACACCGTGCTAAACAAACGGTCGCGCTCGGGAGCGTTTTCCCCGGCCACCTGAACCCGGTGAACCCGGGCGCTATCTGGGCGCCCTACAGCGAATGTCATCGAGGGCCCCCCCCCCCCCCTGAGTACAGTAGTCCAGTGCAAGCCACGGGAGTGTTGCAGCAGGAGAGTGGTGTCCGGCAGGGCCAACGCCGGCCCTGGGTTACTGTACGACAACAACTGTGCAGGTCGCAGGGAGGTTGTTTACTGACCAAGAAGGAAAATTAGATCACGGAGCGGGGGGGGGGGGGGGGGACTGCGTTACAACATGGGTTTTGTCTGTTTTGATGGGTTTTGTCTCTGTTTTCTTTGACACTGTGAATGCCAGTCACAGAGTTTTGTTGTATGATATTTGACTATTGCTACTGTGTTTTTTAAACCTGGTTTCCCTCTGTGGATGGATGTTTATCTTCAAGTCACTTATTTAATGTGAACTCCGACTTGGTTTAAGCAAACTCAATTTCCCACAAGATGGGATCAAATTGTTTCAAATCTGATTTAATAAACATTACATGTGGATACTCTCCCTCCCAGGAGTGGAGTAAACTTATTGGTTCTTCATGTTTATCCCCGATTTGAGAAGAAGTGGTTTGTTGTGTGGATGTGTGTCGAGTGGCCGGCCATAGGAATGTGGAGCAGAGTGGGGCAGGGGGAGACGTGAGGGGGGGGGGGGGGGGTGGGCCGGGTGGCCCGGCAGGCAGATATTTGAGCGGTGACTGGACCGGCTCCACAGCCGCTGGCCTGGTCTGGTCTGGTCTGGGCTGCGGGAGGGTGGCATGGCTCTGGAATCTCTGACATCATCGGTGGTGGGAGTGTTCACGTGGATGTTTGTCTCTGTGCGGACCTCAGACACGAGCCATTTGCCACGGGTTAAGCCCGGGTGCCGTGTCCGTGCACAATGTTTTGCACTGCGATAGTTGTCCGTGTTAAGTGGGCAAACTGTATGTAAACAGGTGATTGGTTTTCAAATTTGCCAAATTCCTCCTTGGAATTATAAGAGCCGATAGTGTTTCAATAGCCTTAAGAAGCTGATATGTATTTTTTTAAATCTATTATTTTACCTGTGTTATTGTCCTTGTTAATCGTAGACTGAAACTTGTCAAGCATAGTTTTTATTATTTAAGTAATAGTCAAGTGTGTCCTACCGTATTTGGTGCCAGCTGCTGCAAACATCCAATACATGTTTAATTGGTGCTTGACTCACACAAAGAAGAAATGGAGTGGCCTCTAAGAGACCAGAGTTGGGTCATGTTTGCTGAGCTCTGTTTTAAGACACTTTACCTCACTGGGTTTCATTGATTTATTCCCCCCCCCCCGTCCTGCTTCTGTTCATGCGGGGGCCGGGCCAAACTCTAATTCACTCTATTGATTTTCCTGATGTCGGTAACCACCAAAAAGCATTCACCCCTTACCTCTGTACAGGCCAGACATGTCTCCCCTGGAACAGGAAAACCTTGGTGCTCCTGTTACTGACGTTTACAAGCGCGGCAGTATGCAGACTCACAAGCTGCATATCGGCATATTAAGTGTGATGATATTTGCCAATACATTCCTGACCTTTATTGAACGCCTCTGGTCTTTAGCCTGACTGAAGCACTTGGGTATGGACTCGGGGTATTCTGTTTCGTATAAAACCCGACTCGGGTGAATCGGGTTTTGATCGACAGAGCCGAGCGTCAACTTGTGTAGCTCTTCAGAACCTCACTCGGCTGCAGGCGAACACCTTACGCGTGGCTCTGATCCAAACGCTTATTGTATGCCAGGGCCTTACGCAACTCTTTTCCCCTTGAAAAAAAAACAAACAACCCAACAGCATTGAGTTCAGTTCGAACACGACACGCATCCAGCCGTCGGTCTGAAGCATTGCTGCAGAAAATGTCAGGATTGGCTGTAATGTGTTTCCAGTGGTTGTTGTTTCCATACAGTGTTGAGTTATTTCACTGAAGCGTGCTGTGTTTACCCCAGCTCATTACGTTGCCGCAATAAAGAAAGCATTGTCCGGCCCGGCATGAATATGTGCTCTATTAGAACAAAGGCTTTTGTCCCAAGCCACCGCCGTGTCCCTCTGTCAGATTACTCTGAGAAATACGTAGCACAACAAGTGACTTGATCATGGAAAGTTACCTACAAAGTTGATTTTTGTTGTTGTTGTTGTGTAGAACAGAAGCAACAGTATGGTGCAAGCCCACCAGACATGGGTTTGCGCGCACGGTGCATGGTAATGGGACGTTGTATTGTAGCAAGATATGAGGCCCATTCTGTTGGAGTGCACCAGAGCCCTACTGGAAACGGGGATCACACTAAAAGCTCTCACCCTCTCTCTGTGACGCACACAGCCGCACTGTCAACTCAACTTGTCACTCATCAGCTTTATCATACAATACAATGGTTACAAAGCAATGGTTAACCTAGAAATGGAAATGCTTGAAACTTGTTCTGATGGCTCTTTTACTGTATTAGCAGCGATTTTTAACCTTCTTATGACAAAAGTACTCTTTGTAAGTCGCTTTGGATAAAAGCGTCTGCTACATGTAAATGTAAATGTATCATAGGTTAGTATTTGTGTGTCAATCTATGTTGACCAATACAATAAAGGAACAGGAAATGGAGGCATAAGCGATTGGTTTCCAACCGCCAACATTTAGTCGAGGATTCCAACGCCTGCTCCTGTTCCCTTTTTCCTCTCAGGGAAATGAGGACTTCTCAATGCACCCAGTGCAGGATGCTCATGGTACAATTACACAAGAGGGTTGATCAAATGTATGCCGGTGCCACCTGATTGCAAGTAGACACTGTCTGACAGCTCATTATCAGGTATTGGTTTTGGCACCAGTCCTTAGTTCCAGGTGTCTCAGCAGCATTACTCTGCGATCTGTGATCTGATGATGTGTTCAGCTGAGTTTGCTAACACCACAGACCGGGGAGAAGCGCTGGCTGAGAGGCTCGGTATCCCCCCGGGGGGGGGGGGACAGCTACGCTTTCTCCAAAAACCCTTTCCCTCGACTCACTTCCACCCAACCCAAACTCTACCATTTTAAGCTCTTCACCTATATGTAACCTTCCTTAAGCTAATACTTCCACTCAACCATTCTTAACGCTTCGGCTGAAATTACCTCCAGGGAAGCCTGGCGAGGTCCCTCCCTCCATCCCCACAGAAAGCCCTCATCATCCTACTCCCCCCCCCCCCCCCCACACACACACACACACACACACACACACACACACACACACACACACACACACACACACACACACACACACACACACACACACACACACACACTGCTGCTGAGAGGGAGCCGTGAGATTATGTAATGGTCCAGTCAGTGTTGGCTGACCGGTTTCAAGCACATCACCGCCACTGAGAGCCGGCCAGCCGAAGGACAGCCGTGATGTCACCACCGCCGCCTTCTGTTTCCTTTCTTCGGTTAATCTTATCTCTGGTCATCTCTCAGTAGTCGTTCAAGTTGTTTACCTTAGCCCCCGTGTGACGGAGTGCCTGTTACGCTGGCCAGGCCGGTCTGAACAACCAGAGATAACAGCCCTCAGTGTCTTGCGCTCATCCAAGATTCATAGAGACAAGCCTGGACCCTATTCCCTTAGCGTCGGTTAATGTCTGTGATTAACAGACATAGAGTTCCTAACTTTAATATAGTTGCCTTGCATGAAAGTAGCAATGACCTCATACATACAAGTACGAACACTCACTACCATTAAAAAAAAAACGTATTCTAATAAATGATAAGACTCAGAACAATACTTGTATCTACTGAGTTATTTCCCTTTTATTATCTGATGGGCTTCCACGGCAGGGCTGCAGCCTCCACCTCCCAGCCCACAATACAGTCATGTTCCCCGGCCGTGCCTTCCCTGTTTGCTTGCTCAGGCCCCCCCTTATCTCATTACTCACATGATTTTATAAAGCGGAGGGATGTGCCTCACATTAACCACCATCACAGGAAAAGTTTATTTGAGTTGAGCTGAAGTAGCGCTGACACATTTATGGAGCCGGCCGCCAGTCTCTCCCCGAGAGTCGCTCAGACGCCCTCCCGGCGCTGCGTCTGTGACGCGCTCTGGTTTTAAAGCGTGATTTATTGACCCCAAGTGTGTTACCTTTTTAAATGGTTAAGCCAGTTGCCCTCTGGGCCTTAGGTGCTCCCTCGCGTAATGTGGAAAGTGAAAGTGTGTGCTGTGATGAAATGGAAGCATAACAGAGCGGCGCTAAGGAGTGACACTGGACAACTCCTTCCTCAACGCCTTAACGGTAATGGATGACTTCTCTGGTGCTTATTTTCCATGATTCATAAGAAGTGGGTGAACGTGGTTAGGTATTGGGCTGAAAAAATGGCGAGGCCGAAGTTTGGGATTGTCACGTTTTGAGCTCTGAAAACAAAACGTCTTGCACAGGCAGTAACAACGCCGCGACTAATGCAGGCTAGCATGTGTTCAGGTCGAGGCCCCCGGCGGGCCAGCTTTTCCCCTCATCTCCAGGGGACCTACTTCTCACTGTGCTGTTTTTCAATGTGGGCCACGTCACATTGTGTGACCTAGTAGGAATGCACCGCGAGGCGTGACGGAGCATTTGGACTGGTGCTGGCAACACTGGACTATACCTTCACCGCCACGCCGGTCATTCTCCACACAGCCGTGTGTGTGTGTGTGTGTGTGTGTGTGTGTGTGTGTGTGTGTGTGTGTGTGTGTGTGTGTGTGTGTGTGTGTGTGTGTGTGTGTGTGTGTGTGTGTGTGTGTGTGTGTGTGTGTGTGTGTGTGTGTGTGTGTGTGTGTGTGTGTGTGTGATGGACGTGAGTGCATTATGGACGTCTGTTGTCATTGGCAATGCTTACGTTGTCACAAACGTAATACCCGTTGTTTGTGGTTCTTTTGATCGGTGTGCTAGTCGTAGTGCACGCGATGGACCGATTGTATTTGCCTCTGTCTACACGTTGAAGTTGGTTTGGGATTATGTTGCAGTAGTAATATATTGAACAGCTTCGCTGGGACGTTGCTCCGTTGCGTCATCTGTTTCTATCTGTACACCTCACCTGTGCCAAGTTACATGGAAGGATGAAAGGATGAAAGGATCCCGCTTCTCAACAGCAGTTGGTCTAGTTTCAAAGTATATATTTGTTTAAGTTGTGTAGACAGTCACGCTCCAGTGATGAGACGCCCGGGGAAGGGGGGGGGGGGTCACGTTGGGATTGACAGCAGAGTCCTGTGGCCCTGGCAGCGTCTACCTGGGCCTCCAAACAGCCGGGCCCCAGCACTCGTCTGGAGGCGTGGTTTGGGCCCGTGTTTGTCATGCCCTAAACAACAGCCCAGCTAATGTACAATTAACCCAGATAACGTTTCCCGTTCCTAAACGCTCCCAATGGATGTTACATTAAGCAGCAGTTGAAAAAAAAAAAAAAAGCCTGTTATAAACTGCATGGCCAGTGGCCCTCCCATGTGGGGGTGTAATGACATTGGACTGTATGAAATGCAGGTTCCACTGACTTAATGGAGACTATGTTACAGTTTGAACTGACTTACCATATGTGCACGTCGGTGGAAACCATCGCAGACTTTCAATGAAAACGAGCACGCGACTGGGGCTACTCGATATGGACTCTGTGAGAAGAAGGGCACATATTTCCTCCCTAGTTATTACTCTTATGTTCCATTATTTGAAGACTTGTCTTGGTGGGCCCATTGAATATTAGACACACAGCATTGTAGGCTAGACAATGTCACACATGCTAATGACCTCTATCCCCAACTCAGCTTTTTTTGGTTACTAATTTATTAATTTTACCCAACGACATATCCCGTACAACCCGCTGAAATGACAGGCAGGTATGAAAAAATAGATTCTGCCCAAGCCGAGTTGGAATGACGTTTGGCCTACGTTCTCATATGCTCCACTGAGCCTGACACGTAAACAATCTTTATTATTTTACACGTCAGCTGCAGTTCTTTCATATTTGACGTGCCGACCCTAAATCGGGACGGTCATTTGACGTCATCTGTCCAACGTTCACGGATATTAGCGCATGGCCGGCCGCCCTGAGTTACAACAGCGACTCAAGAGTTTTAAATGGAGCTCGTGCACTTAGCTTGCGTGGTCATTAATCTTGTTCGTCTTGTTTTAGCACTTGGCCGCCGTGCAGAGAGGTGACGGCAGCTCGGCCCGTGTTCCGTATCATTAAGATGCAGACAACGTGGACTCATATCTCTCTCTAATGGATGTCAGAGAGGCAACGCTGACATCTCACTCTTAATATGGCCCGGCTGAGAAAGTGTGTGTGTGTGTGTGTGTGTGTGTTTGTGTGTGTTTGTTTGTGTTTTCTGTGGTGGTGTAGGAAACCGAGGCAGTAAAATACTTTGACCTGAACTATACTTTTCCTGTGCAAAAAGATCCCTCGCTCATAGAGCTGTGCAGGTCCTGTTTGTATTAATATTTAATGATGCTTTGCTCTATTTATTGATGTAGCAAAAGCCTTTTATTGTGCCCTTCCTGTCACAATATAGGGTTGGGATGGCATGACCATGGGTTCAAACAGTATAAATAAATGGACTGTATATGCGGGACATACATGCAATACATAGCGTAGCATAAGGGCACACAATGACACATTTAACTGCGGACAGTGATTTGGACATGAAGGAGCGTGGGCTTGGGAGCGCGCAGGCTGAGCGCCCACTTCCTCCACTGGGATCACCAGCTCCCGGCGTGCTTGTCCCTGGGTGCCTCCCCCCCCCCCCCCCCCCCCCCCCAGCCCACCTACGGCCACACTTCAGCAGGGCGCGGTGACCTCCGGCCCGGCCCCGGTTGATCCAGGCCTCACTTCTGGCTCCGGGAGCGGCTCAGCAACAGCCCACGTGTTGTCAGCAGCTCCCGCGTTACGTAACCCCTCCCCCCTCCCCCACCTCCCTGTCGGACAAAGGCTCAGCCGGCCCGGGACAACGAGCCATTGGCCCGGGCCAGTGTGCCGCTAGCTGCAGGGGCTAACCCCCGGCCGGGCGGGCCAGGAGTTCAGTTGGAACGCAGGCAGGACAGAACGGCGCGTCTAAGCCGGTCTCCGCTGCATGGGCGTGTGTCGCCACATCCACATCTGGCCGGGAGCTAAGGTGTTGTATCCTGGAAGGACATCAACGCAGTCCTCCAGTAACGCACACGAAAGCTCGCTCGGCGCATGCGGCAACGCAGTGCAACGTACTATGAGAGAGCATCACGCTCAGGTTCCCGGTCTGTTCATCAGTTAGTATCCACAGTAGTTTGCATGCGGGAGATGTCGGGGCACTGGTAGTTGCTGTGGTAATATACATGTCATACAGGCAGGCAAGGTTCTCCAGTGCATGGGCCCCTTTTTTGCATCAAGGTTTTATTTTTCAATGCGTGTCATTTGCCTTGCCCTGGAAACGGAGTGTAATCTGCGTGGTGAGTCAGCCTTCCAAACAGTTTGTGTTTACAGGTACAGCGGGTGTTGATGGTAATAACATGACATCCTCCTACTTTGCATAGCTGTGTGAGTACACTCTGTGCACACGCCCTCGTGACGTTGGTCACCTAATGCCACGCTTAGAACCTGTCCTGATGTGACTCATTTCCAACACATTAGGACATAAGGAAGAAGTGGATAATTAAGTCTTTAACTGGCAGTACGTCATCTGTTGTTTACTTTAATATCAATGCACTCACACTAATTGTCACCACAATGCAAACCGCAAATTATAAACGCCTTAATAGAGCTCAATTACATTTCACACTTTAAGGTGAAATACATTTTAAACTAGATGAAATGATTCATGAACTGAATTCTTCTTCGTCTATTCACTGCTATCTGCGCTCCTCTTCGGGGTCGGCCTCGTAGTGCTAACTTACAATAACATGAAATGACGGTCGTCAGCTGGAAACAGAGAAGAGGAGTTGCAGAGGAGAGAGTGAGTCATGGTAAACTTAGCAAGTGGAATCCAAAATGAAGCAGAGCCGCCATAGAGATAAATGGTCCTTGTGGTGTGTAGCTGACCGCAAATATCCCTCACTGTCAGAGTAGGACTATTTCATGTTGGGCTTTAGATCACTTCATCTCATCATCATTAGACTGAGGGCGGGGTGGCTTTGGCACATTTCCACTCTGTGTGATGTCTCCAAATGCAGTGAATGTCTCAATTAAAGAGAGGTCAACTGGAGTTAACCACACGGCTGACTCTAACGTATCACAACATGACAACATGTCAAGCCTCGATGATGCGCCCCAGTGTCACGCTGTTTTCACCAGAATTCAGTCCCTGTGGGTTCCAGCAAACGCAAAGGAAATACACATTGTTGTGACAACGTGTGTGACAACATTGTGATGTGACCGCTAAAGGTCAGAAAGTTCAAAGGTCAGTTGCAGCGCAGCAGAAAAGCCCGAGGCCCCCCCCCCTCGCCCAGGCCCATCGCTTTACAATGAAGTCAGGTGTGGCGGCCCGGCTTGCTTTCACCTCCCATCACCCCGTGTCGCCCCTTGTCTTGAGCTATTATCCCCACGGGTTCCAGAACCAGTGGTGGACTGATGTTTACCGTTGTTCCCTTTTCCAGGTGTGACTGGCAGCGTTGCGTGGAGTAGAGAGCAGCTCCTCCCCCCTCCACCTCCAGCTCCTCCTCCTCCTCCTCCTCATCTTCCCACCTTCCTGGCTGCCGTAGCCAGGACTGCTATCAGTGGAACCGTCTGTCTAGTTTGGTTTAGTTTCGTCCGCTCCGATGCCCCCCCGTCGCCCCGTCACTTCATGATCACATGACCGTGGATATGGACACAGTCCTGTCCGACTTTGTGCGTTCAACTGGAGCCGAACCGGGACTGGCCAGGGATCTGCTGGAGGGTACGTAGCCACGCAAAGCATGATGGGAATTGTTGTTCCGCGGTGCCATACTTCCATGAGTTGTGTTTATGCTAATGTCGCTTTTTACCTGTGTTTTAAAGATGGTTACCTTGAATAGTATACAGTAAATTATACAATAGAAACTTGTATAATAATGCAAAATGCAATAAATCACAAAATGACTTCAGAGACACCTTTTAGGTTTCTGCAAGTTCATTCAAGTGTGTGTTTGGGGGTGGGGGGGGCGCATCCAGCTAAATGGTAGTTTACCCCCTTTGGCTGTAGGCTGCTTGTAAGTAAATGCAACACTACCAGACATTATACAACACACACACACACACACACACACACACACACACACACACACACACACACAATAGTCCACACTCTTGTTACCTAGCAACAGCATAAGCTCCATATGGCTTCAGGAGGGATACGGTAACGTACTGCGACGCCACAGCAGCGCGCGAGGGCGCGGGCGCTCGCTCCCCGGCCTGATGCTCGCCCACGCCGCGCAGGGCGCCGCTGGCCTTTACGTCCACACTCACACACACACACAAAGAGGCGCCACGCGGCAGAGCGCGGACAGCGTGACGCGCGGCGCCTCCTCACACGCATGACATAACGGCGTGGCGTCAGCCGCCTCCGCCAGCCTTAACCGACCCTGCGTTGTGGTCGCCCCCCCCCCCCCCCCCCACGCAGGTAAGAACTGGGACTTCACGGCCGCCCTCAGCGACTACGAGCAGCTGAGACAGGTGCACGCCGGCACGCTGGCGTACGCCTTCGGCGGGGAGGACAGGAAGTACCCGACCCCGGCCGAGAAGGACATGGCCCGGGTGGGGCGGCCTCTGCTCCAGCGGCAGGAGGAGGTGGTGCTAGGTGAAGCGCCCGTCCTAGTGTGTGTGTGTGTGTGTGTGTGTGTGTGTGTGTGTGTGTGTGTGTGTGTGTGTGTGTGTGTGTGTGTGTGTGTGTGTGTGTGTGTGTGTGTGTGTGTGTGTGTGTGTGTGTGTGTGTGTGTGTGTGCGCGTGCGGGGGTGGTTCATAAACACGTCTGAGGGAGTATCATCCCTGCTAGATGACAGTTTGAGTTGCTGCTGCTGCCAGGGAAAATCAGCTTTCTGGTGTGAACCGAGTGCGGCGTGAAGAGGAAGAAAAAAAAAAAAACACCCTGGCTGTATTTGAGTCACGCTGACGTTGGGCCCGTTGAGAATCAGTTCCCGTGACATTCCCACTGCTTAAGGCGTGTTTAGTTTGACTGGCGGCGATGTGTACATTAGGATGAGGAGGCGGGGAGGGGATGGAGCGAGCCCGGAAAGGCCCGGTTTTATACCAGCCTATTTTAGCTCCTTCTGACATCAGGAGGAAGTTTGTTAAAACCAAATAAAACGACCGGCCTTATTTAGACTAAGTAAATACAACAGTGAATGTGTTTCCAAAGGATTACGCGCCATGCTGTAGTGCACCGGGGCTGCAGTCTAGTCTGCAGATAACAGACTTTCCATTTCACAACTACTTTATTTTTGCGTTTTCAACTCGAACCACAACCAGCACCAATGTTTTCATTTTTACGTCGATTAAACATATTTCACCTCACCTGGACATCATCGCCTCCATTCTCACTGTACCCCCTCCCCCCCCCCCCTTCTCCCCCATTCTTCTCTCCCCCTTCTCCACCCAGCAGCGACGGAGAAGCGTCTGTCCCGCGGCATCTCCCACGCCAGCTCCACCATCGTGTCGCTGGCGCGCTCGCACGTGTCCAGCACGGGCGCGGCGGCGTGCGACCTGCTGGACATGCCGCTGTGCACCTTCCAGCTGCCCGACCTCACCGTGTACCGCGACGACTTCCGCGGCTTCATCGAGCGCGACCTCATCGAGCAGTCCATGATGGTGGCCCTGGAGCACGCCGGTGAGTGGGCGGGGTCACACACCGCCGTAGAGGGGGCGTGGCTCCACTCCTCAACAGGAAGGGGGTGGGGGGGCGGGGTTACGGATAAAGGGCTTAATCACGGCTGTGGTTGCAAAGGGCTTCGCGGGGTTCAGGAGGTGTTCTGGAATCTTCTGGAAGAGGGACCCGGAGGAGTGAGATCAGAAGATGGGATCCCTTCTCCAAGGGAGGGCTGGGCGTGCAGTAGGACACAATGGTTTGCATAAAGCAACAACAATAGAAAACAACAATAGAACAGTAGGTTAAATGATAGGTTAACTCGGTCTGCTCTTTATACATAACCACTGGCGAATTAGAACAGCATTTCTGATTTAGATGATGATTACAACTGGAAAATATTTGACTAGTTTGTAATAATAAGGAAGGTTTTAGAATCTCATCGAGGGAATGAGGGTGGTTGTTGATTTTCCTCCTTCATAAAATGTGTTGCTAAGTTTCCATAACAAACTCTCAGCCTGGATCATACTCGTCATTTCAGTGCGGTTATTCGCCATCCGCCGCCGATCGGAACACAGACACGGCGTCCGGAGTCAGACCTCACACTTGAATGCGACATCAACCGCGTTTCACCAGTTTAATGTTCAACAGTCCGATCGCGGATATAACAGTATCAAACGTCATCCCCAATGTCATCTCACTTCACTGTGATGTGAAACCGAGCGTCTCAACCGTGCGTCACTTTGTCGAGTGCAGTTTTGCGATTCGTTTAGTTTTCAGGGTTATAGCATCCTGTGCCTCCCGGGAGCCAGTTGACTGAAGCCATGACGCGGGGTGTGGTGTAAAGGCACACACACACACAGTACCCGGTCGTCTGTTCACACGGATCCCAGATTGTGTCCAACCACAATGCCTTTGAGATCCGAACACAATACGAGGCAGACCTTCGGGACGGGATCTGGCACGGCGGATCAGCAGGAGATCCGAGCCGGGCGTGTCCGCACCCGACGGTTAGCGCGCTGCCCGCCGCGCTCCGATCCCCGAAGGGTAACACGACACCCCCGGGACCTCGGATCAACGCATTCTAATACGTCCACCGCATGTCTTTGAGGTAAACCAGCCGCGTGGATAGTGGCGAGCTGAACTGCGCCTGAACCCCGGAAGTGAACCAATAATAAGGAAGCCGCGGTGGCACCGCACCAGAGTCGTAGCTTGGGACTGATCTGGAAAGGCCAGGCGCGGGCGCGGCATCAGCCGTAGGAGAGGTTTCATGCTGTGGTTGGTGGTGGCGGGAGGCCCCCCCGCCGTGTCTCCCACCAGCGCCACCAGTGTTGTCCCCAGAGGAACGCTCACCGCTGGTGACTGTGGCGCTCGGGCTCCAGCCACTCTTGTTTGCACTCCAAACAGTCCCAGTGACTCTTCCCGTTTCTCCTCCTCCTCCTCCTCCCCCCCCCAGGTCGTCTCAACTGGTGGACAAGGGTGGGCCCAAACTGCCAGAGTCTGTTACCGCTGGCAACCAGCGGAGACGGGAACTGCCTGCTACACGCCGCCTCGCTGGGTGGGTACCCTAAATGTCTCGCACACATACACACTCACGCACCCGCCCACACATACACACACACGCACACGCACACACACACGCACACGCTACAGCAGACGTTCACAGTCCATTAACATTCATTATGGGAGCACTACTGTTAGTCCAACAGCTAATTGCAGCTCACGGCGGCAGCGGTGCTTATTTCGCTGACCTCTGTTGCCCACTGAACAGCCGTAGCACGGGAATTTAATTGGGCTATAAGTGATGACCAGGCACGGTTCCAAGACCTCCCAATCACTCGAGTGATTCCCCCCCCCCGCCCCGTGTGACTGATCTCCATCCCAATGCTTTCAAAAAGTGGCCGAACAGCCACTGAAGCGAGGGCCACGGTAGCGCGGAGGCGAGGCCTACGTGATATCCAGGCGTATAATAAGAGCGCCACATGTGTGCAGAACACAGCTGGTGACGGGGCTTTACGACGCTTCCAGAGAGCATCTGTCAGGCAGACCTGTTGCCTCGTGCCGTCAGCCAGTCGACAGATGTGTGCGGCGGGATAAGTGGAGCCAGCGCTGTCTGCTTCCGACGCTGCAGCCTCCAGTGGCTATCGGCTGATAGAGGCCCTTCAGAGGCAGAGAGTGATAATGCTGCCGACATCGAGTCATGTCAGAGCAATATTTAGCCTATTTTGTATATTTGCCTTAATATCCACTTATGCTCAAAGTGGGACTTTAAGAAACATCTTAAGGCTGGTTTATGCTTCTGCGTAGGGATTGCGTCGGGATCACGCAATGGCCACGCCGTTGCTCGGACGCCGTCATGAACCCGTGATACTTCTGCGGAGGGATTGCGTGGGGTTTACGTCTCGAAATGCAATTCATTGCCACACCGGTAGAGGGACCAGAATGACCATTCTGGTCATTACAGACGGATTACTAGCGAGTTAAAAAAAAGTTTACAGAAATTAAGGCAAAAGTTTTATATATATATATATATATATATATATATATATATATATATATATGTTGTCGCCAATCAGTCGAAGCATTTATCAAGGCTGTGTTTACACCATGGCGGTGTTTACGAGTGGGAACCGGAAAAGCGATCTCCAGCCAATGTAGTTCGCGGACCAATCACAGCCAAAGCCAAGGCGTTGGGATTGCGTCGCCTCGACGCGCGTCTAGGATTTGGGGAGGTGCACGTCGAGGACGTAAAGGGTCCACCGTGGGTCCGCCGTCCCCCAGCGTCGCGTCGACGCGGAAGTATAAACGAAGCATAACCCAGCCTTTATACAGGCTCGCATTGGTAGGCTCAATCCTCAACCGAACGGCCGGTGCAAAATGGATCACCTCGCGCTCAACAGTGGGTCACCAAACGCAAGAGACGGGTCAAAGGACTGACCGCTGGCCCCCCTCCCCCCGGTGCTGCTCTCTTGGTTCTGTTGCAGGGATGTGGGGCTTCCACGACCGGGACCTGATGCTGCGGAAGTCCCTGTACACGCTAATGGACCACGGGCTGGAGCGGGAGGCGCTGCGGCGGCGCTGGAGGTGGCAGCAGACCCAGCAGAACAAAGAGGTCGGTCAGGAGTGTGCCGTCCTCGCCCCCCCCCCCCCCCCCCTCCCCTCCCTCCGTGGGGGTCGACGGCGCGTTGACCTCGTTTGACTTCGCGGCAAGTGAAGGCTGCTGACAATCAAAGCAAACAAACGATATAGGAGCCGCCGCAGGGATTTTTTTTTTTTTTTACACGGCCGGTGGCTGCACAAACAAGTCTGCATTCAAAGCAAACAAACTATAGGAGCAGCCGGTACTGCACTAACAAGTTTCAGAGATACAGAGAAACAATTAGGAATCAAAACGGCGGCCAGACGCGAGCGCACGACGGCCGCGCGCACCGCACTGAACCAGGGAGTCACGCGGGACAGTTGTTGACACCGTACCGAACCAGATAGTCTGAGCGGAATAGCTGCTGGCATCAAGCGCGACCAGATACTCTGGGCAGGGCAGGAAGTCCGTAAGAAACAACAAAGGTACAGCGTTAACAGCACGACAAGGTGCCAAGAACAGCAAACAGCCGGGTTATGGGTGTGGGGTTAAGAGACCCGGGGTCTGTCTGTTTTACCTGTTGAACTGTGTCGAGGCGGACCAGCCCAGCGTTGAGAAAAACACACCACCCCAGGGCAGCAACTTATTTGGGCAGAAGAAATAGACGCAGCTTGCCAACCTCCCGGATAGATCTGCGCACTGGCCGAGCAAACGGCAAATAGATTGACTGCAGGAAATTCAATGTGACAACGCGACACCACTCTGGCTGTGTGTCTGCCCGCATGTCTGCCTGCATGCCCGTCTTTGGGTCTTTTGGTCGCTGTGCGTGTGCCCGCCTGTCTCACACCCCGTGTGTCCCCCTCAGTCCGGCCTGGTGTACACGGAGGAGGAGTGGCAGAAGGAGTGGAACGAGCTTCTGAAGCTGGCGTCCAGCGAGCCCAGGATACACTACAGCACCAACGGCACCAACGGGTAATGGCTGCCTCCCACTCCTGGTCGCGGTCCCAGCGCGGTCTGGTCTGGTCCGGTCCGGTTTAGTCTGGCCTGATCTGGTCTGCGCCTTAATAAACACACAATACTGATTCTAGCTGGCCCGGTCTGGTCTGGTCCGGTCCGGTTTAGTCTGGCCTGATCTGGTCTGCGCCTGAATAAACAAACAGTACTGATTCTAGCTGTCCCGGTCTGGTCTGGTCCGGTCCGGTTTAGTCTGGCCTGATCTGGTCTGCGCCTGAATAAACACACAGTTCTGATTTTATCGGGTCTTCTCTGGCCCGATCTAGTCTGGTCCGGTCCGATGCGGTCTAGTCTAGGCAGATCTAGGCTACGCCTGAATAAACACAGACTACAACCGAAAAATCCACGAGACCAGGATACGACCTCCACCCTTCATATACACAGCGCAGACACAGGGTTTCAGCAGGAATGTCGTTGTTATGCTGTCATTCTGGTTGTGTTCACGCCGCTGTTATTGTGGTGTTCCAAGTTGTATTATTGTGTTTCTGTCGTGTTATTATTGTGTTGATGTTGTTGGTGCGTCGATGCTGTTGAGTTACGATGTTGATGTTGTTGTTGTGTTGATGTTGTTGGTGTGTTGATGCTGTTGAGTTACGATGATGTTGATGTTGATGTTGTTGTTGTTGTCGTTCAGGACGGAGTCTGCTGAGGAGCCGGTGTACGAGAGCTTGGAGGAGTTCCACGTGTTCGCCCTGGCCCACGTCCTCAAGAGGCCCATCGTGGTGGTGGCCGACACCATGCTCCGAGACTCTGGTGGCGAGGGTAGGCTCACAGACACACACACACACACACACACACACAGAAACAGACACAGACACAGACACACACACACACACACACACACACACAGCCTTATTCATGCACAGGACGGGACAAACATGCTACCACAATGTGGCGGCGTGGGGATTTTTGGGGATTTTCACGTACACCAGAGGGGGGGGCGGGTGGTCTGGCGGTAGCAGGCTGGTGTTTTTATGTCAGGTGTGACTGCAATCCGTCTCAGCGTAATGGCCCGACGGCCGCTGCCTTCACGTCGATTCCATTAGTCTGCCCGCTTGACGTATTATTCTTTCCGCTGAAAGCCGGGAGACTTGGCGAGTGGGCTTCCGTGGGTCTAGAGTCCGAAATGCTACACCGCCAATTTGATGAGGAGATAGTGGCCAATGCTTGGCTCATAGCTAGTTCTTAGCTAGTCCTTGGCTCGTAGTTAGGACTTAGCCCAAAGCTAGTTGTTAGCTAGTGCTCGGCCCATAGCTAGTACTTAGCTCCTAGCTAATGCTAGCCCAAAACTCTAGACTCCTCTGGCGGCTTACTCTCCAAAGCGTATTCAAAAAGCTGGGGCAGGTAGGTAGGGAAATCTTGAACACACCGGGGGGGAAGTCACATGCTGATGTTTGCATGTGGCACACGACAACACCTCGTATCACTCTACTACATCTACCACCACTACATCTGTGCCGGTACACCCGGCTCTCCCTTGCGGTCTGACCCGGGGCGTTTGATTGAATCTGACCCGCCACCACCAGCGTTCGCCCCCATCCCGTTCGGGGGGATCTACCTGCCCCTGGAGGTGCCGGCCAACAAGTGCCACCGCTCGCCGCTGGTCCTGGCCTACGACCAGGCCCACTTCTCAGCCCTGGTGTCCATGGAGCAGAAGGACGGCTCCAAAGTGAAAGGTAAGGGTCCGCGGTCACCCCCACTGTCAGGAGGAGGAGGAGGAGGAGGACGATACTGCTGTGTGCATCAAGCAGGGGCTTAATAAACCTCCAGCAGAATGATTCATGTGGTTTAATAACCCTGGAGGGATCCCTGCTACGGGTGGGGAGGATAAAAACCCATGTTCTCCTTTTTGTAACTGTGTCGTGAAGGCAGTCGGTTGAATGGATACACTCAATATGGATATTACAATTGTCAACACACAGTCCCACGCCACTCTCTGTACTTAAACGGCGCACCGCATCCGCCCCATGATCCAACGTGATAAAGTGATGTCGCCGTTGTCATGCCGATGTAAGCGGCTAGACCACGTTGCTTTTTTTTTTGACTGCACGTAAACAAACTCGTCGGCCACTGAGTTCAAGTTACCAACCGCGTTCATTGTTCACGACGCCAAGTCACACACTGAAGGGCTCTGCGTCGACGCCCGGCCATTCAGTTATGAGTTATGTCTTGTTTAGACATTTAGCCTTTTACTTTATTTTCATTCACCGTTGCGTGATGAAGATCATTTGAATAAGTCGGCCCCGGGCTTGCAGCTATTGTTCGGTGTCATCATTTCCATAATGGGTCACTGTGTGTGTGTGTGCTGCAACTGTGTGTGTGAGTGCGGTTAGGTAATGCACGCAGCTGCACGCGCTGGCTGCTACCTCACTTCCCCCGTTTCCCCCGAGTTCAGCGCCGAGCAGCCTTGTGGGGAGTCTTTGTGTTCAGTGATCGTCCATTTCCACCCCTCTCTCTCCCCCTCTGTTTTTAATGTGTCAACAAGACCGAAATAGATCTGTGTGACAGATTCTGATTGTTTTATTAACCCTCTTGTGTTTAGTTGGGGAAGTGGGGATTGTTTAATCTGTGTACGGCTAAAGTTTTTGTCGCAATGTTGATTGTGTTATTTTTTAAGTGTTTTTGCACGTATGCAGTTGTAATGAATGAGAAAAACACTGCATTACATCAGTGCAACCTTTTCAGAAAATAAAAGTGCTGCCGTGTTTTTCAGCACCTCTGACCGAGCACTCTTGATGAGCGCGGGGGGGGGGGGGGGGGGGGGCTTTTATTTTTAAGGAACCCTTCAGTAGAACCGATTTGTAGTTGTAGTGCATTAAACTGCACTGCACTGCACCGGGGGCTGGGGGGAACCTATGGCATTTCTCACAGAACACTGACCGAGCATTTTCCTCTGTGTTGGCCCGACAGTGGTCATCCCCCTGACCGACTCGGAGCACAAGATGCTGCCTGTGCACTTTGCAGTGGACCCCGGGAAGGAGTGGGAGTGGGGCAAGGATGACACGGACAACGTCATGCTGGCCAGGTACCATCCCCCCCCCTACTGCACCTTAAAAACCCATCAGCTACACTTCAGCTACGTAGTGGGCTTCCTGCAGAGCCACAGCACAAAGTGCTGGACAAGGGAAATGTGCCACTAGAGTACGAGTGAATAAGACTAACACTATAGAGAATAAGAATAATCAGAGATGCTTTTGAAGGGAGAAACAAACACTTGCGACACAGGCTTTCAACAGACCAAAATAAAACCCTGTGCTGCTGCGACAACAAATATTGTGTGTACATACATACACACACACACACACACACACACACACACACACAAGGGTCCAGGGATCAACCCGATTGGCTCTCTGTGCCTTCCATGAATAGATCTGAGCAGCACCGTTATTAGCTAGAATAGAAGTCATTTCATATAAATGTCTTCACACTGTAGCACGTGTCGTGTAAAGGTAGTAAAAGTGTAAGTGTAAAGGTAAAATTATCATAACTGTAAAAGACTTCTTGGAGCACAAAAAGGGTTTGTTTTTCCAGTTTTCTGTCTTTGTCGTTATGCAGTAATGCTAATATCTCTCTGTCTGTCTGTGTCTCTCTCTCTCTCAGGGTGGCTCTCTCGTTGGAGGCCAAGCTCCAGATGTTGCACAGCTACATGACCGTCACGTGTCTGCCGCTGCCCTGTGAGGTAAAGATGAGGTCACCCACGGCCAATCAGAGCCTGTGTCTCAACACATAGGAAACCAATTGGAGCCCGTAGCTCAACACGCTGAGACATTTTACAAGTCACAACTGTAATAGACATGTTGGCGCTCTCAAACCTTTACCGAGTGCAAGAGCTAATTCCGTGTGCCCCACCGTCTCACTCGTAATCAGGTCAGTGTTTCCCTGTTCAGTTTACGGTCTCCTGTGTTGACTGTATAATACAGATCTCCCCTGTTAATAACCCAGCCCAAGTGGGCCGACGGGGCTGCGATACACCGGCCCCCCGCCTCCCTTCCATGGCCCGTCTTGTGCTTCAGCAAGCAGTTCCGGCCCACAGCAGAAACATGCGAGAGTTCATGAGAGTTCATGGCCATATGTTGTTTGCGGTTTATATTTGTGCAGTTTTACAGTCGTTTAGGACCGATGTTCATGCCATCGTGGCCCATGGACCCACCTTAGTGAAAGTCTCAGTGAGTCCTCATTTCTGTATTGTTATCATTTCTATAGCCTGCATTTTGCTCGCCGATAGAGTAGTCCCACTTTCAGTCCAAAACAGGCGAGTGGTCAAATGGAAGCGATGAGCGTTAACACTTACTTTTAAGTGCTTTATCTGGTGTAGCGGCGTATGTGTGTTTACCTGCTCACGGTGAGCGGTGGCGGCCGGCTCTCCGCCCGCGGGCCAGCTGCTCCGTAGCGCAGCGAGGCGTCCCAGAGACACAGAGACACTTCCTCACGCCGCCTGGCCGTGAGGAGGAGTCATCGCTGCAGAGGACATGGCGGTCCTGCTCATTTAGTGGCTGAGGTGTTCTGAGTGTGGTTGTGAGTGTTAAGACGTGTGGGTGATTTGATATCGAGTCACTGCTGTAACGTTTCCCTGCGCGTCCCCCCGCCTCCTCCTCGGCCACCTGCTCCACACACCACGACTGTCTGTGACCCCTCAGACTGCAGCGCGGGCGCCTTTTTCCCCGTCTCGCCCCTCCTGACACCTGACTCCTCCTCTGTGGGCCGGTTTTTCAGCAGCGCAGCTGAGAGGTGTATGCGGGGCGGTATTCACAGCAGCACCCACATCAGATAAGGGACTCTGCCCTTAAATAGGCAGGGGGGGGGGGGGGGGGACACACTCCCCCAAAGCTTGAGAAGAAGCACAAAGGAAGTATCCTTTTCTGCCGCGTGTTGTTATGTCTGATAGTCTGCCGCTAGTGTTCAGGACGTTCCACTCCCAGGCCGAGAGCTGCCGGGGTCGATCAGTTCCCCATCGCCTCACCTGTGGGCATCCGTGAGCAGGATGCCCAAAGAACCCCCGTCTGCTCGGGAATGACCAGTATATGATATCACTCAGTAAAGTGTCCTGGGCTCAAAGCCACCGTGATATGACGAAATGGTAAAACAGCACTAATGACCCAGGTCTTTAGTGCTGTTGGTCCCACTAATGGTCCCAGGTCTGGCTCTCCAGGGGTCGCGGGTCTCCAGCCATGTGGACGGGCTAACCCTGTGCTCTGTGTCTCTCTGGGCTAACCCTGTGCTCTGTGTCTCTCTGGGCTAACCCTGTGCTCTGTGTCTCTCTGGGCTAACCCTGTGCTCTGTGTCTCTCTGGGCTAACCCTGTGCTCTGTGTCTCTCTGGGCTAACCCTCTGCTCTGTGTCTCTCTGGGCTAACCCTGTGCTCTGTGTCTCTCTGGGCTAACCCTGTGCTCTGTGTCTCTCTGGGCTAACCCTGTGCTCTGTGTCTCTGGGCTAACCCTGTGCTCTGTGTCTCTCTGGGCTAACCCTGTGCTCTGTGTCTCTCTGGGCTAACCCTGTGCTCTGTGTCTCTCTGGGCTAACCCTGTGCTCTGTGTCTCTCTGGGCTAACCCTGTGCTCTGTGTCTCTCTGGGCTAACCCTGTGCTCTGTGTCTCTCTGGGCTAACCCTGTGCTCTGTGTCTCTCTGGGCTAACCCTGTGCTCTGTGTCTCTCTGGGCTAACCCTCTGCTCTGTGTCTCTCTGGGCTAACCCTCTGCTCTGTGTCTCTCTGGGCTAACCCTGTGCTCTGTGTCTCTCTGGGCTAACCCTGTGCTCTGTGTCTCTCTGGGCTAACCCTGTGCTCTGTGTCTCTCTGGGCTAACCCTGTGCTCTGTGTCTCTCTGGGCTAACCCTGTGCTCTGTGTCTCTCTGGGCTAACCCTCTGCTCTGTGTCTCTCTGGGCTAACCCTGTGCTCTGTGTCTCTCTGGGCTAACCCTGTGCTCTGTGTCTCTCTCCCCCCCCCCCTAAGCAGGCACCCCTGGCCCAGCCCGAGTCCCCCACGGCCTCGGCGGGGGAAGACGCGCGCACGCCGCCCGACTCCGGGGAGTCGGACAAGGAGTCGGTCAGCAGCAGCTCCAACGGCCACGGGGAGGGCGGCGGCGTGGGCGGTGGCGTGGCGGCGACGGCGGCGGTGGTCAACGGCGGCGGCGCGTCCTCCAAGAACCACTCCACGTCCTCGTCCAGCTCGTCCAGCAACGGCTCGGCCGCCGGCGCCGCCAAGGACAAGGACAAGGACAAGAGCAAGAAGGACAAGGACAAGAAGCGCGCCGACTCGGTGGCCAACAAGCTGGGCAGCTTCGGCAAGAGCCTGGGCAGCAAGCTGAAGAAGAACGTGGGCGGACTGATGGCGGGCAAGGGCGGCGCCGGGGGCGGGGCCAAGCCGGAGGGCGGCGGGGAGAAGAAGAAGGGCTCGCTGAAGGCGAGGAAGAGCAGCAAGGAGAGCTCGCCCTCGGCCCACGTCTCCGAGGACTCCGGCAAGGGCTCGCCGTCGTCGGGCAGCGAGCGGCTGGCGGGGACGGGCAGCAGCAGCAGCAGCAGCAGCACGGAGTCGGACCCCTACAAGTACAGCGCCGACGTCAAGGTCAGCCTGGGCATCCTGCGCGCCGCCATGCAGGGCGAGCGGAAGTTCATCTTCGCCGGCCTCCTCACCACCAGCAACCGCCACCCCTTCCAGGAGGAGATGATCCAGCGGTACCTGGCCGACGCCCAGGACCGCTTCCGGGCCGAGCAGGAGGACGCGGACCGGAAGGGCGGCGCCAACGGCTCGCCGCTGGGAAAGAAGGAGCCGGGCGGCGAGGCGGGCTACCGGCCTTACGAGGTCAAGGAGGAGCCGGCGGAGGGCTCGCCGCCGTCCTACAGCCAGCTGAAGCCGGCGCCGCTCAGCCCCTCCATGTACTCGGGCGTGGTGCCCATCCCCCGGGCCTGCCTCATCCAGCAGCCCCCCGCCTCCCTCCCTGCCGCCTCGCTGCCCGCAGCCCACAGCCTCCACCCCCACGGCTACCCGGACACGCGGCGCCAGCTGGCCGGGGGCTCGCCCGCCTCCTCCTACTCAGGCCTGCCCTCCTACGCCACCCTGCCCCGCCACATCCCCGCCGCGCAGCCCCCGCCCCAGCTCCACTACATCCCCCCGCAAGGCCCCGCCTCCCTCAGCCCCTCCCGCCTCATCCCCAGCTCCTACACCCCCTCCTTCCCTCTGGAGCACCACCCCCCCGACTACCCGCTGTCTGAGCCGCCCAGCGGCGGCGGCGGCAGCAGCTACAGCAACGGCTTCCGGGACCTGCGTCCCGGCCTCGACTCTCGGAGCGGGCTGCCCCCGGTCAGACACTACTCCCTGGGCAGCGCCGGCGCCCTGTCCTCCCTGTCCAGCACCTGCCGGACACAGGACTGCCCCTACTACGGCCACCCGGAGACGGGGAACTACTGCTCCTGCTGCTACCGCGAGGAGCTGAAGAGGAGGGAGACGGAGACGGCCTCAAACCGCTTCTAAACCCACTTCCGTCCACCCAGTGGCCTTGTTGATTTTCCCCCCAGGGAGAGTGTCTGGAGGTGGGTGGGCGGAGGCCGGGCGTGGCCCTGGCAGCTCTGCCCCCGCCGCCCCCCCCGGGGTCTGGGTCTGCTCTGGTGTGGGAGCAGGCGGAGGAGACACCCCGGAGGACCGCCAGCGACCGCTGGCCACGCCAGGCTGGAGGATCAACCAAATGCACTTCTGTTACGCTTGGCAGTGACTCTTATGCAGGCGTTCTTAGGTGTGCGCGCATGTGTGTGGGTGTGTGTGTGTGTGTGTGTTGGGTTGGGCAATATCAAATTTTTTTATACTGTTAAAACCTCTCCCCAAAATGCGGTTTACAGTTCAATCGTCAAAAAAAAGCAACTCATTATTATTATTATTATTAAGCAAGAGCGCAACTTATAACGTGTTTCCAATGTGCAATCGTTTGCAAATAACTTATTTCCCCTTTTTGTTTCATAGATAATAAACCCATAATCAAATTTAGCACATGGCGACTAGGGATTTTTTAGATGAAAAGGTCATTAATAGAGATGCGTTATGACCTTCAAAAACTTGCTATTCATAACTTTGTGTACGTAGACTAGGCGAGACGTACACAGCGAAAGGCGTTATTAAACCAGCATTAAATCTGGCCCTCGTTGCCTCCAACGGGGGGAGGATTATGAGCTGTTTACAAGCTGTTTCACCGGGAGATCGAGCGAAGTCGCCAGCCAGCTTGAGAACAGCAATAGCATCGCATTAAATGTTTTCTCAGAAATCTGCATGTATGCCGATATCGTCAGAGACATGATTTGGCCCTTACTCGTTCAACTCATCTGACCCGCTTTACATTGTGGAGAAATCTGCCCGCACTTCATAGCTCTTTTTCATCAATGTTTAGGCAGCCTAAGCTTAGCGCACATAAGGCAAAGGCCGGGAGTACGAACTGGCATTCAATTGAGGATTTAGAGTCAACAAATCAAATTCAGTGTATACTAATGGTGATCCATTCATGCGGCCGTCGCTCTCCGACACGGGGAGAATGCGCCCAGCTGGTTTGTTTTGTGTGTCGGAGAATGAAGGGAGTTTTCCTACCGATCATCTTGTTTTACTTTGGTCTGCAGATGGGTTTTTAGTCGTGCACAGGGGCTGTGCACTTGTTCTCTTTTTCACTAGATCACTCTGCCATTTTTGCGCCTTCACTATCAGGGGCTTGTGTCCTGTGCTCAAGCAAATCCCACTAGTTGGTTGACGTCAGATCAAATGACGGCAGTGAGCATGACCCCAGATCAGTTAGAGACATTTGAATAAGTGTGAACGAATTTGAACGAGCGCTTATAGCAAGACATTTTTTTTTTAGACGGAATTGATATGGACCCAATTGTAATTGTAATAACCCGTGATAAACCGTTCTATTGGAAAATCGCCCAACCTGTGTGTGTGTGTGTGTGTGTGTGTGTGTGTGTGTGTGTGTGTGTGTGTGTGTGTGTGTGTGTGTGTGTGTGTGTGTGTGTGTGTGTGTGTGTGTGTGTGTGTGTGTGTGTGTGTGTGTGTGTGTGTGTGTGTGTGTGTGTGTGTGTGTGTGTGTGTGTGCTTGCGCGCGCCTGCTCGTACGCGCGAAGGTGGAGAAATGCGAGACAGCTACCATCCCACTGTCTCCCCCTAGTGGTGTGTCTATAAACGACAGGTCCTCACAATACTAATTCTCTAACACACTACAGAGAAAGCACAAAGAGGGAGGGAGGGAGAGAGAGAGCAGCTTTGCAACGTAAGTGGGAAGATATATATATTTGCGTATGTGAATTAATGGGGTTTTAAAGATGCATCAGAAACTTCTTATTTGACACTACTATGACAGATTTCATGTGTTTCTATGGGAAAATTGCGCCAGTCCGTTCTTTTCTCCCTTCCTTGAGTAACTCGTGTTATTTGCATACAGCCCTGCTCCGGTGCTAACGTCTCTGGAATGCAAACAGACTTGCATTGACGCGTCACACACCAATGCGTTGTCGGTGACATCCTTTTATTTTGTTGCAACATCTCCTTCAAAACGCAACCGTTTATATATATTTATATATTAGATGTTGTCACGTACGTGGACTTTTTTGGTTTCCGGTGACGATGAACCATCGGGGTAGCGGGGGGGTTGAAACGTGCGCTCACCTGGTCAGCACGGTGGCGTTCAGCTTGCTCAGCGGCTACACGGAGGAATGCATCGCTACACGCAGCTCACCCTGTTCTGGGAGATGCCGCTCATCGCTGCGCTGCTGTCAACACGCTGGCGCTCACACGGCTGCAGTCACATAACTCATGCGTTTGTTTTGTTTGGTTCCATGGGTTTGCATCACACAAGAAAGCACAATATTTGATTCTTTTAAATCTCCGGTGCGCAATCTTAATCGACCCGCGTTTTCTTTTTTTCCGGAGCGTTCGGGCGTTTTGTTGGTGTCGTCGTCGTGTCCATCCGGCCAATCCATCCTCCCCGCTGTCGCGTCGCATGCCGCGTTGCAAAGTGGCGCATGCAGTCGTCAATTGCATGCGAGTTACGACGACAACGGTGTGGTGAAATGTTGTAGGACCCACTACAGGTGTTGGATGTGACGTCCGCTCTCACCCACCTAGCCCCCACCCTGCCCACTGTCTGTATGTAATGATCCAACCTCCTACTGATCTCAGATTCCTTTAGGAAGACCCCCAGGCCCGACGCTTCGGAACCTCTTAAAACCAGTCACCTCTTCTGCACAAAGCCAAGCACTTTCCAACCCCCCCTCCCCCGGGCCCCGGACCATGTCGTGTGCGCTCGGTTCTGAAGGGCCCGGACTGTTGTCCTCCAGCTTACATCCCAGCTCTCCTAGATACTTAGAGGCTCTAGATACTGCCATCCATAACAGCAGGAAGGCAGAGACGCAGGCCAGGCTCTGTTAGTTTGCTTGTGTAGTACAACCAGTTTGTGTGGTGAGCTGGATGCCCTGGACAGCCTGTCAAAGTGTCCAATGCATCGTGCATTTTCCTATTTATAACAATATCAGTAATATTATTAAGTCATGTCATGAAGAAAACTGTTCAGATATTAACAAAAAGCTTTTTTCAACTATCCTTAAAATTGCAAAATTGGGTACAAGTCAAAGCACAATTAAGTATGCAATTCACTGCCTTGCCCAATAGATGGCACTATTGTTTTTCCAGTATTTTGCGGATTCGCATTAGAGTACAGAGAATACATACAACTTCTTCCAACTTTGTGGTTATTAGCAAAAAGTCGATGAATTTTGCTGGTTTTAATTATTACAATTTAGGCTCTGATGAGATGTAATACTATCATGTAGTATTATCACACAATCCGATTGCACCACTATTTTATACCCCAGTAGATGCGTGTGTGTTTGTGTGTGTGTGTGTGTGTGTGTGTGTGTGTGTGTGTGTGTGTGTGTAGTGATGCCTTTGTTGTGGTGTGTTCATGCAATAATCCCGACATTTGCTAACAGTTTTTTGTTTCACCTCGGCCACAGTTCCCAGTCGGGAGAAACGCATAGCTGTGTGCTTTGCTCCTCCTTCCCAAAATGTATCTGCAAGGAAATGAAAGCTTTACGAAGGACATGTCAAAAATAATGAACCGAATGGATGGAAATGAGTTATTTTATTATCGAAGAGGAACAAAAACGGAGCAGAGGAGTTGTATAGATATGTCTGAGGTTTTATTTTTGTAAGCCCAGCGATCTTTTGTGTCCCAGAAGTAAGAATGTATGTTGTTGTCACACCACGACGCTGACGGGCCGAGCTTTGGACGGAATCAGTTGTTGAAACGAACGGTGACCTTTGAGGGTCTCCTCAGAAGAACTGAGGAGCACTGCAAAGTCTTCAAACCGGATTTCTTCAAACCGGCCCGACGAGATAAGATTTGAGAATATAAATATATATTTATAGGAAGTTTGTTTATTTTTATTTGTGGCGCGTTTAGTTGAGCTAACCTAGAATGTTCTTTCTCACGTGGGTTATTGTCTGGCGGCCTGGCGTTTGGCTTCTGTTGAGTTCTGTCATTATTTTGTTCCTACAACGACCAAAATCTGTGCAATGTTACAAGATGAAGCTAACGAGATGAGACAGGATTGGTTGGGAGTTGGAACCTTCCCCCCGTTTCTGGCCTGGCTTTTTTTCCCCCACAAAATAAAAACACCGACTTTTTTTTTTGTTTCGTTTCTAACAACTGACTTGATATTATATATTTTTATATTGTACATCGGTGTCATTTTTTTTGTAACATTCACACGATACTTTTGGTTGCATGGAACTGAAACAGTTGCACGTAAATGGTAATTAATTTAACCAAATGTATGCTTTTATTTTTTAATTCAATTGTCCCTTTTCATGTCTTTTATGAGGAGAGGTCGAAGGCTGTGTGACTGTGCAATCTAGACAGAAAGAACTGATTTTATGTTATTATAATAATTATTGAATTTCTTTTTTGCACCGTTTGAATAAATTCTCAATGTATTTCAAAAAACATGTGCTCTCTCATGGCCCCATTATTGTTTGATTCTTTGTATACATTTTATTTTGATTAATGAAAGATTAGGTATATATTGTCAGCTGATATAGCCATGTCATGATATACATGATACTAAATTGTGCACTGTGCAGTCGAGAGGCTGTGGAGTAATATAAAATCTGAGGATTGAATTATGGTTCTATTAATAATACTTCTGGCCTCATAATCCTCAATTGTAATAGTTTAGAACTATAGTAGCCTACCTGTTTACAGTAGTACTATGTATGTTATAAATGTAGTAGTACTGTATGTTATAAATGTACAGTTTTAGCATGGGGCCAATGGATTGTGGCTCTAAAGTTATAACAGTGGGTGCTGTTTATAATATATTTTACTTGCACACACTAGCATCTTTATAAGACTGAAGTGACACAAGGGGAATGTAATGGGGTGAAGTTTATTTTGGCAAGATCTACACAAACTACTGAAAGGTGGATGTTGTAGGTGCAGACATGGCTGAATAGGACAATAAACCGTTTAAAGGGTCATCTCTCTGGACTGGAATTTTCCTACTGAAAAGGTTATAGCAGGAATTTGAAATGGGGAAATACATTTACAAAACCCTGAACTAGATCTATATATTTATACTTTGATCTATATTTCTCATTGTGTATCCCCCTACCCTAACCTTGTTGCATTATGCATTGTGGAGCGGCTGCAGCTCAAATGATTCAAGGTCGCGTGTCTGGGGCTGGTTTATGTATTAAGAAATTGGAGACCCTTATGTAATATTAAACAGTTTCCCATGTGGCAAAAAAAAATCCAGACCTCTCTCTGTTATAGTTCAACAGGCATTAGGACGCTGCCTGGCCGTCTGTTAGACGAAGGAGGACAGACGTTGTGTACTTGAGGATAAAACAACTTGCATTCTGTGTTATTTGCCCTAAACCGTCTTTAATAAGGGCATAGCGGGCTCCATCCCGCTTCATTGCTGGCTGTTTGGGTGAACCACAAGAGTTCTTCTCCTGTACGACACAAGGTAGGCCGGCTGTCTGCGTTGCTTTGCAGATTTGAATCCATTCAAGATAAGCCTTAACATCTTTTTTTTTTTTTCCTCCTATCTATGCATTATGTTTAATGGGGGGGGGGCGTTCATCTGCTCGGGGTTTTAATGATCAATTAAAAATCTCATTAAGTTTCTTGACAAATGACTGCTGAATAATGTATTGTATGACCATGGGAATACGGGACATAAACGTTTCCCAGTCCAATAAATGTAGGCTAACACAATAACCTTATTCCGAAAACACTGACGTCTAGGCATTGGGGCGGGCCACAGCACTGTGCTGTTGCATACCTATTGCAAATTGGGATGATTTAAAAAAAAAAAAACTGGACCGAATATTTTGTGCTTTTATGTGTTGGGGCTTTAACTGACCAAATATCAGGGGGAAACATCAATAAACCAAAAATGGAAATCTGGAAATATATACCAGAAAAATGGAAATCACAGGTTAGACCAGAGATCCCTAAAGAAATCAATAACAAGAGGGAGGGCTGTCCATAATTCTGGTGTCCATGCTGTACCTTTGGTTGGTTGAATCGCCAACACGTACTGGCCCTTTAAGAAGCTCCCTGCACTGGGTTTTTCACTAGTCTGTCATTTTTCACTATGGCGAGGGGAATAAACAAACAGTACGCGTCTGTGAGTTGCGTGAGCTGTGAATACATTTACCCTTTCCGTGACCAATAGCGACGCTGCTCCACTCGCCTAGCTCCTAGGCTTACTCTGGAAAATAACGTTTGTCGTTGGGACGTGGATGCTGCCCCGGAAAACACCAATGAAAACAGCGAAACTAGTTAGTCCCTCAGTGCTGAGCCCCTCTGCTGTCCCTTCTCCGGAGGTGCGGGAGAACCGCTTGTGCACATCATTGAGGACCTCTTCTTATGGCACTGTTTGGCGTTGGAATGGAAAGAACAGCAAACCCGTCACCCCCTTGCCGATAGAAAACAAGTTTGCGGTTTATATACACACTGGTTGTTGATATATTAGCGGCACCGGAGAAAGACGTCGCCAACATGTTAACGGGATCTAAAACCACGTTCAAAGTCAGACAAATGGTCCCCGACATGAAGGTACGTGGATTCAGAATTGACATTTAAAGTTATGAATGGAAAAATATGTATGAAAAGTGATAAAAGCAGAACAGTAGTGCATTAAACCAGTGTATATGGCACTAAACGCTCATATTTGCAACCTCCATTCATGTTTCGGTCGTGTTCATTGTGTTGTGTGTAGCCTCATTATTCAATGCCAATTACCAGGCAGGGTGGCCAGGAAATGCTAATGATGCAGGAAGCAAAATCCAGTCCCAATGGCAGAGGTATACATACAAGACATTGGACATCAGATTGTTTGCAGCCTGGATTACTCCATGTTCTCCTTTTTATGGAATGCCTTGCCAGGGGCAATTTTCAGTACTGCGCTGGCTTGTTTTTGGTGTGAGACAAGTTACAACACATTTTTGTAATTGTATATGTTTACTGCTGGCTGCTGACTCTCTTGGTGGTGGTGGTGGTGGTGGTGGTGGTGGTGGGGGCCGTTGTTTTAGCTTCAAGGAGTGAACAGTTTCCCGATGGTGACCCAGCACGTCACAGTCCCATCTGTAGAACACTAGTGAGCACAAATTGCGTTTCTTACCGTCTCGTCTGGCTGTTTACCAGCAGCAACAGCAGACCGTACAGCTCACTGTACTAATGGGTTAGTTTGGGGGATCATGAATTCCAGCAGGGTTGCCAGATCCTCTGTGTTTCTGCTGTTCCCTTTGTGTATTTTCCGCTCTATGGTTATTTTGAGCCTCCACTGGGGGAAACTCTAACAGAAGCTCCGCCCCCCCGCAAGTCAGGCATATGGCACATGGGTGATGTGCTACTACATCTGGCTGCCACCATGGTAACCGCGGCAACGACTTTTGATGGATGGGAGGTTGTGCAGGTGCACTCCACAGACCCCCTTCCGCGAGCACAGACACATACATGCTCAAACGCAAGTCCCATGGCCAAGCCTGTGCAAACAATATCGCTTTGATTCAAGTAATGGCTGTTTTCAATGTGCCCCCACACCATTATGGCACACTGTTCTGCATCTGTGTGCCTCAGAAGCACAGCCAGCCGGGGTTGGGCCCTTCCCATAGAACCTAACCCTCCACCCAGAACACAGGATTATTCAGTAATATGTGGAAGACTGCTCATCTTATCGCCGTTTGCCAGATCTCTCCTGAGGCCGCCACAATGGCTCCAACAGCACAAAGCCCCACAGCGGAGGAAAGGTCAGGCGGGGGGGAGGGGTGGGTTCCCAGAGATCCTAACCTGATAGGACTGCCTCACCGACGCCACAGTGGTGACCACACCCAATCAGAACCAACAGCACCAGAACCCCAATGTGAATCGACCGGCTTGTGTCAGATGTTATGGGTTTTTTTTTATTTTGTGATCACTTCCTGGTTAGTGTCATCATCATCGTCCTCATTAACCTTTATTTTTACAAAGCAAGTCAATGAAGAACACATTCTCATTTACATCAACGGCCTGTTGAGGGGCAGAATACCTCCTGTTGTGGGAATAGGGGCTGGGATAAAAAGATGTGTGTGTGTGTGTATGTATACATATATATATATATATATATATATATATATATATATATATATATAATATCAGACAGACGGACGCAGTGAGACGCATCTATAAACAAGGAAGCAGCAGTGAGAAGAGATATGAAACCTCATGAAACCACCAAGTCATAATAGACCGCACAGAGACTGCAGCAGTACAGAACAAGACAACAGGGGCAGTCAACAACACAGCACAGCATCACAGATGATGTGCCAGCACACATGACCACAGCACCACCTCACATATCGAAGGTGGAGGTAGACGGCGGGTTGAGAACTTAGTCTGTGACTTTGGATGGACAGAGCAGCAGACACACTGCGCTGTATATTGGGGAATATTCTGGGCATACCCCATGGAGTTAGCGTGCTGTACGTGTGTATTCACTATGAAACTATGAACACTGACACTATAAGCAATGTGCTCTAGTTTCAACTTTTCTTTTATAAGTTGATGGGTTTTTAGTGTACTGTCAGTGTTGCTTTTTAATTGAGGATGGGTTTGACTTTGCAACGTTAAGTGGTTAGTCTGTCTTGGAGTGTGGAGACGCAAATGGGTATCAAGCTGTTAGACTGTGATTATTTTGAAGCAATCACTAAAGAATAACTATAATTTGCATCACCTTGAACACCATGTAGAATTGTAATAACCGGAAAAGATTTGTCTGTTTATGATCATACACACTTTGGCTGTATTTGTGATTAACAGCACAAACGGTTTTGCCTGATAACACCTAACCCACTGTGGCTGCTTCTTTATAGTGTTGTTTACATGCGACACCGCTGTGGTTTAGTTTACATGCACACGCATGTATTCATTCAAAGTAAGGCTCAGAATAATCAAACGTCATTATTGCTGCAACTACGCTACACATAGAACTGTGTAGAAACATGAATTGCAAATGTCCTCTTCACAGGATCTCATTATGAAAACAGTTACAAGTGAGTATCTCATTCGCATATTCATGTCATTATTATGCATTTGATGCTTTTGTCTAAAGCGACCTTCAAGCCAGGCTGAAAGCAGTCAGTGTTTGTAGAGTCTAGTCTGGAGTGATGCTGTTGTTATGAGACTACCATTAATATCCACACATGCAATGAGTTTTTAAACCGGATAATGCTTCATAAGAGAGGATCTTATGGTAATGTCTGCCCACTTAAAAGCCACATATATTGACCCAGCTGGTCAATACTGGTGATGTCATTGGGCATCTTTGCATTGTACATGAAGTAATTAATCTTTCAACATAAGAATAAGTTCATAAGCCCAGCCTTGGGAGGATCATTGATTTATTCCCTCCATAATAAATATGCTCTTAGTGTTTTCATCTGAGAAAGCTAGTTAGATGTGTATCCATTTACAGCTGCAACTGCTAGATGGCTAGTTAGTTTTAGCTGTCAATGCTAGCTGTGACAGCTGGTTAAAATGGCTAACTATAACCGAAACAGCTAGCTTTATAGCTGATTAGTTACAACTGCAATAGTTAGGAATGAGGTAGTTGGTTAGGCGAATCTGAAATGGAAAGTGAATCTAGTTGATTACTGCTGAAAGGGATAAATAGCGATTTAAAGCCTGTTTCCATTCATTGCTCTTTGATCCATGGAGCTCATAAATAATTTGGATTCTTTTGTCCCTGGGCCTTTGCCTTGAAAATATTTTATGTGCTCAGTTCTAGTAAAGGCATTCATATTGTTGGAATCTGGCATTTAATGGTTCTGAAATTCAGTTCCTGTAAAGGCATTCAAATTGCTGGCGTCCAGCTCTATGAGGACATAAAAGAAAAACCAAAGGGCAGGGCAGCGAGGAAAGAATAGTCTTGCCTTTTCTCATGTTTCTCAGAAGTAATTCAATGGGTCCACACTTCAAAGTGAGGACAAGTACACTACCTCACATCCGCGTTCAAAAGCCAGGTCTTATATAAATGGTCTTAAATAGCCCTGTTGTTGTTTACAAGTGAACAAAACCAAACAAACAAACAAACGTATGGTGGTCCTTTTCATTGCAGCAGAGAGCCAGAGTAGTGCACGCTGTGAGCCACGCACAGCTCACAGCTTGCTGCTGACATTGTGTCGGTGTTTTGTGTCCTCCACGCCAAGTATTTCCAGTCAGGGATTAGAAGTATTTAGCCTACATTGCAAATATGACCCTTTTTGAAATGTATCTTAAATAAACATGCTTTGTTATAGTAGGAAGAAATGTTTACAGTTTCTGTTTCTGAAATAACAGTACCACGATGAGATGTATGCTTTAAGATCCTAAAGATCCTAGATTCCAGGTTCAGGCCACATATTTCCTCTTGAGCTCTGACTCTTGTAAGGCTGACACATTTCTCAGAGGAAAGTCGCTTTCAAAAACACATGAGGTATGTTCTGGGGACCGGGAGCCAGACATACCTACTGCATGCTTGCAGAGGGAGTCTGGATGCGGTTAAGAGAGGGAAGGCTGTGAGCAGTGGAAACTGCTCAAAAGCTCCTGGCAGTCGTGCCCAATGAACAGGAGGAGGAGTTGGGAGGCGTGTGGAGGGGGTGACTCAGGGAGATGGAAAGAGGCAGTGAAAGTGTCGGACGTGTCTTCACTCACCAGTCAAGAAACAATGAAGTGAGGCGTCTGTGGTTACAGACCCAGGGCTCAGAACTGAATGGCAGCTAGCTGTGTAGAGCTGGGACACTTTTCTTTTTAGATGGACCCCAGACATTGGGCCCATGGGGCGGCAGTAGCTCAGCGGGTAGAGCGGGTGGACAGAGCGGGTCGTCCACTAACCATAGGGTCGGCGGTTCCATCCCCTTGATCCCCCTCCTCCACATGTCGAACCCCACAAATGTACTTATTGTAAGTCTCTGGACAAAAGCGTCTGCTAAATGCCCCCTTTCCATTATCTTCCTCCACGCTCCTTATCTCATTGTCCTATTTTAATTTTGGCATAGAGCAGACCTAAGGGCAGGTGTTGACATCTAGAGGTAGAATGTATTGTACAAATATCCTATGTAAATATTCTACTGACTGAGTGTGTATCACTCACCTTTAACATAATCTACTTTGGTAAAAATGGAAGTCATTGGATTCTGGTCAAGAAAAGTGCTATATGTAAATTATATCATATATATCATATCTATATAAAGTTCTTATGATGCATTGTCTTCATGGCTGCTGAGTTAATATGAATGAGTTTATTCATTAACTCTCTGGGAGCCAACCTACAACTGTCCTTATCTCTTACCACAGCCTGCATACACAAGTTAAATCCACACTGTAAAGAAGCTCACTGTAATCGTGCAGTGTTATCATCCGGTAGTATTTTCCTAGTTTTGCAGCCTTGGCAGCAAGTCCCAGCGGACAGAGTCAAGGCACTTGGTCTATCAAAGAGGGAGAATAAAACAACAGCAGATCTGAGGAGCCTGTGATGTTCTGGGAAAGGAAAAGCACCAGAAGTATTTCAGCAGTTATTCAGTGTGGTAATGCTGAAAGCAGAGGGGACTGGAAAACAAAATGGTGTTTGAAATCCCAAAAGCCTTGTGTTCCGGCAATGATATTTGAAATGCTGTTGTTTTTCAAAAACGTATATCTATCTATTTTAGTGCGATCTTTGGGCGTACTGTAATCCTGTAAATAGTTGTTTTGGATGCTGCGCTGTACAGCCTAGGCCGGGTGTTGTTTTTACATGTGCTGAATTTACAGACGTGACCTTTGTTTGGAAAAGGCATTCATAGTCTGGATACCTCCCAAAACCTGATGAAGCTTTTCTGGGTGGGGGGGGGCGTTTTTGAAGCACAATACAATGAAAGTTAACCATTTGTTTATTAGGAGTTTTAATTAGCTGTTTCTACGGGTCAGTGCTGTGGCCATCCCACTATTTGCATGTAAGTTAACAGGCTCAACATTACAGAGAAATTTATGGGTTATTGAACGAAACAAACAAATAATATAAATACTGGTGTTCATGTTGGCAGAAAAATCTTTCGTCAGCTTCTTAAATGCGGGAGGAACTGAGGGGGAGTGTGGTTGTAAATTGGCTTCATGAGGACTGAAGGGGAGTGTGGTTGTAAATAGGCTTCATGGGGCCTGAATGGGACCTATGGTCCCCATATGCTTGTTTAAAGCCATGCACTCCCTGCCGTCGTGTAACTGTGGGCTGTCGCACACTGGGCACATTGACAGCGAGAAAGAGGCACTCGTTAGCATGTCGCTAACACAGAGGTACCGACCACACGGCCGCTGGCTATGTGGGAAAACATTAGCGCCTGACTGCGTTCATTGTTGTTGTGTGAACGCGCACTCGCTGACTCAAAAGAAACCCAAGTATTGTGTGGTAGTGGCAGTGCTTTAACCAACCAAATGATGAATGGTGTCATTATAGTCTGAGGATAATGGCTAGGTCTTCTGGTACTCTGCTCTGTGATGCATAGTTCTGTTCAGACTTAATGTCAAGCCCATTCCCTTTTCACTGTTTGTTGAAGACTTTAGCTTGCTCAGCACCTGCACTACCATATCCTCCCTGCTCTGGGGGTATTATAAGTGTGTGTGTGTGTGTGTGTGTGTGTGTGTGTGTGTGTGTGTGTGTGTGTGTGTGTGTGTGTGTGTGTGTGTGTGTGCGTGTGCGTGTATGTTGTGAGCGGCAGTAGTAGCAAAGATAAGTGACTCCATATGTGCAAGTACTCCAGTAGCCTCTGTGTGGTTCTGTGTAACTTGAGTCTGAAGCAGAACAGGCGGGACGAATGTTGCATGGCCCTGTGAGGAGTTTAGCATGGGCTTAACACTGCGCCTTCAGCGATGTGCCTAAGACATGGAAAAACAATTGTGTAATTTGGGGGGAAAAGCAACAGAGACTATTGGACCCCCAAGTCTGTGTTTGTGTTTATATTGACACTAAACAGAATCATTTAAATGTTCAGTCTGGCCTGCAGGTAGACTGAGGCTACTGCCTGACTGACATTGGGAATCGAGACCAGCACCCTTTTGGCTTGGAGTCAAACACCCTCGCCCCTACTACGCCATCCGGCCCCCCGGCTAGAACCTTTTTAATCATGCAGGCAGTCCACGTGCTGTACTGACCGTACCACACACTGTACTGACCGCACCACCGCTCTACTGACCGTACCACCACTATACTGACTGTACCACCGCTATACTGACCGTACCACCACTATACTGACCGTACCACCACTATACTGACTGTACCACCGCTATACTGACCGTACCACCGCTCTACTGACCGTACCACCACTATACTGACTTTACAACCGCTATACTGACCGTACCACCGCTATACTGACTGTACCACCACTATACTGACCGTACCACCTCTATACTGACTGTACCACCGCTATACTGACCGTACCACCGCTATACTGACTGTACCACCACTATACTGACCGTACCACCACTATACTGACTGTACCACCACTATACTGACTGTACCACCACTATACTGACTGTATCACCACCATACTGACCGTACCACCACTATACTCACCATACCACACACTATACTGACCGTACCACCACTATACTCACCAAACCACACACTATACTGACCGTACTCCCACCATACTGACTGTATCACCACCATACTGACTGTACCACCACTATACTCACCATACCACACACTATACTGACCGTACCACCACTATACTGACTGTATCACCACCATACTGACCGTACCACCACTATACTGACTGTACCACCACTATACTGACCGTACCACCACTATACTGACTGTATCACCACCATACTGACCGTACCACCACTATACTCACCATACCACACACTATACTGACCGTACCACCACTATACTGACCGTACCACCACTATACTGACCGTACCACCACTATACTCACCATACCACACACTGTGCTGACCTCAACACTGGCCATACTGACCATACAATGCGTGGAGCCCTGAAGCTTACACCAATAATTATTTGTCATTTCTGTGACACACTGTCACCTGTAAATGTAACGTGACTGGATTCTCCCATCACTTCTATACAGGGGCATTGTTGTTAACTCAAGGAATATAAAATGTAAATAATCAATTTACAACAAGGCAAATAATAAAAAATAATGCAGCTAATATTCATTCTGAAGGAAAAAGAGAACGAGACAGAAAAATGGCAACCATGGAGCATGTGGTTAATATGTGGTTAGCATTGCATGGTTAACATTTCATTGTTTGGATTGTGTGGTTAGCATTGCATTGCAAGCATTGTTAGATTAGCCTTGTGTGGTAAGCGTTGCATGGAAAGCATTACATAGTAAGCATTGCATGGCCAGCATTCTGTGATTATCCATTCTAATCATCTATCCATTGATATCTGCCTTCATAGGAGAGGATGCTGAGCCCTAGCGGACTGAACGCCAGGAGTCGCGACATGTTTGGACTGCACTGTCTACCTGGTGAGATGGAGCAAAGTCAGCAAGTCTATCGCCCTCACCCTCTCTCTCTCTCCTCCATCTCTGTGTAATTCTCCCTAACCCTCTCTCACCACTGTCTCTCTGATGCTAATTATACATAGCAAATCATATGGAAATCCTAATGAAATGTATGCTAATATTATTATTAATGTAGATATAGAACATAAGTAGTTATTGCTTACTGGGAGTATCCTACATTAATTTATGTACATTTTACATAAAAATGTTTTACGTAAAAGTACATACAATGTATAGTAAATACATATAGACTACTATTACATTAAATAAAGTAAACCGTGTAGTGGTTTTGAAGACCTGGACCACGAAAAGCTTAAAGTCATCCTCTGAATGCACTCATTATACATAATAAGTGCCAAGACATTGTCCTTACATCCACTTGCACGTACACACACGCACGCACACACGCACATACACACACACACACACATCGGTGCCACTGGACAGTATTACCCAAGTGAATGAGAAGGATCATGTAGCAATACCTGTATACTCTCTCTCCCTTAATCTCTCCTCTGTTACGCATGCATGTACACCCACACAGACACACACACACACACACACACACACACACACACACACACACACACACACACACACACACACACACACACAGTGAGAGAGACAAAGGACACCCACTCTGAACAACATGAGAGAGAGAGCGGACACACCCGCACACACACCCAGTGTGTGCACGTAGTCTGCAGGATGACTGTGTTGAATCTCCAGAGATCTGACCCTCCATTGTTGAGAAAGTGAATACGCCTTCATATCATGATCATCTAAGCTGTCATCTAAACTATGAAGGTATCATCAAAAATGTATCATGATATAATGTTTGGAGAGGGAGTTGGTGGAGTTGTGGATTAGAGGTATCGTGTTGCTTTAATGTATTGGACCACAGTCGTATGTATAATGCTAGATTATACACGTATATAATTCAATGTATATGGCTTGTACTTTGTGATGTGCTACAACTCTAGAGTCATCACAAAATGGTGGCGCATCATCGTCAACAAATAATCCCATGATGCATTCTGATGTACAAGGCGTGTTGAGCTACAGTTGTGTGTTTCTATATTATACGCGGATATAATTGTCGAGTGTGAAATATAATTGTCAATTGTGAGATCTCTGAATCTGAATCTCAGATATCATCAACACCCTGTGATATGTTGAGTATATCTGAACATGAACACCATTAGTAAATGATAAGTAGCCACACTTTATCGTTAATGCTTATTCCTGCATTAAGTCGTGCTGTGGGACTGTCCCCTGTACTAGCACGGGCCCCATTATGTCCCGGGGTTCTCAGCATGGTAGGGGGGCAGAAAGTGAGAGGCAGCTCTACAGGGGGTCTGACGGGGCAGAGGGGACAGCCATAGGTAGATCATGATGTCCCTGTTATGAATAGGATGGATTAAACACAAAGGATATATACTGTAAACCTTTCAAACACAATGCCAACTGCCCCCCCCCCAGCTCTCATATTTCCATTGGATGTCAGACCTGCCACTCAAACTCTGGTCTTGCTGGCTGACAAAAGGGGAAGTGAGTGTCTTCAGTGAGTGTTTTGGGACATTGTAAAAGTTCCTTATAATATATTTTAAAAAAAAACTTGTTCTTCTCCTTTATTTATTATTATTACTATTATTATTATTATTATTATTGCAATTCTTAGATAACATTGCATTATTGTTATTGTTAATGTTTTGATGATTATGCACATCTTCTCTGCTGTTCGTAGTGTAATAGTTCTTGAACTTTTTTTTTAACAATGGGGAAAAGATCTCATCCTTTTTACAATGAAATGACCTCTTGCCCAGATGTGTAGACGTTGGGTACGCGTTGTTCTCCCTTGCTGTCTGAAGGCCCATGAGGGAGCCATACTGAGCCCGCCCAGAGGGGGAGTCCGGAAGAGTCCGGAAGAGTCCTGGACTCCTCCTCTGGGCAGCTTCACCGTCAGACAAGCTGGGCTCGGCACGCACGCTTCCCAGATGGAAATGAGAAACAAATGAAACGCCAAACCAGAGGAACTCTTGGCGTTATGGATCACGTGGTTCAGAGGAACGTCAGCTCTCACCGTGTGGCCCTCTCGCTTTATCTCTTGTTCTTCCTCTGTTTCTCGCTGTCTCCTTGTTTTGAACCGTCACAACATCAACCAACAGCCTTCCATTGAGAAACCCAAGTCAAACAAAGCCTGTTGCTGCTTTGAAGTTTGTTGAAAGTGGTTTGGTGTTTTATGATTCTTACACTGACAGTATGTGGAAATGCTAACGCTGGTCTCCGGGAACTACATTGAACGGCTTTCAGTATTAAAAGTCAATCTTCTGGAAGACTTATGTCATTTTACCACAAGCCTCTAGCATCACAGACCCATAAAGCCCAGTTCCCTGGACGGTGTGAATGGTTTTTACTTACTGTTAGAACCACCAAAGCCCAACCTGCCAAGCAAAACATTATATAACCAAACACCTAAACTTAGCCAGCTCTACACCTAAACTTAGTCACCTCTAACGTAACACCTAAACTTAGCCAGCTCTAACGTAACACCTAAACTTAGTCACCTCTAACGTAACACCTAAATAACCATCTCTAACGTAACACCTAAACTTAGCCAGCTCTAACGTAACACCTTAATTTAGCCAGCTCTAACGTAACACCTAAACTTAGCCAGCTCTAACATAACACCTAAACTTAGCCATCTCTAACGTAACACCTTAATTTAGCCAGCTCTAACATAACACCTAAACTTAGCCAGCTCTAACATAACACCTAAACTTAGCCATCTCTAACCCAACACCTAAATGTAGCCAGCTCTAACGTAACACCTAAACTTGGCGTCTCTAACATAACACCTAAACTTAGTCACCTCTAACGTAACACCTAAACTTGGCGTCTCTAACGTAACACCTAAACTTAGTCATCTCTAACGTAACACCTACATTTAGCCATCTCTAACCCAACACCTAGATTTAGCCATATCAAACGTAACACCTAAACTTAGCCATCTCTAACATAACACCTAAACCTAGCCATCTGTAACTTAACACTTGAAGTTAACCACCTAAACCGTAACACCTAAATGTAGCGATCCAGTTAGCCAGGCCACTCCCACCAGACACTTGTTTTCATTCCTGCAGGACTCTGGGGAGTCTGCAGCACCGACACGCTCCTCCTGTCTTACGAGGCTGTTTGTCCTCAGAACAATCCAGCACACGCTCATGTGTGTCCTATCGCTAAGCATCTTAACTCTCTTTTTTTTTAACCGCTTCCTGTGTGAGAAGGAAATATAATAAGAGGTGTGAAAGATTTTTTTTTTTTTTAAAGGGACCATTTCCTGTAAATGAACAAAGTTGTTCATGTCATAACATTACCATCGTTGCCTTCAAATGTTTTTTTTTTTTAATTGTGGTCGTGAAGAGAAATAAACATAAGCAAACAGTCCCCGCTCTCTTTAAATGTCCTTGTTGAGCCTGAACTTGTTTTATATTTAATCCCAGTTATCCCAGACATAATACTCTCTGTAAATCCACCCCTTTTGGTTGAGTTGTAGCCTTAATTCCAGCCTTGTGATGCTAGTCCCTAGCCAGCCTTTATTTTTAAAACTTTGGCCCTCCTGTTTATGTCTGGAATGCCTTGAATCATTCTGGTTGCCATCCCAGAATTTCCATGTGAAAAGAATTTCACATGGAATTAACTTTTTTCCCGTTGGCAGTACAGTGTAATATTCCAAAAATTTAAACTACTATTAAACACTATAAGCAGCATTGCATCGAATGTGAACTTTAGACTAACATGAGCTAGGGCTATGAATCCAACAAGGCTGCCCCCATCATGTGTTAGCGTTCTGTTCCAGTGATCTTCAATTGCTATCTGTCTTGTGAACTTTGTTTTAATGTTTTAAGAGATCATTAAGTAATTTGACTCTCTCGCATTCATGTGGTTGAGCGCTTTAGTGGTTTTTGTCAGGGACAAAAAGCCCATTCTTTACAACCCACTTGATTCTTGATTCGGTTGCCATGGCAACATCTTCCAAGCTGGCAAACGCTTTGTAGTCACTGTGTGTAAGTGTGTGTGTGTCTGTGAATCCATGAGATTGTAAAGACCGTGTGTGTGTGTGTGTGTGTGTGTGTGTGTGTGTGTGTGTGTGTGTGTGTGTGTGTGTGTGTGTGTGTGTGTGTGTGTGTGTGTGTGTGTGTGTGTGTGTGTGTGTGTGTGTGTCAACATCTGCGTCTGGCTTTATTCATTTGATTTGCCTGTGAGAATGTGAGTGCGCACAACTGTGCTTGCGGCGGCTTTTATAGGGGGTGAGAGATTTGGTTTTGGAAGCATTCTCCTTCGCCAGTCTTTTACACGGGACGCCCTGCCTAACCGCAAATGTGTTGGTGGGAGGAGTACAAACCAAACCAAAACAACACTTCCCAGCTCCAGTCTTGTAGTGGCAAGTAGATATTCATCAGGACCATTCTTCCATTCACATCGTCACACCTTATTGTTTGACCCCCTTAAACAACATCTCCTTTCCTCTGTATTGTCTTGTAGTTCAAAGCTTACAACTATAATTCTCCCCCTGTCTCACCTCCCCTTCCTCCGTGCGTCTCAGCTTGTTGTTTTTCGGCCTCTGAACTACAACTCCCAATCCCCTGGGTTTTACCCCTCTGAAGTACATTTCCCATCTCTTCTGTGTGTGTCCCTGCAGGTGAGTGTGTGCTCCAGAGGGCCGTGTTGGTGAGGAAGAAGCTGACGGCCAGGGAGGGCGGGGGCTGGCTCTCCGGCACCCTCTTCTGCACCCACTTCAGGGTGTCCTTTGTCCCCCAGGACAGCCCCAAACCAGACGTGAGTGCCAGAGCTCAGCTTTCCATAGAGGATACAATAGGCTTTACCTTAAGATGTTTTTTTTTTTTTTTTTTGCAATGCATCATGGGAATACCCAACTTAAAGAGGCACAGTTTGTGATTGAAACCCTGTCGTATGTTGAATATGATACGTCATGTCAAGTGATTATGAACTAGTGTTTATGATGTTTATTGTGTTTTTGTTGTCCAGGACAACGCGGACCCCGTGCTGTTGGGCGAGCATGATGTGGCGCTGGCCTCCATTGAGAAGGTTGTTGCCGGTAAGAATGGAGTCTAACGTTCTCTTCAACGTTGTCTAACTTTATACTTTTAACTCAGCCGTCACCAACGTCAATCCTCAAACATAACAGCGTGCAACCTTTTACCCTAAAAATGACAACCTCCTTGTCTTTCCGATTCACCTCGTGACTGTTTTTTTGTTTCGTTTTTTAACTTGGTCACGCAGCACTCACTCACAGATGAGACATCCACAAAGTCACAGAAATCCCACCAACATCAACAACAACAACAATCACTTTCTTTTGGGTTTTTTTTTTTTGTTCCAGTCGGCCCATCCAGGACCAAGCTGGTGACGCCCAACTCTTCCCTGAAGTTCACCCCAGAAGAGCTGGTGCTCTACTGCAGAGACCTGAGGGTCATCTGCTTCCTGTTCGACCGCCTCACGCCAGACACCCAGGCCATAGAGGTCCGTAGCCCCAGGCTCAGCATGCTGCGGGGTTGGGTTGGAGAGCAGGGATGGATGGATGTAGGAGGGAATAAATATACCTGTATTATTGGTAGACGCATGTAAAACTGGGGGGGGAAATCTTGTCAATGTGATACTTTGCAGTCAACAAATTGCCAAGTCAGAGTGGGAACGCTTTAGCTACAAGATACGAGGTAATGTGCCTGAGGAGCTCATACTAGCCATAGATACTAGCTAGCACTTGCCGCGTGGTGTGTGTGTTCTGTGTTCCACCAGAGAGGGCGCTGTGGCCGCGGTTTGATTTTGAGTGTTTAGTTACTTGCGCAGTTGATCTGTGAGAGAGCAGAACTTGACCCCTGGTGACCCCTGTCGTGTCGACGCGTCTCTCCTTAGATAACCTACACCATCGCTAAGACCTACCAGCCTCTCAAGCCCGGCTGTGTGCTGGCCTTCCAGAATGCGGCGCTGGGCAGCGTGGGTGAGTGGTGTAGCAGTCAACACTTCTCCACGCACACACACATCCCACACATGCACTGTCATGCACACATGGACACCATTTGGCCATGAATATGTATTATCCTGCATTGGTGTTTCCCTCTCTGTCTCTCTGTCTCTGTCGCTCCATCTATCTCTTCACCATCTATCTATCTATCTATCTATCTATCTATCTATCTATCTATCTGTCTGTCTGTCTGTCTGTCTGTCTGTCTGTCTGTCTGTCTGTCTGTCTGTCTGTCTGTCTGTCTGTCTGTCTGTCTGTCTGTCTGTCTGTCTGTCTGTCTGTCTGTCTGTCGTGCCTGGCCTACCATCTGTTTGACTGTCTCACTCTCCCTGCTATCTCTCATTCTCACTGTCTCACTCTCCATATGCACCTGTCTGCCTGTCTGTTTGCATCAGTTTTGTATTTGGTTAAGCTTGTAGGACGTAACAGAACTAACTTTGAAGCCTGTAGCCAGTGAGTCACACAGCCTTGTGAGTCGTGATTCATCCAGCCAAGCATGCATGTGTTCATTCTGGATTCTCTCAGCTACTGTACACTGAAGAATGTATAAGGGACAACAATAATAACTATTCTTGTTGGTTATTCCCATGATGCACTGCTTTCCCCTAGCAACAACCCAAGACCTAAACCGAATCATAGTCGGTGATCTCAAACATACAGTTAACCGTTTCTAAGGCTTCATGTGGAATTCTGAATTGCGGAGTACGATAAGATAATGGTAGGTCTAATTTGTGGTGTAATTTAATTTGTCTGGCGAGGGCACTATCTGATCTGCTGCTACGCAGATATAAATAAGCATTTCATGGTAATACAGTATGGCGGCTTACATAACTGTATTCTATTAGAGTTTAGATTGCTTTTTTTGTTTGTACATACCAGGTGGTCGAGATGTGTCGAGCAAACTGCATATCCATAATGCTTTGCAAATTCTCTCTCTCTCTCTCTCTCTCTCTCTCTCTCTCTCTCTCTCTCTCTCTCTCTCTCTCTCTCTCTCTCTCTCTCTCTCTCTCTCTCTCTCTCTCTCTCTCTCTCTCTCTCTCTCTCTCTCTCTATCTCTCTCTCTCTCTCTCTCTCTCTCTCTCTCTCTCTCTCTCTCTCTCTCTCTCTCTCTCTCTCTCTCTCTCTCTTCCCTTCCCCCTTGTATTTTCGGACGTCATAACATAAGTCCTAAAGTAAGATAAAACCTAAAGAAGCCAGTAGCTCAACTCCTTTGGTTTGATACCGCACTGTTCCATGACGCCGGCAAGAAAATGTTTTCCTCCTCTGTGGCCGCGGAATGATTTGTATAATCTGGGCATTCGTCCTGCGTGTGCAGAAATGTGGACCTATTGAAGGCTAGAGTTGCGTCTCTTAATGGAAAATACCAAACTCAGCATATCGAGTTTTAAGTGCTTTCACTCCATTCAAAAAAGCTGAGTTTACTTGCCGTTTCATATGAACACTTCACAGATAAGGGGCAGCGCTTGCCCCGTGGCCACAGCCAGCCTCTGGTTTCAGCCCCACGCCAGTCCCACTCACACGTCGTGTCTGGGACCATATGGAGGAACGCGATCCTTGCATTATGCTGCGTTGACGCCACGCTACAATGGTCAGGCCGCGGATGTCTTTCAGCTGCCGGATCAATAATGTACCGCTGCTGTCCTACACTTTCCCCTCCATGACCCCGAGTTCAACCCCTGCCACGTGGTGGTGGGGGGGGGGGGGGGGGGGGGGGGGGGGGGGGAGGGGGCGACGGCAGTGCAGTCAGTGTTTAGCAGCCGTGATGGACCGCGTGACTTTGTTAGCGTAGCGTCTTCGACCCCCTCAGTGAATCCATGCTTTAATGAGATGCTGGCGTTGCCGCGGGGCGCGCCGTGCTTTGGCGGCGATCCCGTAGCACATCGCCAGCGCGTGACGTCACCGCTCTTGTCAGCGGCGCGCCGGGCACATTGGGTCTGACGCGCACAGTGCGTGATGTCTGGCCCTGCTTGTGAGTGCCCTTCATCGCAGCGAGACCGTCTCAAAGGGGGGAGGGCTTCACAGTCCCCACCACACAAAACCTTGTTAAACTGCCAAAGGGCGCGGCGAAACTCACCGCTATGGGCGGGAGGGATGCCAATATCAGGGCGTATGCGCTGTTGTGTCTGCGTCTGTTTTGCTCCACACACAGAAAAACATCTTGGAAGCTTCTCTGGCTGTGATATCCACGACTTCCCACGTCCGCGAAAAAAACGCCTTTTTTCGCCAATCAAACGCACAACGCCAGCCGTGACTCAGTGAACCTCGGCTGACCCCCCCCCGCCCCCCCCCGAACATCAGTATTCCTTTCATGCATTCCTCGTTTTGTTGCTTCCCCTCAGAGATGAAGCAGTTCCTTAGCAACCGTCGCCGTGACGGCCAGATGAACTGGTTCGAGACCGTGGACGAGTGGGAGCGGGAGCTGGAGCGCTGCGGCGCCGCGGGCTGGCGGGTCAGCACCGTCAACGACCGCTTCGAGATGTCCACCAGGTGACCTCCCCCCCCCCCCCCGCTGACCTGCACCCACCACAGCCACCACACACCTGGATCCCATCAGACACTGGTCACACCTGATCGCTCTGTCAAGACAAGACACGGGTTACCGCTGTGGTCGTGGAGGGTCGGGCGGACATGGTGCCCAGGTGATCCGGTCATTTAAAAAACGTTGGACGGCACGCGGCCTGGCCAGCGCCAAACACAGCCACGTGTCATTGGAGCCGGGGGCGTGTGCTGTGCTGTGGTTAAGTGCCTGTTTGCCTTTCGAAAAGGGATTCTAACAAAGGGCAGTGTGTTGGAGTTGAACTCTGTTGGGTGACCTTCTCACCTTCTCACCCGCGGGGTCGTGGCCTTGGCCGGCCAGGCCCCCGGTTAGTGATGACATAGCGGCGGGTGTTTGTATGCAGCAGCCAATAGGAAAGTACCTGCTGTAGCGTCTGCTGATTTTTGCCCGTTAGAGTTGTAGTCAAGACCGCCTAAACCGAGACCAAGACACTACCAAGACCAGAGGATATCGAGACCAAGACAAGACCAAGACCAAGACCGACCAAGTCAAGACCAAGACCAAGTCGAGACCAAGTCGAGACCAAGTCGAGACCAATAAACAAAAAAAACAGACTAGTGTTTAAGTTACACCAATACTTGAACAATGGCGCAGTTGTTAGGAAAATATATACAATGTAACATATTTGGCGCGTAGTGTACGAGTGCTGCGTCATATATAAGGTTTCGTGATGAGCATGAGCTCGCTGCTTGGTGTATGCACAAACCCCCTAGCGACTTCTGTCCGAGACCAAGACAAGACCAAGACCACATAAAAGTGGTCTTGAGACCAGTCTCGAGTACTACAACTCTACTACCCGTTAACGACTAAGCTTTGATTGAAAAATATACTGTAATAATAATAATAATGTTTTTCTTCAGTTTTGCATCATGTGCACCACTGACGTCGAGTTGTGTCCGTCCCTCCAGCCTACCCAGGTTCAACGTGGTTCCACAGAGGGTTCTGGACACTGAGCTGAAGAGAACGTTTGCCCACTTCAACGAAGGTCGCATCCCTGTGAGTAGCTAATGTAAACAGCTAGCTAGATATCTGTCCAGCTTAAAAACAGTTAGTAAGTCGATTGGATGTCTGTATGACCTAAAAACAGTTGGTTAGTTAGATATCTGTTTGACGTGATGTGGTTCTCTACCCGGTAATGTTTGCACTGGGAAATTGCGGAAAATTGCAGTGCAAGATCCTCTGAGAAATAACATGGTTGGCATGTTGTGGCGGTCTCAACTGCTGACTCTACCTTCTCAACCTCTGGTGATTTCATGTCTCGTCGTCAGAAGGAGACACGTTGCCTCTTCTGCTCCATGTTCACCACACATGGAGTCACATGGAACCAACGTCGAGTCAAACTTCATCGATAAAGCACCTTTCATCTAGCGATCTGCAACACTAAGTGCCTTACATGAATAACAAAGAAAAAAAAAACACAGGATCATAAAAACAAATGCAGTGACATCATGTGTTCACTCCCAACGGTGTCAAGAGAGGCGCACGTTGATTTGAAGAGGGAGGAGGGATGTCTCTTGTTTTTCTGTCCTGACGTGTAAGCCTGTCCACTCGTAAATGACCTGTGATCGAGTCCATGTGTTGAAGTGAGCGTTTCCCCGCTGTTTCAGCGCTGGTGCTGGAGGCATCCCCGAGGCAGCGACCTGCTGAGGATGTCCAGCTTCCAGAACAACATCTACCACGAGAAGGACGACACTAGGTGTGCACGGCGCGCGCACACACCGTCACAACCACACACGCGTGCGCACACTCACACAATGCACTTCTGTGTTATCATGGGATTTAAAGTTTAGGGCAGTCGTCAGCTTCACCACCAGCCACAGTGGAAGTTGAAGTGAAGTGCAATCTCGCAATGTTGCTGACGGGAAAACCTTTGGGCTGATCAAGTGACTGTAATTGTGGTTCTTGACGCTGACGTCGACCGTCGTCAGGGCAAACGGCTAAAGTGCGATTCATTGGTTCATACTCTGTGAAACAGCTGCCGATGATAACGATGTGTTTTCCGATCGGCTGGGTCTGTGTGGGTGACCTCACCACATCAGATGTGTGTGTCGTCCGTAAGTCATAATCATAGAGGCCAAGCGACGAGAGATAATAATAATAACCCGCTTTGAGCCGGGCAAACATTTGGCTCTTTGTGTGTGCCGTTTATCACAGGAAGAGCAGCCGGCCTGTTTGAGTGAAGCTGTGACGGAAAATGTACATTGGTACAAACATACAAAAAGGAACAAGATACAAGATACAAGAAGTGTTTATTGTCATCACATCGCAAGACATGACGAAATTACAGTAGCTACCACAATAATAGTGCATTCAATTTATTGTTTTTAAAACAAAACAATAAATGGAGATTGAACATTGTTCTAAGATGAAAAAAAACAAAAAATGGCAAACAAATATTCCCGTTAATATCACCATTTATAAAACACAAAATCTTCATTTCAAATGTTGACAAAAAACAAAGAAGAAAAGGCTGCTGGACTGTTGCATCCTGTCCTCTTGCACCCCTCAGCCTCACTTCATCCCCCCGCCTCTCCCCACGTCCTGTCCTGTGCTGCAGGAACCTGGAGCTGGTGTTGTTTGGGAGCCAGTGGACTCTGTGCGTGGTGGTGGACCTGGGAGAGGAGATGCCCAGCACCTCAGACCTCCAGCTGGCCCACAGCCGCCTGCGTGCCCTCTGTCTGGGAGGTAGGGAGGGCCTTATATGCACACACACACACACACACACACACACACACACAGGGGGGAGAGGACGAGGACACGAGACGCAAGACATTTGCATAGAATCAGTGCCCCTTGTGTAACTCCACCAGAGTGTATGAAACCACAACTGTCCATGCAATCAAGCGTGTCGGGGGGTTTTAAATGAGGGTTAGGGTGGAGATAGCGGGACCGCTGGATCGGACCACTGGTTTCATCAGATCCCTATCGGGCCTGGTGACACCCATTTGGCTTCCACTTCGCCAGAGCTGGTGGTTCTGGTGGTGCCGGTGCTGGAGGGAACTGCTGGTGCATGGCTCGGGGGGAAGCTGGATGTAATGGTGCAGAGGGTCCTCAGCCTCATTTTGTCCTGATCCTTCGCCATACAACAATGTTGCAGGTCGTTTTTTAAATGACTCGGCTGTGTGACCGACAGAAACCGTCATCACACCAAATGCACACAAGAGCATGATTTATCAACCCACTCTTCTAAACTTTTCAAAAGTACAAGTGAGCGCAAGGTTTAAATGTTTATTAAGAGTCAGTTAGCTGTAGCGCACACAGCTCGGCCGTGCCCCTCAATTCACCAAGCGCGCCAATCACTGATCCGTTATGTCTGTATGGACGTGCGCACGCGCAACAGGCGTTGCGTCCGTATGTCGTTAGCGCTGCTGGTTCAGACCCGGCTAGGGAGGCGTGGGTATCCCAGCGTGCATCTGGGCCTCATTAGCGAGGCTACTGGGGACGGAAGAGAGCAGAGCCTCTAAACCAGGACCAGATGCCAGACCTCCCGGCACCTCTCACACCACCAGGGGTTAACGCAAAGCTAAATGGATCTGCATCTTAACGTCCGGGAAATGGATTGTTCTGGTGAGAAACAAACACACGTCTCAATTAGATTTTATGATGTGTGCGCTCAGCTCAGTGCAAACTGAATGTTCACCTTCAAGGATTAATGAAGTAATGTATTATTATTATCTTTAAAGAACCTATATTAAGCTATGTCAGACTGGTTTGTTGTAAAGCGTGCTTTCGAGGGCTATAAAAAGACGACGTGTTTATTGATTCATTGTTTATTTTAGTTGACTCTTAAGCGCTGTGTTCCTATGTCAACCACAGTCAAGGAAGGTCAGGTAGCCTTTGACCTTTTGACCTGTATTTGAAGTAGTTGGGACATCCCTCTGCGACCTCTCTGGCTTCCTATGATTTACTCAGTTGAGATACTTAACCCCTGGGGGTGTTGGCAGTGTGGAAATGTTCTTCCTCTGGTCATGTGCTTCATGCATGTTAGGGTTCTTTCATCTGGTTCTGTTACAAATGTCATGATGGTCCCATCTCAAATTCGGATGTGGTCAGATAGATATAAAATAGATGAATATAGAATTTGTAATATCACAACACAAGCCATGTTTCTGTGTGTGTGTGTGTGTGTGTGTGTGTGTGTGTGTGTGTTGTTTCAAATGGTTTAGTCTCAGAGCTATTTATTTGTGAGCTTGGGGCTACAGCAAGAGAAATTACTTTTTGGAGGAGTTGGCTGGTTTGCCAAGGCCCTGGGCTAATTGTTGACATTGTCGAGAGATCTGCCAGTTTTTTTTTTTTTTTTTTTTTTTTGTTTGGCTCGCCGCCTCTTGCTGTGTCTGCGCGTTTGCGATCCATTGACCTCCATTCTATTCCTAATGAGTGTTTGGGCACAAGTGAGCATACGTGCCCAGAAATTCGCACAACCACACAAGTGTGGTTGGTCGCCTGCGCGCCACTGTGTGTACGCTCACAGACTTAGAGACCGAGGCGAGCAGGCAAGAGTTCTGTGCGATGATGATAGCGGCTGTGGGATGACAGCGTTCTGAAGTCTGAGTGCAGAGCAGCAGTTCGATAAGTGGCGAGGGCAAAGGGTGTGAGCTTCAACCGATTGGAATGCGGCGAAGCGTTCACACCGACTTGCCTGGGCTGCATGAATGCGTATAAAACAAGACTGAACACAAAATGTACTTTTTTTCCCCCCCGCTGAAGCAGTCTAAAAAATAAAAATAAAAACCCACAGTTTGATCCAAACTTTATCGCCGAGGACATTTACCATGCAAGACCAGGAACCGCTCTCCTCTCGGCCTCTAGAACCATGAGCTGTGGTGGGGGAACACAGAATGCTTGGGCTGCGTTCCAAACTGTTGGGGAAAAAAATCCTCCCCAACCTACACTTTCTCTCACGACTTGAGTTGAAGACGTTGCTCTGCGCTCAGAGTCCAGAATTCTCAGGCTGCCAACAACACGGCTTCCATCTTCTCTCAAGTCCGCCAGCGTGCGCAGTGGCACGTAGACACAACGGTAAACACAGGGTGTTCGTTGGTGGCCGCTATTGGAGAAAACCCACTGCCAGCCAGGGCAGTGTGTATGGGCTGACATCTGTTGGACGAACCTAGACACTAACTATGGGGGCTGCTCCATACTCGTTTGCAATAGAATGGATGTCAATGTATGTATCGCCTAATGCCCAATTTCGGATGCGCGTGCACCGCAAGAGGGCTGATGTACAATCTCTACATAGACGATGTCTACAATTAACCTGGGGTCTGCTGTCCTTACAGCACCTTATGTGGAGAAAGGGCCGGGGGCCACAGTGGGGCGTATGTTAGGGTTGGTATGCTACAGAAAACTAAATCACTTTTAACGAGCGGCTTGGAAATGGTTTGTTTGTTGCGCTTGCGGCCACATGATGACAAGCCTGAAGCAGCCAGGAGAGCGTAATTGTCGGGGGCCTCACATTCTCCTGCTCTGTCACTACACACAGAGACCGGCAGCCATTCTACCACCCATCCGTAGTCTCTCTCTCTCTCTCCGCAGAACTTCAGAGCCGCACGCACGCACACACACACACATGCACACGCACACGCACATGCACGGATCACACGCTCTGTCTCGCCCACGCCGTTACTTATTTCTTGTGTCCTTACTGGAAAGGGGAAATGGAAATGGTCATCTGTACTTGTTTTTGTCACTCCCTCGTGCTTTGTCTGTCACGCACACACACACACACAACACGAACACACACGCCCACATTTGCAATGGATTCACCCGACCACAAAATCGTAGGGACATGGTGACTTTAGAATTAAAACAAATATTTATTTTAAATAAGTCTTTGTCCTTCTCTCTCTATCTGTCTCTGTCTCTGTCACTGTCTCTGTCTTCATCTCTGACGTGGGATGTCATTCAGGGTCAGTGATTGTGCTGGCTCAGTGTGTTCTCAGGCTGCTTGGTGTTGTATCAGCACTTTAGGCTTCAGTCTGGCACATCTGCTCCCAAACTGGGGCCCTGGACTCTCAGGACAAAACAGACATTAAGAAAAACACCGCCTGATCCGTCTTCCCATCTGTCTGTCTGCTGACGGATGGTCTGTTTGCCATTTTTCGCGTTCATGTTGTTCTTGTTTAGGAGCGGAAACGTTGCGGTCTCGGCCGTTGTTTACACGACAGTGTCGTGTTGACGGGTAGAATCGCAGTGTTTCTTCTCTCTTATTGGTTGACACAACTTCCCACTTCAAACCCCCAGCGCTTTATTTTTAGTGATGTTGACTGAGACAGGAATTCCTGTGGGGCTGTATTGAGTATGTCGTCTTGATGTGTGACTCGACCGCAGGAGTATGGATGTTTACGTTTCTCAGGTGTTGTTGTTGTTGTTGTTTTTTTTACAGATATCTCCACCTCGGTTACGGTCCCCGACGACAAGTGGTTATCCACCCTCGAGAGCACCCATTGGCTGGACTACACCAGGTAAAGGCCCTCGGATTGGCCAGTCCCTCCAAGAACCCAAAATAAATAACCCAGTTTTGTTTACCAACAGCAAGGGATTACAGTTCCCATTAATTGTGGGTTTACCATTTAATCATGCTCTCTCTCGTTCTCTCGCTCTCTCTGTCTCTCTCTCTCTCTTCCTTCAGGTGCTGTCTGAGGAAGGCGGGCGAAGTGGCTTGTCTCCTGAGGGGCGGTCACATGACCGTGGCGCTGCAAGGTGAGTCAGGTGACCTCCGACCCGGGCTCGGATGGTTTTATCCATCCATTATTCAGCGGGCGGCCCTCATTACGGAGCGATCCAGGCCTGCCCTCTGCGTCGCCCGGGTACACCGCGTGCCTCTGGGTTAGGGCGCCACGGTGACAAATGTGTCCACTTAAGGCACTCCCTGATGCACTGATAAGCTGGTTGTTTTGTCTTCGGGGGCGGGGGGGGGGACAAGGACAAGTACTTTTCTGTGAGTGCTTTTCCTTGATTTGAAGGATGTTCAACATCAGAACCATGCAACCTTTTTTTTTTTTTTTTTTTTTAACTGTAGCAAACACTTGTGATTTTCCCCAATTGTTTTTCATTGATGGGATTCATTTGTTCATGAATCGACTTTCATTTCAATTCAAAAAGAGCGACACTGCTACAATGGCATGATGGATAAAGCAGGTATATCTACACAGTGTTTGGTGTGATTAAGACTTGGGTTATGAGGGAGGAGAAAGCAATGCATCATGGGAATACATCATTGTCCATTAAGTTGCACACAGTGCTAGGCTAGTTAGCTTGTTTTTATTGTGTTTTTGTTATCGCTTAGCGGTGCTTTGGTCTTTATGTTGCATGTGTTAAGTAGCCAGATGTCTACAGTACAGCAGACGTTCCTTCCCGTTCATGTGCGCCCCACATCTGGCTGTTGGAATCATGGGAGGAAGGGATGGACATAATTCAGCGAAACAAACCCTTTTCACGCAATAATGACTACAGAGATATGACAGGATTGTCTGTATTTGCAGGTTAATATCTTTCTCTTTCTCTTTCTCTTTCTCTTTCTCTTTCTCTTTCTCTTTCTTTCTCTCTTTCTCTTTCTCTTTCTTTCTCTCTCTCACTATTTCATGCTCTCTTTCTCTCTCTCTCTCTTTCATCTCATGCTCTCTCTCTCTCTCTCTCTCTCTCTCTCTCTCTCTCTCTCAAAGTGTGCTGTTATACCTGACACTCACACACGCACACAGTAAGTGTTTGAAACACCTTGTCAAAGAGAACAGTGGTCCCAGGGGGGAGTTCAGAAGAGTGCTTGTTACACCCCCAGGCATACTGTGCTGAGAGGGGGGGGGCTCTGGAAGAGGGAGAGAGAGGGAGACTGAGAGGAACAGAGAGAGACACTGGGGGAGATTGAACTTTTGACTCCCCTTTTTATACAATTTAATATTTATCGTGAGTATATTATATACAGTGTATACATTGTCAATCATTTGGGTAAAGAATGGTTCATGTCTGTCATTCTGGTGCACAGTTCCAGGAAGTGGTCCTCACTCCCAACCCAACCGTTGGGAAAATCAGTTCTACTGTACTGGTACCATGACTGTACTGGGTCTTTTATATTTCACTTGTCTATTTCTTGTTTTCTTTTTGTACTTTGTTATTTGATATTTCTTCCAGCAATGTAGATGTTTCTTTAACACACCGATGAAGCTCTCTGAATTGGCACTGAACTGAAGGATGGAGAACGCACTGTTCTTAACCGTGTATCTTCCTGGCCGGTTGCCGCGGTGACAGAGTCACCGGTGTAGCGACGACAGTAGCTCAGTGGGGTAGAGCGGGTCGTCCACAAACCGTAGGGTCGGCGGGTTCGATCCCCTCGATCCCCCTCCTCCTCCAACTGTCCACAAGTCGAACCCCACACATGTATTGATTGTAAGTCGCTTTGGACAAAAGCGTCTGCTAAAAAAGAAAATGCCCCTGTACAGAGTCGGAGGACCGCGACATGGGCTGCCTGGTGTCCAGCCTGGTGCAGGTGATGTGTGACCCCCACTGCCGCACCCAGGAGGGCTTCCAGGGCCTGGTGCAGAAGGAGTGGGTGATGTCTGGACACCGCTTCTACAGCCGCCTCAACTATCACCGTGACAACGACAAGGAGGAGGTCAGGGGGATGTGTGTGTGTGTGTGTGTGTGTGTGTGTGTGTGTGTGTGTGTGTGTGTGTGTGTGTGTGTGTGTGTGTGTGTGTGTGTGTGTGTGTGTGTGTGTGTGTGTGTGTGTGTGTGTGTGTGTGTGTGTGTGTGTGTGTGTGTGTGTGTGCGTGCGTGCGTGCCGTATACATGTATGTATGCTGTGTCACAGACTAGAATTGTGCAGTGTAATGGTGTGATAATTTAGGGACATAAAAAAACTCTCTCTCTCTCCCTCTCTCTCTCAGGCACCAGTGTTCCTCCTCTTCTTGGACTGTGTGTGGCAGCTCTGGTCTCAGTTCCCGTTCCGCTTCCAGCTGACCGACCACTTCCTGTTGGCGCTCTACGACAGCACGCACCTGCCCCTCTTCTCCAGCTTCCTGGCCAACTGCCAGCGGGAGCGCTGCAAGCGCACGCAGGTACGCCCCCGCGGCTACAGGGGGGGGGGGGAGGGGGGCGCGGGGCGGCGTTGGTGGTCATCGTCTGGGTGTCGACGCGCGGTCTAAGCGTTCATCATATAGCGATATATAACAAGGCGCGGGGTCAGGACGCGAAGCATGCTATGTTGTCCGTTAGCATGTGACACGTGACCGTCTGTGCCACTTGTACTTATGCTTTTAATCAACTCATCGGCGTCCCATCTGTCTCCCTCTGGCTCTGCCCCGCCCTGCCTCCCCACTGCAGCACCTGTCCCAGACCTACACCCCCGTCAACGGCTGGAGGGACGTGCTCCCCAGGGGGGGGCTGTCGTTGTCGTCCCCGGCGACGGACCCCATGGACCCCCCGCTGCCCCCCGTGTGGGACTGGGCGCTGCAGTACAGCGGGCGGAGGGTGTCCCGCTTCACCCAGCCCGTGCCCCCCACACCCCCGCCCCCCGCCGTCCTCAACGGGAACCTCAACACCAGCCAGGACGTTCGCAGGGTAGGTGGTGTGTGTGTGTGTGTGTGTGTGTGTGTGTGTGTGTGTGTGTGTGTGTGTGTGTGTGTGTGTGTGTGTGTGTGTGTGTGTGTGTGTGTGTGTGTGTGTGTGTGTGTGTGTGTGTGTGTGTGTGTGTGTGTGTGTGTGTGTGTGTGTGTGTGTGTGTGTGGCTGTGCAGTAGGTGGGTGGGTGGGTGGGTAGGTGTGTCTATACGTCTTTAGTCTCTTTAGTGTCGGCCATCTCTCCTAAGGGCTTGATGAATTGAACACTATCTGTGGCATACATCCTGAGGCGGACTTTTATGGCTCACTAAATCTAGCCGGGCACAGAAACCCGAGTGTTAATGTGTTCAAATTACAGCAGATGGAGATATTGTTCACGATGCCCCTTAGGATATTTTAACGGTGCCATTCTGCTCTCTTGTGGAGGTTGTCAATATTACATGAAGTCTGTGCAACAAGACATTGAAGTACTGTCGAGTAAAGCACGATTCCCTGTTTGCCGTGTCATTTTCCTTGAGAAACATGTAATGTGGGAGTTGTTGATTTAAAATGAATTTCAATGCCCCTCCTCTCTCCCCCCCTCCCCCTTTTCTCTCCTGCTCCCTCACCTGTCCTCTTATCCTCCATCTACTCCTCTCTCCCCCGCTCCCCCTTTTCTCTCCTGCTCTCTCACTTGTCCTCTTATCCTCCATCTACTCCTCTCCCCCCCCCTCCCCCTTTCTCTCCTGCTCTCTCACCTGTCCTGTTATCCTCCATATATTCCTCTCTCCACTCTCTTCCCTCTTCTTCTGTCTGCTTCCTTCCCTCCTCCTTCTCCTCCTCCTCCTCCTCCTCCTCCTCCAGCTGAGCGACACCGTCCAGGGCTCTGTGTTCCTCCTGTCGCGGGGCTCCTTCTCCTCTCCCACCAACCTCCTGCCCTGGCGGGGCGGCGGAGGCGTGGCGGCCGCCGTTTACCGGAAGAGCCACCGGAGGGCGCCATCCTCGGAGAGCCTGTCCGGCCTGGAGAGGCTGCTGAAGGCCTGGACCCTGAGCGAGGCGCCCGGGGGTCTGGCGCCCGCCTCCACCGGGGGCCCCCAGGGTCCTCCCTCCCCCCCGGACCCCTATGAGCCCCTGCTGCCCCTCCTCCTGGGGCCCTGCATGCGGGTGTGGAAGGAGTGCTACCTGAGAGGGGTGCTGCATGCTCAGGTAGGACCCTGGGGGGGGGGGGGGAGGAAAGAGGGAGAGAAGGAGGAAGAGAAAAAGAGGAAGATGTGTGTGAGGTGTGTGTGTGACACAAAGGGTCAAACAAAGACATTAAGTCATTCATAAACGTGTCAAAACTTGATGACAAAACATGATGACATGATGTAAAAAAAAAAAAAAAAAAAATTTAAAAAAAAATCCCTACGTGGGAAAAGCCCCTGGCTGAATGCCCGCCATGTGCTGACGGGCAGAAGGTCCCGCCCCCGCCCAGACACACCCCTGGAAGAAGGTGGCGCGTCTCGTTTCCCGGACGACCATCCCACCCAAATGCTGCAACGTCCGACCTGAAGCGACCCGCAGCGCTGCTTTGCATTCGACTGCTTCAACCTGCCAAACCACAGCGTAAAAACAAACACTCGCTCTAATCTCCCGACACCGTCGTACACGCTGAATCTTCCTTTGGCTTCTCCCGCGTGCCAGCTGGTTGTCGGGGCGACACGCCCCTACATGTCCGGACGTGGCCATGAGTAACAGGTCGTTGATTGACACATCGCACTCTTTTGTAAGAATTCTAGACTCACTTCCCTGCCTCATTATGCCCAATTATCAATAGAGTTCACTGTGTGGGGAATGTCATCACAGCCAGTGGGTGAGTAAGTGGGTTGGCTTTCGTTTCAGAGGAAGCTGAATGGGAATGAGTATTTTTGGTGACAGGAAGTGCCCTATAAGGCTGAAGAGACAGGACTGTGTGGTGCATCCACATGGTGGTTCATGCTAGGTTAGGACGGCTCCTGTCAGCGTGGGGCTTGTTCTGAAACCATAACCAACAAGGAGCTAAGAGACACATTGGCCATTGTTTGGTGACACTTTGAGCAACACAGGGACTTGACATTGAATGGATAGGATAGTTTTGTGGCAAGGGTGTTCAACTCCCAGTTAAGAAGCACCGGGTTGGAAACCTACCTGTGGCCGACTTTGAGCAAGGCCCCTAACCCCTTTTCTGTACCTTTATTATGAGGTCTCTGTAATCATTGTGTGATTTTGTACTTTGCAGACAAATGTTCTAAATAGTTCATGTTTTGTTCAGGTTTGAAGCTTGTTTATTAATCTCACCTCCTGATTATTGCTGTTGTCATCATCATCATCACCACGGTGACGGTGACCTGTCCGTCTCCTCTCTCTCCTCAGGCGTTCTCCCACCCCGTCTCCTCCAACCACGCCCACCCGGTGCAGCGTCTGGCGCGGGAGGTGCAGCAGCTCCACGACCAGCTGGTCCTGGCCTCCGCCTCCTCCTCCATCTCCTCCTCGTCTTCCTCCTCCTCCTCCACCACCAGCACCACCACCGCCTCCGCCACCCACAAACCCCCGCCGCCTCGCCACCGCCGGCCCGACGCCAACCTCAACCAGAACGCCAACAACGGCACCTTCCTGTTCCCGGCGCCGCGGGCCCAGGCCCTGGGCGTGACCCGTGCCGTGCCCCCTTCTCCCGTTACCACCAACAGCACCTCCAACCCCAAGACCTCCAGGGTTGCCCCGCCCTCCTCCTCCTCCTCCTCCTCCCCCTCCTCCTCGTCTGCTGCCCACCCCAGCGCCGGCGGCAGCATCAAACACACCTTCCTTTTCGGAGCCCCGGCGTCATCAGCGCTGGATGCCCGCGCTGAGCAGCAGTACTACCCCAATAATGCCAAGCTGCCGCACGGCAACAGGCCACCTATTGGCTCCTGAGAGCTCCACCCTCGCCACCGTTGGTTCCCGCCCCCCAGCTCTCTTATATTGAAGAGCTGTTTTTCCCCAATATTTAAAAAGAACTCGCCTTGCCCTCTTACTCTGAGATGGACCAATCACAACGGAATGACAAGGAGGTTCCCAAGGAAACCTGGTTGTCAGGGGCAACAGCACGAGGGGTCTTGGTGGAAGTGTTTCAACAGAACGGACGGAGGCACCCTGACATGTATTTGAGGTGTTCAGGGACAATAGTTGGACGGCAACGACAACTACTTTGTTCATAAGTTTTCACAGAATTCAAGTAATCAGTATTTAATTCATGCTCATAGTATCTGTATTGTAGTAGAGCTAACACCAAGACTTATGGACAGAAAATGGTGTATTATACAAGAGCCGTGTGGGTCTTCAGTCACACAAACCTTTTCTAGAAATTGTCTCTACTCTCTCGTCTCTCTCGTCGGCTAGCAGCTGCCCTGCTCAAAGGGCCCTGTCAATGCCCACCACGTAAGACTGTCAGAGAAAGCTCAACAGCTGATGTGGAGATCATTATGGATCAATGGATGACCCCTCTGCCCCCCTTGCACTGACCCCTGACCCCCAGCACTTGGGGAGGCTGCTGCACAGCACCTCCAGACACGTCCAGGTACAAATATGACGCATTGCGATCTTCTTGTTTACACTCCTGAGTACAGACGGCCGGGCAGAACAGTGCAGAAGGCAGACGGGGCCTGAACGACGCCGAAAAAAACACAGGTGTTCAGGGTGCTCTCCAGGAAAACAGTCCGGTGAGCTGGATCCAGAATTTAGGGCATGAGAGCTATTCTGGGTCCTGTTCTCACATCTTTTCAAGTGCACGCCCGCTGGCAGCACACACAAGCGGTTTATATTCAGCTCCGTGTATTACAAAGAAATACCCAGTCCCTGTGTCACAACGTGCACACGCACTGGCTGAATTCTGCAGGACTGCTCAGTATTATGGTCGAACCAATGTGTATTTCATTTCAAATTAGTGTGTGTGTGCGCGTGTGAGAATGTGAATCCAGCTTTCATCTATTCACTTTTGCTATTTAATTTTTTTTTTTTTTTTTTACTGGTTATCTTGAGATGTTAAGTTGAGATTACTAGCGGAGGTGCTGCTTCTTCCTGTTGGGGAAAAAAATAACCACTTCCTGTGGATTACCACAGCTCTTGACGGAGCATCGCTATCAAGTATTCTAGTGCTAGTGGCTGTGATGCAGTAGACCTGGCTATGTTCATGTACCTGGTTTGAAGGTCTCAAGTTGAGTTATCAGAAATGGTCAGGTTCAGGTATTAGGTCAAAGATAGTCAAACTATAGATGGTAATGTTGAAGTATAAGGTTGAAGATGGTTTAGTTTAGGTGCATTTCGGTAAGCATTAGGTTTGCTTCAGTGCAGTCCAAGGGCCTTGTGGGGAAAGCAATGCATCATTGGAATAATCCCCCCCTGACAAGTTCATCTGCCCACTCCTCACCTTACAAGGTTCTCTCAGACAGCAGTGTCTGGAGTGCCTGTCCATCATTAGCTTGGCTAGCGTTAGCATGGCGTTAGTATTCAGCCAGGCAAACGAGGCCAAGCTGGGCCTGCAAGGGCCAGACTGTATTACAAAAGTAAGGGAGTCGGTCCTTCCCTCCGTGGCTTAAACCACAACTGGTTGTTCTGGTTGGACTTTTGAGGGCGTTGCACAGAACCACCCACAGCCAGGCAGTTAAAGAAACCCATCCGAAATGTAGACATTAGTATTAACCTGCTTTGTTCTAAACTGGGTTATGTGGATGACGGATGCTGGCTGATTTTTGGCCTTCTCCGCCCCCTGTGTAATTTCGGTACCTCAACACGATCTCAACCCTTTCTGAATTATTGAGCTGCTGTAAATATTCATCGTTGAAATATCAAGGTACGTTGATATCCCTTCCCGGATCAGAATCCCTGGTATCATGATGCCAATGCGTTCGCTCGTCTTCCATTTAAGAAACATTCATTATTATATCATTATTATTATTATTATTCAGTGGCATTGAACTTTTAACACGGTGGTTTTCTATCTACAAGGGCTCTGTGACGGACCGCTGGATACTTCAATGTTTTGGTACAGATGTTTGTCTGCCATTTGCCATATGTACATACTTTTCTAGCGACTTGTGATGACCCTGCTAAATAAATGGCGTCCATTCAACAATCGCTCCAGTGTCGTTTTCAATATCACGCACACTCGAAAAGCTCAGCTTTTAGAGTCAACCACAGCTTTAACTTTTTATTTTTTATACAAAATAAATCTGTACAATGTGATCTGAAAGCGTTATAAGTAGAACGTTTAATAGACTCTGACGATAAGCATTAAAATCCACAATTGTCATCCTTTAAAGTCAATAAAAAAAGAAAGAAACATAACGTGCAAATGTTTCAACTTTCACAGAAAACAAGACATTTCGACTCGTGTAGCAACTGTTTGACAGCCTTAATTATATAAAATACTCAACATGGGTTGATGATCTAAGAACACGCATCTCGACGCATCTCACGCGCATGTGTTAAAGGGCTCATATTTTACCACCAGGCAAAGTCTACCCTCTGGTGACCGCTAAGTGTCCGCCTAGCTGCATGACGACAGACCTACCAGCCTCCCCCGTGACCCAAAACAACCGCTTGGTTTGGCGCACCGACCCAGACGTCATACATCTGGCTGAGGTCACCACCAGGGCTTTGACTTTGAAATGGCTCATCACGCCCGCTAGTGAGAAGCAAGGGCCCCTTCGACGCATGGAGAAGCTCCGCGGCCACTCCATAATGACATGGATCTCTCCGTATGGCGGAGGGTACCGGAACGCACGGCCTACAGATGTGCGGATGACCCTGTCGATTCCCTTCTCAGACAGAATGGCCTCCGGGTAACCAATCCCGGTGTCCTGCGGCCCCCGTCTGTCCACCGGTCAGGCACAATCAAGGGGAATGCGGACGTGCAGTCACAACAACAATATCACTGCGCGAGAACCCCCCCCCCACCCCTCCTCCTCCTCCTCCTCCGCCACATCCCACCAACGTGTCCATCGGCAGCCAATCACCGGCCGGCGGCACGCAGCTCAGCCGGCGCGCTCCGTCTCGCCGGGCTGCAGGACGCAGTAGGGCCCGTAGAAGCAGCCGGAGTGGGCCCCGGGCCCCAGCCCCGCCAGCTGGCGCAGCGACTTGCACATGGGGCAGGGGTAGTCGGAGAGGCCCTCGATGTCCTCGAAGGCCTTGTTGACGATGTGGTCGGTGCAGGCGCCGCAGTACAGGTGGCCGCAGGACAGGCGCTTGAGGTGCGCGTCGTAGGAGATGCAGCTCTGGCAGTGGGGCAACTCGGGCCCCAGGGACAGGGACCCCGTCAGGGAGCTGCTGCCCAGGCTGCCGGCCCGACTGGAGCCCAGCTTGGTGGGAGACCTGGTGGGTGGGGGTGGGGAGAGTGACATAGCACTTCTTAGAGGCATCCTATTCGACTGGGTCTCTCTCTCTCTCTCTCTCTCTCTCTGCCGGAGTTGTGTATGATATCAGATATGAGAGCCAGACCGATATAGGATTTGTGCTGGATTTGTCAGTCATTTATTTTGCTTGTCGTTTGAGCATCGACTGTGAACTTAATGTTGAGTTTCAAAGTAAGATGTAAGCGTTTACGCTCTGTTGAACATGTACTCAATATATGACGATGGACTTTAATAGAATATTAGCCGCATGAATCAAGTCAGTGACATGAACAGAATGTGGAATGAGTTGATGAGGCTCCTGAGCTAGACGGTGCATTAAACGAGCAACACAAAGGCACTGCTCATACTAAATCAAAACCCAGTTGTCATAACAACTGAAATGAACCAATAGCCCTTACTTCATGTATTAGCCTCTCTCATATTATATATATATATATACACACACACACACACACACACACACACACACACACACACACACACACACACACACACACATTAAAACGGGCAAAGATCTACAGCAATCAGTACTCTTGGTTTCCCTTAATTAATTTCTCGAATCCATAGTCTAATCAGTGCGGACCCCCAACCAATATCGACTAATAAACGATCTTAGTCTATTGTGAAAAGCGACGGCCAATGAGACGACATGAAACCATGTTGATCACACCATACCTCGAAGATGTTGAATCCTTAAAACAGTCGAAGCTGAAGGCGGCCAAGAGTCTCCAGAACAGATCCATGCCGCTGCATCTCATGGTCCTGCAGCCCACACTCGAACAGCCCGGTGTCTAAAGGACGCTCCCCTCGCTTCGCTCATATTTGAGGACGACACAAATTTTGAGTTTGTGGACGCCGACCTCAAAATCCTCATTTAAAAACATACGGCGTACGGTGTGGTACCGAGAGCAGGCAGAGGATCAATGCACGTAAAACAAAGCATCGGCCATTCATGCCCCCCGCCCCCGTCGAAGCGCGTGCTGCGAATGGAGGGATGATCAATCACTACATCCGACGGCTCGCGCTGCATCTCCGGCTCAGTCCCGCGGGCGCGTGGTGGACACCCAACGGAACGCAGGAGGGGTAGCTGCGCCAATTACTGCGCGTCAATCAACGGCCACCTGACTCCTCTTCACCAATGAGGCGCAAGTGGAGCACACACGAGCGTTCTCTCTCTCTCTCCTCGCTGAGTCCTACGACGTTCTGTCAGTCATTGAGAACGTCTTTTTTTTTCTTCATTTTATAAACCAAGTGTTTGGCCCAAAAAATGACCCTGCTTTCGTCACGCACTCGATCTCACTAAAATCAAATGTAGTCACCATGCATGTGATTAATGTAATTATGCTCCAAAATGCCACGTAGTGGCAACATAAACCTGTTTCTCTAAGATAATTGATAAATAACTTGGAGTCCTATATGTATGTGTTGACAGGTACAAGCCGGAACATTGTTAAAGGTTATGGTTCGTTTGGCCACCGGGGTGTAGGCCTACCTGGTTCTAATGGTCCTGTCAAAATTAATAAGACTAGTATTCTGGACTACTAAACCAGATGTGCCCGACTTGGTAGGAAACGCCCGTACATCGTTAACAAGCAGATGAAGACTGTCAGTAAATTGGGCCAATTGGTAATTAGACTATTTTTAAATCAAACTATGTGTCATTGTAAGTGTCTCTCTCTCTCTCTCTCTCTCTCGCTCTCTCTCACTCTCACTCTCTCACACACACACACACACACACACACACACACACACACACACACACACACACACACACACACACACACACACACACACACACACACACACACACACACACACACACACACACGAACGAACGAACGAACGAACGACGTCGTCGTTCGAGCACGTCGTGTGTGAGGACGACATCTAGCGGGCAAGCAGAACAGCTCCATGGTACACACACACACACACACACACTTCGGCGTTCTTTTTTAAAACAAACGTCAAAAAATGCCAAGCTTCGTATACACCCCCATAAAAACAGTCCCGATCCACAGTCCAAACAACCGGGGGCCGAACCGAGTGTCTACCCTCGGCATGGACAAGATGTGTCAACGTCGACCGTCGACCCGAGCGTTGTTTTCTAAAGCCGCGGGGACATACTTTGTCTGTTATATGCAAATGTTGCAGCGTCTAAGAGGAAGGAGAGAGAGGGAGGAACTTGGTGTTGAAGTTCGTCCGCGGCACCGTACGTGTCACCACTTGTGATCAATGGGACACGGAAAGAGACGGCCGAAGTTTTACATCGCTACCGACCACATATATACTGATACAACTCAACGTTTTGTGATCCTTCAGTCTCATGTCCACACGTTTGTTTTCACCTGCCAGGTGAGTTTTGGACACTGTTTTTGTCACGTTGTTGTTACGTTTTCAGCTGGCGCCTGTTTGTTTGTAAAGCTGTGATTAGTGCCGTGTTCAGTTATTTGGTCCTCGGTTACAGTTTGGTTCTGCTCTGTTGGACCTAACGGTTTGCTTTACGCTGGTTTACCGTCAACAATGTGGCGACACTTTCGATGAGCAGCGTTGAGTCGAGCGCAAAACTTTGACGTCGTTTTAAAATCCAGTGGTAAACTAAATGACCGAAGCGATCTAATTACAAACTGTATTGGTTGTGCTAGTGGGCATTAAATAGCGTATAATGATAATTACAAACTGTATTAGTTGTGCTAGTGGGCATTAAATAGCATATAATAATGTGGAATCGAGTATCAATTCCAAACGCTGCTACTATACGTTTATCTTTGGCTTCACCTTCAGACGTTTGAACAATGAAATCGCATTATGTTTAAAGCAGTTGTGCGCTTTTTTTTGTACAGCATTCATCAGAGGCAGGGTTAAAGGTGACTGAACGGAACATAGCCAGCCTCCTATGCTCCCGAACCGAGGGCAGCAGCCGACCAGAGCCCCCGATACTGCACCATGACGCAGCCCGGGCCGGTCCGAGACCTCCCGCCGGGTCACTGTGAGGAGGGGGACCTGTTGCGGCTGGACTTCTTCAGGAAGCTGGGCTTCTCGCCCGGAGAGGTTCATGCCACGCTGAGGAGGCTGGGCCCCAGCACAGACACCAACTCTGTCCTCGGGGAGCTGGTGGGGAACAAGACCAGCCAGCAGGCCGGGCGTACATCCCCCGATGTAGCCAACGGGGGAGACCAGTGGGACGTGGTGGGCCCCTTGAGGCGTCCTGGCAGTAGGGTGGCGGCGGCGGCGGCGGCTGGGCGCACCGTATCCACGCCCTCTCCTCCCCCTCCTCCTCCTCCTCCCCCCCCCTCAGCAATGGTCCGGACAGGAGAGGACCGGGAGAGGGGCGAAGAGGAGGACGAGCTGAAGGCGGTGGTCATCGACGGCAGCAACGTCGCCATGAGGTGAACCAAACTTTCAAACGTGAACCCTGAAGCCTCGTTCATGGTTCGGAATCGTGTGCGTTGTTGCGCTGCCATGGCAACGATGTCACACAATGCCGGATCAGCAAAACACAGAAAAGTGTGTTTAGGCTCATCGGGCCATTCTTACTCAAGCAGCGTCAATGTTTTTCTGGGTGCGTACAACTGCTCCCGACGCCATGGGAGCCAAAGGTAGCATGTTAAGTGTGGCAAAGTGGACACTTTTTTTTTTCTTTTTTTTTTTGTTATCTGACGCTGCGTTTTCCAGGAATCGCGTTCCTGTTCTGCGTTTCCTTGTGCCACGCTCCTTGCCTTCCTTGTTTGAAAGATCAGCACTCTTTTGCACGCACACACACGCACGGAGAGAGAGAGGCAGACACAGAGAGAGAGAGAGGGGAAGAGACACACACACACAAAGAGAGAGAGAGAGAGAGACAGAGAGATCGATCAGCTGCCTTACCTGGCCTATTCTACTATACTTGAATATCCTGGGCGGTGGGATGGTCAAACACATTGAACCTGACAAGCACACAACTGAACATTAGGCCAACCACCCAGGGCGTGAGCGGTCATGCCCGTGCGTGTTCATCATAAGGTCATTGCCACACTATGCAAATCCTGAGTGCGCGCACACGCACACACACCCCCCTCCACACATCCGTCTGTTGTCAGAAGCACAGCCACACTGTGCTCCCTCTCTCCAATTACCTGAGTGATCTCTCTCACCTCCCTCGCGGGAGTGGGGGGGGATGGGGGGGAGTTGTCTCTGACGGACTAAATATGCACAAAAGAATGTTTATGAGGAATCCAGTCACTGTGTGAATATTTGCCGAAGCCTTTTGTTTAAGTTTTTTTTTTTACACACACACTGTAGCTCCTTCAATCGCGAGAGAGAGAGAGAGAGAGAGAGAGAGAGAGAGAGAGAGAGAGAGAGAGAGAGAGAGAGAGAGAGAGAGGAGAGAGAGAGAGAGAGGAGAGAGAGAGAGAGAAGAGAGAGAGAGAGAGAGAGAGAGAGAGAGAGAGAGAGAGAGAGAGAGAGAGAGAGAGAGAGAGAGAGAGAGAGAGAGAGAGAGAGAGAGAGAGAGAGGAGAGCGCGAGCGAGCTCTCTCCAGACCGTGTCGGACGTGGTCTTGTGAGAAGATATCGAGAGAAGATATCGCTGTGCCGCTTCCCTGTTGCATTTGAAGATGTGTGCGAGTGCCCAGTCATCCGTCACCTTTTTCACCCGCGCTCCCAGCGACGGCAAGATCCTGTTTCAGCTGACTTATAAACGGCGGAGGATATCGAATGTCATTTCACATTTCATTTTCACTGAAATAATCTCCCCCCCCCCCACCTCTCCTTCTGTTTGTTTGGTTTTTTTCAGTCATGGAAACAAGGAAGTGTTTTCCTGCCAGGGCATCCTTTTGGCCGTCAACTACTTCCTGCGTCGAGGACACGCCACCATCACCGTCTTTGTCCCGTCATGGCGCAAGGAGCAGCCCCGCCCCGATGCACAGATCACAGGTTAGGACCCCCTCCCTCCCCCTCCCTCCCCCCCCTCCTCCCTCCCTCCCACAATCCCTGCGGGGGGGGGGGGGGCGGAGAGACGCTATCCATGCCAGATGAAGTGTGTCTCTGTGGGAAAGTTGCAACACTGTTGCCCAGCGCTGACCCGTCTACCTATGGTATGGCTGGACTTGGAATTGGCCTTATCTGCCACGGTCTTATCTGCCTGATTGACTTCCTTATGGTGTTGTGCAGTTCATTTACATTTTGGACAGAATGGAGAATGGTGAATGGAACAGTCGGCCATAGTTCAGACTTAGTATGTTCAACGCGTGTGGTTGTATGAGCGTACACTGCTTTTAAGGTGTGTGTCTGGCGTAGGGCAAAACATATTGAGTGGGTTCTGCTCCCACACACACACACACACACACACACACACACACACACACACACACACACACACACACACACACACAGTTAAAGTGTTTTATTTGTCATGCACAGTATAACACAGGGTCGTTCTGATCAGTGCAACTCCTTGTGACAAATGAAATGAACAAATAAAGGTCACAAATCAGAAATGGTCGAAGCATAGCGAAACCAGCCACAAACAAACTACTAATAAAGATAAAACTCTTGCTGCATTCCAGAGAATGTAAAAATGGTGAATATAGTATCTGCATAAGGGGAGAATATGACTGGACAAGAAGGATTAGAAGTAGTAAATATGATCAATATAAAGTGTAGGTGTGCGGATGTACACTCAAACGTGGGTAATGGGCATAGAAGGTCCAAAGGCCCAGGGCATGTGTACACATACACCTTGTACCTGTTGATGTAATGGCAGTGTACGTTCAGAACCGTGTTGGGGGAGGAGTCATCAATTATCTTACCTCATTCCAGGAAATAATGTTAAGCTTCTGGGGAAAAACCCCACAAGGAAGTGAAGCTGTTTTTTTTTTGTTTTTTTTTTGTTGTTTTACCACACCCAGAAAAGAGTCTGCCACACTGCAAAACTCGGGAGCTGATACCGAAAGATAACTTCAGACCATTTGTCATGGAGATAAAATGAGGCTCTGGAATGAAAGAACAATACACACTTTGCATCATGAGGCGAGACTTAAAATCTGAGCGTCACAATCAGACCATACTGTATAGCCCACAAGACACCCATCAATGACTGATCGACCGGTCAAGTACTAAACGCTACATAACCAATGACCAGAGTCTTTGAGTGGGAAAGAGCGAAGGAGGGCACGGTCCCTGGGCGCACACGCACACACACACACTGCATTGTCTGCCAGCAGCGTGCGCGTCGCTGTGTGTGTTGGTGACGTAAGGTCTTGAGCCGAGGCACTGCGGCGGGCCGCGGCTCAGGTGTCTGCCTCTGCAATGTCAACACGGCTGCGGGATCAAAACAGCGCACTGTGCCGATAAGGAACAATGCGCCCTGAACCGCCAAAACACGAGGCGTGCTTTTTTTCAGCACGCGAAGGAGGCGATGAGAGGATAATGCCGCCGAGACATCTAGACGTACGGGGGGGGGGGGGGAGTCGGTGATGATTGTGTGAGGGTGAAGACGACGACGATGATGATGGTGATGATGATGATGACGGTGGTGTGGGTTCAGAGCAGCATATCCTGACTGAGCTGGTTAAGTGGTGATGATGATGATGATGATGGTGAAGATGATGTTGATGATGGCACGGTAGTGTTTTTCTTCTTCAGACGAGCACGTCCTGACTGAGCTGGTTAAGTGGTCTGAGCGGTCTGTGATGATGATGATGATGATGGTGCTGATGATGGCGCTGCGGTGGTGTTTCTTCTTTCAGACCAGCACATCCTGACGGAGCTGGAGAAGCGGAAGATCCTGGTGTTCACGCCGTCGCGGCGCGTGGCCGGCAAGCGCGTGGTCTGCTACGACGACCGCTTCATCGTGAAGCTGGCGCACGAGCTGGACGCGGTGATCGTGTCCAACGACACCTACCAGGACCTGCAGGCCGAGCGGCCCGAGTGGAGGAAGTGCATCGAGGAGCGTCTGCTCATGTACTCCTTCGTCAACGACAAGTAAGAGTCTGTGTGTCAGGGGATGTGTCGGGGATGTGAGTGTAGATCGTCGGTCTTTTTTTTTTGTTTTGTTTTTACCACGCCTGACGAGTCCTCCTGTCCTGCCCGGAACAGCAGGATGTTTTCGAAACGTTTTGTTAAATGTATCCGTTTGGCCCTTTTTTCAAACCTGTTTTCAAATCCCCTTTTTATGTAAATCAGACTATTGCTCTGTGTAAATGCACGTCAGTTGGGAGTCTGTTGAAACTATTGTGTTGGATCACACACTAAACAATTCCCCCTTTGTGTTGACTGACTGTTGACTGACTGTTGACTACAAGCACTCTGCTTACTGGTTACTTTACACTGTTTACCTACTGTTTACTACTGTCACTTTAATGACTACTGCCACTTTACAACTGTCCACCCATATTGCACTACTCATATACAATACTGCACTTTAATCGCTCCTTTGCACTTCTGGTTGGAACGCCAGCTATATTCCGTTGTCTCTGTACTTGTACTCTGCGCAATGACAATAAAGTTGAATCTAATCTAACCTTTGTTCTGGGTTAAATGTCAATTCCCCGTTATTGCTCATCTGCTTCCTGTTTCTATTTCCTGTTTCCTGTACATAGGTTCATGCCCCCAGATGACCCCCTGGGGCGCCACGGGCCGAGCCTGGATAACTTCCTGAGAACGAGGCCTCTGGCGTCTGAGCCAAACAGACCGCTCTGTCCTTACGGTACGAGCTGACCAGAGACCTGCTCTGTAGGGCTCTGTCCTCGTCCTCTACCTGCAGAACAGAAAGACCGGCAGTTCGGTCGCGTAGGAAAATAATGTTAGTGCTTCCAAAGAAATCGAAATGGAAACCTTTGAGGCTCTAATGAATTCCCTTCTGTTAAACTAAATTAAATTGTGAATTCAATATTTCATGTTGAAATATTTAAATATTTAAAATATGTTAAATGTTAAACTATACTTAATAAGTATTACTTATTCAACTTTAGAATTTAACATTTTTAACTGGATATTTTGTTCAAGCTGATTACTTATCATGAGATGCTAGTGTTAGGGAATTTTTGTCCTTGACAAATAGAAATTGGCAACCAATCATACGAAATCAGTTGATACGTCAAGCAATGGATGAATCGACCAATCACGAGACATTGGGACTATGTATTCATATTCATGTTCCTGTTCCTGGTCCAGATAAGAAGTGCACCTACGGCAACAAGTGCAAGTTCTACCACCCGGAGCGCGGCAACCAGGCCTACAGCTCCCTGGCCGACGAGCTGAGGGAGAAGGCTCGGATATCCAGCGCCAAGCCCGACCGGAAGTACCAGCTGTTGCCCAGGGGGCCTTCTTGCAGCCCGGGTCTGGCATCGAACTCGCACTCCCTGGACCCCCCGGAGACGGAGGCCTGGCCGCCCCTGGAGCCCAGAGGCTCGGCCCACTTCGCCAAGGTCACAGAGAACTTCCTGATCTGCAAGGAAGGGGCCAGGACCACCCAGAACCACACCTCTGCCGCCTGGGCCCAGAAGGACTGGCCGGGCCCCGCCTGCCCCTCCCACCACCCCTACTCCGGGCTGTCCCAGGACTCGGGCCTGGGCTCCTACGAGAGCCACTTTTCAAGCGACGGCCAGTCGCCGTGGTCCAGACCCCCGCAGCCCTCTGTGTATCTGGAGGGGCCCGGCCCCCGCTCCATGTGCGGGTGCTGCCCCCCAACCGAGCCCCCAGCAGAACTCTATCCCCGCTCCTCCTCCTCCTCCTCCTCCTCCTCCGTTCCCAAGTACGACTCCGCCCCGCCCTACGCCTACGCGCCCAGCGGGCCACAGTACTACAGCCTGCCGGGCCAGCCCCCGCAGGGCAGACGGCTCAACCCCAGCCAGCAGCACCCGCAGCCCAAGTACTGGTCGGTGCCCCCCGAGGCCAGGGGGCCCGGCAGTCTCTCGGGGCCCCAGGTGGGCCCCCCCCGGCCCCCATCTCACCCGTGGGCGCCCTCTCAGACGTGCTCGCCGGCCTTTGACCCCGATAGGCTGGACCTCCGCAAGAAGCTGCAAGCTATCTTTAATCCCTATCAGGTGAGGTTACAAGTGCCGTGTGTGTGTGTGTGTGTGTGTGTGTGTGTGTGTGTGTGTGTGTGTGTGTGTGTGTGTGTGTGTGTGTGTGTGTGTGTGTGTGTGTGTGTGTGTGTGTGTGTGTGTGTGTGTGTGTATACAGCTGTACGTGGCTGTATGCTATTAACAAAGTAGATGAATCTGTAGACAATTAAACTGATGTATTGTTGTGTGTTGTTAATACATTGGTGCTAATATATTGCGAAAGATATTGATATCTTTATTCTACCTTGATTCTCGACTCGCACTGATTCTGAATTGTCAATTTTTGCTGCTGTATCACCTAAATGTATTATGCAAGTGTAATTACGTGTTATTAATTATTAACAATATAACAATAGATACAGCGGTTAGAAAATAGGAATTTGCCATTGAGCAGCACATTGTAGAGATGAGACAGCTGGTTCAGGGATGTCAACACGTAGGCCGTGGACATTGGGGATCGAACCCATGATCTTTTCAGCTGGTCGTCAACCCACTGCCCTACCCACTCGACTCGCCTGTATCAACGCCGTCTTGAACTTCTCCTGCCAGGTGGATGCAGTGATGGAGATGTTCCCACACCTCACAGATGCACAGAAACTGGCAGCAGAGATCCTGAAGCTCAAAGCTCAGGGAGAGGTCTTCTGATCTCCTCCAGATCCAGGTGACCCATGATGACCCACGGTGACCCGTGATGACCCATGATAACCCCTGATGACCCTTGACGGCCTGTGATCACCGTTAGTTCTGATGTCCATCCATAACTTACAGACTCAATGGTGTTCCTGTAAAACAGACTTATTTGATTGTGTTACAAAGTCTGCGTCAGCAGGGCATGACATTTCAACCAATAACAACATGCAAGCTTTTGCCCCGCCCTCACATGCCATTTTAACAATTTCAATGCCCTGAATGGTATATCATGGTGCTTAAGAGCATTTTCTAGCTCTCACTCAAAAAGTCGAAAGGCAACATCTACAAATGTTGTCTGTCTGTCTGTCTGTCCCTTATAGATATATATATATATATATATACTGTATATATATATATTGTACATATGTATGTATGTATGTATATTTATATTTACATGGGGAACATGGTTGGATCTGTTTAGGATCTGTTAATGTTTGATTGTATGACACTTGAGTCAAGTTGTCCGTGCTTAGGAGGAAATTGTGCTTCCGAAGCGCTTGTGCGTTTTGGAGATTTCGCTGTTGATGCATATTGTGTCTGGGCCGAGGCTCGCGTCGTCGTTGATTCCTCGCACCGGGAATGAGACGTCCCTCGGTCCTTGTGTCTGACGTTTGCGTGAACCTCTTGTATCAAAATGTGGCGCGTTCACACACACACACACACATGCACACACACACACACACACATGCACACACACACACAAACATGCACACACACACACACACACACGCACACACACATACACACACACACACACACACACACACACACACACACACACACACACACACACACACACACACACACACACACACACACACACACACACACACACGCACACACACAGACACACACAGGAGTGTACATGAAAGCGGTGTGTGTTTGCAGGATTGGCTGAACCTAGGATTTGCATGTTGGAGAGCCTGTTGGCATGACGTTTGGCTCCAGGGGGAGAAGTTCAAAGTGTAACCACTGGCTTCTCAACTTGCCACCACACGGTGATGACACACCCCTTTTGTAGCTCGCAAGTCCGTTTTTTTTTTTTTTGTTTGTTTGTTTTTCCCTCCTCTGTGTGGAGTTCACACAGACGAGATGTTGTGGATATCAGAGATTTGTTGGAATGTTGGAATGTCACGTTTCCATTGAGATTGTGCTCAGATATCCGGCATTACCGATCCAGAATGGTTTAAAGGGGTTCTAGTGCCTTAGGACCAGTAACCATAGCGTTTGCTGAAGACCAGCATCAAGTGATTCTGTTTAATTTATTACTGCAGAATCAGCCCCATAACATTCTTCTTGTGTAATATTTTTTTCGGAAATTGGGCGATTGAATTTTTTAAGTGGGTAATTCGAGTCCAAGATATTTTTGGGATTTTAAAGTTAACTGTGTATGTGTGACATTATAAAGTTGATGACTGATATAAATAAAGATGGTAGTCTGAAAGCTTTGTGCTGCGTTGATTGATGGTGTGAATTGATTGGTTAGTCAGTTACCTTTGGTAACGTCATGGATTTCCTTTGTAGTTTAAAAGGTCATGTCATTGTTTTTGTCAGTTATATGGATTCAGTTAAATGTAATGGGGCGTGTCTATGTTTCCCACAAGGAAACGTAGAACACCCCATGCATCTAACCTTGCCATGAGGAAGTATCTTGAGCTAAGTAAACGTTATTGACAAAGCAGTAAACCACTTCCTGAAACAAACCCCAAAACAAGTCAATGTTTAAACCTGTGTGAATTTATTTCACTTCTCAGTATTCTACAGAAACGACAAAGTAACGTACACAAATGCATAATAACAAGAGAGCCAGTTGGATAAATACATTAACATACAATACCACAAATCGTCCTCCATTGCTAACTTATACCTACCAACCGCCTATTATTTACAGTGCATAATAAAGCAGTAAGTTCCTATTGCAAATCCTCTGCTTCATTCATAACACTAATAATCCTCCATTTTGACATTGAGTTGGCAGTGAGTAGCAGTACCGAGCAGATCAGACCAGATCAAACCATTTCTGACCAGATCAAACTGGAAACGGTAACACCCTGATCAGACCAGTAATGAGTATGACCAGATCAAACCAACAACAACTAGATCAAACCAGTATTGACCTGATGCGAACCTCAGACCAGTAACATCCAGATCTGGTACCAAAAAGATCAAACCAGTACTGACCAGATCAGGTCCAGTCACAGCCAGATAACTTTCAGTCTACTCCCACGGTGGCAGTTCTACTCCCAGGCCAACAGAAGTTTGCTGAAGGGGACAAAGGCACCGTAGCCTGGGTCACTGCCCAGAGGGAAAGAAGGAGAACACAAAAATATATTAAGCATTAAAACTACCAACACAATTCACACACACACACTCAAGTGCAAATGCAACAAGTGCAAATGCAAAAATAGCTAATTGGAACTCAATGTTCAAACCAAATGAATGAGTTGGCACTGTTGGAACCAGTTGTTTGGATGCATTGGCATGCATTGTCTGCGTGTATTTGCATATTTGCTTCAGACGCTTCGACGTTGTAAGTGTGCGCGTCATACGTGTTCGCTTAGGCCTTGGGCTACTCTGGGCCTGTTTCTCATCAGCAGTGGTTTCACCAACAACAGGTATGTTAACGCTTCTTCTGTAGAGCTTAATAACACTGTACGAGAACAATAACACCCGGTAGAATATACACATTGTTGAACCAGCTCATAAACATGGCGGGAGTTCAGCGGGCCTCATTGAGTTTACTCATAGTTTACTCAAATTGCACGCATTTTTCTCAAGTACACACGGCGGCCGGCGTGCTCTGCTTACATATACTAAAACCCCATTAAAGCGACACGATGGCCGGGGGAAGCATTTGAAAAATGCTTTAGAAGTGCTACACAGCACCACTTAGAATGACAAATTGCCTCCCTCGGTCTTGTCTCGAGCCTCCCAAGCCCTCGTTCCCTGAGTCGCACGTGGAGACGGCTCACCACTGGAAGTAGCTCTGGCCCCGGTGGCTGCCGTCCTGCAGCGCGGCCGGATCGCGCCTGGCCAGCTCCACCCCCAGACAGAGCTCTGGCTCCCCCTGCAGGAAGCCCAGGTAGCGGACGGTGCCGGTGCCGACCCGGCCCGAGGGCAGCATGACGCGGACCCGGTGGCCCGGCTGCAGGTCCATGGGGGAATGCGGCGCAAAGCAGCGCCGGCCGGCCCGCGAGCTTCTCCGCGACTCTGCGCTGAGAGAGGAGCGTCCGTTCTGCTGTTAGCGCGCCGATATCGCTCTGAAGCGCCGACATCGCTCTGAAGCGCCGACCGGACCTCAGGGCACACTGGCCCGATGTTGGGTCTCGTAGGAGCGGCGTGCAGACTTTGACATGGTAAATCTTGATATGATAAAAACGTACGTATGTGTATATGTATATATCACCTGACGCTTCCATCTCTAACATGAAATATGTGCTGGGATTCATTTATCACTGTTATCCAAACCAAATGGCCGTGACTTGGAGGGCGGGGTCAGGGCATCTTGCTCAGCGTTTCCTATGGTGGACTGCAGACATTGGGGTGCGAACCCAGTACCCTTTTCGGCCGGGATTCAAACACCCTAAGCTCTGGAGACTCTACCCTGGCGCCTGTGTTGACGTCACTACCTGCTGTTCGAAGACATCGCCGCATCGGTCTCTGAGCCAGAAGAACCTGAGCAGCAGGACTGATCCCCCCACAGGCTGCTGGGGCAGGAGGGGCTTCTCAAGCTCACCGTGACCTCCGAGTGATTTGTGGGGCCGCCTAGGAATTTTGAGGGTTGTTGAATTTAGATTAGGCATCCGCCAATTATGCTGCTTCATACTGTCAATGTCAGAGTCCATTCTGAACAATGGACTCCGACAAATGGCTGAGAAATAAAAGTACTCTGAATTACTTCTAAAGGTTCTCTACAGTTCAGTACTTATGCTGCTGTTGTTGTTGTTGTTGCTGCTACTTACATGAGTGTTCCGGTACTGTAGTGTTAGTGTTGGGGTCCACTGGGTCCGTGCTGTCTTCTCCAGCATGCAGTCTGACCTCTGACCTCAGCTGGTCACATGGGGGGAGGGGGGGAGGCCAAACAGCCAATGTTTCCATCTCTCCTTATCCTGCTTTCTCTCTTCTTCTCTCCCCATTTTTTTCACTCTCTCTCTCGTTTATGCTCTCCCCATCCTTCTCCCTCACTTTCTCACTTTCTCTCTCTCCTTTTCACCATCTCTTACACTCTTTTATCCCATGCTGTCTTCGTGACTCTCACACTCTAATTGAACTCTCTCGGTCTTACTTAATCCTTCTCAATCTAATGCTGTCTCTTGGTCTCTCTCTCTCTCTCTCTCTTTCAATGTGCTTAGTCTCTCCCTCTGATGCTTTCTTTTACATTCACACGCAGACACATGCACACACACACGTGTCTACCTGTTCTTTAATGTGTGCATGTAATATGAACTTGACACCTAACTGAAACACAGCACATACAAACACACACATGCACACACACTCACCTGCATGCATAGCTCTTCCTGCTTCCTCAGCAGTCCGTTGAACTTCATTTCCCACGATGCCCGGTCACAGAAGATGCGTGTCTTTAGTGACAGAATGTCCCTCTCTGCCTTGGCCAGTCTCCTCTGGAGGGCGCTGGTGTGCTCTGGGCTGCCTGGGATCCCTGCACTCGCCCTCCGCTCACACATTAACACTAACACACAGAGAAGGAGAACAAGAAATTCATGGGTCACATTCATTGTGTGTATAATAACTATAAATGACTAAAATTCATGTCTGGGGTTTGTTTTTTATGCAACTAGCTTTGGTGATGAGGGCTAAGAAGGTGTGTGTGTGTGTGTGTGTGTGTGTGTGTGTGTGTGTGTGTGTGTGTGTGTGTGTGTGTGTGTGTGTGTGACCTGTGACCTGTGTTTGGTTCCGGTCGTCTTCTGGTTCCGGTGTCTACTGGACAGCTTTTCTTCCTCGGCAGGAATTGTACTGCATTGTACGGACATACCTACCAATAAAATAACTTTATTCAAACTATAACAACACTCAATATAGTGCGCCAATGTTTTGTGTTCTAGTTTTAGCATGTGTCATTTGTTTTGTATTCTCGGCCACAGAATTGATGTCATACGCACCCACAGAAACCTGCAGGTGCACAGTATCCCTTTAAATGTCCACGTACAGGCAGACAATAGGAAGTATGTCACCATGTTGACACCCGCTCCCCTCTCATTGATAGATTCTCACTAGGGTTAGAGACACTGGTCAGGTCACACAGGGTTTTAAAGGGGTTTCCACACCGGACCACTTGGGTATTTTTTTCTGCTATGAGTACAGCTTTGCTTACATCACAGGTACCCTCAGTAAGACCCAACCATGTGTGTATTTGTGTATGTGTGCGTGTGTGTGTGTGTGTGTGAGAGAGTGAGAAAGTGTCTGTCTGTGCATGTGTATAGTGCGTGTGTATACCACTTTCCTACAGACATACAGTGGACTGTATATAGACTACCTAAGAAAAGACCTTGTTCGGCCTACTGACCTTTAGCAGGGATTTGAATGATGTCATTTCTTCTGCAGGCAAAAGAGAATTCCACACTTTCTATTCATTCCATGGCAACATATCATCAAACCAGGTAGACAAGTCTGGTATGCTTATGTTGCACTCTGATTCCAGTCAGCCTTGCTGGTGACTGAGGAGCTAACCAATACAAGGCAGGTTAAGCTGAGCTAATCCTATTAGCTATTCAGCAAAAACAGTAGCCTAGTGGGAGCCAGGCTTGATTCGCAGATGTCAACATGATCTGCTAAAGACTGATAGGGAGTATCCTATGCTAACCTACCAGGCGGGAATCATGGCCAGTACTTATGCTGAGTTCAGCTATAACTTGGAGGTCGGGAACTCTGACTTAGAAAAATTAAGGCACGTTACTCAAAGTTTCTTGTCGGAAACTCGGGTTTGATTTTGTCTCCATTTTGGAAGCAAAGGAGCATTTCAATGTTGGTTATTGTGTTGGTGGTAATGATGTTTAGGTCATCAATAACATAAGCTAATATAAGTTAATATTTAAGTTTATCTGGTTGGTTTTGCAGGACTCAAACCTTCTAGAGTCCTCTCAAAATGGCAGAGTATCGGCCACAAGAAAATCCCATGATGTATTCTGATGTACGAGCCCTATATGGGGATTATTCACCTACACGTAACCTTCGCTGTAAAGCGGTCTCTGGGGTCCCTAAATGACTGACCGCATTATTCCAGAGATCTCATCATAGCGAGAATCTATTTCACGTTGTTTTGCAAAAAAAATACCTACATACACATATTTATTTTTGTTTTAATTACATTGTATGCAGAAACAACCACATTCACGCAGCGTAATGTTTTTATAGGCATTGATATTATTTATACTTTGTGTCGCGTAAGTGTACTTCACAATCCAATATATATCTCAGTTAACCCAACGTAATTATCCTACTTTAATTTAATCTTTCTCTATGGATTCTAAGTAGAAATCTGATCTTATAAAATTAAATACAACATTTTCAAGGGACATACTGGGAATATATGGTATATTTTAGTAAAATATTCAGCCACTAGAGGGAACTGACACATAAACGTGTCCGCCTTTAAAGCCATTGAATTTGGTAGATGGGTTCACATTCCCAGTTGGCAACGTTGCCATGTGAGCTCACCTGTGTAATTAAGCCACAGTTACTTACAACAATAGCTCTACCTAGAGGACTACGTCGAGAATATTATATGACATGTTTTCATTTGAGAGAGCATTTCTGTGATCGTACCATAGACCATAATGTAAACAATTGTCTTCGTGTTTCGAATATTTATGTATTCCACTTGTACTTGTGTGTTTTCGCGGCTGTTAAAGTTCATGTTCCTCCATAATCCGAAAGCCAGCTTCTCTTCTCTGCGGACGGGTGGAACGAGTTTGACTTTGAAAAGGCCGTAGTTGCGCCATAAACTATGGCGTTCTATCATTGATTATGCAAGAGAGGTGTCTTTGGTTTCAAAGTAAAGCTGCCCATTCAAACGAAATATGACCCTGCATGCAATATTTCACTGCCCGGATAAGAACGGCGAATGAATAGGTGTAGAAAATAATCCATGGATCTGCCAGCATACAGCTCTATTATGTGGTTGTGTTCATATAGGGCACGACACGCCTGCTAACCCACTTGTCCCTTGAGCAAACAAAGAGTTGAGAAATGGGAGCAAAAATTGTTTGTCAAAAGTTAGCCTATTTCAGCTTTTTGTTGGTGATCCTTTTTTTCTGGCTCAACACAGTAGGCTGAGGTGTATTTAGAGTCAGATGGTTGTAGCAAACGGTTAACCATAATTAATCTCCAATATATTAGATTAATTGAACCCCTGACATTATTATACAACACATAGCCCTAACCTCAAAAGGTTCCTTGCTCTTGTAGTTTCCCTGTAGTATTACTGGATGTAAAATTCTCTATTGGACTATTGATTACAGATTTGTTCCATCATCATTTGGTGTATCCATCATGAATAGGAACATGTCTTGTGGATATGTTGGTGGCGCTGCGAGTTGTTATGGTTCCATGTAATTTGTGTACAGAGGACAATAGTACTTAACAGACCTTGTTAAGTATTTTAATATCAGACATAGATACTTGTCACATCATCTCTATCAACAGACATGAATAGTTTCACACAATAAATATCATCATATTAAATATCATCATCAAGTAGCATGAATGTACAAAATCTCCTCAAAGTTAAACATCCCACGCAAAAGCGTGAGTTTAGAGTTTCGAGCCAAAACATGGAACCAAGCCTCCAGAAGCCAAACAGTGACGTAAACCGACACACGCGCAGTCTTCAGCACCAAAAAGCCTTTTGTCACGTGACTTCTTACAGGTGCCTTTTGTTGGTTGCCCAGGAATTCTACGTTCTTGGCGCGGGACAAAGGGGTAATTGTAGTAATCCGGGGGGGGGGGGGGGGGGGGGCAGCGAGTGGGGGTTTTGATTTCATTTCACCTGGGGGTGTTTGGTGCTTTCCTATAGGAGCGCCACAGTCACCAACACAAAGGGACGGTCCCGGCTACCTGCGGCCCGACCACCGGCCTGCAGAAACCAGCTCCCCCCGCCGGGTCTCCCCAGGACCTCTGGTCACCCGCTGCAGAGTTCTGCTTCCGGACGCCGGGACGTTACGCGCGCGACCCCGGAGTACAACAGCTCCCCTCCTGGCTTCTGAGAGTCAGCGTTTGGTTGAGTTGGTTTGTGTTTTCTGTTCGTGGGTCGATACCTCATGTGGAGTCAAAAGGACTACCGGTCTCTGTGACAATTCCCCGTTGGAAAAGGAAGGGTTTACGACACACACACACACACACACACACACACACACACCTGCCCCCATGAAACTGCTCACCGGCTGCATCCACAAACACTGTTGAATTTATTGTGTTATCGAAGTTAAACATGTGTTATTATATTGTACAAATATTGGTCCTGTCCGGAGTAGTGTCTGAGCAGCACAAAGTCCCTGTGCATCCATCGAACAAGTTACCTAGCAACCCCCCCCCCCCCCCCCCCCCCCCCCCCACACACACCTGCCACCCACCTCCTACAGAGATGCTGGGGTTAAAGGGTGGGGGGGGAGTTTCCACTTCTCAGGAGAGAGAGAAAGAGAGAGAGAGAGAGAGAGAGAGAGAGAGAGAGAGAGAGAGAGAGAGAGAGAGAGAGAGAGAGAGAGAGAGAGGACGGAGCGGGACCAGAGAAGATAGAGAGCAAGAGAGAGATATACAGAGATACAGGAGAGAGAAAAATACAGAGAGATAGGGGAGCTAGAGCAAGAGAGAGGGAGAGAGAAACAGAGAAAGAGAGAGAGAGCATTCCCTTCAGCGCCAGCTGGCAGATACTCTGGGACCTGACAGCCAGTGAGCAGGTCCTTCTTTGAGGTTTGTTATATTTTTTTTAAATTAACTTTGTATTCTGTACTTTACTGAAAACAATGCCGGTAATATCATGTTTGTTGTGTGTTGTGTGCAGCCGTGTCTGTGGTTATCATGGGGTTCATTACAGGGAGAGCGTTTATGTGGGTATAGTCATCTCTGCACTTCTCTCTGGGTCTGGGGTTCAACTCCACCTCCGGAGAACCCCACCAAAACAAAGCAGACCGACAAACCAAAACCCAGACCCAATCAATTCAGTACGATCATATCACTGTCATGGTGATCAATAATGACGCTCATATTGGCTCTGTGCACTGAGGAACTAAAACAACAAACCGATGCTTTCCACAACTCCTGGACAGACAGTGAGCTGGAAATGGATGAGTGGCAATTGAATAGAAATGTCAACCAGGCGGCGCGCTGTTTGAGGGTGTTGACTAGTTAGCGGACTTGGAGGATGAAGAGGAGGAGGCAGAGGAAGGACGGCTGAGAGCCGGCGGTGTAGAAGGCAGACACGTTTGCCTCCCTAATCCTCCCGGCTTCCCTTCAGCCAATCGGAGCCCTGTTGTTACAGAGTTTCCTGGGTGAGAGGAGCCTTCGGGGGCCATGCCGCCCCCCCCGGGGACAAGGGAGGTGTGTGTGTGTGTGTGTGTGTGCGTGGGGGTGTGTGTGTGTGGGCACAGTGTCTTGCCAGCAGGTATTCTCAGAGGAGGCGTTGGAACAAACACTTTTTAATTGTGCTTCACTGACATAAGCGTCTAACAACAGAGCCACCGTGTGATGTCAGGGCACGATGCTAGTAGTCTGTGTTAGCATCATGCTAATGCCGATTCAAGTCCTAACACTGACATGAATGCTAATCGTTCTTCTACTGGGCTGCTGTGTCCGTCTATTCCAAGGCCTAGCTCATTAGACTTGAAATGGTGGTTACAATCTGAGCACCACATCTTTTTTTTATTGTTTGCTTTTTTGTTTTGTTTTGAATGATATTTCTTCTTTAATTTCTTTCAGCAGAACAGATGTTTGGGTACACATTGTGTTGCTGTCATTTGACATGTGTGATGTTTAGGGTGTCAGGACAACATTGATAGAGGGTTGAATTGAAAAGATGGCAGGCAAACTTTCAAGCTAATTTAACATATCGGAAGAAGCTATTTTGGATACATAACGAGAGGGAAGGGTTGGCCTCCCAAATCTCCTCTTCTTCCTCACTTCCGGCTGGATGACTCACTCAAACTATTATGAGATGAGTAGTTTCGTCAGACAACAGGAGCTCGGGGGTGAAGCGGTCCCACAGATGAGTCCCAGTCCCAGTCCCAACCTAATGAAGGGCTTGGAGACCCAGCCTTCCTGTTAGCGCAAGTAAACACTGGGCTGGCTCTGTAGGCCTATCCACGCTAAAGTCAACAGTAATTAAAGCCTGTTCAATACTCAGACGTTTTCAATGCGGAACGCCTTCCAAACAAATCTGATTTTGAAAAAACGATTACGGGTATGTGGTCGACGTGGCTGCTCGACTCAAACGACCGGGGTCCTTTGTTTGACGGTGAACAAAGCGTAGTTTGCTTTCTGACAGATGTCCTCCTGTTACGTTTTCAGACTGAACAACGGGATCCCTTTCTCTCTGACCTGACTCCTTGTCCAGCGTGGCCCCTGCCTCTTCTACCATGGCCCCTGGGTCCCCAGCCAAGTGCCCTGCAGGTGTCTGTGTGATGTGGACGTCCTCTGTGTGTCTCTGTGTCATTCAGAGGCAAACTACAGCCCGGGGCAATCAGAGAACAGAGGAGTCTATTGTGTTTGCGTACTGCTAGTGTTACTATTAAACCTGAGGTCTTTGTATTTGTTATTTCTGTTTTTCTACCCATAACCCAAAACACCTTCACCTGCCACAGGAGTTCCTCTACTCATCCTCCTTGTCGGACTACTCCTCCCATCATGCCTTGGGGCTACTACTGGGGCGCCGACCAGCTTGGCACCGACAAGCACGATTTCACCCGGCAAGTCTTGTTAATTCTGTTTTAAAAAACACTGGTTAGTGGTTGTATGTCCGTTATAGTCTGGTTGTAGGCTGATGGAGGCTGGTTATAGGCTGATCGTAGGCTTGTTGTAGGCTGGTTGTTGTATGATTGTAGACTGGTGGTATTATGGCTGTTGACTGATTTCAATCTGGTTATATGGTTGTAGACTGGTAGTAGTCTGATTGAAGTATGGTTGTAGTCTGGTTGTAGTATGGTTATATGGTTGAGGTCTGGTTGTAATAACATGATGTTATTCTGTTCATGTTCTGACGTGTTCTGATGTCTTTTTTCTCATCCTACAACAAGTGTAGCCCCGTCTCTTTCCTCCGGCTCCACCACGCCTCCGACGGCGTCCACCTCCACACAGGCTACCAGCACTTCCTCCAGCGCAACAACCACGTCCGTAACCCCATCTTCCTCCTCCGGAGCAACAACCACGTCCGTAACCCCATCTCCCTCCTCCGGCGCAACAACCACGTCCGTAACCCCATCTTCCTCCTCCGGAGCAACAACCACGTCCGTAACCCCATCTCCCTCCTCCAGCGCAACAACCGTACCCGTAACCCCGTCTCCCTCCTCCGGCGCAACAACCGTACCCGTAACCCCATCTCCCTCCTCCGGCACAACAACCGTACCCGTAACCCCATCTCCCTCCTCCGGCACAACAACCGTACCCGTAACCCCGTCTCCCCCCTCCGGCACAACAACCGTACCCGTAACCCCATCTCCCTCCTCCGGCACAACAACCGTACCCGTAACCCCATCTCCCTCCTCCGGCACAACAACCGTACCCGTAACCCCGTCTCCCCCCTCCGGCACAACAACCGTACCCGTAACCCCGTCTCCCCCCTCCGGCACAACAACCGTACCCGTAACCCCGTCTCCCTCCTCCAGCTCCACCATGGCTCCGACACCGTCCAGCTCGGCACAGGCCACCAGCGCTTCACCTGGCAAGTCTTGTTAATAATAATAATAATAATAATAATAATAATAATAATAGTTTTAGTCACTGCATAACTGGTCATTCACAAACTCCGCTTACATGCTACATCTTACATTACACTTACATCACACTTACATGCTACATCTTACATTACACTTACATGCTACATCTTGCATTACACTTACATGCTCCATCTTACATTACACTTACATGCTCCATCTTGCATTACACTTACATGCTACATCTTACATTACACTTACATGCTACACCTTACATTACACTTACATGCTACACCTTACATTACACTTACATGCTACACCTTACATTACACTTACATGCTACATCTTAAGGCTGGGTTATGCTTCATTTATGCCTCCGCGTTGACGCAACGCTGGGGGGGTTGCGGACCCTTTACGGACCCTTTGCGTCCAACGCAAGGGCCTGACGTGCACCTCCCAAAAATCCTAGACGCGCGTCTAGGCGACGCAACCCCAACGCAGCGGCTTTGGCTGTGATTGGTCCGCGAACTACATTAGCTGGAGATCGCTTTTCCGGTTTCCACTCATTAACACCGCTACGGTGTGATAAATGCTTCGACTGATTTGCGATAACATATATATATATATATGGTCATTCTGGTCCCTCTACCGGTGTGGCATTGAATTGCATTTCGACACCTAAACCCCACGCAGAACCATCACAGGTTTATGACTGCGTCCGAGCAACTGCGTGGCCATTGTGTGATCACTACGTAATCCATACGCAGAAGCATAACCCAGCCTTTACATCACACTTACATGCTACATCTTACTTTACACTTACATGCTACATCTTATAGACATGCTCCATCTTACGTTACACTTACATGCTACATCTTACATTACACTTACATGCTACATCTTACATGACACTTACATGCTACATCTTACATCACACTTACATGCTACATCTTACTTTACACACACATGCTACATCTTATAGACATGCTACATCTTACGTTAGTTACACTTACATGCTACATCATTGTGTAGCTATCTACTTCTATAATGTATGCCTAGATGTATGTACATTTATGTATATTTTTTATATTTTTTTGTATATTTCTACATAGGTTCTATTTTATATATTTATATTTCTAACACTCTACTATACGTAGAGTTTCTGTCTTTTCTTTTATTTTCCCGGAGTATTGTAACAAATGCAATTTCCCTCAGGGATCATTAAATTATATCTGTCTGACTTTAATAATAATAATAATAATAATAATAATAATAATAATAATAATAATAATAATAATAATAATAATAATAATTTTTGTGCTCCAGCTGCCAACAGTACCACAGACATGACGGTGGTGAGCAGACGTTTGTCATTCTTCCTCTTTTTCTTCGCCCTTCGTTCTCTTGACCTCCACCGTCTCTCCATCCCCCTCACAGGAGCATCCATTTAGTCTTCGTTCGTACTTTCAACGGCATATTCTGTTGGAGTCGATTATAACAGCTATAAATATATTCTGTTGGAATCGATTATAACAGCTATAAATATATTCTGTTCGAATCGATTATAACAGCTATAAATATAAAAATAAAAATAGATTGGACAAAGACAATAAACAGGATTCATACAAAGCATGTTGAATTTGGCCATAAATGTTCCTCTGCAGAATCATTTCTGGCCGAAAATAATTCTGCATGGAGTAATTTCTTTATTTCTGGTCTATAAAATCTGTTTGTGCATTCAAACATAGATTGACCCCTGAGCCCCCTACTCTCGGTTATTTTAGCAGTGTGTGTTTGTGTGTGTGTGTGTGTCTCTCTCTCTCTCTCTCTCTCTCTCTCTCTCTTTCTCTCTCTCTCGCTCTCGCTCTCGCTCTCTCTCTCTCTCTCTCTCTCTCTCTCTCTCTCTCTCTCTCTCTCTCTCTCTCTCTCTCTCTCTCTCCCTTTCTCTCTCATTGTTTGTCTGTCTCTGTCTCTGGGTTTGTGAATGTTTGATGTTCAGCCTGAGCAAGGTGCTTAACCCGGCCTGCCTTTTGTACGACATATATCTTCACTTTGGGTAAAGGTTGTCTGTGACATGACTAAATACTTACTGGTAGTAATATAGCAATATCTCTCTCCACCCATCTCTCTTGGCCTGTGGCTATGTGACTCTCTCCCCACAGATGTACTGTCCTATGTTCACATGTAACTACTCGGACTGCTACAACATGTACTCCAGTATGAACAGCACCATGTGTCCCTGGGATTCATACTGTCAGGTACTGACCTATGTTCAAAGTTACACTGAAAACACAGCTTGTACATCACCGCAAGGGAGAGAGAGAGAGAGAGAGATCTGTTGGAATGTATCAAATGGAGAAATGGTGTGCTGATTAAGCGTGGCTGTTTTGTATGGATATAACCCCTATGCCCAGCTCCAAATAATGATCGATTATCATATGTAATTGTTTGTCATTGAGTAATTTAAGCCTATTAATGTCAAGTATTAATGTCATGTCAAGTAGCTAGAGCTGAAAGTAATAAATCAAAATCATTGGGAGACAAATCTGTGGTAATTTAAAACAAAGAAAAACAACCAAGTATTTCTAATTAACCTTAAAAAAAAACAAATAATCAATTATGAAAATGTCAACAAATTATTTTTGTTCACAACGATTAAACAACGCTCAATGTTTGCATTTGTGTGTGTGTGTGTGTGTGTGTGTGTGTGTGTGTGTGTGTGTGTGTGTGTGTGTGTGTGTGTGTGTGTGTGTGTGTGTGTGTGTGTGTGTGTGTGTGTGTGTGTGTGTTTCTGTGTGTCTGTGTGTTAGGTGCTCAGGCAGACGGACATATGCTACATGGTGAACTGCACAGATTCCTGCGGGACCATGTGTAACGCATCGCAGATCAACTGTTCCCACGCATGCTGCAACACCACCGCTTGCATCAATGCCACCTTTTCAGCCATGATGATGAACATGACCACCGTGACCCCAGTGGGTAAGGACACCCCAACCCCCTTGTCTTGGCTGAAAGATGGTTGGAGACTGATTGTAGGTTGGCTGTAGCATTGTTGGGGTCTTGGTTGTAGGCTGGTTGTGGTCTGATGATAAGCTGGTTATAGGTTCATTGTAGGCTCATTGTAGGCTGGGTGTGGGGAAGTTGGGCCATTGGTTGTAGGCTGGTTGTAGTCTGGTTTTTGGCTTGTTGTAGTATGGTTGGGGTCTTGGTTGATGGCTAGTTGTAGGCTGGTTGTTGTATGATTGTAGACTAGTATTATTATGGTTGTAGACTGATTTCAAACTGGTTATATGGTTCTAGTCTGGTTGTAGTATGGTTATATGGTTGAGGTCTGGTTGTAGACTAGTTGTAGTGTGGCTAAAGTATGGTTGTAGACTGGTAGTAGTCTGATTGAAGTATGGTTGTAGTCTGGTTGTAGTATGGTTATATGGTTGAGGTCTGGTTGTAGACTGGTTGTAGTGTGGTTAAAGTATAGTTGTAGACTGGTAGTAGTCTGATTGAAGTATGGTTGTAGTCTGGTTGTAGTATGGTTATATGGTTGAGGTCTGGTTGTAGACTGGTTGTAGTGTGGTTAAAGTATGGTTGTAGACTGGTAGTAGTCTGATTGAAGTATGGTTGTAGTCTGGTTGTAGTATGGTTATATGGTTGAGGTCTGATTGTAGACTGGTTGTAGTGTGGTTAAAGTATGGTTGTAGGCTGGTAGTAGTCTGATTGAAGTATGGTTGTAGTCTGGTTGTAGTATGGTTGTAGTCTGGTTGTAGTATGGTTATATGGTTGAGGTCTGGTTGTAGACTGGTTGTAGTGTGGTTAAAGTATGGTTGTAGGCTGGTAGTAATCTGATTGAAGTATGGTTGTAGTCTGGTTGTAGTATTGTTATATGGTTGAGGTCTCAGTCTGGTTGTAGACTGATTGCAGTGTGGTTAGTGTATGATTGAAGTATTGTTGAAGTATGGTTACATGGTTATAGTATGGTTGTAATAACATGTGTTCTGATGTGTTTTTTCTCATCCTCAGTGACGACCATAATAACTCCAGCCCCCACCACAACCACTGCTGCCCCCGCCACCACCCCTGACATTGTACGGCTAAGACTGTGTGTGTGTGTGTGTGTGTGTGTGTGTGTGTGTGTGTGTGTGTGCATGCGTGCGTGTGTGTGTGTGATTGTGTGTGCGTGCATGTATGGTTGTTCTTCAATAGTCTAATTGCAACGATGGCAATGATGGTGTGGTGTGTCTCACAATGCTAACACATTTCTTGTTGTTTTGTTGTCTTATTTTAAGAGGAACAAGTGCCACACTGGGACATGCAGTAACAAGGCAGACTGCTACAAAAGCATAACTACAGCGGCATTCTGCACTTCGCAAGAGAAATACTGTCAGGTATAATCAATCAGCAGCTATTTATTCTATCTATCTATCTATCTATCTATCTATCTATCTATCTATCTATCTATCTATCTATCTATCTATCGATTGATAGACAGACAGACAGACAGACACATTTGTCATGTGTCTCTGTTCCCATTGCAGCTGAAGCAGGAGCTCATCAAAACCAAGGTGAAGTGGACGGCCGGGTGCACCGGAAACTGTACCACAGAAACCTGGTGCACCTCCTCCACCCCCAACTGTCACCAGGAGTGCTGCCTAAGCACCAAGAAGTCGTGCCTGTTCATGAACGGCACGCTGAACGTCCCTGTGGTTTCTTCGGCCACCAGGGGTCCCTGTTTCCGCGTAGATTTGATAGTGTTGCTGGTTTGCCTCCTGGTCGTCACTAGTTTATACGTGTGAACGGCAGGGGCCTGAGAATGCACGCGGCTCCCTACGGGACCGGGGGCCTTCGTGTAACTGCTTTTAACCTCAGAAAATAATCATAGCACCGCACAGTTTAGCTATATTTCCGTTTGACCACCATATATCCCCTGCAAAACAGCCAGGAAGGTCCCTCTTATTTCACATAGACAAAACACTGATAGGCCTATATCTAGGTTACTGATCATATATTTGAAAGGCAAAGAAAACTTTCTATTACGTTTTAAGATGACTTTTTATATGAACATTTCTTTTTTCATAAGCTATTTTGTGCCTATTGCGTGTGACTGGGATTCATTGTGTACTATCTTCCGTTGTCTTGGTGTGATAAAAGTGTCCTGTTTGAGACTACGAATGCTGGCACAAAGGAGGGTTGTCCATCTATATATGTGGCTCTGTCCATTTCAAAGGAACTATGAATGTAGCCAACTTTTGATTGTAAACAGTGGTTGCCAAGTTTAGATCAATGAGTCCAGACGTTGTTGATGAATAATCCATTGATGAATCTGAAGGCACTTTCTTTCAAAAAAAAAAAAAAGAAAGAAAGAAAGAAAGAAGACAAATTAAATCAATTTGATTCACAACAGGCTTTAAATGGTTTTGCTGAATCGTACTGTATGACTTTATGGCGCAGAATTACCTTTGTCTACTTTGTAATCTTTTTTCAAGTGTATAGGATGAATCTGTTGAGGACGTTTATTTTTCAATATGGTATATCTTAATGCTGCCTGCCATAAATACTAATAAAATGTAATAGATATAGGCAATAAATGTGTCCTTATCTTTGTCTCATAGAATTAAAAACATATATACAGTATATGAGACAACATATTGCCTGGGCTAAAATGTACACCATAGGCCCTATAGGCCTACAATAAAAAAACTTATGACGGAACATAACAATTCCAGAAATTGTTTTTAAAATTCAGACATTGAGACATGAGGCTATTGTAGCCCATAATACAAACCGAATATTGTATAGGCCTATCTATTCTTGTATTGCCGTGGGATCGGTATAACATTTTAATCCAATTAAAATGGCTCTAATGACAGCCCAGATCTGACGTCACTCGGGGGTCGGCTGAGTGAACTTGAATCACTGCGTGGCAGCCTTTCCCTGCCCCGCTTGCCCGGGGATCAACATCTGCAACATTTGGACTGAAAGGGGATCACATCATTTTGATTTTGACGTAGCCTATATAAAAGTTCGCATTTACTAGTTTACTACGACTTAGTTTTTAGCGTAATCGCTTTGCCTTTAACACGTTTAGCTTGTACTGCTGTGCAATGTGACATAAAGTGATTTAACACATTACAACATTTCTTCAAATGGACCAATCCGTCGCAATTCAAGAGTCCCTGGCGAAAGAAGAGCATTGCATCACAGTATCCTTTGCGATCTGCATTCTCTTGTTCTGGAAGCTATCTTGTCTTGAAGTTTTACGAGTGACGTAGGCTTTCTTCAAATCCGCTATGGTTTACGTCCGCAGATATAGGCCTATCTTCTATGTAGCAGGTACAGACCGTAGTGATAAAGTCTCAGAATACATTAGACCATGCTGAAGTTCAGCGTTGTCGTGAAATGATTATAGTGGCCTATTTACTTCTCTATTTGATTGTAGTCTATTGGGACATTTTGGGTCTTTGGGAAATCCTGCAGTAATGACTTGACACCACAAGATGGCAACATTGCTTAAATAACGCCAAACGTGGCGTTTTCGGTATTACTGACTGCAATGTCACATAAGCCTGTCTATTCGTGTGAAAGATGTATGTACTTGGTCCTTTACCAAAGCGTGAACATGCAGTGCAATGTATGGTCGATTGGGGAGACGTCACAGAGAGCCGCCTACTCGGTTTGGTGGAGTGTGCCAAGGAACATGCGTAAGTAGTCTAGTATGGTATTTCTATGGTCGTGACAGATTCCAGATTCCTTTTGGCACCTTTCCATCGGAAGCCTCATTTCCGATGACGACTCAAACGTTTACACAGAAATCTGGCGACATAGTTATTCCAAATATTACTTTGCAGTAGCTATATAATTAACACTTTGATTTATTTAAAAACACCCCTGTCACTACTCAAAACAAACAACAATCAGGCCTTCATTAATTTGACAATTGAATAAATAAAACGAAATATGAATCAAATTAACCAAGCAAATATTTATATTGATTATAATTGTAAATACATACATATATTGTAAATGAACTGCAAGAATACAGTGCCAGTGTGGACAAAATACACACACACACGCACACGCACGCAGGCACACACGCACACGCACACTCTGGAATGTTACTTTTAAGCACACTGTACGTTTGTAACAGCTATATCATTTCGTTTTCAGGCTGTTTATTTACACTCACAGACGAATGGCCATCACTGCTGATGATGTTACCTTGGAAGACATTTTCCCGGTCTCGTGCCACTTTGAAGTTGTAGAAGGTGAGGGTTTAACACTGTTAGCCTAGCCATGTCACAAGTGGATTATGTCACCAGATGTCTTAATGCTTTATTTGAGATTCTGTTAAATTGTTGAGGGTTTTTTTACTCAGTCTTCTTAATTTGTCTTTAATGCTTGCTATCTTCTTGTCAGTGTCTTCACCCGAAGAACTGGCTATAGTGGGTGAGTATTTCCTAATTCTAACCGTTTTATCCAGCCTGTTCATAATGACTAACTATTTGGTCCGAGCTGTTTGGTCTTTCTTGGAATTTGCTCGCCATTGTCCATGGTGGTCCATCGTTGTATCCCTACTTTAAATGGTCTTCAAAGCTTCAAACCCCCTTCCTGTGTGCCTCTCCCTCTTCCAGGCGCAGACACCAGGATCAGGGTCAGCTTCCAGGAGGAAGTGCTGGCGCTCTCCCTCCCCTTTGGCTCCCATTCCCGGTTCTTCCTGGGGGAGCTCAACAAGGCCTGGAGCGGTAAGGAAGGACGCTCTGTTGTTTGTTTAACTCTATCTATCTCTATCTATCTATCTATCTATCTATCTATCTATCTATCTATCTATCTCTCTATCTCTCTATCTCTCTATCTCTCTATCTCTCTATCTACCTACCTACCCGAGTCTGGTCTTATACTTGCACTTGGACTACTTTGTGTTAAGTCTAGCCTTTGTGGTAAAACCGGAACAAGACTGGTTATGTCTTATGTCAACTGGTTATGTCATTAGTGGTGCCTCATCCGACATATCATAACAGGTCAGCAGCTGAGGGCATGTCAATAGCCACATGCTAATGCTCCCCACGAACCTGCCTGACTAGTTATGGTTTCGCTGTCTCGTTCCCATGGACTGTGACGGAGCATGCCACATGTAAACTCTCTTCATCATGCCGACACCAGTGGCTCCTGCACTAATATTAGCTTTTTAATTGAGCGGCTGAGGCAGAGGGAACATTCCTTTTGTAAAAAAAATCACAAGTCTCATTTTTTACTGGTCGTCGACCATGGGATGTGACGCTGCTCTGCCAACCACAACAGCAGAGATACAGAGCGGGAGACAGAGAGAGAGGGAGGGAGAAATAGGAGGAGCTTTGAGACATGCACTTAACCTAACGGACCGCTCTTTCCTTTCTACCCCTCCACGATGTCCAGGTGACACTTTTCAAAGGCATGTGTTCAAACTCGCTCCTTTCCTTCAGAAGTCTGCGTGTGTACCTTCTACCGTCCTCTACCCTCTCTGCACTCCTCCTCCTCTGAACGCGCAGCAAAGTGGCCTGGAATGACCCCGGGCTCCGGATCGCTATCAGGACTGTGTCAGATTTGTCACTGACCCACGGTTCTTCACGACCGGTGGGAGCTCTCTGCTGACACCGTCATGGAGGGTGGATGATGGTAGTTTTGGGTGATTGATATTTACTGCGTCGCAAAGGAACCACAGTGGCCACTGTGTAATTATTTTTGCAAAGGGGGGGGGGGGGGGGGCGATTTTAAAAAGATGGAAAAAGATCTCATGGCAGTCCTTAGCAGCCATAATCAGAAGAGCCACCAAGGTAAGCAGAGAGAACCGGAGAAACGGGAGACCTTCCACGACAGCACTTTTGTTTTTGTTTTTGTGCGATGTTGAAGCAGAACGTTTCTCTTGCTTTCTTTACATGTGCGTTTACTTGTGAACAAGTTAAAATGTTCATTTGTGTTTAACTTGTATATATCAGCTGTAGATCTGAGATCCAATATTTCACTTTTTTGTGTAGGCCTACAGGTGACGATAGGAAGATTAACATTAACTTGAACATTTGAAACTCTGACACATGGGATATGAGTACTGTTATATGTTTTAATTGGGCTTGATTTCAACATATGTGTTTATGTTTTCTCTCTGTTTTTGGGGAAGATGTTTGCAAGTCCTCGTCACATGTCCCAAAGTTTGAATGGCTCCAAAAGCACAAGAAAACCACTGGAGGACAGGCGGTCATCAAAAAGTCCCTTGCCCCCCTTGGAGCTAAGATGAATAAACTCCACCAGAAAACAGGTTTGTCGTGTACATGTATTCAACTAACCCATTTCGCCAACCAAGAGCTGATACATATTCATTCAGACTATTGGCTTTTCTAACTGCTAACAACGTTCAAATATTTGTTTTTAATGGCTTTGGCAAATATGTCTATATGTATTTCAATACTTTTAAGGTTATTTCAAACGTCCCTTCCACTCAGAAGATGTTCAACCAACATATTCATTGAAAACTCTGTAGGCCTAGTTGACTGTATGAGTGCATAGAAGAAAAAAAAACAGAAAAGTAGCATTTTCATCATTAGGTGAAAAACACAGGCTTTATTAAGAGATAGTATGCATGTCTTTCTTTTCCCTTACCGTCGTAAACTCCCATCGCTGGAAAAAAGTTAGATTACACTTTGCCAGACACTTTGCCAGACTCGATCGATGATAATGAATGATGAATCAAGTTGATTGCTTTGGTCTGTCGAGCGCTATGAACTTAACCCGCCCACCAACGATGTCGTCATCCGTCAACTCGTGAACGGTGTCACAACAACTCCGCCCATTATGGACGCGAACAGGTCCTGAGATTGAATCTAGTTTTGTGCATAATGTGTGGGAGCAGTACGGGGAGATGTCTAATGTGATCAAAGAATCTGGTATGAGAAAATAATGCATATATACACATCTCTTAAAACCTGATGTTTAGCATCGCGATGGTCAATATCATTGACCAGTACATGTCGACGCGTTTCCCCAGCTACTGGACAAGATCTCTCTGATGGTCTGAGCTCGAAGGATTGCCAGAGGAAAGCTAACTATTTAGCCTGGTTGCTACGAGGAACATGTTTACTAACATCATAGCTAGCATTGTGTGCGTATTCACCGTCGCGTATTTATATAATGGGGTCTTAGAGCCAGCTAATGCTTCGCTTTAAGATCTATAGCATATAATAATCATAATGAATTGGTGATTGGAGATGTTAAGTGACATGTCTTTCCTGTACCGCGGGGGCTGCTATTCTGCCACCAGGTTATTCATAATTACAGATGGTCAATAGCGATGTTTAAGAGGATATCTTAAATTAATTGTCTCACTGTGGACTAGAGTACAATATGTAGCCTACTGCAGACAAGTTATGTAATGAGTTACTTGGAACCCATGGATTGTATAAGTTATGAATTACTTTGCAACAAACAGGCTACTGGTATTTCAAAAGGCTCTCTTGTAGCGTGACTAGGTTGGCACAAACTCGGACTTGTGATTTGTGTATTTAATTATTTATGTTGTCATTTCAAATGTGTTTCATATGTGTTTGAAATTGTATCATATTCAATTTCAATATATTTTAAATTGAATGGTGGTTATTTATTCGTCGTAGCTTTGTGTGGGCAACCCGGTTGATTTGACTTGCAAATGTTGCTCCTCCGTGCTTGATTCTGCTGTAAATTGCAATTCAACGCATGTGGTACTTTTAGTTGCCCAAAACGAACGCTGAATCGGTTTGTTTCAATATTTATGTATTTTATGATTTAGGCTACTCACCTTTTCGAAGCGACATTCGGACATTGTTTAGTTTACTGTTGAAGTAATGAAATGAAATTAAAATCGCTTGTGTAGCGACTGGGCTGGGTTCAAGTTCTCACTTTGGTGATAAAGAACAGAATTATAGTGACGTTTACAAAGTGCATGGTTCAATAATGGCTTGTGTTATTATTTAAAATTATTCATAGTGTTCTTATTTAAATCGCACTGTGTGTCTTACGTTTGGTAATTGAAGGAATTGTGATTGTCCGTACATCAACACTTATTGACTGACTCATGACTCGATCAGCCTGCAGTTATTTTTTTACTTAATTGCATTTGGTTTGTGGAGAACAAGGCCACCATGTAAAACTTTTATCGGTCAGTTGAAGGACTCGATGGATTGCTGTGACAAGGGCGTCCTTTGTATTTAAAGTCCAGTGTCGTTCAGATAATACTGCTCTGTCTTGTATTGCGAAAAAAAGCTGTAGTAAACCATAGATACTGGACCTGTAGATGAACACTATGTCAAAACATGTAGTGCAGTATCAGGCAGCCTCAACATGCATTGTACGGTTTGTCGAGTGGACACACTGATTAAACATCCCTTTCAGCATGTGCTTGTGAAACGTAACAGTTTGGTGTTTAAATGGCGGAACGGTTCACCAGTCCTCTCGAGTATTATTGGTCTGTAGTCTGGTCTTTGGTATATGTTTACTGGCTGGCAGAGGGATTTGTTTGACCATTTGGCAGGTAAAACAAAACTGTAGGGTCACATATTAAAACAATTTCTCAGCAGTTAATAAGACCCAATTCTTTTGGACCCTGTGTGTAGGAATACTGGGTTGGAGACGTTGGAGACTAGCTGTAGGCATGTTCTAACCCTTGCCTAATCCTTAGTAAAATGTATCAGCGTCACTTGAACGTGACATTAGAAACCGGCTAAATGGCAACATGTGAAGCTGCTACCAGGAGCAGGTTATTGTGGCGTCAGTGGTGGAAGAGCTTGATGAAGGGGCCAAGGTGGTGATGCTAACCGGCCTGGTAATCCATGGGGGCTGGGGCTAGCGATGCCTATGGTGTTATTACAGCGATTGAGAAGATTGAGGCTTGTGGGGCGAGACGTGCGTCCATTGGGCTAAATGGAGGATGAGGCTATTATTACCCACCGAGTGAAGCTGGTGTTTATTTGGGGTTTTTCGTTGTATTTGCCACCTGTAAAATATCACTGGGATGTTCCGTTTTTTTGTTTGTGTGTTTGTTTGTTTCAAGAGGAGCGTTCCACATGAGCAATCGTCATATTGTAATCCAGTTTTGAAATTGTCCGTTGGTCACAGAGCATCGTGTGTGTGTGTGTGTGTGTGTGTGTGTGTGTGTGTGTGTGTGTGTGTGTGTGTGTGTGTGTGTGTGTGTGTGTGTGTGTGTGTGTGTGTGTGTGTGTGTGTGTGTGTGTGTGTGTGTGTGTGTGTGTGTGTCAGGGTGAAGAAACTGCTCGGTGTGGGTGGCAATCAAAGATAAAACACGGCTTCCCTTTTTTTTTCAAACAAGCCAACCATTCACATAAGGTATAGAACTGCACCGAGCAGCGGCGACAGCAGCGCGCACACAGGAGCCATGTTGTCATGACGATAGGGATCCTGCCTCGCTCATTAGAATGCAGAAACGGCATCAGAGGGACCTCTGCTGTGCCACGGCAACAGAGAGGTGCCCTGGTGACTGGTGGTTTGTTCTCGGGTCCAAGACTCTCTAAATCAATTGGATGAAACATCAACAACAACAACAACAATGATATGGTTGCCTTGTAGAACTGCCAATGATGATGATGATGAGCTCTTGCGGGCATCAGATTGCATCACACTGTTTGTGAATGGGTGGTGCTCCTATGAGTCAAGTGAAACACATGAACAGGGCATGGGACAGGACGGTGCTCGTTCCAAATGCTTCTCATCGAAGCGGGTGCTCCGGTTTTTTACCTGGATATTTGTCATGCCGTGGAAAAATGTTAAAGTGTTGGATTTGTGTTTCTTCAGTGGGAGGAAGTGGCCTTGACGTGGCATTTTCATGAGCACACGCTTTCAGGGCAACTCCAGGGTGTGGTAGTCCTTGCATTTTTTTTGGCCGTGACACCCTTCCTGCTCTATTTTTTTTTGTTATTTGTTCATTCAATGTGTTGTATTACTTTGTTTTCCATCGCTACACATTTTTTTTCCCCTTACATTTCAAAACCCATGCTGACTCTCCCTCTCTCTCTCTCCTTTCCTGTTTCCTGTGTGCGTGTGTTCCCTCCAATCAGGGAAAGCGTTGAGGCCGGACAAGAAGGGATCAGCCGAGGAGGGTCTGCACTCGCCAGTGGAGGTGGAGAGGTCGCGAGGCCCGCCCATCCTGGAGAGGTAGGAGGTGGGGGGGGGGGGGGGGGGGGGACCAGCAGGGGTAGACCAGTCGAGGCAAACTAGGGGATACCTAATCTCTGATCCAGCCAGTCATATCAAGTGATAGCAACACAGAGCCTGGGCCGGAAACCAACAACTGTAACTGCGCCTGTGGGGCGCAGTTACGTGCGCGTTGTTTTGTCATGAAGACATTCCACCACAGTGCAAGTGGACGAAGCTTTCAGAAGCCGCAGCCAGCTGTAGTGTGTCTTTCTAAAGTAGCGGTATTCATTTGAAACCTTTTACAGACACCTCAGCCCCTTTCCCACACGCAGTGTCGCCCTTGTGCCGCAAAGCTCCGGGGAGATTTCCTGCATGCGGTCATGTGTGAATGGGAACAGGGGTCAATAATCCGCGCCGGCAATTCTGCCTGCTCAGGACCTGCCAACATGTTGGGATCACGGCTGTGTTGTGAATAGCAGAGGGGGACATCGCTGGTAGGGGGCGCGTGACGGCTTACACCCGTCGAGACGTGAGATCAAACGAGCTAATGGCACGACTCCGCTGAAGGAAGTGTTTGATGCCGCGGCCGCCGTTCATCTTACCGCTCGCACCGATGCTTTTCGGGGCGACCTGATATCGATGTCCGTTCAGCTTCTTCTCTTTGCACACAAGCTCCTTTCGTGAACGGCTGGAAAATGGACCGGTTCCGACATAAGGGAGCCAATCTCGCCGGTTGGCATCCCTAAGTGTTGCATTACAGCGTTGCGTTACCTCCATCTGCCCGGCCTCTTCCTTGGCCCGTAGTCCAGCACTGCTCCGTCCTGTGTGGAAGGGCGCATGACGGACATCTTCCAGAATGTAGCTGTATGAGTGAAAGAGTGAAACTCAATAGTGGTGCCTGAAAGGTTAGCCCAGTTATTTATTTTTTATTTACTGGGACCTTGTGGTCTTCATTTGTCATTCCCATGTTTTTTAAACATGGGAATGACGAACACGAAATGTGTTCTCTGCATTTGACCCATTCTATTGTACATAGGAGCAGTGGGCTGCTATGATCAGCGCCCGGGGAGCAAGTTGGGGTACAGGGTTCAGTGTCTTGCTCAAGGACACTTCGACATGCAGACAGTTTTGGAAGTGGGGATCAAGGGGATCGAACCGCCGACCCTACGGTTAGTGGACGACCCGCTCTGTCCACCAGCTCTACCCACTGAGCTACTGCCGCCCCGAAATGTATGTAGGAAAGGAGCTCTTTTCTTGGGTTTATGCTGCTGGTTCTGTTTGCCAATTAGGCCCTTATAGAGCCACACCTCCCGCAGCATGATGGGTCAAATCAAATGTGAAGCGGCCCAAAGCAAAGGTTTGAGATCGTCTGCCATCACACTTTAAAGTATGAATCCAAAGTCTGAGTTATTAGACTGGGGGATGCCTATGTGACAAACGAAAAGCAGCAAAGGGACCAGGGTGTACAGTCCATGAGAAACCAGGAGGAGAAGCCGTGAAAATCTTCCCCGTCAATCACCGGTGCACACACACACACATCGTTGTCATAACATCCATAACAGGTGCGTGAAGGCAGCCCTTCTCAATGGCAGAGACGTGGAGGAAGGGAGGAACCTTTTCTTGTTTGGGTTGTTTATTTCCCAAATCTTTTTTTCTTTTTTTTTACTCTTTTGTGCTTTCTCATACCAACTCTCAAAGCCGACCTGCAACGGTTTCAAGTCTCAAAAAACGCACAGACTTGCTGAAGCGTGCGTGCGTGCGTGCGTGCATGCTAAAGTGTGCACAGCCTCACGGTGAGTGTGTTGAGTTGCCACGCTCGGCTTTGCGACATGCGTGTCTACCTCATGGTGAATCATCCTGCCCTGAGCAGAGCCATCGGCCAGTCAATGAAAAATAATTGTTAGCCAACATTTAACAACCTAAAAAAAGCCTTTATGCTCCTGGCAGAGCATGATATGTTTACCTGGAGGAAATGACCTGTCCTGTATATTTCCTCTCTCTCTCTCGCTCGTTCTCAGTGTGTGTGTGTGTGTGTGTGTGTGTGTGTGTGTGTGTGTGTGTGTGTGTGTGTGTGTGTGTGTGTGTGTGTGTGTGTGTGTGTGTGTGTGTGTGTGTGTGTGTGTGTGTGTGTGTGTGTGTGTGTGTGTGTGTGTGTGTTCATCTCCTCTCCATCGCACTCTCCTCTTGTCTTTCTCCCCCTCCCCATCCGCCTCCTCCTCTCCCCTGAGCTCTTGTGTACTGTCAACACATAAATAAATGTAGGCTGGAGCATCCTGGGAGGGGGGTGTTGCCATTGCTACGGTCTCCCGGTCGACCCGCCGTGGTCTCTGGCCAGAGCCGGAGAGCCGGGCTGTCGACGACCGATGGGGCTGTGTACTTTTAATGGAGCTCGGTCCGCGGAGAAACAGACACAAACTGGACCTCGGTGGTGGAATAGGACAGCCAGAACATGCACACACACACACACACACGCTGCCTCTGCAGCGCTAACAGTGTGGCACGCTGCTGTGGACATCAGCCCCGGCAGGTCTAGTCGTGTGGAAGAGAGCAGGACACATCGCTGCACTGGATTCTGAGGGCGACGTTTCAAGCTCTCCTTTTTTGTGTTGTGTTATTAAGCGTTTGCGTTGTGGTCCTTTACTTCATGGCGTGACTGCCGGCATGCGCACAGCATTTTGCAGGCAATGGAGATGTGCGCAGTGCAGGTGACCCCGAGTTCTTCTGCGCGTCTGCCGAAACACCATGTGCACGCGAGTGTCTACTGATCTGGTTATCTGCCTGGCTCTCCTCCAACTCATCGTTTCTTCTTCTTCTTCTTCTTCTTCTGTGGTTTCCCAGCGAGGGAGGAGCGGGCTGGGAGGGTCGGGACGACATGGTGCGCTCTTCCTCCCACACGCCGTCGAACAAGGCCCAGATGCTGGCCATGCCCAAGTTCGGCCTGCGGGACAACCTCATCCGCTGTGAGCTGCTGAAGAACGAGGACCAGTACACGCACCTGCAGGACTTCAGGTCAGTCCCTCCACTCGCCGCCGCTGCCGCTCGCACCTAGCGTGACAAGGTAACGGTGGACTCCAGCAGCCTTACCGCTCGTCTTCGTTTCTGAGCCGACCGGCAATCAGCGGTGCCATGACTTTTAAAGGGCCCCTTATTCCACCAACAGCCGTTGCGGTGAGCCATTTGCAAGCAATTTCATTAGATCGCTCCCTCTGCCTACCCGGTGGACTGTAGTGCCAACTGGCAGGCCGGTGGATGAATCCATCCCCCATACCTCTGGGAGGACGCTCCCACCTGGGAGGTAACTAACAACATCAACGTCCCGCCTGGCCATACAATAGGGGCCTTTTAGGTTTCTGCTGACAAGCCATCAAATATTTTCGTCTCAACACAATTACAAAGCTGCCGCTACTCCTAAACAGCCGCTAAGCTAATGGTTCTCTCTGCAATGTTCTGTGCGTGCGCCATAAGTGTTGCGATCAATGTTTCAGCTAAGTGTTTCCCAGAGAGATTTGCCCGTGGATCGTGTCGGATTACAAAGCATGTGTTTGTTTTGTTTTTTGGTTATATCCGTTCCACTGGTTTTTGATGTTAACCTAGTATGTCACAATAAAATGAGAAGTTCTTCAGCCGTATCTAACCATGTCCGGTTAAAATATATTTAGATACATGGGTTTATTGTTGAGCAGCTGAACCAGGGACTCTGACCGGTACTACTCTGGCGCCTGTGAGTCTTAATGATGATGGAAGCAATTCAGTTAAACAGCCATCTCAGGAACAATGCATTGAGTGCATCTCTGCACTATTTCCACCGCAAAGAAGCTTTTCAAAGCTTTACTTGGTAACTCGGACCGAGTTCTCACTGCATCAAGGTGTTAGCCGTCAATCTGTTGGTCCCCACTTTGCCATGGCACAGTTTGGTATTGAAGCCTTCTATAAAAAGGCAAGATCGATTTGTGTTTGTATTTCTGCACACTCAGTCCTGTGCTAAAGCCCTTTCAGATGTGTTGGGTACAAAGAGAAGGCGAAGAGAGGAGTTGTTATGAAGAGAGGGCGTGAACTGTTTTTACCATGGCTTGGGGTAGTTGACTGTATGAACGTTTGCCCTCGCCACTGCTTGCCTTTATCAGAAAACCTTTGAACCCTTTATATTGGACCGCATCAGAGCCACTTGCAGTGACAGGGGACTCAAACTGCAGCAAAAGCAGAAGATTTCAGGAAGGAGTGAAACATCCTGGGCTGTCTGGTACCCAGGACGCTTACCCCTCAATGCTTTTCAAGTTGTTATGTCTCTGCATGGAGTAAATGAAAAATACCTAATGAAGCGACATTATTTTAACCACACTGACCCCTACTGGCCTCTATACTGTGTGTGAATAGTTGTTTTCTTTCCTTTTTTTATACACAGTATATTTATCATTATTTTAGGGTTAGTTTCCTTGTTTCAAAATCTCAGCTGGAGAAGGTCTGGAGACTCATTTTTTAATTCTTATCTTGTATTTTGAAATCCATGCTTATTTTGAAAGTTGTACTTTCAGTTTGAAACGTGTGCACTTATTCAGATTTTCGTATTCACGCTGTCTCCTCTCTCTGTCTGTTCCCCGGCAGTTTCTTCCTGGCCACCTACAATGTGAACGGCCAAGCCCCGAAAGAGAGCCTGGCTCCTTGGCTGAGCTGTTCCTCCAGCCCCCCTGATATTTACTGTGTGGGGTGAGTCTCTCCTCCATACTGCGGTACCCATATCGAGCGGATCAACTCGGTACGTTTTACTGTAGACGCACCGCACAGGCACGTACACACATCCATCCTGGACATGTTGGAGTGAAATGGAGCATATATTTCACTATGACCTCACAGCCTTTTTCTGAGCAACTTATTAAAGTAAAGATTGAACTGGGATTCTGTCATTTATCGTCGCGAAAGATTAAATAAATGTTCACACCATATGTGTGTATACTATACTATACGTGTGTTGCGTTCGAATACTACGCCCTGTAGTCTGCAAAAATGAATTTCATCTTTCAGGACAACAAACAGAGGGTCATTTATTGCCCTGACATTTTGAATTCATCTTCACAGACCACAGGGGCATTCCAAGCATTCTTACGCAACCGCGTCCGCTTCGACGGCCATGTGTACTTAAACGCGATGCGCAGGCCGTCCGTGTGTGAACATGCAAGTCCTTGCGTTTGGCGCGGCTGACTGAGCCGTCCTGTCCCTGCTGCTGCTGCTGCTGCTGCAGGTTCCAGGAGCTGGACCTCAGCAAGGAGGCCTTCATCTTCAACGACACGCCCCGGGAGCCCGAGTGGATGAGGGCGGTGTCCGTGGCCCTGCACCCCGACGCCAAGTACGCTTTAGTAAGCAAACGCCCTCCTCTCTCTCTCTCTCTCTCCCTCCCCTCTCTCTCTCCCCCCCCTCGTGCCGAGGTCTTTCAGGTGCAGCCGGTGACCGGCGGCAGCCGCTGAAGACCCGATCAATCAATGCGATGATCTGATGGAACTGGGGAGCATCATTTCTCTGTGTCTGTTCATCTCTCTCTCTCTGTCTCTCTGTCCTGTTTTTTCCTTCTGTCTGTCTCTTTTTGTTAAGGTTGCTTTGAGTCATATTGGTGATAGCAGCCGTTTCTTCACGTTTGTGCTCCAAACGCCACGAAAAGTGTGTTTCACTATTACGAGGCCCGTAGTCTCGTCACATGAACAACGCCTCGCGTTCGACAAGGATTTGGAGGGAAAGCTGCTGATTCGGCAGACCTAAAGGGAGCTTTTGTTTCCGATGTTATTCCTCTTTTTTAGATTTCATTTGCGTCGTTCTCCATTGTGCTGACTTTACCTCCTTCCTTGTCGCGCTGTGGCTTTTATGTCAGCGTATTGAGCGTGTTTAACAACTTCTGTTTTCAACACCTATTATCTTGTTTCTTCTGCATTTGCCAGCAGAGCCTGAAATGATTTGATCCAAAATCGCTGCCCATTGAGACCAATGAAAAGAGTGTTGAAACCAGGTCGGAATCAGTTGTTGTGTGCAGATTAACCTGGTGGGTGGAGGTCTGATTGTGTGTGTGTGTGTGTGTGTGCGTGTCTGCGTGTGTGTGTGCGTGCGCAGGTGAAGCTGGTGCGTCTGGTGGGCATCATGCTCATGGTCTACGTGAAGCAGGAGCACGCAGAGTTCCTCTCCGAGGTGGAGGCGGAGACGGTGGGAACGGGCATCATGGGCAGGATGGTGAGGACCCGCGTCACCCCACCTCCGACCTGCGTCCAACACCAACACTGAAACCTCACGTCTACCGTTTGGATGAATCTATAGTCTTTGATGAATTTCTCTCTGTCCATCCGTCCATTTTCCTTTCGCTTTCCCTCCCCATTTCTATCTGTTATTCCTCCTTCTGCCATTGTCACTCTACTCTCTCCATGTCCGTCTACTATCTCTCTCTCTCTCTCCATGTCCGTCTACTATCTCTCTTTCTCTCCATGTCTGTCTACTACTCTCTCTCTCTTTCTCTCTCTCCATGTCTGTCTACTATCTCTCTCTCGCTCTCTCGCTCTCTCTCTCTCTCTGTCTCTCTCCATGTCTGTCTACTATCTCTCTCTCCATGTCTGTCTACTATCTCTCTCTCCATGTCTGTCTACTACTCTCTCTCTCTCTCTCTCTCTCTCTCCATGTCTGTCTACTACTCTCTCTCTCTCTCTCTCCATGTCTGTCTACTATCTCTCTCTCTCTCTCTCTCTCTCTCTTCCCCCCCCCCCCCCCCCCCCCCTCCAGGGCAACAAGGGTGCGGTCGCCATCCGCTTCCGCTTCCACAACTCTGACGTGTGTGTGGTGAACTCTCACCTGGCAGCTCACATCGAGGAGTACGAGAGGCGAAACCAGGACTACCGAGACATCTGCAGCCGCCTGCAGTTCAGACCGCTGGACCCCAGCCGGCCTCCGCTCACCATCATGAAGCACAAGTAAACGCGCTCTTATTGTTGGAAATAATTAGAGTTACTGCTGAAACTAAATTAAATAAACCACGCTGTTGTTGTGGCAATTCAAATTCGGTTCTGCGGTCGCAATTTAATTAAATTTAATCTTGGGTAGGCAGTTTGGAAAGCTGCGGTGAGCTGTGTTTGGAAAGTATCCAACCGAAAAAAGTCCCAGCCCTTGTTTCACGCCTCCCTCCCAAAGACATTCCCCATCACAATTCTAGTAACCAAGGTCTTATTTTCTCCAACAGTTACATTTTGCATTCTGAATAGCCGAGCTATCGCCAAACTTTTGCATCAAAAATTTCCAGCAACTGCCTTTGTGTTGTCTTGATGCACGACATTTTCAACATATCAATTATTTTCATAATTTTTAGATGTCAGATTCACACTCTCTGGCTCTGCCCTGACCGCCTGTAGTCGATGATCTCCAAGTGTCTCTCCTGTCTTCCTGTCCTCAGTGTGGTGCTGTGGCTGGGAGACCTCAACTACAGGATCAGTGAGCTGGGCGTGGACCACGTCAAGGATCTGATCACCAAGAAGGACTTTGAAACCCTCCACAACTATGACCAGGTACCGCTCCTCCTCCTGAATCTACTGAGCAGCACTGTAGTGATTGACTATTGTCAACCACTACAACCCCCCCGCAACCACTTGAGTATTGTCAAGTGGTTGACAATAGTCAAGTTGTTGGTGGGGGGGGAGGGGGGGGTTTGATGCGGCAGCCCAAGGGTTCTGGTTTCCAACCCCAATGTCCATCGTCGCGATGGCTAATCAAGGCCCGTTTAAAGTCTGGCGTCATTCCATCCATTCACACGTCCATTCACAAGCACATTAGTCCACACTCACACAGTGGAAGTCACGTGGGCGTTGTGCTCCCCAGCTGAAGAGACAGCTGGAGGAGGAGGCGGTGTTCGAGGGCTTTCTGGAGGGAGAGATCCAGTTCCAGCCCACCTACAAGTACGACACGGGCTCCAACGACTGGGACACCAGGTAACCTCCTGAACCCTGCGTGACATCCATCCTCTACCTACCCCCCACCCTACCCTCATGCACTTATGTTGTACGTCTTGGCACTTAATAATTGCTCTTTGTAACGTAGCACTTAACCATTAACCATTGCTGTACACCAACAATGGTTAACCTAGCAATTGGAATGCTTGAACCCTGCTGTGGTGACTTGCTTCCTGTATTAGCAGCAATGAAATGTTTCACCTTCTTCTGACAAATGTACTTATTGTAAGTTGCTTGGGATAAAAGTGTCTGCTAAATGTAAATGTAACCACCCGTCCCTTCATGGTTCACTACGCACTGGACTCAAATCCTGAGAGATACGAGTTTTGATTTGTTTGTATGTATTTGTTCATTTATCAATGAATGTGATTTATTAATGGATGTGCGTTTGATTGGTTGTAGAAAAAGGTGGAATGATGTTGACAATATTTGCGCGCAACTCTTTCCTAAACTATCAAATTCGATTTTCTTCTCGATAAAGCAGCGTCAGTTCTTCGATGTAGAAATTGATATGAGCTATATTTCATCTCAATACAATGAAAGATGAAAGAAAGCTGATATGTCTACATCTTTTTGTGTTATATTTGAACAGATGTGTTATGCTTGTAGAGTGTAAACTCAGGGATGTCTCTGGGGTGGCAGTAGCTCAGTGGGTAGAGCGGGTGGACAGAGCGGGTCGTCCCGCTCACCGTAGGGTCGGCGGTTCGATCCCCTTGATCCCCCACCTCCTCCAACTGTCCACATGTCGAACCCCACCAATGTACTGATTGTAAGTCGCTTTGGACCAAAGCGTCTGCTAAACGCCCCCCTTTACCCGTTTGTGTTTCGTTCCGACAGTGAGAAATGCCGGGCCCCGGCCTGGTGTGACAGGATCCTGTGGCGAGGGAAGAACATCACGCAGGCCAGCTACCAGAGTCACATGACCCTGAAGACCAGCGACCACAAGCCGGTCAGCTCACTGCTTCAGATCGGGGTGAGAAACGTATCCACCTGCCAAACACATCTGGCCCTTTCCCCGGGGCTCCCTGCGCGCTTCTGGATTGAGAACACAATCGAGTTTGTCTGTCTCTCCTGGAATGGTGTATTCTTCGATGGAAAGCAGTTTTCAGTTTCAGCGTGGGTTTTGTTTTGATGCAGATCGGTTGCTCGCCCATGCACCCTGATCTAACGGTGTGTGTGTTAGAAGTGTACATTAAACCTCAGTTAAGGTTACTTAACCGATAGTTACTTTCACACAGCCGTTCCACATGGTGGAATATTCCTCCGGCACCGAATCAATCAATGTGGGGGGCTTTTATTCTGAAGTTATTTTCAACTGGTTCCTCTCTCTTTATGTCCAGATCAAGGTAGTGAATGAAGAAGCCTACAAGAAGAAGTTTGAAGAAATTGTGCGGATGATAGACAAGATGGAGAACGAGTGCATTCCCTCTGTGACGTTGTCGAGGAGAGAGGTAACGCCACGTATTCCCTTCCCGGGGTTTGATGAAATGTCGTTCCATGAGGTGTTGCGGTGTGTGAAAAATAAAACGGGACGATAAACTGAGAGGGGAGAAGATGGTTTGCAATACAATGTCATTCATTCCTGAATAATCTCTGCTGGTACCAGCAAAGCCGCCATCGCGTTCCCTCGTCTCTTCCGTTGCTTTGTTTGAACGACGGTGGCCGGGGTTTCCGGAAACGGTTTCCGGGCGCTGTCTGTGGGCGAGGGTGGCAGTGTCTCCGCTAAACAAATTCAGTTTTCACTTCATCACACTTCTGATGCATGTCATCACCTGCCTTCCATTTCACAGAAAATATAGGCTATCTTTAGCCTAATATGAGCTGATGTAATAGACCGTCATTTACATAATAGGTTTACATAATGCATCTAATGGAGTCAAACATTGAGCTCCGTTCTGTCAGATTACCCACGGTATCCCCATCCAATCTGGACAAAACCTGCATCGATAAATGGAATGAAGGAGCGTCTGACTGAATTCCAGTTTGAAATGTAGAAAACACCTAGGTCACACACAGCACCTTTCAATTTTACATATATAAATCATTTGAGAGGAATTTGTCTTTACCAAACTATAGGCTGTGTGCAATATCCGCCTAATTTCTGGCCAATAAGGGCCAGAACTTGATTGCTTTGGGGCATCCATTTTGTCAGTCACATATAGCCATGTCTAAGAGTGTATGTGGGGAGGAAATGTAGGAAATGTAGGGAGAGAGAGAGCGCTTTTTGGGGGATTATTTTCAAAACCTTGCTCACTTCTCCTTTCTTTCCAACCCTAAAATTCTGCAAACAGCAGCATCTAGAACCTGTTTGATTTGGTTAATATGATGGCACATGATTTTTTTTTAAATTAAACCATGGTATTTTGACTCAGAGAATCTTAACTATTCACAACTATTCAACATGTTCAAAATGTCCTTTTGAACAAAGAGACTTTGTTCCTCGTTCTCAAAAGCATTTCTTCTCCACTAAACATTTCTGTGGACAACCCTGAGAGCACTCAGAGTTCAGACTTGCAGGTCAACAACGTCAACGTTGAAATGAATAGACTAAGTAATTGTTTTGGTTTTATTGCCATTTATGACAAGATGATTTGTCTCGATACGATGTTACATAACACTTGTTTACAATTTCATAATAGAAAAATAACGGGCAAAGGGCACTGTTTCAGCATTTGAGTCTTTGAAGTCAGAATCTTTTTCAGTCAAACCTTTTCTTCAATCAAATTTTATACACAATATCTTTGTCATGTCGAATCGTCGCTCGAACAATTCAAATCCAATAATGACATCTGTTGTTCATCGCACCATGTACATGCGCAGGACGTACCCAACCCTGTCTGTATGCTCGCCCCATTTCATTGTGCTGTACCCGGATTAGAGGAGGGGTACCCGACCAGAGCCTGAATAATATTTAGAAATTATGCACTATCACGCATTATCACATCTGCGCGATTAAAATTTTTTAATTTACCCCGCTTGATGCCTGTCGGGCTTGGGTTGGGTTCGGTTACTGTTCTGTCGGACACGGGCCGGGCTTGGAACAGAAAATTCCGGCCCGATCCGCACTCTAACCTGGATGTGTGCGGCGATGACGACACGCCAGCATGCATCTCCCCCCGCCCCCCGAGTCTCACCTCCCTCCGCCCCCCCGCTGTGTGTGTGTGTGTGTGTGTGTGTGTGTGTGTGTGTGTGTGTGTGTGTGTGTGTGTGTGTGTGTGTGTGTGTGTGTGTGTGTGTGTGTGTGTGTGTGTGTGTGTGTGTGTGTGTGTGTGTGTGTGTGTGTGTGTGTGTCCCACCAGTTCCACTTCCAGGACGTGAAGTACATGGAGCACCAGACGGAGAGCCTGACGCTGTACAACGACGGCCAGGTGCCCTGCCAGTTTGAGTTCATCAGGAAGCTGGACGAGTCCACCTACAGCAAGCCCTGGCTCACCGCCAACCCCCCCAAGGGCTTCCTGGCTCAGGGTGGGTACGCCGCCGTCGCAGCCGCCGCCGCGGCTTCGCCTTGCGTACCGTTTTACATTAAGTCACTTCACAAGACGCTTCAGTCCAGAGAGGCTTACAAGCGGGGCCGAGAGCAATCCAAGCATTCCAATCTAAATTGATGTGACTCGAATCTAGTTGCTATAAAAAAAAAAAAACATTATTGTGCCGCATGACCTCATTGGAACAAAACGACTGGGGTGTCCTCGAGGAAAAAGGGACGAATCTGATTGGTCAGGCCAGACGAGAAGTATTCATTTCCCCCATCGCCGGTGTCACCAGGCTCAGAATCCCAACCATATGCTGTAATGATATGAAATGTAGTCCTGGAATCCGCCCCCGGCACCAATGCACACGGGGGTCCCCTCTCTCTCCTCCCAGGGGCCCAAGTGGACATTGACCTGGAGGTGTTTGTGAACCGCTCCACGGCGCCAGACCTCAACCTGGGCCTCGAGCAGATCGAGGACATCCTGGTGCTGCACCTGGAGCGCGGCAAGGACTACTTCCTCTCCGTGTCGGGGAACTACCTGGCCAGCTGCTTCGGGACCCCCATCAGCACGCTGTGTCGGCTGAGGGAGCCCGTACGAGACATGCCCCTGAAGGTCGTCCGAGCTCTGGTGGGTGGTCCTCACATGTCCCACTGCAGCGATAGCTTTGGCCCTATTGGCCCTATTGGCCCTATTGCCCTATTGAGGAAGATCACTGTTTGCATGTTGTTTCCAAGTCGAGTCAATGATCACTTTATCCCATAATGCTTTGTTGTTATTATTCATATTTATGTTACGAATACTAATATACCCATTTCATATTACTATTAAAATCTGCATTCAAGTCAATTGTGCATTCTCTTCATCCCATATGCTCCAGTGCATCTTTTTCCTTAAAGTCATCATTGATACGACAACTATAAATGAAATGAGTCCTCATTGAGTGCCGTGTTGAACCCCAGACAAATGGTGAGGAGAGCCCCGAGGTGGGGGACAAGCCGCTGGGAATCCCGAAGGAGATCTGGATGATGGTGGACCACCTGTTCCGCAACGCCATCCAACAGGTGGGATCCAACCACCACCATGGTTTAGCTTCATGTACACGACGAATAGGAATTACTATTGTTTTTCTTGCGCGCCTGTGTGTTGTGTGCTTCAATTTGTACAGTTTTCCTTGAGTTTTAAGTGCCTGAATATGGGAAATATACATAACATACTCAGTTCAGTTTGATAGATCTCTATACCAAGCTCTTGTGCCCAGTAGGCTCTTTTATCTAAAGCGACTTGCAGTGAACTCTCATGAGTAGGAGTTGGCTTCATTGGTACTAGAGATGTTGCCTGGGTTAAAAGGATGTGTGGGACAGCAGACGGGAGTGTGCGAGGACTTTCACAGCTTAAAGTTGACGCGCCACTGCACTAGACTGCTCCTGTTGTCCGGAGGTGATCGGCATGCTGCTCTGTCTCACGCTCGCTCTCTCTGCAGGAGGATCTGTTCCAGCAGCCCGGCCTCCGTAGTGAGTTCCAGGAGATCAGGGATTACCTGGACACGGGTGTACCGGACTCACTCCGTATCCTTTTCCAGAACCTCCTGAAACACGGGCATTGTGAGCCCCTCTCAATTCCATAGAGAAACGTGGGACGCACATTTGGATGGTTTCTGGCTTGATAAGTCTTGGAGCTAGAGTAGTAGATTGAGAAATAATATTGAAGTAATTTACCCTCCTGAAAATATACTTAATCCTACAACACGGTGCTCCCATTTCCTGTTGTCTGTAAATCCTTCCCATGACTTATGACCTTGTTGCATGTCGATGTGTGTAGTAGGCCTCTTTGACCTTATGACCTCCAGCTGGCAGTAACCACTCGGTGGCCGAGGCCCTGCTCCTCTTCCTGGAGTCCCTCCCGGAGCCCGTGGTGCCCTACTCCCTCTACCAGCAGTGTCTGGACTGCAGCGCCAGCCCCACACTCTGCAAGAAGGTCAGCCCAGTGATGCCGACAAAGGAGGGATTGTACTCTTAGTGTGTGTTTGTGTGTGTGTCCTATCACATTCCATGTGGTGGAAGCTTTTATCCAAAATATGCTATTGCTATACCGTGAGTGGATACACTCTTGGCATGGGTGGCCTCCATTTTAAACCCCTAACCCTGGCAACATTAATGCCATGTTCCATCTGGTAAGCCCCACCTTGGGGGGTATGGGTTGGTAGGTGGATGCACGTGTGTGTGTGTGTGTGTGTGTGTGTGTGTGTGTGTGTGTGTGTGTGTGTGTGTGTGTGTGTGTGTGTGTGTGTGTGTGTGTGTGTGTGTGTGTGTGTGTGTGTGTGTGTGTGTGTGTGTGTGTGTGTGTGTGTGTGTGAGATCTTCTTTTTTTTTTTAAATAACAAATTTGTTTTTTTTTCACAGGTTATTTCCACACTACCTCAGTGCCATAAAAACGTGTTTGACTATTTTGCTGCCTTTCTCCGTGAGCTGTTGAAGAACTCTGACCACAACCGTCTGGATGTCAACATATTAGGTGAGAACAGGAAGAACGGCACAGCATTATCTGTTCATTCTGCACTGCACTACATTCTGTCTGTTTTGCCAATGTCTGCATTTGCGCCCAGCCAAGAGACGCTAACTGAGACGAGATGTTTCACCATCTAATTGCAAATATTTGTGGGGGCAGGATAGTGTTGTGGAGAGGGTCTTCCCAGCCCAAAAGTGCCATTCCCCATGTCCACAGCCTATTAAAGTAACATGATCAAAATAAAGGGGAAAAGACAAGATTGAACAAATCCGAACACACCAGCGTTTCTACAGAATTAGTCTACTCTGCATTAATCTTCATATTTGTTTTTTGTAGCAGTAACTATGCAAAACGAAATTTCAATACATTATAAGTGAAGTGGATATTATGACACAGCTGGTAGAAACATTTAAGGTCTATTTCCCTCACCTCAAAAAGCCTGATTAATCACCGAATCACTAAATCACATGACTAATGCGGCCTCCTTTACGATTGTACTATGACATTTATACAGATTTCAGGTTGATTCAAACATCTTCTTTGGTTTCCTGTCACCTTGGATTGTGTGTGTTGGGTTGTTTGGCAGCATGGTTGACATGGCCCTCCCCTCTCTCTCTCGTATCCACAGCCACTATATTTGCTGCCTTGCTGCTGAGATCCCCGACCAAGCAGGACCTTGCAGAGAAGAGGAAAGCTCAGGAGTTCTTTCAGCACTTTCTGGTCCAAGACCTCAACTGAACAGCCCTGCCAATCACGCCCCATCGCATAACCGACACTTAAAACAAGATTTATGTACAGCCCAGTATTTCAAATGAAGTATGGCATTTCCTATATTAGTAATTGACTATTTGTATAGGTAGTACAGAAAATAAGTTTCAGTTGATTTCAGTATATTTTAAGATGTGTTTAAATGATTGATTGACAGATTTTCTTGTAGAAAATCAAAAGCAGCTGTAGGAAGATAATGTGTTTTTTTATGTATATTATCATTTATTTAAACAAAAAATAAATAAAATAAAATACAGTACAATTATTTGTATTTGGATGTCCCAAGTCTAAACTTGTTCAGATTGTTCTTTTATATAAATACATATAAAATAATTTAAAACAAAACACAATTGTGCCAAATTGTTTTTTGTATGTATGACGTGAATGTATGTCCTCAAAATTTTAAGTAAAAGTAGATTGAGCACCATAATAACGACCCAATACGCACTCCACATCAACCTGGACGTTAATTAGTGTGTGTGTTAATGCGGTATTGATTCATGCCATAAACTGACTAGAAATTCCTTTCCCACAATTCACCACGAGGGGCTGTGAGGCCGTAGTGACGTAACATGGCATCCTAGGGAGGGGATGGGAAGAAACTAGTGAGCATCCAACGGCATTAAAGATATAAACCATCACAATCTCAACACAGGTAAATATCATTTTGGCATGTCCTTTTGGATTCAACCGGTTTATTACAGAGCATATCCAACGCGTTATTGGGTAAATAAATGCGAAATCATTTTCGTCTTCAAAACGCGGAGGTATCCTATCGTCGACAGAGCGGTGGCTAACAGGCTAGCTTGTTGGCTAGCTAGCACACTGGCTATGAGCTACCAGCCAGGGCTAGTGGGTATTGGTTGAATATTGCTTGTTTGATCATGTTCATGCGGAGATAAGTAGTTTAATGTGAGAAGCGAGTGTGCATCAGGACGTTTCTCCCATCCAGTGCGACAGACAGAGAGGCTCGTTCCCCACCGCACTGTTTGATGATGGGCGTCACAGTTAGCTTTAGTTTACTATCATGAGTGATGACACACTGGAAGATGCTTCACAGGGGACAGACATGGCACAACCATGGCACGACGGTTCTGCTTGTGAACATTGCGTTTTTGTTGTTGTTGAAGACGAACGAGAGCCTTCAACCAAGAGCGAAACCGTAGCAATATGTGTTCCGTGCGTGCTTTCGGATACTACAGGGTTGTAAACAACGTTGTCTTGATGCATACAGCCGTTGAATGTGGCTGGATGGTGACTTGACAAGAGAGCCTGGCCTTTTCACCTTCTGATAAATGAAGGCTACTGTGGGCTGAATTTGGCTGTTGGCGTCCCGTGACTTCCTCAGCTGTTCTCTCATTGCAATCTAAAAGAAACTTCCAGAAGGTTGGTGACTTCACCAGAGACTGACGCTGATATTCAACATTTTATAGTGTAACTAATGCGCGTGCTCGTTGTTGCTATCGTTTTGAAATAAGGTTGTTTTACTTTGGTAAGGAATCGGTTTCATTTTATGCACGCGGCATGTTGTTGTACTTGCTATTTCAATTGCAAAACATTGGTAGTCCGTTCAACGAGCAGAATTGTAATGTATTGGAATTTGGGGTTATTCTACAATGTACTCTTTTTCTTCCTCCACATGGAGGACCCCCAATCTTATCCGCTAAATGCCCAAATAATCTTCAGCTCTCTCAGGATACTATTGCCATAATTATATCATCTAATGATGTATTCTTCCAGGTACGTACTGCATGAGCGCGCCCTCTTTGCCGAGGCAAGAGTGGCACCTGGTACCATGAGCGAGAATGGCCCTCATACCAAGCCCTCGATGTACTTCGAGGTGGAGGTCGGCCCCCTGGACCGGGACGAGGAGGAGGAAGAGGAGGACAAGATCCCCTTCGACAAGGACGACGACGACGACCTGATGGCGGAGCCCTCGTCTTCCTCGGGGCGCGTGTACGACCGCACCACCGTGCTCATAGAGCAGGACCCCATCCGCCTGGACGAGGAGGGCGAGGAGGACCACCACCACCACCACCACCACCACCACTGCGGCGGCGACGAAGACGGTGTGACCTTCCTCACGGAGGGGGAGGGCGACGAGGAGGAGGAGGAGGAGGAAGAGGAGAGGTCACTGGCGTTCATGGCCGACGCGGACGGCATGTCCCAGGGCTACGTGCACCACACCATCTCCCCCGACCAGATCCAGTTCATCATCAACCCGGGCAACACGCCCATGCCCCGCAACATCGAGGGCGCCACCCTGACCCTGCACTCGGAGTGTCCCGAGACCAAGCAGAGAGAGGTAGGCCCCAGCCCCCCGTCACCTGCTGCTTGTCTCGTGGTTGAAAGGCAAGAGCTGCCATCAGTATCTTATCAAACACCCTGTACAGAGTGAGACGTTAGCTTTAGCATCCAGTGTGGTGTCCTTTTACCTGGTCTCCGTTACAGCTTCCACGTCCCCTCACCTCACTCTGGTGTTTGTAATGTCCCGGGTTCACAGACAGTCCATTATGTTGCCAGGTGCACTGGGAGCACCAGTGTACGCTGATGAATAGATGAAACACTCTGATTTGCATATGGTCTCTGGGCGGTCTGCCTGCATGCTCCTCTGTGGGCTAGCTCCAGCTAATGTTAAACGCTCTTCCACTATTCAGCACACATTGAGTGGCTTTGGCTTGGTAACCAAACTGGTAACCGACAATAACCGCTCCAGTTCCCTACCAAGTAGGGAGGTTTCTGTTTTGTTTTTGCCAGTGCCTTGGCTTCCATTGTACCCCCGCCCCCATCAGCCAACTGAAAGCTTTTCTCAGAAACTGAGATCTCCTGCAACTCTTTAGCTTAGCTTTGTTGTTGTTGTTGTTGTCATCCTTTTTCTTATATAGTACTGCCATATTCTGCTCTTGCCATGGTGATTTTCTTTCTGCTCTGTGTGCAGAACGACAGAATGCTGTCAACACAAGGATGGCACAAAGATGATAGTTATTAGGTCCACATTTTGTAGTCCACTGTGCTGACCGTTTTAACCGTGATAAGGTGCTGTGTATTGATTTTCAGACCACCACTTGGATTTTGGTTCCAAAACCGAATCAATACATTTTGAATACTTAAGTTTGTCAACACATACACACTACACTCTATTGTTCAATGCCCTGTGTTTGTCCCCTGGTTTGTTCTTCAGATTGGCCTGCTCTGCCCCAGTGTAATGAAGTGTTAGATGTTGTTCTCCTGCAGAGTACCCCTTTAAATCCCCCCACAACCCCACACGCACATATCAAAGTGAAACTATTTCACCCCTCGCCCATTAACAGCGCCTGGGAGCCTTTCTCAAGGTGACGGCAGTGTCTAACCCATGACCTCCCAGTACGGAGACAACCCCCAAATCCAGCAACACGTCCCGTCCACCCTTGATCGACATGTTATATCTTCGGTTCATTTCGGAGGACATGTTCAGAAGCGATTGATGTTTTGGCTCTTTCAAGTTGCTACTTGGGTGTTTTTGTGATGGAAGTAAGACGCCAGTTTATTCTAGACTTTGGTCAGTATACTGGCACTCTTTCCTCAAAGTTGCCACCTCCTGCTACTCTCTTGAATGAACACTTGGATTAGAGAGCTGACTTGTGTCACCCAAATGGTTTTGGTAGCACTGAACTACGCTTTCTGTAGGCCAACACAACACACTCTCACCGGCTCTTTCCCCAAAGCTCACTCCGGTTTCCATTGTTGTTACCCTGCAGCAACTCACTTTAGACCCAAAATGATCGTAAGATAGGTTCCAGGTTGAAAAATCCCTGTTTTGCTTTAATGTTTAACGGGAAATATAAAGCAACATTATGGAGTCTGTATGCACTGGTTGATGCGGTCTCAATAACAATTGCCATGGCATAATGTTAACATCGGGCTTCTGTGAGGTGTCATGTCGATTTAAATTTTCTATGTGCGTATTGCTTGCTATTTCATTCATTTAGCAGAAGCTTGGAGCACCCTAACCACTACACTAACCGGCCCTCCCCCCCCATTTAAATATGCATATTTGATATAATTGGTTCTGGTTTGTTGGTTTCAGCTCCCTCACAGCGAGTGTGAGCATTGAGTGTGCGGCCCAGCCTGTAATGTATTATACATGATAATATTACATTCCCTTTCCCTGCTACGTTGGTGGGCGGCAGTAGCAGGACCTGTCCTGGTTAAAACGAGTGAGTGATGGAAGGAGGATAGTCACGACAGTGTGGGAGACTGAGGCTGCGCTACGCTAATGCTCTGTAGCATTGTTGCTCCCACACTGGCTCCGCATGCACGCTAGCACGAGGAAGCTAGCTCCCACAGCCTTGTGTTTTTACATGGAAGTGGCTTCATGCTGGCCAATCCATCCGTGAAATCTGAGCAAGCTAAGAATATGTGGTAGAATAATCCTAAAATAAACTTGGTACGGTGAAAGTCAATGAGTTTGTTGTTTTCGGGTATAACTGTACACAACGTTTTTATGTTTAATGGGATTAGGACATGCTAAAAATGTGCATGCAACCCATCATCGACTACTGTTATTGACTGTCTGCTTGTTGTGTGACCGCATCCCTGGAAGCGTGGAATTGTAATGCAGCCGCTAGAAATTAGTACAACATGTTTGTTCCAAGGACGTCCGAGTCGTGCGAGTGTCCCCCTTGGCATGGCTGTTGCATTGCAACGCCTGGTGCTCTGTCCTCTTCAGAGGAGACGGGGGACTGCCTGTATGTGCCGTGTCCATGGGGCCTGTACTACAGAGGGGTGAGGCTAACAGATGGAAGGTGCAGGTCATGGTGGTAGGGCACCAGAGCCTGGCATTGTGGCTGTCATCTGTACTCGCTGGTCGCAGAGCTCCAGGCTGATTACGTTCCGCCCGGTTGGGCTGCTAGGCAGGTCACTTTACACAAAGAGCGTTTGATATTTGGACCAATAGTAGGCAGTAGGAGGACTCCGCTTTCAAAGTGCTGGGAAGGACTGACTGTTTAAACATTTATCCCGTGGCAATTTACAGTGAATTAGTCGTACAGTCGTTGTAGGGGTTGGACATGCACTGCAGGTAGACGGCGGGGTTTGAACCCAGAACGTTTAGGCCATCGGTCAGACATCCTGACCACTATACCATCAGCCCTACAGCCTGTCACTGTGTGTGTGTCCCCACCCAGGTGAAGCGCTACCAGTGCATGTTCGAGGGCTGCACGCGGACCTACAGCACGGCGGGGAACCTGCGCACACACCAGAAGACCCACCGGGGGGAGTACACGTTTGTGTGCAACCAGCAAGGCTGTGGCAAGGCCTTCCTCACCTCCTACAGCCTCAAGATCCACGTGCGCGTGCACACCAAGGAGAAGCCCTTTGAGTGCAACGTGCAGGGCTGCGAAAAGGCCTTCAACACGCTGTACAGGTACGTGCAGTCACAGGCTTGCTGCCAGGCCAGATCCTCTTTTGTTAACGTGCTCCCATCAGGCTTTGGTTGGTTGCTTTTGTGTGTTGACGTTCTGCAGTCGACTATAGACCAGTGACTGCTCGTACCAGCAAGTGTTTCTAATTTTATTGCACAGCTTTACCATATTAGCCTTCGGTTTTGTGGTTTAAACCAAAGACCTTCCTATGAAGGGACGGCCCCTAATAGTTACAACATTTACATTTATGAAAATATGCACTTAAACGTTTTGAGTGCATTATTTAGGTCAACAATTTGACTACCAGTCAACTGCACACTGTCTGTCTGTCTGTGTGCAGTTGACTGGTAGTCGTAAGTGATGAGCAGCATTTTTGTGCAGAAGGTCACATGCTAACAAGTACAGTGACAACACTTTGTGTTGCTGAAGTCCGTTCTCGCCCGAGCTTCCATAAGAGAACCGCTTGTGCTTTCTGAAAATTAGCTAATTCTGACAACTCTAAAACATGGTATGTACTTTTTCTTGGCAAGCGCCACCTCTCCTGGCAAGGAATTTGGTTTTCGTTTTTTTTTTTCTTTGCTGCTCATCTTTTATCCAGCGCTCAGCGTGGAGGGCTGTTTGATGTTGAGAGTCTAAGGAGTCTCACTTAGATACCCTCACCTTGCTTCCCTGGAAGGAGGGATCCAGCCCATATGTTCCTGCTCAAGGCTCCCCCCCCCCACTGCGTTTTGGGGAGATTTTCGATAGGCCTTTTCACTGCTTCGAGGGGTGTGACCCAGAGTGGGAACTACCAAAGCAATCTTTGGTAATGGTTATTAGAATCACCACACAAAACATGCTGCTTGTCGTTTGACCTGATGGCACAACAAATGGTTGATATTTGTTGTGTTAGCTGTCACAGCGAACATTGCCTGTCAGTGTCTGCCAGGACTATCCATTATAGCCACTGCTCTTGTACCTGTAAGCTTACTGAGCCTCTGTCCTGCCACAAAATATTGCAATATAAAAACAGACAAAGAAAACGTGCTTGTGATATTGGGTCATCCATTCCTTAATAATTATACATCTAATCATACCAGCAAAACTGTCACATGTCCTCTGGTCTTTTTCATTGCTTTGATTTTGCTGAAGAGGGGCGTTCTGACCAGTCAGACTAGTAGTTCAACAACATCAATGTTAAAATGAATAGACAAGGAAAGATTTGTTTATCGCCTTTCATCACAATGACTATTCTCTTTTATACCATGTCACTATAACACATCATGTTTACAACTTCATAATCATTTGTTAATGATTCAGTGTCTGTACAAATCTAAGCACACTTAACACGCCAAACATATCGCAATAACGTCGACGGGTCCGCCCAGCGGCGGGCGTTGTGTTGAGCCCCGGGCCGCGTGAAAGGTCACACCCGAACACTGGAGAGCACAGGGTCCGGCGCGCCTTGGAACTGTGCTCGGCCTCTGCTTCTCCCCTTACCGGCGTGGCCGCCAGCTGGGTAGGGTTGCTGTCTCCACGGGGGAACGGCCCCCGGGCCCCTCGCAGGCTAGCTTACTCCTCGGGACGGTTCAGCACCGCCGTCTAGGCTGCGTGTTAACGGGTGACCGGGAGACGTGAATAATTGTCAGAGCGCCGTAAGTTGATTAACAAATGACATGTCTTGTGTCGTCGCCCCGCACACTGCGGCTGTGTGTTGTCAGGCCTCCACAGCAGTTAACCCCCCCCCCCCCCGCCCCTGAACCCAGCCGTTAGCATTCGACGGAGCCAGGGCACGTGACTGCTTTCGTTCCCCCCCCCCCCCCCCCCCCGGTCCTCCTGTATGCGTTGCTAACCAGAGTGCCCGCACTCCGCAGGCTCAAGGCCCACCAGAGGCTCCACACGGGCAAGACCTTCAACTGCGAGTCGGAGGGCTGCACCAAGTACTTCACCACGCTCAGCGACCTGAGGAAGCACATCCGCACCCACACCGGGGAGAAGCCATTCCGGTGAGTGAAGCCCCCCCCCCCGACCACCCACCCCACCCACCCCGTCTCCGGGTTTTGTATCCCACCCCGGGGGGAATGAAGCCGCTCTCCGGCTGTCCTCGAGGCGAGAGGACCCCTTGGAGAGGCGCTGGTCTTACGGAGCGGGTCCCCCCGCCCCCCGTCTGTGATGGCTGAGATGTTCGTGATGGTTGTGTTAATAACGGAGCCCTGCGGGCCCAGCGAGCACCGCGTGGTTCATGTAGATGAAGGAGGCATCGGGCCGCAGTGCGTCTCCTCCTGACCGCGTGTCTTCATAGCACAGCACCGATTGTGTGGGACACTTTTTTTTTTGTTGCAATGTTGTTGTTACTTTTATTGCACTAATCACGTTTACATTTATTTTGACTTCCTAAAGCCCCTGTGTGACGACCAGCCCCACAATATTGAAAATGCATGTATGATGAAAAAGTTAAATGTCTTTATTGTGCATGCACCAAAACGCGAGTATGAATGAATGAATGAATGCTGCTCAATACTTGGAATGTCTGTTCAACAAGCAGCCGTTTGGCTGAGCAGCGCTGTGTGATGCCTGAGGACTTCAAATAATCTCCCTGAGAACCCAAAGTTGGAACGCGTCGGAAAGCATACCAATGTCCCCATTTGCATTGTGATAATAACCAAGACGTCATTACCAAAGGGCGACAAGCATTCTGATTTCATTTGCGGTAGTCAGTCGCTAAGTCACCGCGTCCTAAACAAAGTCTCCACAACACGTGGGCCCAGCGTGGTTTTGTGTCGTACCACATTCTGGCCGAGGTCCGGTCCTGTCCACAGGTTCTCCTGGAACGTCCACGGTCAGGAACGGTGAGGCAGGCCGCTCTTGTTATACAAGACAACCAGCCCGTCTGGTTCATGGTATGCTTTGCGCGCGCTTCTACGTCAGCCGGCGGCTCTGCACCGCGTTCTGCAGCTGTTCTGCAGATGTTGCGCTCCTCGTCGTAGCAGTAAACGCTAGACCATTTTAATTGTAATTGGCGTGAACCTGCGGTTTGGTCATTCCTGTCAAACGTGGGTGCTTGTATGTACATAGGATGGAGTGGTCTGAATATGTAAGACTCTGTACACACAGATGGTTGTGTTGCATCGCATTGGTTTGTTCATCCCGACCGTCTGGGAATTTTCTGACATCGGGCGCAGAAGGCTACGTAGGGGCGTCCTCGACTAAGAGGTAGCACAGTCAAATGTGATTCTTCAGTCAAATGTGATTCTTCAGGCCAGACCGGTCACCAAGCGCCAAACAAGGAAAAAACGCCTATTTACTTGTTTTTGACCTGCTCTGCTATGCACGACAATGCTATGCAGTGCACGTCATCCTTTTTAACAAACTGCTGCCCCGCCGACCACTTCTGTGACATGGTGTCATCTAGGTGTCTGTAGATGAGGCTCAGCACCTCCTCCTCCTCTAAGTCATAGACCGGACTGGTTGTTCACAATGTGGCAACACTGCACGTCCATTCATGTCAGCAGCTGCATTGGATTCGACAAAAAATAGAGGCTTCTATTTGCTCAATATACTATGTGTATAAGCAAATATATTGTACCGTAATTATTATATTGCATCAAAGGAATCAAACAGGGACTGGTCTCTGTGGAGACTCTGATTACACACTGTATTCACATCCAATTACGACTAACCCTGCATTGATGAACAGAATGTAGGACCCAATGTTAAGGTACATGTGAATGTTCCATTCACAACGCACAATTCATCAGCAGAACAGCAAAGATAAGTCTTTATACCAACAGAGGGAGTCGTGTTCACCATGCGAGTGGTGTTATATGACAGCCACTTTTTCTGCATCGTCTTCAACGGTTTCTAAATAAAGAGTGATGCTGTGACTCATTTAATCACTCATGTAACGCCCCCATCCTCCGAATGAGATTTCCCATTGTTAACATGCAGGCAGTGTTAACATGCGTGCTGTGTTAACATGCAGGCCTTGTTAACATACAGGCAGTGTTAACATGCGTGCTGTGTCAACATGCAGGCAGTGTTAACATGCGTCCTGTGTTAACATGCAGGCCTTGTTAACATACAGGCAGTGTTAACATGCGTGCTGTGTCAACATGCAGGCAGTGTTAACATGCGTGCTGTGTTAACATGCAGGCCTTGTTAACATACAGGCAGTGTTAACATGCGTGCTGTGTTAACATACAGGCAGTGTTAACATGCGTGCTGTGTTACCATGCGTGCTGTGTTAGCATGCGTGCTGTGTTAACATGCGTGCTGTGTTAACATGCAGGCAGTGTTAACATGCAAGCAGTGTTAACATGCGTGCTGTGTTACCATGCGTGCTGTGTTAGCATGCGTGCTGTGTTAACATGCGTGCTGTGTTGACATGCAGGCAGTGTTGACATGCAGGCAGTGTTGACATGCAAGCAGTGTTGACATACAGGCAGTGTTAACATGCGTGCTGAGTTGACATGTGTGCTGTGTTGACATACAGGCAGTGTTAACATGCGTGCTGTGTTAAATGCGTGCTGTGTTAACATGCGTGCTGTGTTAACATACAGGCAGTGTTAACATGCGTGCTGTGTTAAGATGCAGGCAGTGTTAGCATGCGTGCTGTGTTAACATGCGTGCTGTGTTAACATGCAGGCAGTGTTAACATGCGTGCTGTGTTAACATGCAGGCAGTGTTGACAGGCAGGCTGTTAACATGCAGGCAGTGTTAATGTGCATGCTGTGTTAACGTGCATGCTGTGTTAACTTGCAGGCAGTGTTAACAGGCAGGCTGTGTTAGCATGCGTGCTGTGTTAACATGCAGGCAGCAGTGTTAACATGCGTGCTGTGTTAACATGCAGGCAGCTGTGTTGACATGCTGGCAGCTGTGTTAACATGCGTGCTGTGTTAACAAGCGTGCTGTGTTAACATGCAGGCAGTGTTAACATGTGTGCTGTGTTAACATGCAGGCAGTGTTAACATGCAGGCAGTGTTAACATGCAGGCAGCAGTGTTAACATGCTTGCTGTGTTAACATGCAGGCAGCTGTGATAACATGCTAGCTGTGTTAACAGGCGTGCTGTGTTAACATGCAGGCAGTGTTAACACGCGCGCTGTGTTAACATGCAGGCAGTGTTAACATGCGCGCTGTGTTAACATGCAGGCAGTGTTAACATGCAGGCAGCAGTGTTAACATGCGTGCTGTGTTAACATGTGTGCTGTGTTAACATGCAGGCAGTGTTAACATGCGTGCTGTGTTAACATGCGTGCAGTGTTAACATGCGTGCAGTGTTAACATGCGTGCTGTGTTAACATGCGTGCAGTGTTAACATGTGTGCTGTGTTAACATGCATGTACATGCACGGCGTGTTCCAAGAGCAACTAGAGTGGGAGAGCGAGGGTTTGTGGCACCAATTCGGGTGGGATACCTGGCGTGGATATTTTTTAGGATTGGTTTTATGGAATTAATTGGCAACATTTCTGTTATAAATGTCAGTGTCAGCAAGCCCAAATCTGGTACATTTACAAAAACCTGAATGACAGTATGTTGGATTTGGATTGAAACTTATCTGTATTACTCTTCAGATGTCTGCTAGTATGCACACAAGACCCTGAATAACATAATTGCAAGGCTATTGTGGATTTTGGTCTTCATTGGCTTTGATTCTTGCTGTTTTATCTCTTCAATTGTGTTGTTTGCTGCAGTGTGGCTGTTTCCAGCTGAAGCCCTTGCGCTGTGAGGGGCTATATAACTGTTAGTACTGATACGTGTGTGTGTTTCTCTCCATCTAGGTGTGACCACGACGGTTGCGGAAAGGCCTTCGCTGCCAGTCATCATCTAAAGACGCACGTACGGACACACACAGGTACGTGTGTACACTGATTAAAGTAACTAAAGTAACTGTAGTATACTATTTCGATTTTTTTTTTACATGGAAAGTTCATTTGGAGCACATTGACTTTTCACCAGCAAATGTACAACGGCAAATGCATCCACACTTTCCTCCATAATTGTTATTACATTAGCTAGACCAGCAACGCTAGACCAGCAACCCAAGTCTGTATGCATTGCAACACATTATTCTAGTTATACTGTTGTTACTGCCAGTTATCCTTTTTTTAAACACGGTATGTGTTGTTAAAGTGGCGTAGGCCAACAATGTGAGAATGGTTGGTGTTCACTCACCCCCGTTGTCCCTGCAGGGGAGAAGCCCTTCAACTGCCCCAGCGATGGCTGTGAGAAGACCTTCAGCAGCCAGTACAGCCTCAAGAGCCACATCAGGGGCCACGGCAAGGGCCAGCCCTTCACCGTCACACTCAGCCGCCCGCTGTCCGAGGTGAGGAGGCAGGGCTCTGTCCATCTGCAGCTCTTAAGCATAGACTGTATATAAATATGGACAAACCCTCCGTGACGTCACCCATAGACATTCTTAACAGCGGAGATGAAGCCTAAAATTGAGCTTCTGGGCGCCGCCATCTTGGACATATCAGTCTGTGTTCTAAGCCCGCCTACCTCCGGCCAGACCAATCAAAGCCTCGAATCCGTGAAGGTCATGCCGTGATTACAGATGACAGCTGCCAATCAAGTTGACCACGCCCTTAATTATTCATAAAATAAATCCTTCTCTGTGCATTAAAATAATGGATTCTAAAAAAAATTTGCCCCCCTCACAGTTGTCATGGACTCGAACACTACTGAAAGATACCAAAACGGTTTTTTGAACCAGGCTGTAAACATGTTTATTTTGGCTGTAAAGTTGGACATTTTAACATGGGTGTCTATGGGAGTTGACTCCGTTCTGCAGCCAGCCTCAAGCGGCCAGTCGAGGAACTGCAAGTTTTTGCACTTCCGCATGGGCTTCATTTTTCAGCATGGAATGTTGCCGCTTGCTCTTAAGGCAATGAGACAGCCAATGAGAGGGCGTTATAGGTGTCTGTACGGTCTGTGTGGGGTAAGGACACCGATGTTTTGTTTACTCATCGGTGACCAAGCGCTCCTGCTGCCGTTTTAGTCCCAAGTAACTCACTGTGGGGGGGATCGGTGGAGGATAGGACCTGGTGGATGCTGTTATGATGCGCTTGCCAGTTAATAAGGAGTAAATATTCTGACACGGTTAAAAAGTCCTCCTCCTAAAAAGTAAACACTAGAAAGTCCTCCTGATTTTAACGTGTTTAACGTGTGCCGATGAATGAGTGGTCCATTCAGTACCTGACCTTTGACACCAGAATATCAAAGTTCATTGTTGAGTTGGTACTAGTTAGTACTGTTCTGACAAATGTACTTTTTGTAATTCGCTTTGGATAAAAGCGTCTGCTAAATGTAAATGTACTGTTAACTGGTTAAAGTTAATTGGTGCCATTTTATCTCTACTCACAGGATGCCAATCACTCGCTGTGCCTCAGTGACTTAAGCCTCATCTCCACTGACTCTGAGCTCAGAGAAAACATCAATAACGTAAGTCTCAGCTGGAGCAATAGTTGTGTAACTAGGCTCAATAAGACTGCCCATTTAGTCTTATTTATTTGACGGGTACTTTGTCCAAAGCCACTTGCGGTGCATTGATTTTAAATGTGAAATGAGCCGGTGATGGTTAGACACCCAGGGATGCCTACAGTCTGACTGCGGATGTTCAAAACCACAGCCTACCCACGAGCCTACCGCTGTCCCCTCTTGTATCATAGTGCGCCTTCCAATGCAAACTGGTGTTGTACTCTGCCCGCCTGTCAGTGCCCTCTCAATGACCGCGTGAATCTCGTTCCAGGCTCAGAACTTGGACCTGAACAACGTGACGCCCATAAAGATCTTCGAGCTCATGTTCCAGAGTCCGGAGAACAGCGTGAGTCAGGACGACGGCCCTCCCAACGGTACGTTGTGTGTCGCCGTCCATCACGACCGCACGTGGTCTCACCCGTTTCCCTGGCTGACTCCCCTCTCCTCCCCGTACCCAGAGGGCCTCGTGGAGTCCTTCATCCTGGAGACCAGCGCCCGGCCGGGGGCCGGCGGCGACGGCTCCTCCATCCTCTCCTTCTCCTTCAGCCCCGCCTCCCCTCGCCCCCACGCTGCCCCGCTGGAGCCCCCCCATGCCCACGCCCACGCCTCCTGCTGCCAGACCCCCGCCGCGGCCCCCGCCTGCACGCCGGCCGGCTCCGCCCCCTCCTCGGCTTCCTTCGCCCCCGACGTGCCCGACCCGCCCTCGGCCCAGCCCCCGGCCCTGCCCGCCCAGAGCCAGCCCCAGCCCGCGGCCCCGGGTCAGCTGGCGGTGCAGCAGCCCCCGGCCCTGGCCTCGGCGCTGCCCCAGCACTACGTCACCCTGCCGCCTTCCTTCCTGCAGCCAGACGGCCCGCCCCCCCAGACCAGCCCCCCTCCTCTGGCCCCCACTGTTGCTCCGGCCCCAGCTCTAGCCCCCGTGCCCTCCGCTCCCGCCGCCCTTCCGGCCGCAGTGTCGGAGAGCCTTACCGTGGCTGTGGCTCACCCCGTAGCCGCGCCCCCCAACCCCGCCCCTGCCCCCAGCGTGGCCCCCACCCCCACCACCTTCACCATAGCCCCAACGCAGAGCCTGCTGCAGCCCAGCCTGGTCATGTCCGACCAGAACCTCCAGTGGATCCTGAGCAGCGCCGCCAACAGCCAGCAGAACCCAGAGCAAGCGGTAGGCAGGCGTCTGTGGTGGTGTTGCTGGTGCTCTTGTGTTTAGCTGTGAGACCCGTGTTGTTGATGTGATCTACATGGTCCATGTCTCCACAGCAACACCAAGGAGCCCCAAAGGTAGAGAAGGTCTTCTTCACCACCGCCATTCCAGTAGGAGGCAATGCAGGTAAGAACTGGCCTCCGCACAGGCCTATGGATTGTCAGGCCCATAGCCTCGCTTTTAGCTTAATTCTTCCCTGGGTGCTTTCATAAGGCTCTCTTAAATTGGATCGTTTTTATTATTATGATTATTATTAAGTAAATGTGTGTGTGTGTGTGTGTGTGTGTGTGTGTGCAGGCAGCTCGGTGCAGCAGATCGGCCTCAGTCTGCCCGTCATCATCATCAAACAGGAAGAGTCGTGCCAGTGTCAGTGTGCCTGCCGAGACGCCGTTAAAGACAGAGCCCCTCCCAACGCCGTGTTACCGCGGCAACAGCCCCCCGACCCCACGCCGCCTTCTCCCCCGCCTCCCCCCCCTCCTCCCCCGCCTCCAACGCTGTCCTCGGAGCCTTCGCAGCACGCGGCCTCCTCTTCGTCGTCCTCCTCCTGCCCCCCCCCATGCGGCCTCCCTCCATCTTCCTCCCAGCAGGCGGAGGTGGTTCTGGGGGTCCCCACCTCCTCCTCCTCCTCCTCCTCTTCGCAGACGTTGGCCAACATAGACGTGTCTGACTTCCTGTCGCTGCAAAGCCCCGAGGCGGCGGCCAACATGGCGGCGCTGCTGCTCGTCGCCGAGGAATTCAACATGGCCGCCGACGCCGGCAGCGGAGGCGTGGGCGGCGGCGGTGGTGGCAACGGTGCTGCCGCCGGTGGAGCCCGGGACGTGTGAGTCGGTCACCGTTGCCCGTGGCTCCGCCCTCTCTGACTCCTTTCCCCGCCGCCGCCGCCGTGCCCCTGCAGTGCATTCTGGTCCTCATTCCACGGGAGCTCCGACATAAACTGTGTGTTGATCTGCAGCCTCGCTAGAGCTCGCGTGTTACTTCTGAAACGGGGGGGGGGGGTGGTGGGTGGGGGAGGCGCGCGCACCGTTGGATAGCTCTAGCATATCCATTCATGACCCCACCCCTACGATGAATCAAGTTCCTGTTGTCTAAGCACTGAAAATCTATTGAAATTCCATTATGAGAAGTGAACTTAAAGAAAAAAAAACTCAACCTGAAGCTTTTTATCGTCTATCCTAGTACTGTACACAAGGGGCTCGGGGGGCAGAATGCACTGTGAGGAGATGGATGGATCCGGGTGGGTCGGGACAGGGGGCTGGCAGCAGAATCGCTCCCCGGGGGGGGGTGTGGGGTGTGGTGTGGCGTGGTGGTGTTGTGGCGTCGGCCATTTTCATGTTCTTCTGTCTGCACCTCCCACACATATAAGCTCCTCCTGGGCCTCCCCGCTGAGGAGGAGTCCACGTGGTCTCCTGGGTCCCCCCCCCCCCCCCCCCTCGCTCCTCTGCTGTCGGCGCCGCCATCGATTTGCCTTTTTTCTTTTGTCTCGTCTCGCTTTTGAATGAATTTTTAAATGGAGAGGCGCGCGGGACTCCCCGGAGCGTCATAATTTAATTTGTTAATTTATTGAAAAGGCCCGCCCCTTTTCACAAGCCAGATTACTGTAAAAAAAAACGGCGGAGAAATAATTGTTTTGAATTTTGTAATTTATTCCATGTCGACCTTTTTATTTCCTTGGTTACTTTTTCTTTTGTCGTGTTACTGATTTTTTTTATTTTTTTTTATTTTTCCTTCTGAGAACATGATTGGACCTGGTGTGTGTGTGTGTGTGTGTGTGCGTGTGTGTGTGTGTGCGTGCGTGCACAGAGAGACCGGAGACTGAAGGCGTGAGGACGTTCTGTTAGGGGCTCCATGTTGAATAGCACTTTGACCCTCAGGGATGCATCGACTCCTAGCTGGGCCTGACCACCTTCCACCTTCCCCCCCCCCCCCCATACATTTCTTTACCCGGACACCCAAACACTTGGCGGTTTTCAGGACGTTTGCTGCTCTGTCCCCTCTCCTCTGCCCCTTTTGCACACAAACACGCTCTGTCTCTTTGTACGTCGCGCCCCCCCCCCCCCCCCCCACCCCCACCACTGCACCGGGAGTGCGTTCTGGTCCCGTCTCCAGTGTAAATACATTTAGCGGAACCCGTAGGTCGTGTTGAGAGTTTGTATTTTTGTATAGAGTTTTGAGTCCCATCGTTCCCGCGAGATCGTTGTGGGGTGAAGGAGGAGGAGGACACGGAAGGGGGAGGGAGGAGGTGGCGGGGGTTAGTAGCCACCCCCTTACCCTTGCACCGCCTCCACCCCCCCCCCCACCAAGTCTTATGCAGAAGATTTTTACGCATAGGTCGCCGGTCTGCCTGGGCTTGTGTACAGCTAATAGTAGTGATATGAAATATAACGCAACACATAGCCTCGCGCTCGCAGAGTAATATAAACAAACAGAGGGACACAATGCAATGGTGAACTAGCAGAGCGGAAGGCCCGTGCACACGCACACACACACACACACACACACACACAGTGCGCCTCTCGCGTTGAGCTCCTCGGCCTTACCCCAGAACCGGGCCGCGCATCCAGTCGGTCCCGCCCTGCCTTCTCAAGCCTCTCTCTGCGGCATATCTGTACTGACATGATGGGCCTCACTCTCACACACACACACACACACACACACACACACACACACAAACAAGCCAGTGTTTGGCCTAGAAACTGGCTCCATGCCAAGCGATCCTATTGGTGGTTGCCCCCCTTTTGGGATTCACTCGCACGTATGCATCGCGGACGGCCAGTCCTATTCGTGGGTGCGCAGTCGATAATCACTTTATTGCGCGGGTACCGGTCCACTCCACAAGTTCTGCCCCGTCTAAAGAGTCGCGCGGCTTCGGAAAGTGAAAGTTCTGCCGTGTTTTTTTTTTCCCGCCCCGCCCACGCACTAACTCTGAGAGCCGTCGCACCGTGCTGTTAAAAGACGGTCGTTTGTGATCGGCGGCCAATTCAGAGAACGGGGACTTGCTTTGTGCCGCGGGGGTTCTACCTATGCCTGAATTATACATGCCGTGTGTCCCGCCCAGTCGAGATCCGTCGGAACCCTCCCCTTGGTTCCTCCAACCAGGGCGAATTGTCCCTGGGAATGGAAACTGCCATACATACCTTCATTAACACCATGCATACTTTTGAGCTAAATACTATGCAATTCCTAACCATTGCCAACCGTGGCACTCGGTGACGAGTATACACAGATCAAACGGCCAACTGTCTCAATTGAAGAAAATATGTCAGTTGGCTCATTTCCACTGATGAAGCAGAGCATTCTGTATTAATTTATAATGCTCTGCCATCAACATGGTGTCCTGAACTTCAATGTGCACATTTATTTTTTATTTCAACTGCTATTTCATTTATTTAGAGTGCATACTTTTGGGCATTAAGATTGTTTTGAAGTGCTTTCCCATGCATATTGAACCGTGACTTACCGTTGTGCACTATTTCCTATTGGCTCAAATTAGTGTCTGGTGACATCACCTACCATAGTTTGTGTAGAGAGAAAAGTTGTGTTCCAATTAATGACAAGCTAGACTGCATATTGTAGTTTATTCAAAATATTTCCAACTGGATTGAAAACGATTTCCCATCACACAATGTGGCCATTGTGATTCAAACATCACTCGCATCCATAGCAACTGGTACCTGCTTGGAAGAGCTTGTGTTTTAAGCATAATGGCGTTTGTGGAATTACCTTGACTGTTCAAATGTAATTTCATTTGTATGCTACATACTCATTACATCAAGGGTAGACTTGTGGGAAGTGTAATGGTTCAAATGCCAAACACTTGGCGGTTTTGAAGCGAGGTGAACCAAGTGTACCGCTGCCTTGTGAATGAAGACATTTGGAGGAACAGTGATGGATAGGACAGGAGAAGAGGCTCACTAGAGGGATTGGTTGTAATGGCACCAAACTGCGACAAACGACATCACCTTGGTTTTGTTTATGTGTTGCCTCCCCTGCCATTACACTTCACTCATTGGTTCCCCTTGAAATTACTGATAATCAGAAATATTTTGAACACTATGATCTGTTCATAAAGTCTCTTGTCACAGAAATCCTGAAATAACCCCTTGGGAGGCGACTCGAGGAATTCATCTAACTAATCAAACACTGGTTTTGCCTTTTGGACATTAACGGTTGTCGGGATTTTGGTCATTCAGCAACGATGTGGTTCTAGACTGGAGAACGGCTTTTGTCTCATCAAAAGTGGTTCTAAACTGGAGAACCGCTTTTGTCTCATCAAAAGCGGTTCAGTTTATCTGAAGGGATAACCGCGGGTGAACAAAACACTGATGGAGACGTTGATTTGGAAGCAGAAAGGGGTTCTTTGGAAGCCTGTACATCAGAGAGCTGGATTTTCAAATGGGATTGCTTGAGGGGCAACTCTGCTTCCAGTTGAATCTCTTGTTACCCAAAGACTGGGGAATTGTAAAGATTAGTATTTTTTAAAGAATGTATAATGTGAAAGTTTGCTTATGCTTGTTTTGTATAAGGTAATATTGTGTTATGATCAATAACTTTGAATTGAGAGCAATATACTAATTAAACCTTATTCTTGTCACAGAAACCCTGTGTTGTGTGGAATGTTTCAGAGCCATTAGCCTTCGTCAGCTCGTATTTATTCAAAAACTCAAGTCATAGTTAAAAATAAGCTTTTTGTTCCATCACTTCGGAGTTGTTAGCAGTGCATCCTGGAGATTCCTCTTCTAGAAGACAAATCAACATCTCAGCAAGACAACTCATGTTTGAACCAAATTAAGTGAAGTGGACTTACCAAGACAACACTCCGCAACTCTTGTAAATCCTCCAGGACTTTGTTACATTGCAACATCTGATCCTCCAAGGTCAGTAACCTCTCACCAACTTTTCTCAGTCGCTGTTACAAGGGAAAAACAAAAATATTAATTATTTGTAGAGATCAATATCGTGGTTGTCTTTGGTTCAGAACATTGATTACCTCTGTATTGTCTTCCTCGTTGTTTCTCGGACTCTCCGTGAGCGGTTCATTAACATCTGGCATTAGTTTAATTAAGTATTAATTATTATTGAAATGAATTAACCAAAAAAGGTACAGAGCTGATTTTTACCTGTGTGGGACGCCATGACCAACTGTGTTAACGACTGCACGCATTTCTCTTTTGATTTCTTCACAGGTGATATCATTTTCCCAATCAGCAGAGAGTAAAGTTCGATCGTGTCTTTATATAAATCTATCGGTTCACCATATTGGCTTGAGTTTAGTTTCATGTTATCGCCGTTGACAAATGCATGTTGTCACTTTAAGAAACTCCGAGTCCTGTGGGGTGGGCGTTACCCGGAAATCGTGACTGGTGTTTCATCAGACAACATGTTGTAGTGCAGAGATTATACATCCATGGCTGTAGACCACTCTTGAAGTACTTTATGAGCGTTATTTTGCACGTAGGTAAGGGAATCATCAAACTAAGAAGCGCGTACAGCTCTACCACAATGTGTAAAGAGCTGAAGACAAACGTGCTCCGTTTGCTGCCACAGACGTTTGACGGACCCTCTGCCCGGCATGCCGACCGACCAGGTGAACTGTTGACATGTCGACTCACCATTCTTAACTTATACTTGTATTATTCAAGCAGTAAATCCCATCTGTTTCCAAAAGTTTGGTGGAGGGCAACCTCCCTGTCTGTATTTTATTTAAAAAAAAATAATATAAAGCCTCTCAAAGAGAGGTTTCTCAAAGTATAAGATGTAAGTGTATAAATATAAATGAGTAGGCGAAATATTATATATTTAGGGGTAGGCCTACTTGATCGTTTACTTCTCTTACTGTCATAGGTGTAGTGACTGACCTTCGTCACTTTTCCACCTTTAGATGGCGCTGAAGTCCTGAGCGCCACCACGAAAGCCCTGAAAGAGGGGCAGGTAGTGGCCGTGCCCACCGACACCATCTACGGCCTGGCCTGCCTGGCGCAGCACCAGCACGCCATCAAGACCGTGTACGATATCAAAGGACGAAATGAACAGAAACCTCTGGCCATATGTGTTGGAGAAATCAAAGACATTTACAAGTAGGTGTTTGGAACATCATGTCGGTTTTGATACGCTAGTTGACATGATGTATTCACATTTGTTTACATGTTTGTTTTTTTGCTGGGCAGGTATTGTAAAGTGAAAGTGAAAGAACAACTTCTGGTGGATCTTCTCCCGGGCCCAGTAACGCTGGTGTTTGAAAGATTGGAAGTTCTCAACAAAGATCTCAACCCCTTCACTCCAGTGAGTCAACTCACTCTGACTCTGAAATCTCAAGATTAGATTAGATTAGATTAGATTCAACTTTATTGTCATTGTGCAGAGTACAAGTACAGGGACAACGAAATACAGTTGGCGTTCTAACCAGAAGTGCAAATGAGCGATTAAGGTGCAGGTTGAAATGCAGAAATGCAGAATAAGGTGCAAAATTGAAAAGTGACAGTGGTTATTAAAATGACGGTAACTATAGATAGTTAACAAAGTGACAAACAGTGCAGATGGAGGTAGTGATCATTGAGGTATTAAACGGTTACTCGCAGTGGCATAACATGCAAGTGAAAAGTGTAAAGTGTAAACAGTATACAATGTGCAAAAAAGTAGTGCAAATAATAGAAGTAAGTGTGCAGGTGGTACAACATGGTTAACATGGTACAAGGAGTTAACATGGTTAACTCAAGTTAACAAGTCCAGCTGCTGTTCCTTGCCAAGTTGCCATTGACCACTTGGTCCAATGAGGTTTCTTGATCATGTCACTACAGATTGATCAGAGGGAGAGATTGACCACATAAGGTAGAGCGATAGACAGAGGTGATGAGAGGCATATTGATAAAGGTAGAGATTTTGAAAGACAGATATGGAGCCAATTCAAGATTCAAGTCCTGTATTGTCAAATGTGCAGCATCACTTATAGTCATACTGTACAATGAAATACATTGGACGAGGCCCGTTCCAATTTCTGTAACCACTACTCTGATCAATTTGTACATCTGAACAGTCCGCAAAATAACAGCAGCATTCGTTTTTTTAAGGTACGGTGGTGGAATTCTTTCACCTGTGTTTTGACATGTTCACCAAAGTCGAGCACCCTCTCTCCATCCGCTGGCAGACAAGGAGGCCAGAGGTTGTTGAAGAGCGAGTTGCACTGCATTCCTAGCTGTACACCAGAAGCCCGCCATCTTCACGGTTCACTTCACACAGCCACTCAATTATTTTATGTCACACTTTGAGTGGCGACCGCGTTGGAAGGGCATGTGTACGAGCCCGGACACGGGTGTCAAGCGAAACAAAGCCTTGATGAAATGACCGGGAATCTCCTGTGTGTGTAGAAACACCGTTGGTTCAAACCACTGCTTTTATGAGACAAATCTGCAGCTACATCCTTTTTTTTCTTATTTGGACCTTAAACTATCCAACAAGCCTCAGGCATTCTAAAGCCAATGTTCATGAGCCTAATAAGGTGTGTGTGTGTGTGTGTGTGTGTGTGTGTGTGTGTGTGTGTGTGTGTGTGTGTGTGTGTGTGTGTGTGTGTGTGTGTGTGTGTGTGTGTGTGTGTGATTGTTCCTTACAGCTGGTGGGTGTTCGCATCCCCGACCACGGCTTCCTGCGGCAGCTCTGCCAGATGTGCGAGGAGCCGCTGGCCCTCACCAGTGCCAACATCAGCTCACACACCAGTTCTGTCGCCGTGCACGTGAGTGTGCACTGACCATCTGATGGTTATACTGAAGTAGGGGCGGCAGTAGCTCAGTGGATATAGCAGGTGGACAGAGCAGGTCGTCCACTCTCCGTAGGGTCGGCAGTTTGATCCCCTCGATCCCCACTTCCAAAACTGTCTGCATGTCGAAGTGTCCTTGAGCAAGACACTGAACCCTGAACCCCAACTTGCTCCCCGGCGCTGATCATAGCAGCCCACTGCTCCTATGTACAATAGGATGGGTTAAATGCAGAGAACGAATTTTGTTCCCATGTCTAAAAAACATGGGAATGACAAATGAAGACCACAAGGTCCCAGAATAAAAAATAAAATATAAAAAGTGTGTTTGTGGTGACCGTGTTTTTAAATTCCAAACCTTTCCGCGAGACGCTTTCTCGAGTGTACATGTCATGTTAAACTGCCTTTCCTCGCTATCCCGTTCCTTCATTTAGGAGTTTCAGGAGTTGTGGCCCAGACTCGCGGTGGTGGTAGACGACGGACCAATCGGAGACCAGAACCGCTTGGGATCAACGGTGGTCGACCTATCGGTGCTTGGCAAATACCGGGTCATCAGGCCTGGCTGGTGAGTAGCAGCAAAATGGCAGAATCAACGTGACCATTCAGTAATGCATTTAAATCAGGCGTGACCGGTCAAGTGCAGTTTATAATTGCATAACGAATGTACACATCATCACTGATAATCCTCCTCTCTCCAAACCTTGCAGTAGGCAGTGTCTGGGCTTGACGTTCAATCTGATCAGTTTCTAACATACCCTAAACCCCTCAGTATCTAAAACTTCTGTTTATTCATCTAATTAAAAAATGTAACACATGTCATATTAAACCCAGCAGTGTATTAAGGGAATAGTAACTGAATAGTGACTTTGCACTGCTTTATGTTTATGGCTTTCTACTCTCACTGTCACTCACCAAGATTGGCAATGTTGGCAACATGTTCAGCTACTGCTTGTCTACACCAGCTAACCAGCATGAGCATTAATGACCACATACTGTGACCATTTGTTCTCAGTGCGTTGACCTCCACGGTGGATCTCCTGCAGAGGAAATACGGGCTGTGTGAAGACACGACAGAGGATTGAATGAAATACCCTTTGAACTCCACATATCATTCGCTGAATAGCATAAGGTGAGGAACCAGGAGGAGGAACGCGTTAAGAAAACTGGTCCTTCGCCATTCTGTGAATGGCTGCTCTCCAGGGAAATCGCAGAATTGGAAACCACTTTTCTCAGGCCTTGTTTCCAGCTCCTTTCATGGTGTGGTGCTCTTCTGAAAGTTGCGTTGGGACTTGAACTCATCCTCTATGCGGTTACTGTTGTTTTTTTTAATGTCTGGTTTACAAGTCAGAGATGTCGGCGCAGTGGAACCCTACAGGTCCTACTGTGGAACTGTAGAGTGTGTGTGTGTGTGTGTGTGTGTGTGTGTGTGTGTGTGTGTGTGTGTGTGTGTGTGTGTGTGTGTGTGTGTGTGTGTGTGTGTGTGTGTGTGTGTGTGTGTGTGTGTGTGTGTGTGTGTGTGTGTGTGTGTGTGTGTGTGTGTGTGTGTGTGTGCGGTAAAGGGGTCACTTTTTTCAACTCCTGTTGATTTCTGTTACATTGGGAACAACTACATAGAAGCTGCGATATATTTTGAAGTCGATTTTATTATTCCAAAAAATACATGTTTTTGTTACAGGTGGTCTGTGTTCAGAGTTTGAATTTTGTTTTAATTTAAAATCATTTATCCTGACAAGCTGGGTTCTTATTTGGGATGCTTGCAGGATATATGGAGCGCATTATTACTCTACAATTCAGTTTTTCTCACTGTGGAACTAGTTGTACTGTCCTGTTTGTTATCATCTAAACGTGGTGTAATGCATTGTTTTCCAGAGGTTTAAGATCCTCATGGCGTTTCAATTTTGCCATTGCTTAAGCTGATTGATCTGTATCTCCAGTTGTGCGTCCACAAACACAGAAATGTAATCTGAGAAGAGTTATGTTCAATGACCAGATCAGACGAAGATGACGAAGATGCGTCCATTATGGTTCATTTTCACTGAAAATGGCCCAAAGGGACGCGGTTCTCTCACACATGACCTGGGTCAATTGTTTCCCTGGTGACCAACAGCCCAGTGAAATGAACCAAAGCGACAGCGTTTCTTATGGAACGGCTGGCTGCTGCACTTTGACCTCTAAAGGACTAGACGTACACCGCTGTTCAGAAAGCAAGTCACCAAATGGCCACAAAACATCACTTCATGTTATCGCCGTACAACATCACTGCAGAGAACAACAGTACAGTGCCATTTCTGTTTCTGGTTGACTCAACTTGACACTGTGATGTCATCTGCTGAAATAAAGGATGACTGTGCCATACCCTGTCTGAAGAGAAACGCACATTATTTCTTTGAAGTGGGAAGTAAAACACATGATGAAATCACACGCTAATATTGCTCTCAATCAAATACACTGCTTACGTAACATCCATCCTCATCCATGTCTTCATGTTTGCATCTTGACGACCACATCAAAAGAAAAAGTTGTTAAAGAGTAAATTCACACTAGTCACTGTTGGTGAGTTTGCTGTCACCTATTGGTTTCAAGCCATTGATAGAAGAAGAAAAAAAAGTGAACGTGAAATTATGTTGATAATTTAATGGGTGGATCATAGATTGTGAGAGTCCTTTTTTGTTATGGCTAAAGCAAACGTTTGGGTTATTTGCGCTGCACTGATATAAGCAAAGCTTCACACATTTTGGTAAGTCTTTTGAAGAGCTAACCATGAGCTAACATAGTAAAATGTAGCATTTGTTTCACCTTTAGGTGGCAGTAAAACTCACAAACGCTGCCTCGCATGACGTTTCTCTTTAAGACAAGACCACAAACCACAGTTCTCCTACGTCCTCATGGACTCACTGAGTCATGTTCTCCCACGACACGCCACTCACTTGCACACACACACGCACACCAACAGCCACTCAAATCAACCACTGTTCCTTCTCCTTGTTGAACTGCTCGGCCCAGCGGCGGGTCAGCTCCAGGTAGTGGTCCGGCCCGTGCGGGAGGTAGTCCAGGTACAGCCGCGTCACGGTCTTCTTGGGCGCGGCCCTCTCTATCTGGGTCCCTTCGTGCCACTCGTTGAAAGACGTGATGCTAACGATGTCCGGCCGCGCGTTCAGCGCCGCCTGCAGGGCCGTCTCGTAGTAGCGGCCGTTGACGCGGTTACGGGTGTTGTGGTTGTTCCAGGGCCGCACGGCCGTGTCGATGTAGCCGGGGCCAACGCTCGGCACAAACAGCAGGTTGTTGCCGTCGCAGAACGCCTTGACGGACTTCCAGTTCTGGTGGGAGGAGCCGAAGGAGAAGCCGTTGGAGGCGAAGTACGTGTACATGCCGTCGAAGCCGGCGGCCACGATGTCGTGCTTATGGCGCTCCTCGACGATCAGTGCGATGAAGACGGCGTCGTAGGCGGAGCCGCGCAGGCTGTGGGAGCCAGCGGGGGTCAGCAGGTCAGCCCAGGCGTCCGGCGGGGTGAGGTAGGAGTCGTAGATGTAGAACATAGGCAGGTTCTTGCCGGTGGTGGAGGGGAACTTGTAGAATGCTCCGTGGTCGCCGTACCTTTTTTGGAACATAAAAGATTATTCGGCCATTTTATACGGAAACCGGCTGAGGGTTTGGCCTGTTTGCCAAGAAGCGAGGTTAATTGATGACCTTTTCTTTGTCGAGATGTAAATCAGCCAAGATCTTACTTAAACTCACCCCTTAGGCAGTTAGGAGAGCCGTTGACCTCCATTCTATTTCAAACAAGTGTTTGGCAGCTCCCATAGCTGTATCTTTGTTTTGTCCAACATACTGTAAGTAAGCACATACGACCTGCCCTGGCTGGGTAGTTTTCTGCAATGTTGCCCACAAACATACAAATCCACAAGTGTTTGATCCCGCCACAGTCCAATCCATTAAAAATCACCCCCTACTACATTTACCCTCATATTGGAGTGTTGTTGCATTCATTTACCCCACTGCCTCCGAACGCAGCCACCATCTTCACTCATAATTCTGACTGCGTGCCTCTCAGTACTGCTCAATCTCAGTACATGCTCACAACACGTGCACCAGAAGGGGTGAGTCAAACAAAAATCATGTCCGATTTACATCTTGACCTAGACAACGTCAACAATTAACCTGTGG